>OX608082.1:31353429-32553429 GCA_951509765.1 Sphenella marginata | reverse complement strand
CAAACCTGCAACATTTTACATTCTTAGCTTTTCAACTGCTAGAGTTATAGGCCAAAACCTGTTTATCGGGACAATCGATTGCATGGTAGCTATGCGTTGCATTGGTCCGATATTGTTGGTTAATTCTATACAAAATGGTGGCCGCATACTAAATTTCAGCGAGATATCTCAAAAACTGAGGGACTAGTTTGCGTTAAAATAGACGAACGGACGGGCATGGCTAAATCGACCCAGCTCATCGCCCTGATCATTTCGGTATACTTATTGGTGGGTCTATCTCTTTTTTTTTCTCATACTAACAAACATCGGATAAAATACCTTTCTATGTTCATGAAAGGTATGTAGAATAGATGGCACATAATGAAATATGCCAAAAAACGAATACTTCTTTTCCATTACCATATATTAAGTCAAGTATCACCAGTGGAAAAGTTCGGACTGACCAAACCTAACATTAAAATCTGTCCGTAAAACGAGCATATCCATATACACCGCGGATAAAACCGGTTAACCGAGAACGCACAGATCGGAAAAGTGGTTTCACCATTTAAAACAGGATTCTACAAGTGCAGTTTGTTTAAATAAATGATTTAATGCAGATTTAAACACACTTTCCCCATGGCAGTGAAATTTTTGTCTACTGTTGTTATAAAGTTATTGCTAAACGATTTGGTAAATTCTTCAACTGTATAATCAGTAGCTATGCAGTTACTTGACTGTAATCAGTGACCAACAGCCAAAGCGATCGATTATTTCCCAAGCACCAAACGTGCTCTGCGATTCCAACTTATGAACTATCGTAGTACAATTAGTTTTAATTTACTAGTCTTGTTTGTGTGTTTTGATTTTTTGTAAAACACTTAAAGTTAATTTCGCTAGGCAATTGTGGCCTCTGCCTTCGCCTATCTTATTTAGCAATGAGTGGGAGCTGCCTTGGAGTGTATCTTAAATGCTGCCTGACCCACTTTATGCACCTCTTGGAATCACTGAGTCGAATTACATTGCTTTGCAATTTTTACCTCCCCTTCTGTGACTTTATTTCGTATGTACATACAAACATATGTACATATGTACACGCATATGTTATAGTAGCGACGCCAGTTCCTTAGATTTTCGCAAATCCCGATTCGATATTCTGCAGCAGTGTGGGTTGTAAATATAATAAGCTAATAATCTTCTTTTATGTTTAGGCAGATTTCTATTTCATTATTAACTTGTGTACCAATATCAAAAAACGAATAAATATTTAGGCAGTTCCCAAGGTCTCCCATTCGTCATATGTACATATGTGATATTATTATAAAACAATCATATTTTCTTTGTTCTCATTTTCATATAAAATTTGAATAGTACAATAAAATTGAGCAGCCTATCAATACCAAATGCGCTATTTTATATTTCAAATTTTATTTTCATTTTTGTATCAACAAGTGAGAGGTTTCCAATCAAATCCAATTTGATCTATGTTTAGGAATCTAACATAAAACTCAATGTAGTGTTCACAAAAGCTGTATTAATATGCGACATAAGACTATAAGATACCAAAATTTTTCTTCAATTAATCTTCAAATGGATCATCTTGAAAACATCTGTGTCTAATAAATTTAAGTAACCCAATTAGCAAATAAAACTAAAACATTTTAAAATATCTAAATGCAAAACCGCCTAAAAGTTTCCATCAAGATCGCTTCTTTCAATTAGTTTCCAAACCAACATATCGACAGCCACACTGCGAAACCCCGTAAGTCACTATTTTTCCAAAAATAAGGTTCTGAGCCTTTTCAATAGATCCTGATATTACGCGTATTGAACTGCAGTCAAAATTGGGTTACAACTTCCCGTTTCTTTCCAGTGGTGAAATGTAATAACCGTCGCTCATATACATACGTTATAAATATCACAGTTTTTTCCCTCTCCTGAAAACTTTTTGGTTTTGAACATACAGGGTTTTGCAGTGTGGATGTCGATATAGTGACTCCGCGAAACCGCGTAACTCCCAAAGGCAAAATCGCGTAACTGATACTTAAGTTTGGCTGCTTTCCCACTACATATTCTTTATTTATGATACGAATATCTGCTCTATGGAAAAAGTTCCGATCAAGTTCCATCGGTCTATTCAAATTTTTGGCGAAAATGTCACTCGCGCGTTTTTGCATTTGTGCGTTACCTTTTGCAGTGTCAGCGAGGATATATTTTGCTTGTAGTTGATGGAAGAAATTTTAGCTTTTTTGAGCTCATTTAATTGAAAATTTTTTTTAAAGTATCGAATCGTCTTCAAACTGGTTTCATATTTCATAAAACAAGTAACAATGAGGAAAATTCCACCAAATTAACACACTATCCATGTAGGAGTTGTATAAATCTATTAAAAGATGAAAACATTGGCTAATTATTTGACTATATGACATAAAATAACATATGTGGATCTTGAACCTCATATAGATTTCTGAAGACTCAATAGCCCTTCATTCATCCTTAAGGATATTTTTTGCAACTGAGCGATGCCGTCGCAGAAATTAACAGCCCTTAGAGTTATATCTGCAAGCAATTGTCAAGCTTTATACATAGCGTTTAATTAAAGTTAGATAAAGAATTTCTGTCATTTGTAAGCAAGAATAGCTGGAGTACTAAGGATTATGAATAGCTCGAGAAGCGTAAAATGGGCAAAAATGTAGTCCAGCTGAGCCAATGCATTCATTTCAAAGATGTTGGGGCATAGTAAAATAGATGATTTTAGCACCGTTTTGAAAGTTAAACTTTTTCAGCATCACGTGTTATTTCCAGATTCGGAAAAATCGGGTTTGTAAAATAAAATCCCAGGTTTTCTTACGCGTTAAAAGGCACTCCTAGTAAGCACATTTATACATAAAATAAAAAAGCTGCTGTAATGCTTCTAACAAGTTGTCTACGAAGCTGCTGATGACAAAAACGAGTGATGATAGTGGACAATGACAATAATTGACATTTATAAATGTTGACAATGGGATTGGATCTTAAATAGACGGCAAGTGAATAACTGTTTTGTATCCGCATGAACGGATATAGTAGTTTGTTTACTTATAGTCAGCGGATGAGCTCAATGGGCACACAAAAAGAGCTACGATTAAGATAGTGAATGGGTGCTTTTCGGAAAAAAATAAGCGATTTTCTGAAGCCTGCTATTCTATTCGTGGGTGTCATTAATTATGCATCCGACTAGACTCTTCATTTAAGTGATCATTGTCTCACTTTTTTTTAATCCCTTATCTTCTCTCATATACTCATATACCCATCAACAATCAAGTTGCATTTAGTCTTTTATTGATGACCCTCTCAAAATCAAACGGGTACTCGGTAGGAGAATTGGCAAGCATAACGATTTTATGTGTATTGAATATTCACTCCCCATTCATGTTTTCGAATGTTCTCAGAATTATTTTAAGATTTCAAAAACAATCATCTCTTCACGTCGTTGTTAGCTCATATAGCAAGCACCAAATGTTTTTAGATTTCAAACTTGCAAATTCTTTTTTTTACCTATTCAAAATTCACAATACCAATTTTTCAGGGTAGAGAAATAATAGATTTCTTTAATGGAATATATTTTTTTATTCAATTGCTTATTTTTAAATCTTGTAATACTTGTTCCCAATCGGCCCGTAAACACGGGTTTTCTCAATATGTCGATACTAGCGCTATACAGCTAGTACATTTTTTGGAATAGATTTCTTTGACAGTAAATTCTGGTTTTGCGTTATAGTGAAGTGAAAAGTAAAAACGTGAATTCACCATGATTTTCGACTCTTGTTTTACCTTCAGTTTTCGAGTTGTGAAAGTGAAAATGAAAAAAATGAACGCCAATATAAACATGGCATTAACGTCAAAATTTCCAAAAATTCACACAATTTATTTTTTACAAATTAAAAGGTTTAGAGCGTATTACAATTAACTGGTATATAGAGTTGCATTTACTTGTTTTACATTCTTGTTTTGTTCACGTGTTTGTTTTGTTTACATTAAGCAATATGTAGTTCTCTAATTTAAGCCTTTCCTGTGTTGCAGTAAAATAAAATTCACAAGAGAGTTTGTTGATAGATAGAAAGATGTACGCAAGTAGAGGGGCAGGGGAAAGTTCTTATACAGTTCCCAAAGATCCCAGAAGAAATCAGGGTTTGGAAAAATCTGTTATCTTTGAGGCTTCAGGTTTTAACTAAAAAAACATTAGCTTTTGGTGAAGCATTTAAACTATCCCATCTTTGTAATTCACCGCCACACTTCTAACACCAGCTAAACGCACAAAATTGTGAAAATTTTCCAACCATCATTTAATTTTTTGTAAATATGTAAACAATAATGAAATGTTTTATATGAAAGCTGCTCGGTGTTATTGCGTTGTTACCGCTGTTGTTGCTACAGGCGCCTTTGCATCAACTTAATATTTTGTTAAAATGGTAATCCGTCCACAAAATATTTGAAAACAAATTATTTTATCGGGGTCGGTCGGGAGTTCAAAAACGTAAATTTAACATAAATTGCAAAGCAGAGCCCTTCCATGACCGAAATTCACTCGAAAAGCCACTGCCAAGGGATGACCCTGGTTTTTAAAAAACTTTTTCATACATCTTTTGATGTCCCGGTAATCGAACGTTGGATATTCGAGGCCAGCAATGCTACCGTGTGTGCCGGTTCAAGGAATCATAATTCACCTTTAGGAGGTTTAAGTTTCGAGTTCGGATTCTTCTTGGTCTTTAGACTGCTTGTGTTTTCTAAACGGCCCTACCACCAAACTTGTAACAGTCTTTATTCCAAGCAAAAAAACAATCGAGCGGAGCCAGTTAATACTTAGCTAGGGTAGATATGTACATTGCGCTGACTTCATGGCATCAGCGTAAAAAACTTTGCAGCAATAACCAGCCATAACTTCCATCACTTTGACACAAGGAGTTATTGACATTTTACGAACCTGACCTACCAACAAAATACATAGTTGGGTTGCGTTTTTATTTCAGCATCTACCGGTTTATTTTACCATGGTTATAAGTGATGAAAATTAACGGTATTGTTTCAATTCCATAATAAATTATCATTTAGCAATCACAATTAAAACTTTTCTTCTGCAAACAGTTTTCACATACTACAATAATAACACAGGCCGACAAGAAATTTGACCATAAACCAGACCATACTTTCCTAAAGGATTTCGATGCGCTGAATTCAAATCTGGACGCAGAATTGCTCTATCACGTCACGATTTTGAGATATCCTAACCTAAAAGTGCAAAAAACACCGTTTTTACCTATTTTTGAGGTTATATATGTATATACAACGCTTTTATTTGTTTTTTACTAAAATTTATAAGAACAATAATTAGTTTTCATGGCCTTTTGATTGCCTTTTGTCAAAATTGAAACTTCAAAAGCAAAAGCTTTGACAGTAGGTATGTTAAGTTACATAGAGATCAAAATTCAACAGACTTCTATGCCATGCTCTGGGTTGCCATGCGTTGTATAATCGAATACATGTAAAACCAATTCAATAGATATCGAAAATGATGGGGGATGTGATTTTGGCAAAATAGGAATCTGGCGCCACCATAGGTATTTTTTAACCCCCATTGCCGTCAACCAGCACGATGATAAACATGTCGATAACCTGGCCCAACAGGAACATAGTTGAAAAAGTTATAATATCAATTCTATTTTTTAACTTTTTAACAGGGTACGAAACTTTCACCCTCGTTCATTCGTATCAGGGAACATTAATATTAAAAAAAAAAAACATTTGAAACAAGAACGCATGAAAAATTTAAAATAAAATGCATTCGCGAATCAAAATAGAAACGTTCATATTCAAAAACGTGTGCATTTGGACAGAACTCCAATGCGGTTGGTCAAACAAACATATTTATTACTGCCATTTCGGATATTGGAATCTAAAAGCCGCAATCGATATCAAATCAGCTTTTGTCGCTTGGTTATAATGCGTTGTACATATATAAGCGCAATGAAAGGATGTGAAAATTTGGAAAGGTCTAATTCTTTAACATGAAAGAACATTTTCGTTTCGAATAAAAAAAGAAGACACAGCATGGAAGTAACTAAGTGCTACCGAAAGACATGTTTTTTTTTTCCAAATTTGTATTCCGCATAAAAAAACATGTATTTAAAAACTTTGTTGAACAATAGCTAGTTCTCGGATTAGCCATCAATCATACAATATTCTGTTGACAGGCTGCTGAATATGAAACAATGACAAGTAATATACCACAGAGATGATTAGATACTTACCGAATCAACTACACAAGAATAAACTAAAGATGCATTTCACCACAGGCGGGCTGGTATAGGGCGCAGGCTGAGCAAAACAATATTTGCCCTTATATTGTAGATAACTAGTCACGCCTCTTTTAGCATATTACGAATTCTGGCGCATCACATCAGCAATTTATGTTCTATTATCCTTAACAGAGCCAAACTCTATTTAACTGATGCATTTTCACACTATTTTAAGGAATTTTCACGGGACTAACTAGAGTAGGGAGGAAGCATTTTTTCATACATATGTATGTACTATATATGTAGATAAAACCCGTCCGTATGAGTGATGTTAGCATGGGCTACCATTGTGTGCACAATGTGGGCTACGTCAACTTTTAACTGAATAAGATATGGCAGTATAACCTCACGTGTCAAAACGGAACTTTTGTTAATATATGTACATATGTACATACATATGTACGTATGTATATGCAAAAATTATTACAATTTCATTATGAATGAAAAGTATACATATGTATGTGTACGCATATACACATCTTTTTTCAATAGGAAGATTGATTCGTTCTCTTTTGTCGTGGAATTTTTTAACGTCGCTGATATTTCCGGATTTTCGTATTTCAATGTGTTCGAACTCGCAGGATTGCCAATATGGGATGCAAAGTTTTATTTATTTCAACATTTAAGTTTTTTAAAATCCCCAATAATTTTATTTTCATTTTTAAAAGTCACGAAATTTTCTTTAACAAAAGTTAACATAATTATTTTGTATTTACAAAAGCAAAGTATATATTGATACAGTATCAAACCCCACAGTGATATCGGATATCTTAGATTTTAAGATGGAGGTCTCCTAAAACAACGGCGAAAGTTCCATTCAATTGCATTCAGCAGTTTTGAGTGATTCGCTCCCAAACATACCGACAAAAGATCTAAAAACAGTTAATTTGGCTTAACTTTATTGGCTAAATCATTATCTCTGCTATCTATTTTTCTTAAATACATACATATAGATATGCAATGTACATCCATCGACCTGGTACAATTTTCTTATACATTTGTAGATATGGGAGTAGTATATCACACCCTAAATCAAAAACAGTCACAACTCAAAATTTTTTTAGGTCGCTTTCTTGGCATAGATTACCTAATAAAAAGTAGTGCAGCCAATACATACAATATTTTTCTTTTTGACTATTATCGTTACTCTTTAAAGAGCACAGTGATGTCGAGTTTTTAAAAATCAAATCACTTTTGTGCGATCCAGAAGCAATTAATTGAAAGTTACTCGGATTTTGAGTTGTGACTCTTTTTGATTTAGGGTGTGATATGTACAAAAGAACTTTGGTTTACTAAGTAAACTTTACTTCATTGGATTTTTGTCAAATAAATTTTTTCCTCCAAAATAAAAATGTATGGCTAATAGTTTCAAAAAAGAAAAAAATCACGTAAATTACTTCTTTGTTCCTTAAATTTGATTTCATATCGTTTTTGGTCTCTGATTATAACTATTAATGTACTTCAACTGGTGACTATGACATCTCTGATTGGAAGAGCGGTGGCCGCTGTTTGGTACCTGCATATACATACACATGTATGCTTATACATAATCTAAGCATTGTTTTTTTTTGCTGTCGCATCCTCTGATCATCATAAGACTTTCTAATTTAATAGGGCATATTTAGAAAATGTAAATGCACACATACATACACACATATGTACATACATATATAAATACATACATACAAGGTACATACATACATACTTAAGAATTTAAAGAGTTTCTATAGCTGTTCGACTTCTTTTCTCCAATTTCTTTTTCTTAACTTCTGACATGCACCTTCGACTATTCTAATAAATTAATTCGACTATAAAAAGATGCGTTGGCTCCCAACGGCGAGCGGCTTGCATTGAGAGCGGTCTGCAGGTGGCATTCTTGTAAATTTGTAGTGTTTTCTACGAAACAAAACTTCCCATGATTTGAATTTTATACCTGTTTTTAAGGTCAACAGCTGGTAGATGCATATAAACAGACGTATGTTTGTAGACATGTTAATACATTAACATACACATACATATATGTATGTAGGTTTAATTGAAATTGATCCGATGCATCGCGATGTGAAGATATTTTTCTTATAATTGATTTATGCATGTGTCACCAAAAACGAAAATTAACTTTTTCAGGGTTTCAACAAAATGTTTGAGACATATGTATGTGTACATATCTTAAAACAAAGATCGAATAAAGTCAGAAGTTGTAACGCGTGCCCTAACAAGATCCACATACATGTGCATTAGGGTGGCCCTTATCCTTCAAGTTTAATTTTTCTTTCACTCTACCCCCCAGTTTGGTTCATTTATGTATAAAAATAAGCTGTGTGAAGTTTGGCGTGAATAGGATAAGGGTAAAGCGTGCCCCTCGGGCCCGTTTAACGACGATTTAAAAAAAAGTCGCATACTAAGCAATTGATTTTGTGGCTTCATAAAAGTTACATCACGGAATCATATAAATAAGCTAGTTATAATTTGCAGTGCAAATATGACAATTTGAACCAATTTTAAAATAAGTGCCTTCTAAATTTAAGTTCAATTGACTGGTGAATAACACTTTCCTGAAGATACCAAATACATATAGAGGTGAGTGACATACATACATATGTACATATAATTTATAAATACATATCGATAGTTTAAATCACACAAAATTTTAAAGTATCATATGCCATGTTTATATGAACCTGGAACCGAAATATTTCAAAACTCATCTCTTACGACGCATTTGCAAATAACTTTGAAGAAAAACGCAACAAAGTTTAGAATCGGTTTGGAAATTGCATATAAACATGGCATATATCCTGGGTTTCGTACTAACACTTCAAAACTATAATGTTCGCACCACCTCGTGTAGGTCGGTCTCTGTGGATTTCCCCCTTAGATACGCGTGCTGCGCATCCGAGAACGTCTTGTTTGTGTGACTCTGACGAGGATCTTCCCGAGCCTTGCTCTTGTTGCTACAGATTTCACAGTCAATATTCATGCTTTTATTTCATATATGGGCATTTCCATCCGGAGAAAGTGAAAATCGTAAATTTTTTTTCCTTTGCTTTTGATTTATATAGCATGTAAGTTATAGTAAAAACATGCAATTTTCATGAAAAGGTGTTATCTTGGTCAAATTTAAAACCTAACTACATTAAGTGCCTACTTAAAATAGTGACTACATTAAAAAAAAAAAGTAAAAATAACCCAATTTTTGAGAAGATATTAGTGTCATTGTTTTTTAATTTTATCTATCTTTATATCTACTACATTCATTACTGTTGTCTTAACAGTGAATTTCTAAAAAAAAAATTAATAGCCTACTTATAGTTTCGTTGTTATTAAGGAAAATCCAAAGTAGGTTCCGGTATGTAACGTGAGTTACGACAATACAGGTTTTTGCTCTTAAAATCCAAGATTTTTGTTGAAATTGAAAAAAAAAATCATATTCTCTATTTGACCAGGAGGTCATCTTGGTATAATGTGTTTTTACCACTTCATCTAATCGGGGTACATTTTTATTAGTGATTTATTGTTGTAACGTGAGTTACGATTTTTATAAAAATCTTCTAAAATACCAGTATAACTACATTTTTTAACAAATATTTAATTTTTCATAGTTTTGTAGCCATTGACTTTCGCCAGAGGGCAAAAATATATTTTTTGGTCAATATTCAATTTAACCGCCGTTCTCAAATTGTGATGTCCAAATACCGGATAATAGATAATTTTCTGTAGCCTACGGTAAATGATTTTTTACTTTCGAGATCTAAGCGGCTTTGCATGGAGTCCTTCGTCGATTTAAAAAAAGTTTGCTATATACAATACTGGAGGGATTAATACCTTTAAAAAATTCACTTCGTTTCAGGATGTGTATAGCTTTTTGATTATCTCAGTAACCTGCACATAGTTTTCATCCCAAAGGCATCTCAATCGTGAATTTTTTATAATACTTGACCTGTTTGCCGATATGCTCGCGTTTATAAATAAAAATGCGCAAATAAATTTTATTATTATTAAATCGAAGTGTTGTGATAAATTTGTTTCAAACTTAATATTATATACCTATTTAACGGGTAAGTCCTTTAAGATTGCGTTTTTTTTTTACATCAACGAAGATGACGTCCCCTTGGCTAGATTATTGGAATAAGTGCTTATAGTTGCTTATAAACTTTATTCAATACTCTTTTATAGCTCGTAAAGTATAATTAAATAAACTTATACTGAACTCTTACTTATGTTTTAATCTGTATCTACTTGCATGTACTAATGTAATAAAGCTGCTTCTGCAAAATACGTATACTCTCTTTCATTAACGCCGTTTTTTTAATTTTGAAACCGAAAATGTATGTGTGGAAAAATGTTAATTCTGGATAATAAAATGGTACAAAATTCTTTGATTAGAAACAAAAAAAGGAGATGCGTGTCTCTATTACTTTGTTTTAGGGTATTTTCGACAAGCCTGTAGTCTCAGTATTGACTTTATAAAGTTTTACTTTTGTACAATTCGCAAGTAACGTGAGTTACGAAATGCCTGTAACGTGAGTTACTGAGGTTTTTTTTTAAATATCTTTGAAACAAATTAAAGTAGGTTTGCAAAATTTTCATATATCGTACTTCAATCAATTCTAATCAAAGTCCCATTATTAAAAACAAGTTAATAATATTCACTTCACTCACAGAGAATTTTGCATAATACAAAACCCTTTAAAACTCTTTGTCCAAAATTGTAACGTGAGTTACGAACAAGTTTTTTTTGATTTTTTATTTAATTAAATTAATTTAATTTAAAAAAAATTTGCATATCCAACAGAGCTCCACATGAGGGATATAACGATGTTACAATATTATTAAAAAATGTAAAATATAAGAAAATATATAGTTTTAACTTGTGAAATTTTGTCTCTGATGTAACGTGAGTTACGATGGAAATGCCCATATAAAAACATACATAGTTTGTTGCATTTTTTTTCCTTTAATTCTTCGATATGTGTGACAAAGTTCTAACCAATTTCCCGGAATTGCAGGTTCAACTACCACAGAATATAATAAAAATTAGACATTTACGATCTAGAAAAAAATTAATCGGCATTTAACTATACAGGATACACTGCGGCCTGATTAAACACACATCGCCACCTTAAACACACAAAAAGCCTAACTGACACATTTTTTGAAATTGCAAATTTCATAGATTTCGGTAGGATATACTAAAATGCATTCTTACCGCCCAATTCTGTGTTCTTGATAAATTTGTCAACCTTGATAAATAATAAAGAAAAAATTATTTTTATCAAGTGTTTTTGAATTTTGCGTCAAAGCCAAATTTTATTATATTCAAATTAATTTTTAATAATTTTTTTTTGACGCAGAATTCAAAACACTTGATAAAAATATTTTTTTCCTGAATATTTATCAAGAGCACAGAATCGCCTTGTTACTTTATGGTTTTGAAGTGTTAGTACGAAAGAAAGGATATATATATATACAATATATACAATATATTGTCATGTTTATATGCAATTTTAAAAAACCGACTTTAAACTTTGTTGCGTTTTTCTTCAAAGTATTTCCAAATGCCTGGTAAGAGGTGAGTTTTGAAATATGTATTTCGATTCCAGGTTCATATAAACAGGGCATATGATACTTTAAAATGTTGTGTGATTTAAACTATCGATATGTATTTATAAATTATATGTACATATGTATGTATGTCACTCACCTCTATATGTATTTGGTATCTTCAGGAAAGTGTTATTCACGAGTCAATTGAACTTAAATTTAGAAGACACTTATTGAAAAATTGGTTCAAATTGTCTTATTTGCACTGCAAATTATAACTAGCTTATTTATATGATTCCTTGGTGTAACTTTTATGAAGCCACAAAATCCTATTCACGCCAAATTTCACACAGCTCATTTTTATACATAAATGAACCAAACTAGGGGGTAGCGTGAAAAAAATAATCAAAATTTTGAAAAAACGTCATATAAGGGCCACCCTAATGTTCATATGCACATGATAGGAACGTAACAAAAATGATATTACCGAAAGTGGAATCGGGTTTTTCCAATTTGATTTATCAGAATTGAAGGTGGAGCGCGATATTGTAAACTACATCTTATTAAATTTTGGGACGATGGGTAAGGTATCCAAGACTAGATATGAACTCAAGCCCAAAAACAATACTTTTTTATTTTTATAGGAATATAAAATTTGTTATTATTGGAATATAGAAGAAAGTTTAGAAACAGTTGCCTTAGCTTTTCTTATAGATCCATTTCGGAAACTGATAGACTTCTTCTACAGATAAATTTTGTTACGCTTTGTTATTCGTAAAGCTATTACAGTGCGGCTTCAATTAAATTTTAGTATTTTTCCAAATTTGTATCCCGATTGGTGATGGTTTAGGTGTGTCGCAGGGGGGTCAAAGTTGAAATTGGAGACTCAAAAAATAAAAGTGATTTTTCTTTTTATCTAATACTGTAAATCGGTAGCCCTATGGTAGAAAATATTAGATGCAAATTCTGTTTGGAAACGCCTAAGGCGTGTCGCAGGGGGATGAAAGTCCAGATTAACCGTTGGAGGCTCAAAAATGTGAATAGGCTTGTCCAATCATAACCAAAATTTGTATGTGATATCTCCGAAAATAGGGCCATCTATTTCGGGTATTAGATGAAAAGAAAAATCACTTTTATTTTTTGAGTTCCATAGGTTAGTCTGAAGTTCAACCCCACTGCGACACCCCTTAGGCGTTTCCAATCGGGATAAAATTCTATGTGTGATATCTTCGGATACATTACTATCTATATACAAATAAGACCACCCTAATGTTCACGGCTGAAGATTTTAACCTAAATTTTAAACTTTTTTTGGACCAATTTTTTATTATTATTAAAACTACTCCGGTTCTCGAAGAAATGTATTTAAATGTTTTGAATCGATTTTTTCTTTCTGTAAATGGTAGGACTCGAAGTGCTCGATTGTGCAGTGCTTTACCCATTGAACTACTGCGCTCATATATTTGTACATATTTACTTTGTATACGTGACATCAAATCAACTGCTCAAAATATGACTTCCGAAACTTTCCTTTTTCAAACTAGGTATGTACTTCCCTTCTAGCTCCAAGATTAGTCAAATCAGGGCACCGAATATAGAAATATCTGTTGTTGATCCGAAAGGATGGTAAGGGGAGTACTTTCTTATTTATCGATTTGGGATGTCTCCTCTTACTCTCCATAAAGGGTAGCATAAGAGCATAAAAGAACAAAAAATATGTTATATAAAAAAACGTATAACTTTTAAAGTATGTTGGTTTGAAGAGATTTAAAGAGGTTTTGTTTATTTTGCTTTTCAGAACTCCATCTAAGATGCAATATTTTTAAGTTATTTGATTTGGTATGTATACACGTGTCGGGGGGGTTTACTCTGTATTGCGATGCGAAAGAAATTTCTTTTGCATATGTAATTTGCTAAATGCATTTGCTTTCGCATCGCGATACAGAGTAAATTGTAGTATGTTGGCAATTTAATTTTTAGATACCTAGTTTTCATTGTTGTGGCAACACTGCTTCTATTGTTCCCAAAGGATATCAAAGAAAGTACTCTATTATTCATCGCTTTGGGAGATCTCGTGTCTTAAATTCATTTAATAATTTTTTTTTGAGCCCTACAACTTTTACCAAAACCTCATGGGTTTTAGAAATATATTAATTTCTGGCCTTCGATAACGTTTTTAGATCGTTCACAAATACTGGTGGAGAACGATCTTTAAGTGATAAGTTAAAAGCTTACAGCGAAAATTTATTATTATTTTACTAATTAATATAATTCTGTGGTCATAAGCAATAACAGCCTAAGTCGAATTAAGAAATTAGACCAGTTGAAATTTTTGCTGGCGATTTTGAATAGCAACATCGCGACATTTTTCAAGACTTTTGTTGGTCTTTTATTACTTTGGCTGTGTGCCAATCGGTTGAAAATTGTAAATTTTGACAGACCGAAATAAAATTCTGACATTTGTGCATTCGGTATTGCCACTCATATTATTTCAAATGAATTTATGTGCCAATACGTTATTAAAAGGTAAAATATAGTTTAAACCAAAAATATCAAATATAATGGCAGAAAAAATACATAAATTTACATTT
This sequence comes from Sphenella marginata, assembly GCA_951509765.1. Taxonomy (NCBI): domain Eukaryota; kingdom Metazoa; phylum Arthropoda; class Insecta; order Diptera; family Tephritidae; genus Sphenella; species Sphenella marginata. The sequence continues at coordinate 32,538,980 of OX608082.1, read as the reverse complement.
CATTCCCAGATTATTTGCCTTCGCATGTGCTTTTTTCAGATGTCAAAATTTACAACTGTCAAAACTTCCTATTTCAATTGGCACAGCAAAATGGAAAATATTTGTACACCATAGAAAATTTCTTCACCTCATTTTTCCTCTGAGTAAAAAGTTACCGATTGGCACACAACCTTTGTTTATAAACAATTAAATCCAATATGTTTGCCTAAGTTATGTGAATTTATTCCACTATATATGAGTTGATATAGGAAGTTTGCTATTAGTACTATATTTGATTCAGAAGATCCACGGAGCAGAACTATTAGATTGGAAGTATGTTCGCTTGTGTGGTCCTGGCGGCTTGACAAATGCCTAGTCGTCATCTTCTTACGGGAGGTTGCCCAAATAGTGCAGTCATCTGCGTAAGAGAAGATCCTTCTGGTAGGGAGGAAAGCATCGATATGTATGGAACAGGATGTTTAACAAATTTCTACAATAGCGGTCCCATATCGTTCGATTGGAGTTCTAGGTTCTAATCAATCGATTTAGCGACTTAAGTTTATTTTGTCGATAAAATAAAAATAAACATAGTGTCTACATCATTTTGAGAAAAATACTAGGCGTCGATTAATCAGGTTATGTGGCAAACGTGCTGAAAGTATCTTATTTTATGAGCCATATGTGGTTTTCGCAACTCTCCAGTTTTCGAATGACCACCCTTATTTTGACACATTGATATGAAAGGAAATATTGATTCTTCTAACCGAGATGTTGACATATGCGTGTAATTAAGGGTTGTCTCAGCCGTTTAGAGAGTAAATGCCGAGTGAAGCATACACCTACAAACATGCATTCAATAACTCCGGTAAGGGTAGAAAATGGCTGTGTAAAAAGGTATAAAGGGCACTTTTTGCCTTTTCGTATTTAGCAATTTTTTTTATTAGCAATCAATCATAAATAAGCGACACTAAAAACCATTGCAACGACAACAATAATTATAAAAGAAACAGGGACAAATGAGTAAAAACTTATTAAAGAGTCAACAGTAGCCCGGGCGCTGACAGGAGCAACCGCAAAGCTACCAGTAGTAAGCCAAGAGTCGTTTACGGAGATCTTTGGTTATAAGTAAACACACACATACAAAAATGCATGTGTTTAGAAGATGTGGTGTCAAAGTGTCGGCATAATGTGCGAAATGAGACTAAGGCGTATTGCTGCGGATTACCGCATCCCTCCGCATGTGATCGATGGTTTATAAAAAACGAAATAGCATTTGTATCACGTTCGGTAGCAATGAGTTCACTAATAAAGAGTATACAACTAAAAGAAGAAAACGAAGAAAAAAAACCTATACCTGAAAGGATGGCAATGCAATGTTTGAGAAAAATCAGTTATCGAAATTCACAAAAACTCAAAATCGTTGCGTCCCAAACGGAAGTGTGGGTTGTTCCACGACTTCTGAATGCTTTGTGGTGTTGCTATTTTACCCTGTTTTCTGCTTTGTGTATAGTTGGACGACATGCAAATGCGGCTTAATTAACTTGTATGTCACTTCCTATACGCTTACCCCCCGAGGCGGCAATGCGGCCACTTGGTCACCTGTCTTGTAAGGCGGTCACCGCATCAGCAAGCAATTTATCGAACATGCGATTACGCCAACAACAACAATAATGCAGTCGGTTAGTGGGGAAATAAGATAGTGGCTTTGAAATTTAAAAAATCTTACCCTGTTGGAAATCATACCCTGCTGGTTCCTTCTCCGACTACACCCAATTAAAAACACCACGAGATCGCAAGTCGGTAGCCACTTGGTTCTTCCATAGGAATGGTGATCTCATGATTGGTTGCTTACCCAACTTATTGCTCACCACCTTAATGCACATTTGCTATTTCGTCCCCGATTTCACATCCGTCGATTATCTACCCGGTCTGTAGCGAAACGTCCAGTACCTCCTCCCACCCACTAAGAGTATCCGTGCTAGAGAAAACATAGAAGTTGATTTCTGTACCTGCCAACGGGAAGTGCCAGATTGTGACGTCCCACTCCATTAACAATTTCAATGCAACACTTATGTTTCGAAACCGCTTTCGATGGAGCTTAAAATTGTGTGGTTAAATTAAATGTAATGTTAGTAACTGGTTTCTAGTTGAGTTGCAATTGCTAGGTATGTACGTTTTACAATTCCGAAAAGAAAGTTTAAATAGTTTTTTATTAATTTTTTGTTAAGTATTTTAATTGAACTTTTCTTTAAGCTTACCGTCGCCGAATTTTCACATTAATTCCGTGGCCGGTGAAATATATTAACATGTCAAAGGTGTAAAAAAGTTATAGGAAATTATGATTTTAACGAACATGTCTACTATGTATGTAGTGTGTCCGACATAAAACAAGTTTTGTTCAAACAATTACTTTCGATCGCGGAACTAATGTAACGGCTCAGAACATGTGGGGTAAATATTTTTCAATGATTGAGATCACACTAGTACCTCATATGAAAAATAGCACAATATTGGGATTAATAAAAGATCCGGAAGCGAAAGTTAGAGTTGCAGCTAAAATTTTATTTGATTTGCTTACTCTTGCGTTTATTGTAGATGTTTACTTTGAGGATGGGGACAACGAACACCGGACATTGAAATGCTAAAAATCACTTAAAATCCGTCGTACATTGTCTACAACGTTGGCGAAAAAACCATGACATGTCTGATGCAGGCCTCTTGGTGGCAAATCTTGCATGGCGATTGATCCAATGATGTGTCTGTCCTACAGACGATGTCGGCCCCAATTTGAGTCCGTGTACAATACATTGGCGAATGAATGAATGAATGGTAACCACGCTATTGATGATGCTTGTAAAAATGTGTTGTTGCCGGTAGCGTCATTGCCAGATTTTCAACAACATGAAAATGTCAAAGGATCAACTAGGGATGTTCTTATGTACAAATGTTTTTACGTAGATATGCTACAGCCAATTAAGTGTAGACAGAGGAAACTTGCCAAGCACTGACGGAGAGGTAAGATTATATAATGGTTATATTTGTACTTCTAGTAAGTTATATATTCAAACATATAGTTATAATAGAGAGGTTGCGGCTGTTTTTATCCGAAAGGATGAAATTCAACCATCGTTTGTAACAATACACGTTTTATCAGCCTTTTTGGACTCTGAAGGCCTTACTTCAATGACGCTTAATGGTCAAAACAGGAGATGGATCATCTTTTAGCTGAGGGATCCAAAGTTTTAACTAGTTGAACTATGCTGATGTCTGCATGCAGCTCATCATTGTTGTTGTTGTTGTTGTTAGCAGTGCTTCGCCCTGCCCAAAGGGCCAGTACACTCTTAATTGTCATCAGGATCTTCTAAAGTGCCGATTATGAGGAAGAAAAGGTGTCATATATGACTCTTCTTCAAGCTTATACTATATATGTATGCAATAAGGTTGATATCTAACAACCATAGCAAGAAGGGAAATACCCGCATTGTGGGCATAAGGATAAGACCATAAACGATACCATTTAGGACTCCTTTCTGACACATTTATTGCTGGTGTTGTTACTGGTTTAGATTTTTATATGTATGAGTGTGTATTATTTATCTCATTGATCACATACATATATGTTGTCATTAATGTGATTGTGGGTAGAAAGTTTAGTATTTTGGCGAAAAGTAGGGACTTTTTTAAAAACAGGGATTTTTTAAGAAATCTTCTAACATCACTGTGTTGGAGTCGGAATAAAACATGGAGGTTCGGCTAACTTAAAATATAAACAGGGCATCACAAATTGGAAGAAGCTATTATTATTATTATTACATACGATCTCTGATTGTTTTTTCTTGATAACTGACCTGACAGTAAGAAAAAGGTGTGATCAACATTGAGCGGTAAGCACAAAGGTATGATTTTGGTAACCCGCTGTTTAGAAATGTCAGTCTGGCGAAACACATGATCATGTGTGTAAGCATGTGACTTAAAAAATTTACATAATTATCGATTGGAATGAAATTTAAAAGTAAATAAAAGCACTCACTAGGGTGGAGAAATAGTTGTTTAAATTGATTCTGGTTGACTTTTCAATACTGATCTGTTAGTATTAATAGTGGTAATAAACGCGGCCACGCTTCGCTACGTCTCCAAAATCAATTGTTTTGTGCAACTTAATTACACTTTGGGTCACCTTGGTTCACATATTGGTTGAAATCTCCGAAATTGGTTGAGTTATTGAGTTAAATTTAATTTAATTTTAAGTTGGACTTTTTGTAATACCACTCACTTTTAAGTGATGCGCTCCAAACATACGAACAGGCAGACAGACAGATATACAAAAAAGCGAAGTTAAATTTTCTAACAGTTAAGGTTTTATCTTTAATCATAGAAGAAATGTGGTACCTCAAATCATCTTCAGTAGTGTCTGGATGGAGCCGCGACACAAAAATCGATTTTTTTTGAGGGACCACAACCAGCTTTCAGGGCATTTCAAAGCGAACTATCTACAGGTTTTAAAGTTTTGAAAATATTTTCGTACGTTTTGAACTTTTCAGTCAGCAGTGAAAAATCTTTGGCGATTTCAGAAACCCCATTTCTAATGTATCTAAAGGATTTGCATAGCTCAACTTCAGTCGATCGACATTTAGTACAGGACCAGCGCAGGCCTTTTCCGTCGTTAATTAAGTCAGCTATTCCACCAGTTAACCCGGCGCATTTTGCGTGGACAAGTCCGTCGCACAACCAGCACGCTACAAAGCGTTCGCACTCGCTTTTAATCTGAAAGCTTTCAACCAGACGCGATGTAACGAAAACGAAAGCGACAGCTGTAACGAAAAAGGAGTGAAAAAAAGTGGTTTGAAAAAGTTTTTCAAAAACGAGGTCGCCCGTCAGCAGTGGTTTGGCAAACTCTCCGAGTGTATTTCTACCATGAAAGATTTCTCAGCAAAAATTCATCTGCTTTGTAGATGCCTTTCGGAGTCGGCGAAAGACGGTAGATCTCGCCAGTTTTTAGGGAAAAGTTCAAAAAGTGGCACACCACAAACTGGAAGAGGAACTCGGCGCAAAAATTCCTTAGGAGGTTGATGATATAACCGTTGTATATCGCGCCATATATACATATATGTATATGTGTCACTAAAAGATTACTTTATATAAGTGTCACTGAAAGATTACTTTATATGTGTATGTGTCACTGAAAGATGACTTTAGCATTCATCAATTGCAAATATATGTAGAGTTTTAGATAAATCGTTCGAAAACAAATTAAATACCCACAATGCACTGAAACATAATATCTGTTATATGTACAGACCGCAAGTCTGTTAAAACTTAACTGAGTATTTAAAAGATTTGAACCTATTGGGACCGGTAAACAGGCCCTAAGCCAAAGCATGGCGCATTTTGAAAACTATTTGTCCACCTTTTTCCTTGCTTGTTTTTTCTATGGCCATCCAACATACATATAACTTTTTTTTTTAGACACTCTAATATGCATAGATTATACTAGCTGACTACAATAGTAAGCATTTGTTTTTCTGTATTTCCATTAGTTGCTCTCAGTTGAAATTATCTTTTCTACATTTCTCCTTCTTGATCCGCCCAAGCAACTGTTTATACTTTGTTAGTTTTTTTGATTAGCCTCTTACCCTCCGGTGGCCGTCAAATAGGAATTTCTTTCTACAGATTAAACCGGTGAAAAGTCAAATTTATGAGTTTTCGGCATTTCTTGCTTTGTATGTAGACCCTTTGCCTTGTGCTCGGCATTCTCCTGCCCATTGATGCTGTACTGTTTGCCCCTTATTTAGTCGGTGGATCAGTGAAGTGGCGATTTGGATGCATTTTTTCGATGGTTGTTCTTGTTCTTATTGTTCGTTTTCAGCGGTGATAACAATTTTTAGTGTATTGTTGCTTAGTATCCATTGCGCACTGCAAAGTGGACACCACGGGTCATACGTATTGTTGCCTATGTCGTTTGCATTTCACCTTCCCTACTAAGAGTGTGTGTCAAAAGTTCCACCATTCAATTTGTTATTGTTTTTCTTTTGGAATTGCGTTTGATATTACAAAATATTTGTTTTTTTTTTTTTAGATTTAGTATCTTTACTGTACTATCCCTCGGTTGGTTTTGTATGGCTGACTATTCACTATGGTCGTTTTCTTCTTCACTACACTTGTTTATTATGCTTTCTTTTTACCCGTCCAGTATCAGTTGTATCAATAAATTTTAGTGGCGACTGATATTTAATGCCATAAAACAACTACACTTTTTCAGCTTCTCTAAAGCATAGCCGCATTTGCCTATGTATGTATACTCCGTTATTTTCTAGTTTTTGTAGTACCTGTATTCGTCGAATTTTTAAACTTATTGGTGAGTGAGCCGGAGTATAGGAAAATTAACGTACATATTTACTAAACAAATATCTATAGACCGAACCCAGCAATGGCAATAAATAAACGATGGCTATACTTGTTCAGTCCCACACACTCAGTGATTTCCACTTTTAAAGAATAAAAAACCACCACCGTGTTAAAATTTGACACGTAATTTTAAAAATATGAAATAAAGTTTTTAATTTGACCTAAATTAAGTATGTATAAAAGCTTATGCTACCCTGTTTCTACAGTCAAAAGCGAACCATTTAAATCATTGTATTTTCGATCTTTGATAAAGATTACAAATTGTTTCATTATACATACATCCATATGCAAATAAACCAATTCTTCAAGTACATTTTTTAATAATGATATTTTTTGAAATAAAAAAATTCAGTTGAAATCTTAAAATACTATATAAATGTCAAATTTCCACAAGACAAAATAAATTAGCCTTAAAGTTATTAAGTTATTAAGTTGAAAGATAACACTGCGTTACAAACACGAGCTTTAGTTCTGTTCTTTGAAGCAAATATACTTTTCGGAAAGGGGAGAATTTTCATGTACACATCAGAATTTTTTTTTGTTGTATAAAGTACTAGCTGACCCGGCAAACTTCGTTCTGCCCAAAATAGATTTTTTTATTAATTTCATTTCAAAAATTGTTATTACACCGGTATTTTTTTTAATAGAAAATTAACGATTTTTCACTTCATTGCGTATACAACTTATAATATTAAGGGCTCAGAACTAAAAGGATCTAAGTGTGAGTTATACTCACATTTGTATAGAAAAATATGGTGTTTATTTGTTGGCAAAGAGATCCAAGTCATTTCGGACATAAAATTTTAGTATTCAGTTTAAGGCTGCACGACACACAACATTTTTAATTTTCTGTCCCGAAGCGCAAATATGTAAATACCGAGGACGGCTTTCCTACACGGAAACACGCCACATAGAGCTATTGATATCGTTAATCTCCTGATCAATTTTCAGGTCCCAACCTTAAACGCTTTTCATCTTGATAAATTAAGTTTTTATGGGAGGTGCCCACGCCTACTTTGCCATTATCCCCAGTTTTTTTGAAGGTGGTAGGGATCGATTCCATATAACCCCGTACCAAGTTTCAATAGTCTAACAAAAATACTTCCAGAGATATCGACTAAGAAGTATTTGAATCGTATGGGAATTGACACGCCCCCTTTTTCGTTATCCCCAGTTTTTTTTTTTGAGTTGGTAGGGATCGATCTCATATAACCTCTCACTAAATTTCAGTGATTCCAGAGATATCGACTAAGAAGTATTACATTCTTATGGGAGGTTCCACGCCCACATTTTGCTATCCCCAGTTTTTTTGGAGGTGGTAGGGATGGATCCCATACAACCCCTCACTGAGTTTAAATGTTCTAACATAAATACTTCCAGAGATGCGGACAATGAAATGCCACGCCCCCAATATATATCAAAATATTTTTTTGCCTGTGATCATTCCCGGAAGATATCCAGTGGGTATGTAAAATTCGGTTACAATCGGCTTATTCGTTTAGGAGCCAAGTGTGTCCATAAATAGGTAGATACAAAATTTGAATTTTATATATATAGATAAAGCAATGTAGTGTTGTTGTTGTTAGCAGTGCTTCGCCCTGCCCAAAGGGCCAGTTCACTCTAAATTGTCATCAAGCTCTTCTAACGGGAGTCCGAGGAAACTCGCAGTTCCAACGGGGTTGGACCAGAGTGATAATGGTGTTAGAAGAGTGTGTTCAGTAGAACAGGAGAAGAGATGTTGTGTGTCATGGGGGGCCATACCGCATGCAGGGCATGTGTTCGGTATGGTGGGGCTCAGTCTTCAATAGGAATTCAGCCCATTGCAATATACAGACCGGAGTTTTGCCAGCATGACTCTAGTTTCTCTCGGAAGGACACGTTCTTCCTCAGCAAGAACAGGTGGTTGGGTGTCAATAACGGAGTTCACAGGTCGGGATATGAGGGGTCTAGCCACCGACTCGGAGTGGAGGTCCTTCCTAATCGAGCTGAGATTTTGCAGACAGACCAGGGATGGAAAAGATAGTACATTTGTTCTTTTTTGGTACATTTTGATTGAAAGAGCAAATTAATTCTTAGTGAAATATTCTCAAAGAAGAAGACTTGCTAGAATAGATTAATCTAAGATGAAGTGTTACCATGTATGTATATAAAATCGTTTGTACCTAAAACGTTTTTGTTTTGTGAGGTTGTTTATTTAAAATAATTTGTGTTTGGTCCTACAGGAGTTCAATAATAAATAAATATGAATCAATAAATGTATGTACATATATGAATTTGAGCTTTAATAGTTCTAATTTTAAAGAGGAGGTTTTGCTTGGAAAAGCAATATTTGCGATTAGTGTAAGCCCTTAGAAAAATTTTGCTCACCTAAATTATGGTATATTTTCCCTTGATTTGGTAAATTTTTTTTTTGCTCATTTAGTACATAATCAGAAAACCCATTTTCCATCCCTGAGACAGACTCCTGGAAATGCCTGTGTTATGTGAAATTTTTTTAAATAAAATTCAAAATTGTTACATTAAAAATTTCAACGCTTTTAAAGTAACTTACACTGCTAAAAATTTGAGCATAAATTTTAAACCATTCATTGGTTCAAGCAATTCTTATTTTTACAATTCTTACAAATTCTCTATTTTTCGCGGTTTAGATTTAAAACTTAACTGGGATAAACAAAAGTCGTATAGACAGCGAATATGTGTACTTTTCTCATAACATACATGAGTGAGCCGTAGCTCAGTAGGTAGAGCATTGCGCACTGATTTGAGACACGTCGGTTCGAGCCCTAACACTACTTGAAAAAATAAAACTTTTGAAAAACATTTTCGGTTTAAAATTTAAATACTTTTTACTACGCGCATTTCTTTTACAGGTGGTGTAAATTTAATTCTAAACCAAGTTTGGTTCGGTCATATATGTAGCCAAAAAAGGAAAAACATTTTTTGCTTTGCCCTCCGGTTCGAACCCCACGTTGCTCATTGGCATCGGAGGTGACCCTTCCCGCATCGGAAATGCCATTTACGCTTGCGTCATCATGCAACCGCAACAGCGTTTCTTAATCGCTACGGCACATCAATACTGCACCAACTGATTAGCGCTATCTCACCGGTCTAACAAGGGCACTTCAATAGAAAGCTGTCGGGTCTGCGGGCAGCACACACATTTCTCCATAGATACACCGGAAGCCGCCAACCCGCGTACGTCGCTCCACCGGTAGCAGAGGTATCCCCCCACAGCGGTGCCAGGAGTCGCGCCGTCGAGCATATATTAATCGAGAACTCCGAAACCGATATGAGGGATGTCTCTAGCTTTATGTTAGATGCCTAATAAACAATGGTGAAAGTTGCATTCAATTGTATTTATGTATATGTTTTTGAGTGACCCCTTCTAGCAACCCAGCAAACCAGCTTCGGAGCGCTCTTAATTCTGAGCTCTAATATGAGCGTTCTTATGAGTGTTTTCTGCACGAGCGCATAAATGTGAGCGTTTTATGAGTCTTTTCTGCACGTGCGCAAAAATATGAGCGTTTTATGAGTCTTTTCTGCACGTGCACATAAATATGAGCGTTTTCGGTAACAGTAAATATAAACATGTGAAATGCAAAATAAAGAAAAATAAGTTAGTTTGCTTGTAATTTTGAAAAGGTGAAGACGTGTTTAGATTTTGATTTAATTTTATAAATAAATATAATAATAAGCAATATCATGAAATTAGAGCTCTTACTGCGTGGAAAAAAGGTCAAAATAGACTCTTTTATGCACTGGTTTTAGAGCTCTTAATGCGTGGAGAAAAAGGTCAAAAAAGACTATTTTATGAACTGGTTTTAGAGCTCTAAATGCGTGCAGAAATTCATTCATAAAAGACTGCTTTATGCATGAAACTGAGAGCTCTTTTATGAGTGACCAGTTTCATAGAAAATGACACTCAAATATGAGCGTTTTATGACTGTTTATGATTGTTTTATGAGCTCATTATGAGTGTGAGCGCTCAGAGGAAAGAGTGCTTTATGCGCTCATTCTGAGCTCATATGGTTTGCTGGGAATTTACTTAAAAATAAACTTTAGGGCTGATTAAAGTTAGTGTCACTGAGTTGTATTGAAAATGAAGATTCACTGAAAAGCAAATTTAAGTGTCAATGAAAGTTGAACGTCAAGTTCAGTTGGCATTGAGTATTAGTGAGTGATTACTGCAGTAAATTTTCAATGCACCTACCCATGTTTTGATATGTATGTACATATGTACATATGTATGTAAGAAAGGGGTCACTCTATCTCATTGATTAATAGGGCGGACTGAAGTAAGTTACATACATAAGTATGTATGTTCAATTTGTCTTTATTTTCGCTTGTAATCAACGGTATAGAAGCTGCTGAATGGCGGTATAGTCTAATGTACCAAGGTTTAGATATATTTGATACATACACACGCATGTACATATGTATGTATGCTCACATGTCGGCACGTTTGAGCCTTCAGGCTCAGGTAGCGTACGCAGGTGTGGGGTCTAAAACAACTCGATTGCCGATTAATTGACCGACTTAAATGGCGAAAATGTCACATAACCTGCTCGCCAAGCAGAAAGATTGGCCTGCCGGCCCAGAGACTTGCTAATTGAACACGCAAGAGCACTAGCTGGATGAATGTCTGAGAATTTGCATTGGCTGGCGTATTTTTATGTTCAGTGAGTATGTTTGTTGGTTGCTGCCACCGTTGACATTGGTGACAAGTTGCATAGGTAAACATAAAAAAAGACGGAAACAAATTATTATGCCTAAAATTCATAGAATCTGAGTAAATGTTCAACATGCTAATACTCGTACTAAAAAGTGTGTTCAACATGAAAATACAAAATATATCAATAAAAATGTTGCTTACCTCGACGATAACGATGTCGGTGTAATAGCACGTTTTCTTACTCGCCACAACGTGCTGGACACAAAAGAAAAACGTTAAAAGACTTAAGAGTTTGTGCACCTGCGTTCGGAGCGCCTCAGCCACGTTTTCGGGCAAAGAACGCACTTTTTACGATCCACGCACCCATGCTGGATTACATGCCTCCAGCTATACGCACATCATTCTTATGTTATTTTGAAAGCGACGCAGATCGCAGCTCCAACATAAGATAAACATCAAATTTCCTGCCGCCCTCTACCACTTACCTCCTGGCTAAGGTAGCTCATTTTTTTTCGTTTTCTGAATTTCCTTTCATTTCGTTCGCCTTTGTGGTATTATTGTTAGCAAGGAACTAGAATACAACATAAATGCCAAACGATGCCTGTGAGCCGTCGTTAGATGTCATAAATCGTTATCGGCCACGAACATCAGGTGAATGTATTCACTACAATGGGCCTACATCTTACATTTTGTTTTCTTGCATCGTGGGGTCACACTTGTTTCGTTAGCAATTACCAATAGACATACGAGTATCGGTGGTTTGTGATGGTGGTGTTGTCACCTTCATGCCTTACTTCCACAATAAATGCTTCTGGTTGTCTTTTGAGGATGTCATAAATTAAGAACAAAATGCCAAGGATCATATCCTGACTGGAAAATGTTTCAGTAAGGTCGCGCCTGCGTGCTATTATTCATGGAACAAGTATACAAATTGTGTGCGTGCAATTGACGTGATGTATCTAGATGTTAAAATGTTATAAAACCGCAAAACAGAAGGATATTCAAACGGAAACAATAAATACATACATATGTATGTACAATTTATGTCCAAAGGGATCGAACTTAAAATTTAGTTGTGTGCAGTGAGTTTTTCAATATTCGATATATGTACATATGTAAAAAAGTATTAAATGGGCCAAGAAAACTCCTGAAATCAATGCAACATTTTAAATTTTCACTTCTCATTTTTTTAGAAGCAACTTATGCCGATTGGAAAAAAAATTTAAGTTAGATGCGAGTTTACTGCTTCTTTTTAATTTGCGTTGGACGTAGGCGTTAACTGCATAAGGTCCTAACATCGCTTTTAATGCGGGGGCCAATGATGTTTAATGTGAACTGTAGTTCTGGAGTGAGGTATTCGCCTAGCTTAAGCTGAATAACAGGCACGAAATCTCACACTCAATTCTATTTCCGATGAATTCGCAAGTATACAAAAAATGTCAGGCTTCTGAAGAAAATTACTGTTACAACCTGTTGCAATAAAGTGGGCAAGTAAACAATGTGTATCGCAACCATACAAATGACAAGGTGTCAGTTCTTTCTGCATGTCTCTACACAGTGCAATCCCGTTATGATGGACTCCAAGGTACCGCTGCAAATTGTCCCTAATAACAGAGTTTAAATCTAATCCGAATACAAAGCTTTAAAGTTAAACAGAAAGCTCAATGGCTTATATGTATATCAAACACATACATACATCAAAGAACTCAATTTCAATGTTTGGAAGAATGTCTTATTAGTAAACAGGTCGATTTCGCCCTTATCCGACTACAACAAATATGAGTTCGTCCAGGCATTGGGCTTTGTCAATTTCTTATAGACAACTTTTTTTAAAGAACCGAATCTGAATTTTATTACAAAGTCCCTTGTTTATCTCTAGTATAGTCCTCAACGGCCTCGCTTATAATGGACAAAGTCCCATTCCATCTATAACCCATTATAAAAGTGCTACACTGTACACGTTCTTATTTCATTGCTCCATAGTTGCAATGCGTCAAGCAGCACTGAGCAATTCAATTTTGTTGGTTGACCAAAGCAATTAACAAGCGTCGAAAAATATTCAGATTTCATATACCTACATGCACATGTCTAGGTCATCCCATCCCGAGGTGTTGAATACCGATATTTATCTACTATTCAATGAGGCACTAAATTTCATACCTTTGTTTCTGAACACTGGACAATATACTACTTATGTTGTATGCAATAGAAGATCTTACATTTGTTTTGTAAATATCTACCGTAGTTTCACATTTTAGAATTGAAAATGGAAAATTTATAGAAATAATCTGAGACTGAAAATTAAAATTGTTGTTGTTTAATGCAGCACTACGGTGAAGTCACGACTGCCAAGCTCACTGAGACCAGGAAAGCTGTAATAGTTCAGCATAACCTTTTTTTAGCTTTGGTGCATTCTAATCTTCTAATCATCTTCTTTAAACGTATGATATTTTATGGACTCATCTGGGTCCATAATTTTAATAGATTTGCTGTATTTGACCTCATGTTACCGACATCATATTTAAGTATTAATTTTGCGCATTTAATTATACTTATAATTAAATGTCGTCTCAATCGTTTTGGGTAATTTCTTTTCCGTTCGTCTACTGCTTCATTCCACAAGAATTCATTGTGAATATCGCCACCTTTTACTGACGTCCAACAAAGCAAATAGTGAAACAAACACCTGCAATAAAGTCAACTATTCGTAAGTACATATCTATAACAACAGTAAAAACAACAATCACACCAACAGCACTTTAAAAGTCAACAATATTCAATGACCACATTAACACCATCTAACCAAATTCTCGGTTATTAACTGAAAAATGCAGGGGTCAAGGCTGTATTTGTGGAGCGGTGGGGGTTTGGGTAGAGGTGGAAAGCTATCGTTGGTACTACCGATAGTGTTGATTTAAAACAAAATATCTATGATGTCGTTTTTGGCCAAAACTATCTATAGCAGCAAAATCATCGAATAAACTTTTGCACTTCCATCATATATATTTAGTTTTAACCTTATTCCTTATAAGCAATACGTTAGTTTCATGTGTTAGCAAATTGAAATAATATAGGTACGTATATGTATATGAAAGAATACATACACATTAAGCACTTAAATTTAAAGAAAAAATACTGTATGTAAATGGTAAAACTATAATTAAAAACACGGGGTATTTTTAGGGTAAGAGACAGCGAGTAGAAAAAGGCGCGTTTTCAGGAAGTAGAGGAGGCCAACACGGCCAGGTGATGAAAAGCAAATATTTAAAAACCAGCTTTTCATCAATAAAAAATGCAAATAATATTGTTTACAGTAAATAAAGTGATGGTGAGTATTATAGAAAATGTTTATTAACCAATATAACGGTTATACACTTAGTGTTTATACATAAATACTAACGTAAAAATTATAATTAAATTATAGGTGGGAGTGCCAAAACTCGTTAAAATATCATCTGGAAAACAGGTTCCTTGCCATTATCGATAGTGAGGAACCTAAACTATCGCAATTTTCGAATGGGGGCATCGACAGTTTTCCAGCTGTAGGTTGGACTTTAAATAACCGTACACAAATTTTTATAAAATGTGCACAATTCCTTTTTGCCACAATACTACAGGTTACAGCCAGCGATATCGTCTGTCATTTGTTTTGTTTTATATATTATGCTTTTTAATTTGACCAAATAGCAATTATATTTAAATATTTCTGAACTTGGTCTAATTCGTAATTGCGTCCCTCTTTTGAGAACTTGGCGCTACTTATGAGGGACAAATATAAGAAAACTTTGACTTAAAGAGATTCTCGTAATGTTTTTTTTAATCTTTTTCAATGCTGTTTTAAAAATACATGAACATTTTATGGCTTTATTCATTTCGGTTTCAGAATACTATGGCGGTATTCCCATTTTTTGAATAATCTTTTTATGCTACTCTCCTTTTTGAAATAAAAACGTGGCTACTGCCTTGCATGGGGTATACATATGTATGTATATACAAATGTATGTATGTACATAAGTTGTCCCAAAGCCAAACACTAACAAAGCAGCCAAGAGTGTCAACAGCAGAAGCAACAACAACAAACTTATAACAAATGACCAAGCACTGTAAATAACTGAAAATAAAAACTTACCAACGAGCCAAAACCAACTAAGAGCAATAAAAACAACAACCATAACGTAATAATACCCATACATACATACGTGTACGATTACATCGTTGCTAAAATTCCTATGAAAATCGAAAATCAGACACTCAGGCATTTTTGGGACATGGGCGTTGGACCTTCTCTGTTGTGGCAAACGAATGGTTCATTGGTAACTACGGTATTCGAAGGGGATATTTGGAAGTCGATAGCCACTTTCGCAGAAGCAATGAATTCGTGTTGTTTATGATGGGCAAATATCAACAATTGTAAACAACAATGCCAAACAACGCTGACAGCGACATCAACAGAGTCAACAGTAGGAACACCTATGGACAGCAACAACAATGACATGCATGAAAACATTTATACACACACACCTTCATATTAATATGGGAATGTTCATAGAATGTTGTAGTGTATTCCACAAAAAGAAGAAAATAACTTGGTATTACAAATAATATTTGCAAACAATTTAAAATGTAAAAAATGGACAGCTAGAAAGAAAGCAGAATAAATACTTGTGGTCAGGGAAAGAATTCAAAAGAAATATCTAATTTAACACTGTACATACACACATAATTTGACAATACTTTCATGAATGGACCTACCTACATATTATTTTATTAAAAGTTTTTGATAAGAATGCAAAAGTGGTCTCTCTATCCAAAATACGCTTATTAAATTGCATTACGCGAAATTGCATTAACACATTGCGTTGGTACGGGGCTGGGCCTAATAACCCACGTAAACTGGCGACCGATGCTTACATTAGCATTAGCCCACCTATCCATCCGACTCTCGGTTGACCTGTCTTCTTAATTACGGAACAACGGACGCACATTAACTTTACCAAATCGCTTACGGATTATACAAAGCGCCTCTTCGCTGCTTTACCCACACCGACTATGGCAAGAGAACGTGACCATGTGAGACTCATACTGATAGACCAAAAGACGAGACATCAGTCGTGCGCACAAGCATACACACCACAGCGCATATTTCGTCGCAGAGGTTAAAGAAGCCATATTGAAGACCAAGCCCACTAAATCCATCCACACTTATGCCAAACGGAACAGAGCTACTTAGCAGCTCTCTTCAACCTAACCTCTTCGCTAACTTCTTTCGACATCCCTGAGATCTGGAAACAGGCTATAGCAGCTTCCCTCCTAGGGAAGCCGGCGAATCAAGCAGAATCGTAGAGACCGACTTTCCTCCATCCTGCTCCATACTACACTGAAATCCTGCATCTGGCCGATCACCATCATGGGTTCCGAAGAGAGCACAGTACAACATCCGCACTCAACGCCATTACGACGCAACTTAATAATGGTTTGAACCAACACTCTCCAAACCACAGAACCTGGAAGATACAGAGACCTGGAAGATACACCGCTCCCTGCCAGCTAAAAAAGGTGGCCCTTAAACTAGGTTAACGGTCGGCTGAATTTTAGAGAGCACGCGAAACTCCTAAGCAGACAGTTTCTAATCAACTGCCACAAACCTTGCCATCTAAGCCGATATCTATCTTGGTACAGACTGAACCCCACCATACCAAACACTTTCCATTCATGTGGTATGTCACTTCATGACACGAAACCACTATGTTCCTACGTCCGCAGGACGAGGCACTATTAACAACAACAACATGGCGCTTGGTATCAACGTTATGCCCAAACAAAAACAAAGCTGGAGGGGCATTATTTATTTCGCATTTATAACGGAGGGCTCAGATAGATTAATACATAAAAATATTTGAAGGTAGTTTCACTCAAAATTTTTTGACACTAACCGTGTTCGCCCAGAGGGCGTGATGTTGCCACCGTTGAATTATTAGTTGTTATTAAATTTGGAAATTTTGCAAAATTTTATTGGGTATTTTTTTGTATATAAAAATGTGTAGTTATTCGCAAAATGAAATATATAACACATGTATTTTAACTTTTCTGAGGTAATTATGAGCGGCGGTTTGAAATGAAAAATAAATATTTCAAAAAAAATTTGGCATTTGGTATTTGTTTTATTTACGAGACAACTGCTACAACACGGCCAAAATTATCGCGGAACTAGCTTCAAATATTTCTGCCATGGATTAATATTTAAAACTTTATAGAAAATAAAAGAATTCAAAACAGTAATGACCAACGTGGTGTGGTTGTTGTTGTTGTTGCGCTACTTTGCCCTGCCTAGATAGTCAGTTTCCTTACCTAGTAGTGTCATCAAACTCTGTTAACGGAAGTCTTAGAAACATAGCGGTTCACGCTCCTCTTCGGCAACGGATGGATTCGGTGCCTGAAGAACGGCGTTCGCTGGGAGAGAGCTGACATAGGAGTCTACCGACTATACATATGTGGATGAGGGTAAGGGCCTGTCGGTGCACCTTAGGATCAACCGGCGTCTAAAGCAGGTGGCGGATCTCGTCAAAATGTTTGCGTAGATGGCTTCTTATTGGCCACCTCGAAGCCAATTCTTGTGACCAATGATCGGCAATGCCAATGTCAATGAAAATATAAATAAAATATAAACAGTTTTCTAGTTTAAACTATTTGTGAAATAACTTCATATTTTTTGTTTGAGAAAGCAAGCGATTCCCGTTGAAAGCGAATGACAGAACAAGCCTTATAAATTTTCCCGCCTGCAACTTGAATTACTAAAAATAAATACTACTCGGAACTTCCACCTGCTCGAATGAATGCGCTACTACACTCTTTTAAATGATTTCAGCGTTGTCATGCTGTTGTACATATGCGTGAAGCCATTTTAATAGCCACTTTCAATTTCGTTGCTATACTTCTTAACATACCGCTTGCGCCTCGGCGTCTATTTGCTACTACATACATAGTTGCCTTGCGATATAAACTAATTACCGTCTCTTCAAACTACATATAGAGTTTTTATGGCTTTTAACACGGTCACCCTGTGCCGATTGGAAAGACGTAGAGTCCTTTCGCCGGCGATTCCCTTTATGTATTTTATACTGTTGTTATATTATTGCCCCTCTTTGAATAGTGCTGGTCCTCTTCCATTGAAAAATTGAGTCAACTTTTTACCTACACACTTAAATACATATTACACGCTCATTCTCCCTGCAACACGTTGTTTAATAGAAGGCAAATGTTGGTACTGATAATTTTTAAAAAAATTTAAAAATAAGCGGAATGACAACAGAGGAAAAAACACGCCTAGTAAGTAAAAACTGTGCGGTGCAATCGATTGTACATATGTATGTAAATTGCAAAATCAACTCAGCTGATCATATCGATATACTTATTGATGGGAAAATCTCTTATCTCTCATACTTGCTAACATGTTGCCTACCATTTAATCTTCATTAAAGGTATAAAAATAATTACTGATATGGCATGCGCTCGACAAAACTATTTCCCAAAAGTATTCTGGTCTGGATTAGTAAACTTTAGTTGCTTTTTTCCTATATTGCACTCCTATATTATTGAATTTAAAATTGCGTGGCATATTTATTACCTTTAAGAAAAATGGTTTTACTTGACCGGAATATAGGCGTTAATAAATGCGCCATGTTATGCCAGTGGCTGTACGTTTTGCAGGCTATACTTTTCACAAATTATTTTGTTACGCTTTGAGCGCGTTACGCTGTTATCAACACAATGGCCAGTGTTGTAAAAAGTACACACTCGAGTAACAATAACACAAGCAACCGATCGAAAGTAATCCTGAAGAATTTGTTCGATCTGACTGTCGGCTTACCTGCCCGCAATGTGCAGAGTGTATTTCGGTTTCTGTTGCGTCATTTATTTTCATTCTTTCAACTCGTAAAGCGATAATGATCTTTTTGTTCGAAGATCGCACTTTTACACTATTGTTTTCGATCTGAAGTCAATGGCATGATGTGTCCTTTCATGGCTAGGTACTAACGAAGTTGGAAGTATTGAATATGTTGCTATTAAAATCGAATATGGTTTTATTGTCTCACACTTTGTTGTTGGGTAACAAAACTTAGCAATTACCAGCCAATTAATAGTGTTTTGTCAGCTATTTGGCGGTTTCGGAAATTGCGACAAATTTTTAGAGCTTTGGTATTGAGATCATTCAAAATTGTATCAGTTGGCATGGGTTATTGAAGGGCCCAATAAGTGATTATGCTGAATACGTGTGGACGCACCTGAGATGTTACGAATACGAGGTTTTTGACAAGTGCGAATACGAATGTTTAAAATCAAAATCAAAATACGTTTATAACAGCTTACAGAACAGGTTAAAGTAGAAATCTGTATATCTGATATACTCCACCGCTCTCTGCAGAGCTGCAAAATGAGTCAATCAAT
The DNA here is from genome assembly GCA_951509765.1 of Sphenella marginata. Taxonomy (NCBI): domain Eukaryota; kingdom Metazoa; phylum Arthropoda; class Insecta; order Diptera; family Tephritidae; genus Sphenella; species Sphenella marginata. Next base: position 32,519,479 of record OX608082.1, on the reverse strand, counting down.
AGAATTACAAATCAGCAGAAATTCATTTTTCAAATGTGATTGCTTCATTGCAAATTCAATTTTGGATGCGATTTCAGCCTTGAATGCGAGAAAATAACTCATTTTGATAATTTGATTTAAAGTGTTTAACATGCCTGGGATTGATTTGAAACTGTCAAAATAGTAATGAAATTCGAGACTGCCATATATTACATTAAAGATTTGTATTGAACCCAAAAAATTTATTCCATAGATTTTGATTCAATGCAGCTGAATTTAATGTGATTAGCTTTAGTTCTTATAGGAATGATTCAGAAACTAAGATTTATGCAAATATTTGCTTCAAAAATTTATTCAAAGCATAGTATTGTGTTCATCAAAATTGATCGAAATAAACATAACCAATATTGCTTCCCGCTTTCAATAGCTTGGGCAACTCTTACTCAATGCGTTGACATTCATGTTCATATACATATGTACATACATCTACTCTATATATGTATATAAAATTCTCCTGTCACGGTGTACGACGCCATACTCCTCCGAAACGGCTTGACCGATTTTAACCCTTTACGGCGCCTTGTTGCACTTCTGCAACATACCTTCCAAGAAATGATTTAAAAAAATTGCACGCCTGTAGGACGCATTTCGCTGGTGTTGTACTTCAGCAACAGAACATGCTAACGGTAAAATGACAGAATCGTTGACAGGATGGTTATGTTTACATTTTTTCTTGCATTTAAGAGACGAAAGTGTGCAAACCGGTTTTGAACGCTTATACTAAATTTGTGATAATTAATTTATTGGTGAGAAAGTAATAATATTCTTTCGAAATAAGTGTGAGTGAAAGGTAAAGTAATATATTTTAGTAATCACTTAAATTTTACTAGAAAAAAAGTGTTTATCTATATATTTTTTACTTATTTTCATATGTTGCATATGTGCAACACCGCGTATTATGGCTAACTTTATTTTCAAATTCTATGGCTTTAGTTGATGATCAAAATGAGTCGTTCAAAGCATAACTTGACCGACAGGGATCTAGAAAAGATAATAGAGGAATGGGCAGATAGTGAAGATGGCCTTGATTTTTCAGATGATGATGATATCGCCGATCCAACGTATAACTGCGAACGTAATGAGAGCAGTTCTGATGAGGAGGTAAATATACCACGTCTCTTGGACAATGGTGACCCGAATATTATTACTCAAACACATACATCCGAGAATCGTGTGACCATAGCGACTGCAGATGAATCAAGTCCGACCGCCCCTGCTCCTCGTGGTACTTGCCCAGCACCTCCAGGGCCATCTACTCGAGTACCTAGAGCCAACATCACATGGAAATCCAAAAACTTGAACTTGAACTCCGACCAGCTATATTTTTACGGATCTGATAAGTTACAGCCAGAGATACTTTCCTTGGAAACACCATTTGAAGTATTTTCATATCTATTTACTGAGGATATTATCAACCTAATCAGGGATCAGACTAATTTATACTCTGTCCAGAGAGATTCCAGTAAGCCTTTAAATGTATCTAGCAAAGAAATACGTCGTTCATTGGTATCGTATATTACATGTCAATACTAAGTATGCCCAATGTAAAAATGTACTGGCTGAAACTGTTAGCTTTGAACCAGTACGAGAGACGATGACATCGAAGCGTTTTGAACTACTGAGACAGCTTTTACACTTCAACGACAATAGTAAAATGATACCATATGACCAAACTGGTTCTGATCGCTTGTATAAAATCCGTCCACTTATGAAAGAGCTCAACAAGAACTTCAAAAAGGTTCCATTCGAAGAGCATTTGTCTGTAGATGAGCAAATTTGTTCAACAAAAGCTCGAAGTGTTCTAAAACAGTATTTACCTGATAAGCCCCATAAATGGGGATTCAAATTATTTATTATATGCGGTGTGTCTGGGTATGGATATAAATTTGAGTTGTATAGTGGTAAGGAAAATATATGCGCAACCGGCGAGCCTGACTTAGGAGCGTCATCAAATGTTGTGGTCCGCCTTGCCCGCGATGTGCCTATCAATCAGAACTACCGACTATTTTTCGATAATTACTACACTTCCATTCCGCTCATTGAATTCTTGTCCCGCCGTGGAATTTTGGCTTTAGGAACTATAAGGAAAAACCGTATTCCCAATTGCAAGCTGCCAGATGATAAAGTTTTTAAAAAAGAGCCTCGCGGTACGTCAATAGAATATGTCGGTGACTGCAATGGAGTAGACATATCTGTCGTAGCTTGGCGAGATAATAAAATCGTCACTCTAGCATCAAATTTTGCCGGAGAGCAACCGACATAAGTGGTACGAAGATGGGATAAGTCGGCTAAACAATACATCTCTATTGAACGCCCGTTTGTCATATCAGAATATAATCGACATAGGGGGGGTGTCGACCTCTTAGACTCGGTCATGGGCTACTATAAAATTAAATTACGCAGTAAACATTGGTATGTACGGATTTTTTATCATTTCTTGGACGTTGTTATTTGCAATTCCTGGTTCTTATATCGAAGAATAATGTCTGAAAAGGCTAGTACGAGTAAAGTCTTAAACTCTGCGGAATTCAGAGTAGCCGTAGCAGAGACACTATGCAAATATCAGACAGTCAATCGCTTGAAGCGTAAAAGTGACATTGAATGTCTCATTCAAAATAAAAAGAAGAAAGGTCCAGCTGAACACATTCCCCAAAGAGATGTAAGGCTAGACCAATACGGACACTGGCAAATTTGGATGGATAAGCGAATGAGATGCAAATTTCCAGGCTGCAAGGGTTATACACAAACAATGTGTGAAAAATGTGAAATAAGTTTGTGTTATAATAAGCAAAATAATTGTTTCAGAAATTTTCATCTTTCATAAGTTGAGGGTTATACATATGTATGTACAATATACGGAACTCTTGATGCCATGTTGCATTTCAGCAACAAATGATTTTTTGTTAAAATAAAATGCAAATTTAAAAAAAAAAAATTTTTTGTTTTTGTTTTCGTTGATAGCAGCCTCAATGGCACCTAGTACATATAAAATTAACAAAATCAAAAACTTCGCGCCGTAAAGGGTTAATGAAATTTTGTTGTATGTATGTATATTCGTTAGGTCTGCGCGATGGTTGTCATCTATTTTTTATGTTTCTTAGTGTTACCGGGACCGACCTATTCAAAACTATTTCATATGTGACCCGATTTGGTTTAAATTTGGTATGTAGGTAGCGCTATGCCCAAGTTAAAATATTGGATAATTTTTCTTCCGGAGAGTGGACAATTTGTATTTATATTCGTTAGGTCTGCGAGATGGTTGTTATCTATTTTTTATGTTCCTAAAGTCAATTCGTACATTTAATTCATGTTTTCAAATGGCATCATTCGGAGCAACAGAAATAGTTAGGAACAATGCTATAAATGGTCAGCAATTCAACTCAACATTCAAAATTAAAGGCCAAATTTATCATAAAGTAGGCTCATTGCTGCCAATGCCAAACGAATCACCCAAATTTTTATTTCAATTGCATAGGTACACTGCCGCCCTATGTGGGTATCAGCATATCTTTAATAAATCTCTAGAAGAGTTGTGTCTGTATATTGGAAATTTCGTCTAAAAACTGACTGCTTACTTGGGAATTGTTTGGGCACAGCTAAAGAGTCAAATGGAAAGGAGATGACAAAAGGTCGAAGTTAGACTATTAAGAAACGGTTTAATTGGTTGCCGTAGACATACAGGATATAATGTGGGAAAATAAATATTGTTCTGAACCTTCTCTGCCTGTAAAATGTCTTCTCAAGTGAGGGTAACAGAACTACTTACATCCCGAGCAACGCCGGGTATCCTGCTAGTATACAAAACAAAATAGTTTTTTGATGATTGCTGCAAAACTAAGCCCTTTTTTCAAGAAAGTAAGTATAAAGAAATCTTCACATAAAAAAGAATATTGTGAACATGATCCAACGATAACAGGTCGTAGCAGCTCGACACACATACAAACACACAAACATTTTACATGTATTTTGTTTCTGTAATTTATGAGTTTATAGTCAAAATCGTACTGAAAAATGGTTTGATTGTGAAGATTCGAGAAAAAAATAAAAATTAGCTGGCCTATCAACACGACCTGTATTATTGGATGATGATTGTGAATGGCATTTTCTCGTTGTTATTGCAGTGAAAGTGGAGGCCCAGGAGCTGGTGGACTAGCTTAAAAATAAACATTCATATATTTAATATATTTCCTTTATGCCCATGACATATTTTACATTAAATTTATTTAAAAATGTAGGAATACTTTTAATATTGCTTGTCTGATATGTTTCAAGACGCAGAAGTAAGTTGCAGAAGTTCGTAGGTTTAAGTACCATATGAAGTGGTTTGCCGTTAAGAGTCGCTATGAAACATCCAGGTCTTGGATATATTTCCGGGAAAATTGCAGACTCAAATTAGAAAAGAATATTGAATTATTATTATGAAAATCATACGTGGTTATCACAACAATAGATATTGTTTACATAAATCCCATAAAGTTTGGAGTTTCACTTGTACCTACTAAGAATTATCCGCAGAATACAGCTTAAGCTAATTTTTAATGTGAATGATTTACAACTTTGTTGGCATTTTGTAGCTACAAATGTTAGGTATATTTCTAGAAAGTAAAACACATTAAACCTCTTTTATTTTCTTCGCTGAATTTTAGGAACGGATAATACATAAATTTTCTATAGACTTTTACCTAGAATGCTGCTTATTCTTTCAGCCTTCTTTAATCATAAGCAACGAATCCGGGAGAGAAATCACATAACAAAATTGGAAGATAAACTTTTTCCATGCGACATGTTTATCTTAACTTTGTTGCAAATGCTACACTGTACATTCGAGGACACTAGCCATGTTTTTTTCTGCTTATAAACAAAACAAAAATAATAAATTTTGTGTAACTGTCAATAGCTAATTAGTAATTACCCACCCGGAAAATTACTTTCCACTACATGTTTTTGAAATTAACACATTATCATATAAAAAACGTAGTGCTCTGTGAGAGAGAAAAAGTTCCTAAGACATAGCATCATCGCTATGTTTTCAAATAGCGCAAACAGTAATTCCTAGTTATATGTAAATCGCGCCCTAACCGCAATTTTGGTAAGAGCTGTGAAACTTAAGATTACGATTACATTTCAGTTATGATTACTGTAACTGTAATCCGAAGAAATCGTAATCATGTTTGTGTTAGATTACGATTACAGTAATCGTGATCATAAGTAATCAAAAAATGAATCGTAATCCTTAGTACCTCAGCTCTGATGTTGGTGTAACCAACAAAATTTGGTATGCCGTACTTTGACTAATATCGACAATTTATTTTATTTTAAATACCATATAATATGTAATATTGCAAAAATAAAGCAAAGGAAATTATGATGTAATTTACATTTTACATCAACATTTTTTATATTTGAAAACTTCAAAACCTTTATACAGTATATAAATATCTGGTAATCATTAGTACATAAGTTAAATTAATTTTTGCTCTCTATGAGTTACGCTCTCACTTTTCCTACTGGTATGCTTATTGTATCATAATTATAATCACAGAGATTTTAAACCAACCACAAACATACCTTTTTAGTATATACTTACTTGAACCCTGCAAAAAACCGAAATACTCCGTTCCATACTCCATAGAGTACTCCTTAAGAAGTATCGGAGTAGTACTCTATAGAGTAATCTTTTGGCAGAATTTTCAAAGTACTCTCACGTAGGTGCTCCATGGACTATTCAGCGGGGTGCTCCGACATTGATTAGGTGATCCAATCACCGGACATGGCCATATAAATTGGACCACCTTTTTGTATGAATGAGGATAAGTGTTGGATTACTCCCCTACTCCAACGTTTTTTACAGGGAATTTTCGCAAATTACATATGTATATGTATCCTAAACGGGACCGAGTTGTTTTAACTAATCTTATGTTTCTGATTTAAATAAAAATTTTTTTAACTCTACTAACCGAAAAACAGGATTTTGAAAATTTTTAGTACCATTTTAGGTAGCATATTAGCTTTTTTTCAGTAACTGATTCGTACTGATTGCAAGTGTGCAATCAACTGATTGCGAATTCTAATTTCAAAATTTTTTTTTCGCCAGTCTGATTTAGAACTCTTTTTGATTGCATTCTGTACTTGATTGTTGAATTCAAAAATTGAAGTCTAATTCTTCAACGATGGAAAAAGCAAATGATTTCACTGTTTAACATCTCTGTACATCTGGTGAAAAAGTGTAACACTTGAAGTTTTATGAATTGTGGTTGTTTTTATGTAAAGTCCGAGGATTTCTTGTTATTGTTTTTATGATTTAATATAGTTGAAAAAACAAGCTAATAACAGTTACAGTGTTACAGTTTTGCTCGTCTGGAAAAAAGGTTTCAAAATTAGTGCATGACAAAAATATTTTTGATGTGTAAACACTTGTACATATACATACATATCGCACCCTAAATCAAAAACAGTCACAACTCAAAATTTTTTTAGGTCGCTTTCTTGGCATAGATTGCCTAATAAAAAGTAGTGCAGCCAATACATACAATATTTTTCTTTTTGACTATTATCGTTACTCTTTAAAGAGCACAGTCATGTCAAGTTTTTAAAAATCAAATCACTTTTGTGCGATCCAGAAGCAATTAACTGAAAGTTACTCGGATTTTGAGTTGTGACTCTTTTTGATTTAGTGTGCGATATGTTTCAACTTGGTTAATTTTTGTAAGATCGGATATCATTGATCTTTTCCTTTTTGATGTTTGAAAAATAATTATTCAATTGTGTTTTGAGTTCGATAAAAATATACAAATAAAAGAATTTGTGAACTCTCATACGTTCATAAATATTTATTTACACCAAACGGACTTTACAGGTGTATAGTTAAACAAATTTTCTTAGATAAACATCAGGTCGGATTTTTTAAGTGTTATCAAAATTTTTAGTCGAACTGAGCAAAAGTTATTAGGAAAATAAGTTGGCCGGCCATAACCGCAAATGCTCCAATGAAAAAAATCGAAAGCTTTTTGGCGAAAACGTAATTAAGTTTTACTTTTAAGTGCTGAATTGCTCAGAGTAGACTTCATCTTCATTTGTGACTCTTTTTCAAACAATGTTTAAAAATTTCACTAGTAATGATAGATAATATTATTTTGGCGCCATACCTGCGTGGGAGAAGCTGACTGGTAATAGTTTTTTTCAAATTCGAAAATATTGGACAGGCTGATATGTAGATATGTATGTTTGAACTATAAGTGCATGTGTCACTGCCAAAGTTCTTGCGTCACGTTTAGCTGCTCACTTACACGGGGTTGTGTTGTTGGGGCGGACAACCGCCAATCAATTTACGAACTTGGCAACAATCAGCAGTAAGGAGTAGTACGCAAAATATGTACATGTTTATACATACGAGTATACTAGGAATGCCTATTCTTTTTTATTACAATCCCGGGGCTTGGGTTTTCGCTGTACTCAAAGAGGAGAGTACATTTTTTGAGAAACTAACTTGTGACCAATGAGAACAATTTATACTTTTGAAGTTTTGAAGAAAATTTTTTTATGTTTTTAAGGAGCACTAACCGCTCTTCAGAGCGATAAATAAAAAAATTTTTGAGGCACTTTTGTCATAAAAGTTGTTCCATTTAAATAGAGTAATATTAAATAAGAGAAAAATGTTGATACTGAGTGCTGGGAACCTATTTTTTTGTTGTTTTGCAAATAGGATACTGTCTTAAAACAATAAAATTAAAATTCAATTTTTGTATGCAAAAACTATTGCATACAAAAAATAATTTATTCACACATGTTAAGTTTTCAGTAACATATTTAAGCCGTAACATTTCTGTTGGATTTTCGGGTAATAAAAAAGCGCGGGGTCCCTACATACATATATAAAGAACAGCGCCGTGAAGAGGAGAAGCGCGGTGGTCGGGCGATTATGGATACAGTGACAGCGAAAAAATCAAACAAAACCAGACAAAGACGAATTGTAATGAAATATTTTTTTGATGGCATTTAAGAAAGTTTGCGTTTTTTGTTGTTTTTGTTACTGCTGCTTAGTTAGTCGTTGTCATTCATTTTTGTTTATGGAATTTTTGTATGTGGCTTTATATTTGGTTATTACGTATATTAAAACTATACATATGTACACAAATTTTAGATAGACTGGCTCATAGAATTTTTTTTTTTGAAGCCGTGAAACCATTGAAGTACAAAAAATCAAATACATAAAGAGCCGAGCCGGTAATCGCACCACAAGCAACTCGCTAAACATTGCTGGCTGATTTTTCCAGCGAAGACTTATTTTTTATCTGAAAAGATTTGTTATAAAAAAAAATATATATATGTACATACATATGTATGTATGCACAAAAATCACACACACACACATTCATTTTTATTTAGAAGTAATGCCCAACACTATGGCCCCTATTATGAGCATTTTTCGGTGTTCGATGTTCGCTGGCTATCGAAGATCGAACATCGAATTTCAAATTCGTATTATGAGTAGCTCATCGCTGTCGAAATTTTCGTTGTGTATCTATTATTTGATCGAATATAATTTTGCTGTCGATCCTGTATCGAATTTTTATACAATTGCTATGAAATGTAAGTTTTTGTATTTATCTTTTACTTTTTTGATTTATAATGCAAATATTTATCTATTCTCATTTATTGTGTAAAGGTCAAAGGTCGTTAGTTCAAAGCAACAGCTGGAAACATTTTTTTCAATAATGGAACAAAATCCGAACCTGGCGAATATTGCAATCTAAAATTATTTGTAAATCTAAAAAATTTTATTATTTTTACAAACTGATTAACTTTTCAAACGTTTTCTAATTCTGGCTAGTGCCAGTAAGCTCTCCTCTTCCTCTGATGAACTATCGAACCACATATTTTTTTGGTTTGTCTTCACAAAAATAGATAAATAATACCGCACTTGACTTGTTTTGATCTGTTGATTTTCTTTTACTTAATAACAGCTGACAGAAATGTGTTATTGTGAACAGATAAAAACATCGAAATTCACAATGACGCCAGTTCTTGTCGAATGGCTGTGGTAATACCAAATGAAAATTCGTTCGATCAACTTTTTCGATCACAGTCGAAGATCGAATTTTTATCACAATAGGGGCCTATAATCGTAATCGCAGAGGTTTGCTACAATTGAGGGATGTGGCCAACCTTTTCAACTGGGAGGTTAGGGAGTCAAAATATGCTAATGGCACACAGTCGTAAGATATGGTTTTAAGCCTCTCACCACCCATCTTGAGATGGCATGAACTAGAAGTTTGCACTGGTCATACCAAATCGCTTTCGCGACTTGGGACTGTAGTTTATTTAGTTTATTTAATTAATTTTGCACGGGTGAGGCTATTGTCTCTTAGAGTACATCAACTTTTGGATATCTAACATCACTATGATACGATGTATGTATTACAATTACTATTATTGCCTTAAATCTAAGTTATAAATTACGTACAAAGTTTCGAAAAATTTTTGAACAAAGTATGCGTAGAAATAAAATAATTATTTTAAAATGTATATTTTTTTTGTATGATCGTTTTACTTTAAGAAAGAAAAATAAAAGTAAGAAACGGATTATGTGTTTCTGTTATTGGAGAAATTCAAAAAAAAAAAAAAACAATTTAAAGCGCTTAGGATTGCGTTCGTTTTTAATTTTGTTAGGTAAAGAGTTCCATAGTTTGATGGCACTGACAAAGAATGTCCTGGAAGATGTAAGATATTTGTACCGAGGAGCAATTAGGTTACAGGTCCTGTCTGATTTTGTAAACCATAACTTTCTAAAGAAGTTGTAACAAACAACAACAACAATATGGCTAAAATTTCGAAAAACCCAAATCAACAAGATCGGACCAATATCACCAATATTGCGGTTAGGGCTTGATATACATATGTATGTACATACAAGTATAAAATTTTAATTTCATAATTTTAAATCAGCATATTCTCGCTTCTGGGAGGAGGGCGACGATATGTATTGTGGATAGTGATAAATCAGTAAGATTGGACCAATGCAGTAAATAATACAACCAATTGTTCCGATAAGGTTGTATATCTGTCAATAAAATACATAGGTAAGAACATGTTCCAAATAAGGATTTAAAAGTGAAGCTCGTGATGCACATTCATTGAACGTATAAAGGGTATTTTCTGTTTTGTATTCTGCCCAGGCTAATATTTATTTACGTATAGATAAATGTACATATGTACACAAATAAATGTGAATGACGGATTTTAAAGTCAACGCTCCTTCTATGTAGGCACGTAGCTTGGAACGGTCGTTCAACGGCGCGTATGCCAGCCGATAGCCCCAACTATAACGCCTGCAGAAAACAGCGACAACAGAAACTGAAAATGTCATAACAAAGCATAGGCCGTACTGTGTTACCGTTCAAGTACGCGTATAAGTCATACATATGTATATACTTATGTATACCTATATACATTCTCATATCTATCCAGACATTCAACCATATTCAAGTGTACTACGGAGCCATCCATCTATCCATCCAACCATTGAACGTAGCCAGATCCAACGTCATCGTCAACGTATCACATTGGACTGATCGCAGTAGTTGTCTCAGTCGCCTACTCATTCGTTCTACCCTCGTACGTATGTATATAAATTCCTTTATGGTAATTTTCGCTCAGTTCAGTTGCTGCTTTTGGTTTTGTAGCGCTTAACATTGCGTTGATTTAAGCCCTCAGCCGCGGTCTATACAGTAGATCACGTTCACGTTTGGCTAAGGCTTCCGGTTGATGTGTTCCAACGCCACCGCATGTGTATTTATGTACATCTATTATATGGGCATACATGCATATCTACATACATAACGAGAAGTAAGTCTGATTCGCTTCCACCCTCAGATTAGTCCGAATACAAAAGTATGTGACGAAGCCAGCAGCGGCTGCACCGGGCATCACGTCTCAGCTTCGAAACACTTCAAACGCCTTTGTTGGGACTATCTAGCACAAGTCGTTTTCTTACTTTTCGTCTTTGTTTTAGGGTTCAGCGGGTTTTGATGCAAGTTAACCATAACTCGATAACCATTTCTTTATTTGTTTTGAAATCAGCTATTTTATTTATTAAGTTAATACTAATAATTTTTATTGTAATTATGAGAAATTGTAGAATTATGTATATGAAATGCCACTAAGATCACTGAGGGTGTAACGTCTCCTTATAAACTGCAGGCCAAAGTAGTTAAGGCTTCGACGAAATGCACCTTTGATTTGCTGGCTGATGTTCGCGGGTAGATGGTCTGCTCACTTTATACTTTATGTACTTGATAAACTTTTTAGAGGATTTATAATGTCTATATAGGCCAAACATATGTATGTATGTTTGTTTTTTATTGAAATAATTTTGTTTCCTTATTTGTAAAATTTTAAGCAAAACAAAACTATTTCAATATAAATATAAAGTTTTATTACTCGGTAGCGGTCGAATTGCAGCCTTTTTAGGGGAATATGGTTTTCTACAAAAACAGCTACATACATATGTCTGTGTTCAGAACAAATATGCAGATCAAACCCGAAATTATATCTTCCAAATCATAGTACCTTGGCGCCATAGCTGTGCTCGAAATTTTAAGAACACACCTAACCACGTAAAGGGCTTCCGTGAAAATAGAAATATGTATGTTTAGTATGTTTTTAATTGGTTACAAAATCGGAAAACAATAAAACCTTGGTGGCTCCTCAAAAAAGTTGCCCCTTTATTTTCTCAATAGAATATTTCTTGCTGAATTGTATAAAGATAGAATTATCCATAGCTTTTATATGTAATGCAAACAGCTTTGTTGTGAAATATTTAAATTATCCGACACTTCTTAGCTTACAAAATTTTAAAATACTTTCCAAACATCTCATTTTTCAGCATGCTTGGGTAGATGTGCTGATGTGATGTGCTATCTCCAATAGAATTTTTAGTAATCTAATTTTTTTTTAGCTTTATGTACTTTTTTTTTAAATACCAACAACTTACAAATTTCTTAAATAACAATACTACTTTACTGTGCAACGCACATCAGGTGATATTTGTTGGTATCTCAGCACTATTACATGGAGACGGCTATTGGCAGCTACTGAGGTTGCCTTAGTAGTTACCCCAAACTAAAATGGCAAAAAACAAGCTCTATTGGGAACAGTAAGTGGCAACCATACTAAGGGCCGTTTACTCTATGTCCGATTAACTGCTTTATCAAGACTTTATTAGAAGTGTATCCGTTCACAAAGCAACTTTTGTGAATTTCTACCCAAAACATTCACAATGACAACTTAACTTAATCAAACTTTTGTGAAAACGAATATGTCATTCTGAGCCAATCCATGATTAGGTTACTATATGATAAAGTTTATCTGCTGCTTTTAATACTGAGCTAAAACATTTTATAGGTTTTTCGAAATTTTCGATATCGAAAAAAGGGGCGTGGTTACGGTCCTATTTCGCCCATTTCAAATAGCAACCCACCTTGGCCGGATAGCAACCTGCGTGCCAACTTTCATTCAAATATCTAAATTTGTATTCAAGTTATCGTCTCCACGGACGGACGGATGGACGGACATAGACTCCTCTGTTCATTCTAAGAACTTTGATATATGGAATTCCATATCTACCTCTATTATTTTCTACCGTTACACCCCACCATTATATGACCAAAACTATAATACCCTGTGTACTAGTAATAACCCAATGATTTTACAAGGTAGCGAAGAACTTGTTCAACCATTTTTGAAATCATCATTAGATACATATGTACTTACATTAAGGCGCCTCACGTTCCTTACAAAAAAAAATGGACACCCTGTTTCCATCGGGCTTATAAACTTCAATGTACTCTAAGGCCTTTGTCAAAATATTTCGAAAAAATATTAAGATTTACTGGAGCTAAACCGCGTTAAAAAACGCTAACAAAATCCTTTATTTGTATAAAAGGAGTATGAAAAAATATTTTTTATTAAAAAGCACCTGAGATAATGAATTAGGTTAGGTTAGGTTAGGTTGCAAGGGCTGAGCCGAAACCACAAGGCAACTGCTCAATACTTAGGCCACCAAAGGGCCCATTGTAATACCCCATACGGTCCCGAAGAAAGGACCCCTTCCCTGACTACAACGGGTCGAACCACTTCGTGGAATCAATGAATTTCACTAGAGCTTTCACTTCGCAGCTAGAGACCTCCGCAAGGTCAAGTAGGAAAGGTTTGCCCAGGATGGCCAACCTACGCCTGCTAAGTGCTGGACACTGGCAGAGGAGGTGCTGGACACTCTCCTCCTCTTCAGCATGTCTACAGCTACGACAGTAATCGAATGTCGCTACCCCCATTCTTGCACCGTGCGTGCCTATTAAACAATGCCCTGTCAGGACCCTAACCAGGGATGATAAAGCTGATTTATGTAAAGTCAGAAGCGCCCTTGTGCGCCTCTTATCATAGGAGGGCCATGTTAGCCTGGACGTCTCACACGATGGGATGACCGACCATAGTTCATTTGCCCTTCTGATAGTGCTCGTGTTCGCACGAAGCTTGAAAGTTGCCATGGGCATGCCTACCGAATCATATCCTGGAAGGATGGGGTCGGTGGTACCTCTTCTGGCCAACTCATCTGCTTTGCAGTTGCCTTCAATATCCCTGTGCCCAGGTACCCAAATAAGGCTGATACTGAAGTGCTGAGCCATCTCGTTGAGAGATCTGCGGCATTCAGTGACCGACTTTGTATTGTCGACGAATGAGTCCAGGGCCTTTAAAGCGGCCTGGCTGTCTGAGAAGATGAAAACCCGTTTGCCATCCTTGGACATAGACCCGAGATGATTCACAGCCCTGTGTATAGCCAGCATTTCCGCTTGGTACACACTACAGTGATCGGGAAGACGGAAGGAGACCTCTAGACCCAGATCCGGTGAAAAGAAACCTGCCCCCACCTTCCCGTCAAGCTTAGAACCATCCGTGAATATGTTGATGGCACCCGGAACTGTATGTTGCCTGGTATTCCAGGCTTGCCGTGATGGTATATGCACTACATAGTTTTTGTCGAAAACGTTCATTGGTGTACAGTAGTCAGTGCGTACTGGTATTGGGACAGGGGCGTTTGTGCCCAGGATTGTTGCGTGTCCACTGGCCCTACCTGACCAGAGACCTGTTTCCTTTATACGTAGAGCGGTAATGACCGCAAATTCCTTTGCCACCAGGTCAAGAGGTGGCAAATGCAGCATTGTGTTGAGAGCTTCAGTCGGAGTGGAGCTAAGAGCCCCGGTGATGCAGAGCTCCGAGCTTCGCTGTACCTTTTGAAGCATTCCGAGATATGTGCTTTTTGCTAGTGCAGGCCACCAGACCAATATACCATAGAGAAGAATCGGGCGCACAATGGCTGTGTATATCCAAAAGACCACCCTAGGGGAGAACCCCCAGGTGGTGCCAATTGCCCTCTTGCAGGTGAAAAGCGCCGCTGAAGCCTTTTTGGCTCGCTCGATTATATTATCAATCCAAAACAGCTTCCTGTCCAGAATAATTCCCAAGTATTTGACTTTATCGCTGAACGCTAAGGAGGTACCCCCAATTCTTGGCGGTGTCAGATCTGGTACTTTGTACCTTCTCGTGAAGAGGACTAACTCGGTTTTATCCGGGTTAACTTCCAAACCTGCGGCCGTGGCCCAGTGAGAGATTTTGCACAGTGCCCCTTCCATTAAGTTACAGAGAGTTTGCGGAAATTTCCCCCTCATAGCGACGCAGATATCATCTGCATACGCGATCACCAGGTGACCTTCGGATTCCATAAGACGTAACAGTTGGTTGACGGTAACCACCCAGAGTAGCGGAGAGAGAACGCCTCCCTGCGGGGTGCCTCTGCTGACTGGTCTGCGAATCACGCTGCCGCCTAGCTCCGTTCTAATCTGCCTACGGGTAAGCAGATTATGAATAAACCCCACCAGCCACGCATCAACCCCCAGACCCGTCAGCGCCGAGACAATGGCCTCCGGGAGTACGTTGTTGAAGGCACCCGCAATGTCAAGAAAAGCTACTAGAGCATACTCCTTGAGGTCAAGTGACCTTTCAATAACGGATACCAGTGAATGCAGGGCCGTGTCAGTCGACCTGCCCTTAGTATAGGCATGCTGAGCATGCGATAAAGCCGACGGTGCAATCCTCCTCCTGATGTAGTCCTCTAGGAGTCTTTCCAGTGCCTTAAGTAGAAAAGAAGACAAACTTATAGGCCTATAGTCATTCGGTTTTGAGTGTGATGACTTCCCTGCTTTAGGGATAAAAACCACGTTGACCTCCCTCCATGATGTTGGTATAAAATTTAGCCTTAGACAGCTTTCGAACATCCCCTTAATCCAGGGCTTAATAAGTTCAGTAGTATGCTGGAGCTGAGCCGGAATGATTCCATCCGGGCCAGGAGACTTATAGGGCTTAAACGTCGAAAGAGCCCAGTCTATCTTATTAACATCTGTGATTTCGCTTATAAGTTGATCGGTAGGTGACCCACTGCTGGTAAAATTTGTAGACACACCCGCGCATGTCGGGAAGTGTGGGTCCATAAGCAAATTTATGGTTTCCGTAGTGGAGTTCGTGCACTGCCCATCGGGCTTTTGAACGTAGCTTAGCTGAGTAGGGGATTTCGATAGAACCTTCCTTAAGCGGGAAGCCGCGGAAGTAGATTCGATCTTACCACAGAAATCCACCCAAGAGGATCGCTTTTCCTTACGGAGTGCTTTTTTATAAGAATTTAGATTCGCTTTGTAGGCAGTCCATGCGGACTCATGCCCATCATGTTTGGCTTTGTTGAAGGCCGCCCTGCAAGACTTCCTAAGCTTGTCGAGATCAGACGTCCACCACGGTGGTTTGTGCGTTTCCCTAACTTTCCTAGCCGGACAGGCCCTATTCAGAGCAGTCCTGCAGATGTCACTGAAATTATCTACGAGTAATTCCAGCTCCTCTTTGTTTCCTGGCTTTCTCACCTCTTTGGGTAGATTTTTACCTAGGATCTTCTTGTAGTAGCCCCAGTTTGTTCTTCTAAAGTTTTTAATATACTTAGGGCCCGTATACGCATCTGATATTGAGAAACTAATATACCTATGGTCAGAGAAAGAGTGCTCTTTTAGAACTCTCCAAGAAACTATTGTTACGTTTTATCAACTTTACAAATATTTTTTAATAATGAAATATATAGTAGGCGGTTGAAATGTAAAAATAATTGCTTCATATTGAAAATATCATTCGAAAATATTCGTTGTATTAATTTGTGAAATAATTAAATAATTTATTAAATGAATTTGAATACTAAACATTCTAATTAAACTAATTCATTCGAGTTTTAATATTTGTTACAATTCAGAAGTGGTCGGAAAAACCTTCGCGCAAACGTATAAAAGCATAGTCATCGCAACGATATTAACGGTTTACTAACGCATTGTAGACATTCAAACGGCGAAAACTTATGTGTAAAACGCGAAAAAACGGGAACGGCGATCTAAAAAAATAAAAATGGTTAAAATTGGTGATTTATGTATTGATGCAATAAAACAAATATTGCACGATAAGCATCTTCCAACAACTGGTTCAAAAGCTGAACTAGTTCAAGCTTATATAGAATTCGCAGGCACAGACGAAGTGCAAGATACAAATAGTAGTATGCAACAGCAATTAAATGATATGCGTAAAATGATTGAATCTTTAACAACTAAAATATCTGAAATGAGTGTGGTTTCACAAGTGTCGTGTAATAATATACCATCAGATCCGACTGATCTTGAGTTAAACCGAAACGCGAGTTCAGTATCAACGGGATCGGTACGTAGTTTATATTCTGTTAAAGAAATTGCAGAGTCTATACCAGAATTCGATCCGATGGACATGCAATCAATAACGGTAGAACATTTTGTAGAACGGGTAAACGCGGCAGTTAACGCGTACAAATGGGATGAGAAAGGACTCATGTTGGCAGTGTTTGGTAAAATGAAAGGTGCAGCGAAATGGTGGTTAGATGCATCTAAAGTTGTATACTCGAATTGGGTAGATTTTTCTCGAGATTTAATTAGTGAATTCGGTTTAAATTTAAATGAGGCTGAAGTGCACCATCGAATGTCTGCTACGCCGCGTCGATATAATGAAAACGTAATTGACTATTGTTTTCGATTAAGCTCATTAGGTAGGCGTTTTAACTTAAGTGAGCAAGCTATAATAAGATATATACGTGACGGTTTACGACATCGCGATTTACAAACAGCTATTTCGGCAATGAAATTTCGGTCTTTAAAAGAACTTCGTGAGCATATAACAGAATTTTTCCAAAATAATCCGAGTAACTCCAGAGATACGTTCGTAGACAAATCGAAAGTTGATAATGTGACTAATAATTTGCAGACCATTGAATCAAGATCTCCCGTGAAGTGTTTCAACTGTTTCGAAGTCGGACATATATCATCTAAATGTACCAAACCACCACGTCGTCCACGTTGTATAGATTGTGATAAGGTTCATGCTAAAGATGAATCGCAAAATTGTGGCAAATCTAAACCGATACGGCAAACAATGTGTGATGATATGGAAAAAGTTTTTGAAAAGATTACGTATATAAACAATCGCCAACTTATTGCATTTGTGGATACAGGTAGCCATTGCTCGTTAATGCGTAAATCGGTCGCGGATGCATTAAATATAAAACAAGAGTCGTGTGTATTAAAAATAAGTGGCATTTGTGGCGGTGAACGGTTTGCAATAGCAAAATCTGAAATCAAAATTAATATCGATGATGTTATCATATCAATGCATGTTTATATAGTTGATGATGAAATTTTAACACACGACTTGTTAATTGGTCAAAATATTTTTCGTGATCTAAATTTTACTGTTGAGAACGGAATGGCAAAGTTTGTGAAAAACGAGGTTAAAGAAAAATTGCAGTGTAAAGCTGAAAAACCTTTAATAAATAATACTGACATAACTTTCGGAGTCGGTGATGTAAATGTGCAAAATGATGTAATTAAATTAATTAATGAATTTCGAGATATATTTGCTTGTGGGTTACATGAAATAGGTAAAACGAATGCAATGGAAATGAAAATTACTTTAACAACAAATGAACCTGTAGTGCAACAACCATATCGGGTTTCGGAAGCAAAACGTGCTATCGTGTCGAAAATGATTAACGAGTTATTAGAAAATGATATAATACAAAAATCGGAATCGGAATATGCTAGTCCAATTACACTCGTGAAAAAGAAAAATGGTCAAGATAGACTTTGTATCGATTACCGTAAATTGAATAATTTTACAAAAAAAGAAATTTTTCCAATGCCTAATATTGAGGAAACCTTACACGACGCGAAACGGTATCAAATATTTTGCGCGTTAGATTTAAATAGTGGTTATTATCAAGTGCCGATTTCAAATGAAAGTAGAAAATATACTGCATTTGTGACAACCGAAGGATTATACGAATTTAAACGCATGCCGTTCGGGCTAAAAAACGCACCAGCAGTTTTTCAACGTTTGATGGCGAAAGTTAAAGAAAGAACTGAACCAGGAGACATGATCCATTATATGGATGACATTTTGGTTGCTGGTAATACTCGTGATGAAGTTTTGGAAAAGTTGAGACGCGTCTTTATTGCCATACGTGAGTTATCCCTAACACTCAATATTGGTAAGTGCATTTTCTTTCAAAAAACCATTGAATTTTTGGGTCACCAGATTGTTCCTGAGGGTATAGTTCCTGGTAAATTGAAAACTTTAGCCATACAAAATTTTAAGCCACCAACAAATGTTACAGAAGTTCGCAAATTTTTGGGTCTTAGTGGCTATTTTAGGAAATTTGTACCACGTTATGCGATAATGTCAGAGCCATTGCGATTACTTTTGCGTAAAGATCAGCCATTCATTTGGGGGTGCGAGCAAAAAGAATCTTTTGACAAATTAAAATTAGCACTTATTTCGCAGCCTGTTATTGCTGCCTTTCGACTTAATGCTGAACATCAACTACATACAGATGCTAGTTCTGTTGGCTTGGCTGGTGTGTTGCTTCAAAATGAGGAGAATAATTGGAAACCTGTAATATATTACAGCCGATCGACTACGAATGCAGAGAAGCGGTATCATAGTTACGAGTTGGAGTGTTTGGCTGTAGTCGAATCTTTGGAGAGAATGAAATACTATATTCAGGGTAAACCAATAGTTGTTGTGACCGATTGCAGTGCTATAAGAACAGTCATGACAAAGCGCGAATTAGTGCCACGCATTGCAAGGTGGTGGTTACGTATACAGGATTATGAAATTAAAATTGAACATAGAGCAGGAAACTTGATGTGTCATGTTGATGCATTGAGTAGGGCTCCTGTCGAACCTTCACAGGAAAAGGAACCAGCTTCGCTAAGAATAGGCAAAATCAACGTTGAAAGTGGTGATTGGTTGTTCAGTTTACAACTTCAGGATGATAAAATTAAAGCAATTACTGATGCAATGAAGCAAAAAAATATTTCGAAGATGGATGGTTATGTTCTTGAGAATGGTAGACTTTACTGGATGGATAACAACAAAAAGCTTTGGGTAGTTCCAAAATGCGTTCGGTATAAAATTCTTCATGAATCTCATGACAAAGCTGGTCATATGGGTTTAGAAAAAACCATTAGTAGGATTAAGCAGAATATGTGGTTCCCTCGTATGCGAAATTTTGCAAAATCGTATATTAATTCATGCGTAGATTGTGCATACAACAAAAAGTCTGGGGGAAAAACTGAAGGTGAATACCATTATTCCGAAATTGAGCCAATACCATTTAAGACGATTCATTTGGATCATTTAGGCCCTTTTCCACGAAGTAGTCTACGAAACGAACATGTTCTTGTTATGGTTGATTCTTTTACAAAGTATACCATTGTTCGAGCTGTTAAAAGTACAGCGACAAAGCATGTAATCAACGTTTTAAATGAAGTTTTTAGCTATTTTGGTACACCAAGTCGAATGATTACAGATAGGGGTACTGCTTTTACCTCAAATACGTTTAAAACATTTTGTTCTGACAATGATATTGTTCATATATTAAACGCTGTACGTACGCCGAGAGCTAATGGACACGCAGAACGTGTAAACCGAACATTATTATCTATGATGCGTACAACTACAACAAATGAAAAGCGATGGGATTTACACATGCGAGATTTACAATGGTCTTTCAATACCATGAAAAACGATACTACGGGCAAAACTCCTCAGGAGTTACTGTTTGGTTATCAACTACGTGATACGTTGCGCAACAAAATTATTCTAACACTCCAGTCTGAAGAACCACCTGTCACTGTAGATGTTGAATCCATTAGAAAAACAGCTACTGAGAGAATCGCAGCTCAACGTGAAAAGTCAAAACAAAGATTTGATCGTTGTCATAATAAACCAATTGAATATAAGAAGGGTGATATTGTCTTAGCTGAAAGCGAGTTAAGCAGTACGGGCGAATCACGTAAATTAGAACCACGATATAAAGGACCTTTTATTATTGACAAAGTACTTGGCAATGACCGTTACGTAATTGAAGATCTCCGTGCAACTTGCGGAAATAGGAAGCCATATTCTACAGTATTTTCATCAGAGAAGTTAAAACTGTTCAACTCTATGATTCCTGATGACGATAACGAAAGTATTGATGAAGATATAGACAACAATGAAATCTGATTGAGGTCAATCTGAAATGCAGGAAAGGCCGAGTTGTTACGTTTTATCAACTTTACAAATATTTTTTAATAATGAAATATATAGTAGGCGGTTGAAATGTAAAAATAATTGCTTCATATTGAAAATATCATTCGAAAATATTCGTTGTATTAATTTGTGAAATAATTAAATAATTTATTAAATGAATTTGAATACTAAACATTCTAATTAAACTAATTCATTCGAGTTTTAATATTTGTTACACTATCTTATCACTGAAAGAGTCGGTAACCAGAGTTAAGTCAAGGACCTCCTCGCGGTTCCTCGTAATGAAAGTGGGGTCATTTCCCCTGTTACATATACTTAGATTAGTACCTAGGAGATAGTTAAATAAGGACTCACCCCGATCATTTGTGTCACTGCTGCCCCACTGAGCATGGTGAGCGTTGGCATCGCCTCCAAGTATTATAGTGTCGGTTTGCGCTTTTGCAGTTCTCACGAACTCCTTGAAATTAATAGGTGGCAGAGAGCCCTGGTGATCGTGTGCTAGGTAGAAGGAGGCGAACATGAGTCTCCTTCCCAGCACCTCGACGCTAACTGCTGTCAGATCCCCATCACTAAAATTGGGTAGAAGAAATACATTAAGAGTAGACTTAGCTAGTATACAAGTGCGAGGCTTACCCTTATCTTTAGCGCTGTAGAGCTTGAAAGCAGGCGTCCGCAAACCACAGATCCTATTGCCAGTGATCCATGGCTCCTGGACTAAAACGATGTCTACCGCACCTGAGGACAGGTGCAGTAGAAGTGCAGCTGACGCTGCTTTGCAGTGATGCAGGTTTATTTGGAGGACCCGCATCACAGTTTACTCGCACTCTCCTCCGTGAGCGTCGCGTCGGAATCGCCATCACCCAGAAGCTGACTCTCAGAGTAAAGCCCTCTGAGAGCCAAGCTACCGTCCGAGCCCGATGAAACGTACCCGCTCTGCTCCTCACCCGCGTCCACCTCCATCTCTTCTTCACTGGGGGGCTCGACCACCTCCGTTCGAGATTCGAGGCTAACTAGGGCTTCGACATCGGCCTTGTAGACCTTCAAATTTACATTTTTAAAGCCGTAGCTCACTCTAAAGTCCTGCTTAGCAAGCGCATCGACGCTTGCGCCGTCGAGCAGCAGGACCACTTGCATGGTGGCCCGGTCGGATTTCTCGACATTGACCACCTTCCAATTTGTAGTTGGTAGACCCGGGTTGTATACCTGGAGCAGCTCCAGGATATCAGCTGGGTCCGATGGCGTCACTGGGACCCAGACTCTAGCCCTTGGTCGTGAGGGGATATCACGCGCCTCCACTACCTTAAGGCGCGCCCCCGGGTAAACCTCGCCAAGCCTCATAACGGCGGCTTTGTACAACTCAGCCGACCTGGAGTCATCGCAGGCGACGAGCTTAACATTACCCTGGAACCACCCTGCATCTGTGTAAGATGGCGGTGGACCAGGGTTATCTTTCAGGACCTTAACGGCCACAGTAGCGAGCGCAGCTTCAACCCACTTCCACTAATGCTTTGGGATCCTGCCATCTTCGCTACTCTCGTCGATCACGCCAATGATCCGCCGACCCTTGGCGATTTCAGCAAAAGAGCGCGTCCAGCCTCCCTGCGTCTTGGCCCTTTTCGGTGCCGTGGGGTTAGACTCATCCATCGATCTCTGGCGCTTCGAGGTTTCATCACTCTCGACCCAGTCAGACCTATAATCCGGAAACATGTTCCTCGCCCTTTCAAGGTCACGCTGAGCTTTAGACCAGACCTCCGCAGAGACATCCCCCTCCCTTAACGGTGAGGTGGCGTTCCTACGGAGGATCCGGATTGCCCAGCGCTTCTCTTGATGATTGGGCTGCCTCTTGCGTCCCCCAGCCCCAGAGGCAGTCACCCCCACATCCCTAGAACCCCCAGCAGCCAAACCACCAGACGCTTGTCGCTGAGTGGCAGCCCTGCTAGTGGAGGCTATCGGGTGAGCGGAAACTGCCTTGAGGGCCGTCCGGTCAGTACCGGCCTTCGGACCGGCTGGGCTGGATTTACCCTCAGCCCTGCCCTGATCTACCTGGTCCTTGGCCCCATAGCTAACCCCCCCCCACAACCCTGTGACCCCCAGCAGCCGACCCACCAGACGCTAGTCGCTGGGTGGCAGATCTACTGGTGGAGGTCAAGGGAAGGGCGGCGGTTGCACAGGAGGCCTTCTGGTCAGTACCCCCTCCAAGAGAGGTACCGGCCCCTGGACCACTCGAGCTGGATAGACTCTCAGCCCTTACCTGTCTAGCTGCCGCTGCGGCAGCGAAACGCCGAGGAGTTCTCTCGGCTACTTTGAGACCCGGCTGAGCCGTGGCCTTTGCGGAGCAAGCTCCTGACGGCTTCTTAATCGGAGAGCCGCCCTCCCTGTTTATTTTTATTTTATTATTAACTTCTTCCATTTTTCAAACCCACGAGTAGCGGAGAAAGGGGAAGGTCCACCCGGGCAGAGATCCGCAATGCCCGGGTAAGGCTGGTTAGCATCGAAGGTCGCCCGGTATTCGATGCACTCCGTTAGCGACTGGGCTATTTAAGGGCCCCCAGCCAGGCTGATCCTCGGCACGGGTCGTATAACACCTTGATCCGGCCCATTTACAGGGAAGAGGGAGTGAAAAAAGGAGGATTGCAATAAAGAAGGGAAAATAGGGCCGGGGAGGGGGAGAAAGGTCGCCGCTCGAATTCGCCGCCGAAGCGTTACCAGGTGCCACCACGAGGAGGCTCCACCCCTACAAGAGGGAGGGAGGGTGCAAACTACACCTACGAGTCGACGATTTGGGGTGACGCCGGTGAGTGCAAGGCGTGACACCCCCATCAAAGGCACCCGAGATAATGAATTAACTGGAGTACAAAAGGTAAACAAAAAAAAGTTTGAAAATTTTTTCGAAATATTTTGGGGGAGTCCTTAGAAAAGAGTGAATTTTGAAATTCCGGTGGAAACAGTGAAAGTTTTTTTTGTCGAGGCACATTAATGTACATATGTACATTAGGCTGGAGCGTGAGGATATGGGAAAAAATTTGTTTCAACTGCCAGAGTTCTAATAGAAGGGGATAGGTGCCTTATGCTAACAAAAAAATACCATCTTTTTTTATTGAAATCGGTCAATGTCTTCTGTCTTCGCAGTGCCTTCAAAATTTATAAGAACGCTAAAATGTATATGGTGAAATATTCATATAATATATAACTCTACTCGACAACAAAAATCTTTCCAAGAATGAAATGTAATCGTAATGTAATGTAATGCAAAATCGCCTCCTGATTCCGAATATCACATCCATTTTTCTGTGGCTGATCTAGTCTCCGAGATATCCGCGAAAATATAAAAATTCCCAATGTTTTTCATATAGTAGGTACATACGTGAAAAGTTTGTATTTTTAATTTTTCCGATTTAACTCAAGAGTATACATTATACTAATTGCCATAAACATTTTTTGCCTCTATAAGTATCTTCAGTAGTTTGGCCACTATGCCAAAAAACGTTTAAAAAAGTTTGAAAAAATAACGATTTTTTTTCAAATTTCAGATTTAGTCGCTTTAAAAGCAGAAAAAGTCTATGGACGAAAAAAAGTTAACCCTTCTGTTGTAGTAAATTTAAGTATGGAAACTTATAAGCGTACTAGTACAACATTATGATGTGCCCTAGACTTTATAAGCCCTGCTATATTGAAAGTCCTCAATCAAAAACTTTCTGTTTTTACCCAAGAAATTTTCTGAAATTTCCATACCCTGAAATTTCAAGATATCTCGAAAACTCTTCTACTTTTAAAACAAATGATTGCATTTTCGGAATCAGCAGAAAATTCTACATGAAAATATGTATCAAATGTCAATGATTTTTATACATTTTTCTTTTATCATAATCATTGTCTTCGATTTCATCTTTTTTCTTCAAGAATAATTGTTGACTTTGAATTTTATCAACTTTCCTCAAACATAATTATTTATGAACACTGTGCTACAGTGAAAATACAGTCATCAATCGACCTAGCTAAGATTGTTTGTCTAGTCAAGTGTAACACGAAACGGTATTTGAAAATTGTTGAAAATTTCATCCGGTTTCCGGTTTCGACGTCATTTTTTTTGCCACTAATTAACAATGAATGAACCTCTTTGGGCATGTGTCATCGAGAGACAGTCACTACTTAATTATACCAGTTTTTATTTATTGAAAATGACTTCAAAAATGGTGCAATAATGTTTGAAGCATTTTGTTTCTGTTTTCTGCCCTTTTAGGTGTATTATGTACTTTTTAGTATTTTCGAAAATATTATGTATATAAAAAGTGGGTATGGCTATAATCTGATTTATTCTTCTTTAAATGGCTATTTTACCGCCTCAGCGATTTTGACCGTCCAACATAGCTCGCCAGTCATTTCTTCGTTGCGCCAACTGGCGTCAATTGGAGGTCCTGCGAGATCGCAGGTCGGTCTCCACTTGGTCCTTCCATCGGAGTGGTGGTCTTCCTCTTCCTCTGCTTCCACCGGCTGGTGCCGATAAGTATACCCTCTGGGCTGGAGCGTCTTCGTTCATTCGCACGCCTTAGCCCAGCCAGCGAAGCCGCTGTGTTGTGTATGTCGAAGTATGCGTGCAGCTCATACAACTCATCATTAAATCTTCTTCGGTACTCGCCGTCGCAAAGGCGTGAGGGCCACAAATCTTTTGCAGAAATTTCCTCTCGAATACTCCCAATGCCGCGTCGTCAGATGTTGTTAGTGTCCACGCCTCTGCACCATATAGCTGGACGGGAGCGATGAGTGACTTGTAGAGTGTGATTTTCGTGCGTCGAGAGAGTACTTTACTTTTCAATTGCCTAATCAGTCCAAAGTAGCATTTATTTGCAAGAGTAATTCTTTGTTGGATTTCTAGGCTGGCGTTTTTGTTGGAGTTAATGCTGGATCCAAGGTAAACGAAGTCCTTCACTATTTCTAACTAATCCGATTTCCCCCATTTTAAATACCGCTCGGATATAAATGCCAAGGAGCAAATTTTATTAAGATATCTCGAAATTTACTTAAGTTATCGTGTTCACAGACGGACGGATTGACATGGCTTAATCAATTTCTCTTTTCATCCTGATCATTTTGATATATCTACATAAGTCACTATCTATCTCGATTCATTTATGCCGTTAGACACAACGGTATAAAAAGTAAAAAATGTAGTATTCGTGAAAGAAATTAGAAATGTTTAAAATCCGCAGTGACCGCAGGAATCAGACGCAAATAACACGTCAACAGTCAATTAAGTGGGAATACTTGGGCAATGCGTAATGAGTGTACGTGCAAAGGAAAACATTTTTCGATGTGCTCCCCATACCATTGTGCATTATACACCATACTTTAAAACATACATAGATATGTACCCAGCCATCATTTCAAATATGGCATTTCAGTATCGTCAATGATATTTTTGTTTCAAAAGAGTTGTCCCATCATCAGTGTGAATCAATCGAACAATGTGAAAGCTCTGAAACTTCGGTGAAATTTGTTTCCGGCGTTAATAAAAAACGGCTTTTCAACGCTGACTCGACCAGCATTTCATCTGAATATAAGTAAAAATGCTGGCTGGGTAAAACCAACAAATTTGTAGTATGTGTTTATGCAAAATTACTTACGGTTTGTTGAACACGACTAAAAGTACATATGGTGGAAGGGCAACAACACAAATTGTTGGCAGTTGCGGAATATAGAAAGAACATGAACATTTTAAGAGCAGCAAACAGAATAACAAACCATTGAAATGATCAGAAGGATAAAAAGGAAATTGGGGGTTAACAGGCCACAGTTATGGTGGCATAACGCTGATAAGCCGAAATATCAAAGTGAAAACATTCATATCATGTGAGTGGTTTTATTGCAACGTAAGGATATACTTTCCTTTATTTATTTATATGGGGGTGTGTGCTCATTAGACTGTACCTTGACACAGTTTTAAGATTTTTGAGGATTTATCTAAATTTGGCTTTATATGTAAATGCCAAGTGTTGCAGTAAAATAAATTAACCATATCTACATAGTTTTATAAGACATTAAATTAAAACAAAATATTAGAAGGCTTTAAACATTGATATATTTAGTCTTTTTGTTGTCCGAAAGGCGACCCTCTAGGCAAATGCTGATGATGGCAGATTTGGATATTGGTGTCAAAATACATAGAATTGCATAGACCGATTTGCTAGAAATTCTAAATGATGTACAATATATTTAAATGAATTCCACCATACTGCTTTTTCGGTTTATTGCAAAATTAATAAATTTCCTTGGACATTTACAGACAGATTTTGAATTTTTTCTTTAATTTCAATAGTAAATAATGTTGAAAAGTACCTTCGAAATTGGTTTTACGACTATGTATTAGGATTAAGAGATATACTTATCAAAATCGGACTGAGTCTATTATAAGTTCTGAGTTGACTGAATTTACTAGAATTATAAATAAAAAATGAATGTGTGTGTGTCCTTTATTGGCGTCCAAAGTACACAACCGATTTCTACGAAATGTTAGTTTTTTCTTTTTGTTTCAAAAATGTCCAAAATTTTTGGTCGATCTCTATTAAACTTCCCCAATACGTAGGACATAGGCTATATCTGAAATTATTTGGTCTAAATTAATTAGTTTTGGGTATGTGTGCCCTTCAGTCAAGATTTAACGATTTTTTAAAAGTGGGCTGTGCCACGTCCACATTTCATTTGTTTTGTTTGTGCTTCATTAATGTCCAAAGTTTGGTAGGTACGAAATAGGCTAGATATAGTTTTGGAAAGGAGGGCAGTGCCACGCCCCCAGGCTATTAAACATTTTCATTCGTCATAACTCTGAGCTCATTTGGTGAAAATTAAGATATTTGGATGCACATATGAGTCCCTTAGTCAATATTTACAAAGTTTTGGAAAAGTGGGCGGTGCCACGCTGTTTGTTCTTCACTCATAGTATTTGGAAAAGCATAGCTAGAAATATATTTGGTTGAGGAAACATGGCTTAATAGATTTCGGTGTACTTATTTATGACTTCATATTTTCTTCTTCCCATTCTTACAAACATCTAACCAAAGTTAATATATGATTTCAAATTTATGAAGGATATAAAAAAATTGTTTTGGGCCGGCTAATGTATGTACAATGTACATATCCTGTAAAAAATGCGGGGTTACAAGGGAGGATGCGGCTAATATGGGTTGAAATTTTCCAGGGACCCCCAATAACGATTAATTTTGTATTTTTAATGTCAAAACTCAAAGGCTTCCTCCTTTCGTAGAACAGTTTCAAGTACATGAATGAACATGTCTCTTCATGCTTAACCGAAATCTACAATGATTGAAAAAAGTTTGAGTGAATCATATATAAATTACAACTTAATCATTACTTTTGAGTTTAATTTTTTTGGTCAAACATAAAACTTATTCCCTGAGTTTTATTATTTTGAGAGGAAATAAAACTTACCCTTGAGTTATATATTTTTGCTCGACAGTAAGCGTTATTCTTTGAGTGATATTTTATCGTTCAAGGATAAAAATTAAGTTCCGAGTTTTAAGTTTTTTTCGCGGATCAAAAAACTCAAAAGGTCGCTGCGCCTTTAAGGAAAGTTGTTGGTCATAAATATTGGTTGGTATAATCTCGTCAACATATGTACTCAATTATTTAAACATAGTTTTAGCCACATACATATACTTGCCATAAAGGCGAAGCGGCCTTTTGAGTTTTTTGATATATGAAAAAACTTAAAACTCGGAACTTAATTTTTATCCTTGAACGATAAAATATCACTCAAAGAATAACGCTTACTGTCGAGCAAAAATATAAAACTCAAGGGTAAGTTTTATTTCCTCTCAAAAAAATAAAACTCAAAAAGTGATCATTACGCTTAATCAAAAAAATAAAACTTGAACGTAACGATTATTGTTGATTTTTATTGAAAAAAATCAGAAAGTAATGATCAAATGTCGAGTTCTATAATTAAACTTATAACAGTTACGGTCCCTGAAATTTTCCCTACTGTTTTAGCATGCCCTATGAAGGGACTGATTGTAACCTTTCATGTCCGAAGCTCAACAATGAATCTTAAATAAAAATGAATGTTTGTCTGTGTGCCCTTCATGAGCGTCCAAAGTACTCAACCGATTTTAAATTTTCACAGTATATTCTTGGGATCATGGGTTAAAGCATAGGCTATATTAATTTTTGGAGAAGTAGGCGGTGTCACGCCCCCAGGCTACATAAAATTTCAATTCTTCATAACTCTGAACATATTTGGTCTAAATTAATGATTTTTGGATATGTGTGTCCCTTGGTCAAGAATTATATAATTTGGGAAAAGTCGGCGGTGCCACGCGCACAAATTTTTTGTATTCTATTTGTACTTGAATAATGTCCAAAGTTTATGGTTGATCTGTTTTAAACTCTTCCAATACGTTAAAATCTTCGTTGGGTACGACATATGTACATATGTATGTAGGCTACATTTGTAAATTTTTTGTAAAAGTGGGCAGTTCCAAGACTACAAGCTAAATAATATTTCAATTCGTTATATCCCTGAATGTATTTGCTTTAGTAAGATTTTAACGTTCTTAATCATAATAGTGGCGTTAAGTGGTAGATATAGGATATAATCAAATAAATGCTAACTATACATCTGCTCAGCAGCGCATAATGATTTTTGCCATACTCATTGAGTTCAAAAGATCGGTTTTTTGAGTTGGACATCCCGAAAATTTATTTGTTTATACCAAAGACGTTAAAATCAGAAACGTTGTATGTATATTCTAAAGCACTGCAATAAATGGAATGTTAAAAATTATTAGAAAATATTTGAAAATGTATTTCTAGGGAAGTCACTGGTCAGGCAGAACAACGTCTGCGGGGCCGGCTAGTTTAAAATAAAATTCTCTTAAAATCAGCTACACGAATTATTTATGTCACCTATTGTCATAAGGTACTAGTTGAAAGCAATTATAATTACTGCAGACAAATTCAAATATTCCTTTTTACAAGGTACACATATGCATACAAATGCCAATGCACAATTCAAGTGCTTGCTAGCAGTCTGTTGAATATGGAGTCGCGGTAAATCATTTGCCAATTCTGTGGTGATGCAAGAAAAAATGTGCCTCAAGCGCTTAATGTTGTTTTGGCCTTCTGTATTTCTTGCTGTATTTTGACATTGCCTTCTTATCAGCATATCAATCAGACAAAGTAAAATTTTCCACCCATGCTATGAAGAGAGCTTTCGAAGTTTGTTGGCCCTTTACTGCAATTGTTTTCATTTTGAATATACTGTAAACGAGCAGTTCATGAAAGGGCTAAGCACGGGTCACAAAAACCTTTTCATAGAAAGAGTACGGCATGGTCTATAACTTCGCTCAAAATATTTTTAAGGCGTAGGCAATGAATAAAACCTAAGCGTAACATTAAATGGCACATTATAATATCTGATAACGCAAAAACAGCAAAGCGAGAACAATCTTTCGTATCTCAAAGCTGCCGACGAGTGTGTTGTTTGCTGTTTTTCCTTCATCCGCCTTCTCTTAGTCGTTTCAATTCATTCCACTAAAGGGTTAAGTGCCAAGGGTGAAACACTGCAATAAATGAGCTTTTTGGGGTGGCTTTTGGCGTCTGTCTGCTATTAATGATGTGATTGTGTTTGGGTATGCACTCGTTTAATGTTTGATTGTCTGTGAATGTGGACAAATTAATTTTGAGTGGGAATTAAAATTAAAATTTTCTATGATTGTGTTGATTAAATGTGTAGATATGCAATTATGACACGTCGCGTAGCCTTTTTTAGCAGTACCGTTGGAAGGGTAACAAAAATTAAAAAATTTGTGACAGCCGTCGTTGCTTTATTGGAATTGAAAAGTTCTGAAACTTTCAAGATATTTGGTATATCATAATTTTTTTAAATGTATGTACATACATAAGTATGTATATGCTCTTAAACAAGAGTAACGAAGTTATTTCAGTGTAACCCTGTCCAATTTGTCCAATTTAGTAACGAAGTTCCCAAAAATATCTCCAAGTTCTCCAAATTTGGTATATAATTAAATTTACAATTAATTTAAATTTTAAACAGAAAATGTTTTGAATACATTTTTTTTTTTTTAAGTGCTACTAGTCGAACCTATGTGTGCAATGCTCTACCTAGTGAGCTATGGCCCACTCATGTATGTTGTGAGAAAGCTACACATCGGCTTTTGTTGTATTTTCGTTTATCCGAGTTAATAAAATCTAAACCACAATAAATTTTGAACTTGCTGAAACCAATGAGCTATCCAGGCTTAAACAATTAGCTATGCAGGCAATCTATGTATATTCCATTGTACAATAAAAAGCTTAGCCAAGTCAAATTCAAGTAAATTTTTCCTCGCGAACTTTTAAACGTATGCAGTCAATAATTTCGAGCACTCTAAAAACAAGGATAATAAAGAAATGTTCTAAGAATGAAAACTTCTTACATTTTCTTTTTGTAATTTTTTAATATAGTCACCAAGACTCCAGATGATTGCTTAATATTTTTAAATTAGTTTTGGTGAAAAATTGTTTTTTCCTTAAAAGCTCTGGATGTGGAACATTAGTATGAATAGAATAAATTTTCTCGAACTAGTATTTGGAACTTTGATGCGGAAGATAGTACATCACGCTAAGTGAACATCCTAAAACATCACCTACAACATGGAAGCATATTGGATTTATGAAATCACCAGAAAAGGGGATTCTCAATTTTTGATGGAACATGCTCTCCAAATCTGTTTGCTGGTTCCAAATCTTTTTGTCACATACATATGTATCTGAATTTATGGGAACTACCATATTTACAATGTGGCTTTATTATTTTTCGCGGTTCACACATCCTTCATAGGAGATGCAACTATGTGGTATAGTATATCACAGAGTTTCTTCGAATATTTTCCTATTCTTATAGATCTGCAGAAATATAAGAAAATCAGAGCGTTCTTGAACGTTTCATATAAAGTTAAGATATTTGAATTTTCCCGACCAAGCGGTTCCCAGACACTTATGAGCTTATGAAAAGCTAAACTAAATAGCTCTGCTGTTAATGCTGTTGGCCTAACTGTAAATTTAATAGAAGAGGGTTACTGTCACAAGTAAACCTGGTTTGAAATATGTACGAAGCTAAAAAATAAAAAGATGAATCCCTTGCTAATTCAGCTTTTCTCTTCGGCACCAATATGTAGTTTACCTTATTTTAATATTACTCAGCGGAGTACTCCTACTAACATCTGAACCCTTTTGGATAAATAGACAGAAGAGAGAACATTATATCTCAGTAGACGTGAAGGTTCGGGGGCTTCTTGATTTTATTGTACTCTGCCAATTGTTTTGTGAACACGGCCAAGATGTAACAAAGGCCATCGGCCCCATTGCTTCCCTCTAGATCCGCCACTGATTGGTTATGTGGGCATCGAAACAATAACGAAGTTGGTATAATAACAACAATAGACATAAATTTATTTGTCAAGCGCTCTGAGGCGGAATAAGCCAAGCGCACCAAGACAGTTTTTTTTTGTTTTTTGAGCGAAAGTCAGTAAGTCAGACATGAGACACCAACAAATTCTCATTCACAATCAAGTAACAGTTATAGAATAAAAAAACTATAACCTAAGGTTTGGTTGTTGTTTTAGTAACCTGTTTCTGCAAAGTAGTGGCAATTTCATATCGCAATTATATAATATAAGTATGTACATTTAGTATGTGTTTCGTATGAACTTATGATTAAATGTACATAGGTATGCTTCTACTGAAATTTGCCACCACCGTTTTTGAAGATATTATTTATTTCACGGTGCCCACTAAAGTAATACTATCAGCTGCCTGACTTAAGTTTTATTTTATTTGTTTTTTGGTTCTTGTGGTTCAATAAACCATAAAAAACTCATTAAATATGCGCACCTCAAAGGCAGCGGCAACAGACTGCTAACAGTCACACGTTCATTCATTCGCCGAGGAGCATTTACTTAAACATGTGGGACACACATACATATCAGTCGAAAGCTCCAATGCCAACGGCTATTTTATCAGCAAATATGTACGCTAGTTAATTTTGTGGTGGTTGCAATACCTCTACGCGTTGATTAGTACACAATACCTTCTTGGGTTATTATCAGTTAACACGACCACAGCAACAGTAACGAGGGTTGGTATCAAACCACTAAACAACGAACCAAAACAACAATAAAAAACAAAAAACTTATAGGAAGTACGAGTACTAGTTAGCCTAAAATTAAGTCAACTATTTATAATGTCAGGCCAACATGGTCATAAAGTCAATAGCGTCAACCAACCGCCAGAAACTACCACCTATTTATCATATCGTTGGTAACCTTTTGGTCTATAGTACCCTCGCCACTAGCGACAGTAAAAGGGCTTTTGATATTGCCACCTCAGTTCAAATATTGGAAAGGTGTTGACCGCATTTTATTGTTACCCTCTGTCAGTTAACTGGATCCACCATGGTAATTTGAATGCGCATTCATATAACAAATTTAATCACTACAAGAAAATAAGTATACCTTCGTGTGAAACTAACCATTATATACCCAGCTGTGAACTTGAAGACATCATCATTTAGGGAACAATGTCATGAACACCAAAAATTTCAACTGAAATAAAGATATACATACGTATATGTACAATAGATTTATTTTTTTAAGGAATGACCCGGTTTTTTACCCCGCCAAGGGCTGTTATTTCAGTGTAACCCTGTCTAACCTGTCATGTCCCACTTATAAATTGTCATCCTCGGAGCAATCACTTGCAGCAGAGTTGGTCCATCTTCTCCTGTTAGGGGCTGGTACTGAACCCAACCCTGGCCAAGGGATGGGTTTTTCTGCTGCGTTTGCTGGAAGCAAATTTATGTTAAACGGCCGCATTCTCTTCAATGCTCTAAGTGAAAGAGGTGGCTCCATCCGCAGTTTCGGGACGCCTCTACCATCTGCTCGAAGCCACAATAGTGGCCCAGTCTGCATACCTGCAGCATCGTTGCAATTCCCGACTCCCCTCTGTCGCTCATGCTCAATAGCGTCTCCGCTCCGCACTACAATCCTCGAGCAGACATGTGCGTCAGTCCCTCTCTGCCCCCACTATCCCTGCATCCAGCATGAACGTTGATCAGAACCTCCACCTCCTCGTACCTTTCACAACGTGCACTGTTGGTCGCCAAAGACTATATACGCCTACAGGAGCGGCCAAGTACTACAAGTTCCTTGGCCTCTATCACACTTATATATGCTTTTGGCTCGCAAACAGAAACCTCTGGACGGATGCGTTCATAGCCCCTGTTGCATCACGCAGCTGCTTTCTACACTAAACAACAACGGCCAAGGGGCACTTACCTCTAGACTGTGACATAGTTTGGCCGTCCCTCCGGTCTTGGGGATGGCCTCGCATTCACCACACATCTATTTAGACATTAGTGTGTTGTTAAGGGGTTATAACCGCTTAGCCCAACTTGCCGCACCGTTAATGGAGATGCCCCCACTAGGGTGGAACACAACAGCGTGGGTCTAATAAGCCCCGTCAACTGGCATCAGACTAAGTACCTATCCTTCTTTCCATTGACCGACCGACCGAGTTCATAGCTACTGAACAACGGACGTACATTAGCTTTACAAAAACAGACTGTGACCGCTTTACGGACTACATATACAGAGTGTTACCCACAGGCAGATGTACAATTCATAATGCATCCACTTGCTCATAAGGTGAGATGAGCCATCCGGCGTGAGCACAAACATAAACACACCACAGTGTCAACTGCCGCCTGCTTTGCAGCAGTTAAAGAAACAATGATGAAGGCCAAACCCTCTAGATCTATCGGACCCGACGGAATTACCTGGAGATACTAAAACCCCTAGGCAAAGCGTTTAATGTAGTCAACCAGCAAGGAGGTGTCTTATCCCCCCTTTTGTTTAATTTCTATATTTCGAGGCTTTCTTCAAGACCATAGGGAGTCTCCATCATTTCCTACGCTGCCGATTGCAGATCAACAGTTACCTCTGTGAGCTTTCCATCTTTTTAACCGAGCGTAATCTGACCCTATCCCAGACTAAATCAACAGCGGTTGTTTTCAGGACATGGACCGCGAGCGAGTTCACGTCGATGGAGTACCTCTACCTACTGTCAACCAGCCGAAGATCTTAGGTTGGACGTTTGACAACGGTCTAACCTTCTCAAGTCAAGCCACCGCAATAGCTACAAAGGTGCAGAGCCGCAATAAGATCTTCAAATCTCTGGCCGGCAGACTTGGGGCAATGATAAAGAAGCATTGTTTGCTACATACAAGGCTATTGGCAGACCGGTTATTGATTATGCGGCGCCAATAAGGTCGCCCTACCTAGCTGGAGGAAATTGCAAGTCTGCCAAAACACCGCTAACAGAACTGCCACAGAAATCCTGGTTATTTCATCTGAGCTCATCTCCCCCAAGATACTGAAATGGTGAATGTTAGAGAGCACGATACTCCTAAGTAAACAGCTTCTACGGAACTGCCAAAAATCTAGTCATCCAAAACGGCATATATTCGATTTTCCATAAACACATGTAAGTAAAACTAATTAATGTTGTTATGGAAGCAAGAGAGTATGGGAATACTCCTAGGAAATCCCTTGGAATATAAAAAAAACCTTCGTCCATTTCACCTGGCGATGGAGTATTCTATTTCTCTATTTCTGAGTTGTTCATGGAACACCCACCGGCGAGTACTGTTTGAACGGTGTGACAAATTGCACTTAAGACATTTAATTATCCGTTTGGGTATGTTTGAATACATCTATGATTATGATGAGAACTATTTAGAAGAAATGTTTGAAAAGATTTAATTTTGAAACCGAGTCCTTTTTCGGATGAAACTAAAATAAACCGCATCGAACCGAAGTACATACCTACATTGGGAAAAAAGTTAGGAAACTAATCCACCGTGGGCAAGTTGAAAGTTTGGGGGTCGTTGTCGTTTCGCGGGGCTGGGCTGCTGGTTAAGATAGAAAAAAATATGGATAAGCATATGGAACCATATTATTTTGAGTTCATGCTAGGAAACTGGATATTCAAGACAACGACCCAAAATACTGCGGGAGTGGTCAAAAACTGGCTTTTGCATGAAAATATTACCCAGATTTATTGGCCAGAGTAAATACGGGACCTAAATCCAATCGAGAACTTGTAGAATGATGTGAAGACGATGTTTAGACAAACATATATCGATGAACTATGACTAATTTGGTCTTTTAATTAATGTTTTATTAAGTAGAAACTGAAATAAACGGTTTTTTGGCCTTAAAACCAGATTTTGGGGTTGTTATAAACTTTTTAAAGGGCGTTTCGTGTATAACTCGACCAGATGAACAATCTCTGCTAGGTCGCTCCAAAAGTGTAAAATCTCTGTCGCACTGTGTAATTAGTTTAATTGACATTTTTTGAGGATTGCCGCTTTAAAAAAAATATCCACCCATTCAATTTTGCGAACTTAATGTGCACTCATAGAGCACAATGCATCGCAAAGCGTCAATATGAGTATCTAAAAGGTACATGATGCGCTGTAAACGACGTGCAGACCGGCTGAATTTAGTCTCTTTTTATTTTAACTGTATTTTGGATGATTGCCACGCTGGAAATATACACACCTTGAAAACTGTCAAAATATGCTGGTATTTTTGCTAACATGAGCAATTCTTATATCAGCGGGCTTGTAAGCAGTGACGGAAAAGCAACGAATTTTGCAGCGCGAATAATACGTTTTACAAAAGCTGAAGAAAGGTACTGCGTAAATACATAAATACTTTTTTCTGCGATAGTGCGTGGTCTTGTTAAAGCCGAACTTATGTCTGAATGTATAAATGGAGTTAACCATTAATGAAATGATATGAAATAACGAACAAAATGCGCACGCGCCTGATGGCGTTATTGCCTTCCTCTGAGGCTTGGTTTGCTCCTGCAGGTTAAAAAAAGAACAGAAAAATAAAACCGGCTTCGCTAATGCGTACCTATTTCATTCATTATTTCATGAATAACGCTCAGTAGGAGATGCGAGATTTCCTTTACAGTATACTGCTGCCAGGGAGCAGTGTTGCCATTTTAGCTATTTTGTAGCTAGATTTAGCTATTTATTTCGACGTTTAGCTATAGAAATTCGGGTTTAGCTCTTAGCTATTTTTTTAGCTTTTTTTTAAATCGAGTCAGCTATTTTAGCTAAAACATTTTTGTTATTTGCCAAATTATTTTCACAGAACTTTTTAGAATATAAATATCGACCGTGTGCACTCTGCCTTATGTTTATCAAACTGTTCAAAAGTTGATAGATAGTAGAAATTTTGTCAGACTTTTATTATCAAGTTAATTGAGCAGCTACGTCAACGCCTACCACAAAATATTCAATCTTTAAAAAATATTGAGTTTTTTGCTATAAAAAATGCTTTAAATGTGGTGAAGCCCAAAATATTTGATACTTTTAAGGCAGAAAAAATTACTGTTATAGAAATGGAATGGAAAAAACTCTATTCATATCCATGGCAAGAGACCCCTTCTAAAGTTAAGTTTTGGATAGAGGTAAGAGAGTTTGGGAAATGCCATTAATGAAAATCCGTTTGAGCAATTACAACAGTTTGTATTTAATTTGCTAATAATACCGCTTAGTAATGCGGAAATAGAACGAAGTTTTTCTGTATTGAATTTAATAAAAACCTAGCAAAGGAATAGAATGGAGATTTTGATGTTAAACTCTTTACTAACTATAAGATACGGTCTTAAAAGACCTGGAAAATGTTGTCATAACTTTGGTATACCTAGTAAATATATACGATTAAACATGTGAATTAAACGAAGACAATGACTTTGTTTTTGAACTCTGCACAGCTGTGATTTAACTTCATTTTTGAATAAAACTTGAGTGATGTATGTATATCAACTATTCGTGATTATAATTTATGTTACTATTATAATTTAATTTATGTACTTAAAAAGTACATATATTTTCAATGACTGAATTGTTATTGTTTTTATTATTATTATTTTTTGCTTTATAATAATTTAGTAACTACAGACATACATATGTGGTTTAATTTCATGTGAAATAAAAGCTCATTTAGCTATTTTTAAAGAAAAAAATTTTAGCTATTTTTTTTGGCTATGAAATTTTTTTTGTAGCTATTTTTAGCTATTTTTTTGTTTCAATTTAGCTATAAGCTCTAAAAATTTCTGGCAACACTGCCAGGGAGTGTACATGTGCGTTTGGTTCATTCTATGTAAAAACGCTCACATTTGATAGAAAGAAATTTATTCAAATTCGCGAAATATGAAATTTTTGAATTGCTTTTTTAAATTAAAAAAAAGTATACAATGTTCTATATTCGAAAAATCCAACTAAGTACTACTCTTTTTTGCTAAAATATTCTTAAGCCGTTCATACGGAGCGTCGTGGTTTTAATATAAACCCCATTTCAAGTCCCCCAATTTCAATTACTTTTTTAACTGTAACATACATTTTCAATTTAAAATGTAGTGATCGTTACTTTAAACTTTGTTTTAACGGTCTGCTGAGAAAAGTTTCAAGAATTTAACAAATTTCGAATGAACGTAAAAAAACAGAAACGAGTAAGGAAGTCTTATATTGGGTAAAACCTAACATTAAATGCCGAGCAGTTTAAAACTAAACTAGGTCAATATTTTAATCTACTACCATGCTAATTCTTTTTAGGTAAATTTTCTCTATGTATATTTAATTTTATGTGTAATATTTACTAATCGAATTGCTTGATTTTTCGCATATATATAGATAGAGATCTCTTTAGTTCATGTGTATGACATACTTTTACATAGATTTTGAAATTTAATCGCAATTCTTCATAACTAGGAAATGAATTTTCTTAAATTGAAGATATTTGCATTTTGTGTCCTTTTATCTAGATGTAAATATGCAACTTCAAAAGACTGAGTAGTGCAATGCCCCTACGTTTTTTTGTTTGTTTGTCCTTTCTAGACTTTGAAAGTTCATCACCGTTCTTTATGAAGTTTTCAGAGAAGCTAGTGGTCTCTAGATACATAACAGGCTACGCATAGCTTTTGGAAAATTGAGTGGTATCACGTCGGAAAGCAATTTTAACATTCTATTTGGCGTTGCTCCTAATTTATGTGATTGAGATAAATAATATAAGTATAATGTATTCCGATATGGCGCGGATTTGATTCATTTATGGTTTCTTATGGAGTTTTGATTACAGATCTCCTGTGCCTTCTGGCACAAGGAATCCTTGTTTTGAAATAAAAAGGCTACCAATACAATAATGAGGTGAGTGGATTAAAGTATTAAATATATGCCATTGATGCGTTTGTGAAATGTCAAGAAAATTGTATATGGATACGATCACTTCAACCCCTAATAGTCCAAGAGAACTGTCCACACAAATGTTGTTAAATTGTTTTGTTAAACCGGGAGGGAGTATCAGACCCCATTATTAACAATTTTATAAATAAGACAACCACATCAATGCTTCTACTAACTGCTACTTATAAAGCTGTATTAGCAACAGAACTATTTTATTTTATTATCAATGAAACTGTATATTTATGTCGATTCCTTTAGGCAATGTTAAAATAGTCTTTGTACTAAGATATTTAGACCTAAATAGGAAAATTTTAAAATCAATTTGAGTGAGTGGTGTGCGTTGTAAAAGAATCACCCTTTTTTTATTATTACCTCCTATATGGATTTAGGTTGATGCATTTTCTCTTAAGCCTGCATACATATGTAGGTATGAAGCTGAGGCTTTATTGCGATTTGGCGAAAATGAGTATTACATCGCATGCGTTTAGCAAAAATGAAGCAGGGCTGTCACTATAGAAGTTTTTTCTACCAAGACACAACTCAAAAAAATGTTATGCTACCATATTTTTTAGGAATGTATGTGAACACTACTACTAGTTGAAGAGAATATGAATAGTTAGTAATGTCTTTCGAGGAGTCAGGACAATAAAAAAGAACACCTAGAACACGTGAATAGCAGAGCAGAGGAAGAGGACGTGAGAAGCAAAATTGCAAGTGGACATTACAGTTTTCAAGTAGAAAAACGTGCACCGAATAAGCTTATAAAAAATAAGTACGTTAAAATTATTATTTTGCCATCCGATGAACAATTTTCAAATATGTAAAAACAGTGAACAATACAAAAAATATGACCATCCTACCAATGAATGAATAGGTAAACTACCAAATATAGTAGGAAAAGCCCGAAGCGGCAGCCCTGGAAACAAGACGTTTTATTCACGTCTAAATTAATGTGAATGCGTCTATGTTGGCAGGAAACAGTCAATGTTGTTGTTTTCACTGTTTTTGTCGCTGTCACTGCCACGCAAACAGACCTGCCTTTTTATCCTCTGCGATATTTTTCTTGTCTAGACTTTTCATTTCCATTTGACTTTATTTAGCTCTGGATATATATTGGTATTCTTGAATGGTTGTGTTTTGTCGGTAGGGTATGTACATCACGCACATACATATGTACATATGTATGGATGTACGAGTATATGCACATCTATTTAGATGTGCGCATGCGCGTTCGACACATTTCTGCAGCTTGACTCATTTCATTCGACAATTGATTGACTTTCCTGCACCTCCTTTAAGCCCAGCAATTTACTGCGATTAACTTACGTTATTTTGTTATTCGTATTCGATTTTCAATGAATGAAATTTACTTAGGTAAAGATTGAATGAACTTTTTGTTCGATATACAAAAGGGTGGGCAAAAAAATTAGTTTTAGTACAAGGAAATAAGAATCCTTAGTTAAAAGTTGAATACGACGCTGTGCTAGAAAGGTTCTAGATATTACATTAGGCAGCCTGTACCGAGCCTTCGGGAATAGGTATCATTGGCTACAAAATGAATTTAAAAAACCTGCTCTAGTAGGTACGATAATAAGAACAAAAGGACTCAATTAACAGATTGAACACAGTTTTATCAAACACGAATTGGAAAAATGTAATTGACAAAAATTGCAACCAAAGACTCCAAACGCGGTGCATAATCTGGCCACTACACAGTTATTCAAGGTGAAAAATTGAACAACATAAAGTTGAAACAAATAGGATTTTTTTAAATCAGCGTAGATTACTAAATCGTATACCTTATCAAATGAATTATAGATAAACCGTAAAAATTTATCGTTTGGAGTTGACTTTTCATATCTGGCTTACAGAAACCGTAAAAACGGGCACAACTGGTCTCTCCATAAGACATGTTCACATAAATGTGAACAGCTCACACAAAATGATCAGAACTGGCATTAGTCGCATCCTCCTTTCCGAATTCAATCGCATTTTTTGTAGGGTACCTTCTAAAAATAGAAAAAATAATGTAAAAAGTATTAATAACTATAACTATTCCAATTATCATGTATAATAACAAAATAATTATTATCAACTGGTTTTGAGCACGTTACACTTACAGAAATATATAAAAAAATATGATTCACAAGTTTATCTATTGATTATTTCAAAGGAATTACATCTTATGATACAACCACGCATTCCCTTAATTTATTAAGGCCGCATTCAGGCCAGCAGAAAAAGCTGACAGAATTCTTTTATTTTTGACGTGCAATCCAAATTTGAAGATTGTTTTATTTCTTTATAAAAGGGTTTTCAATGTGCTTCCCGCATGATCAAATTTGAGCCAGAAAGGTTTTTTAGGCATTTCTTGAACGGTTATGCGCTTTCATGCGACCTACATTTACCTCCTTATGTGAAAATCGAGTACATTAATGTGCAAATCTAGGCCCACCCTAATATGTATTGCATCTTAGCGAAACGTTTCATATTTCAGTTGTAAAAGCTACGCTTGGGCGTATCTGATTGACGCGATCATTTTTTACA
The DNA here is from genome assembly GCA_951509765.1 of Sphenella marginata. Classification (NCBI taxonomy): domain Eukaryota; kingdom Metazoa; phylum Arthropoda; class Insecta; order Diptera; family Tephritidae; genus Sphenella; species Sphenella marginata. The sequence goes on along the minus strand of OX608082.1, from coordinate 32,477,865 downwards.
CCTTTCGGTGCATAGGACGCCCCCGCAAGAACAAAGAGAAGTCAGAAAGTTGTTATATTATAAATATTCATATGTATATATGTACATACATATATCTATTACAATGACTCGCCCTCCATATTTTTATTTACGGGTACTATAAAGATTAGGGGAAAATTGTAAGATCTATAAATATGGAAATACATTGAATCTGTTATGAATTTAAGTAAATACTTAAAGACAGCTCCAATGCAAAAACTTTGGAGACTGAAGAAGTATTAATTCGCTTTATCTTCGAAACTATGTACATACATATCAGTACCAGCAGAGGAAAACGAAAGGGAGAGAAAACTGAAGAAGAGGAGTAGGAAATGTAAATTGAGGAAGTAAAGGAAATGTTTGAGGAAAATTTAGGGGGTAACGATAAGCTTGACAGATCCAAATTGTAGTCAACCTGAACATTTCGAAAAAATATCTGAACATATGTAGATGACTTCAGCGGCTGAACATTTCCGGACAAGTTAAAATTACTTATACATATATATTTTTCGTGTTTTTAATATATATATGGCTGATTCCGTGGAAACTGATATATTTGTGTTCACCGACTTAATGTCAAAAATTTATAAAAAACTGACATTTTTTTTAATAAACTGATATGCAGTCTTATATATCTCATCGAGTCATATAAATTGTTTTATAAAACAGTTTTGTAAAAAATCAAAAAACTATGGTCACAGTAGTCGTGTGTGAATATTGATTAACATATAGGCCCGGTTTCCCCAACGTGACTAAGACTAAAACTAAGTCGCCACTTAAGTTAGCACAGATTCGCGACTAACTTAATTGTGGGTTTCACCAACTTAGTAACTTAAATAGTTTTGACCACAACAACCCGGTCAGCTGTTTATATGTACATAGTAATATCTTTTCATACCAGTACCCATTGAGAAATGGTTATGCATAGAAATGCACCAAGGAATATATAGATCGCAGGCCGCATATCCCTTTGATTGGAAGCTGGTAAAATAGTGCTTAATTGAAAACGATGGTTTCGTAACAAACAAGCATTAACGAGCATCTACGCTTACCTCGTTAAAGTCATGCACGGCAAAATTTCCAACTGGGACGGTGCACAAAACAAATTAGGCACATTTCTGACATTTAGGTTTTGAACGACAGGAACCCTGCTTAGTCGAGACTAAGTCAGCTGGAAGGCTGACTAAGTTGTGACTTAGTTAAGTTAGATGGTGAAACTGAAATAGTGAAAATCGTGACTTAACTAAGTTAAGTCGAGCTGGTGAAACCGGGCCATAATCTTAATTTTTTTGACACATCTTCAGTCTACTGTCAACATCAAACCGTGCTAGAGCAGCTCCCATTTCGAAGACGGGTTGGGAAGATTTTGGGTTTAATATATGTATGTGTCACACTTTCTCATGTCATAACTTTGTCACAACTTTTCTTCTAAACTAGGTGTAATTTTTCCTTGAAAATTAGAACCCATATAGACCTTTGTGACACACCGCGAATTTTTAACGAAAGTCCAAAAATGTCAAGCCATATTAAAATGAGAACAGATTAAAAATGAAATGTCAAAAGTTTTTTTCTACTGGTTTTGATACAGTAAGAACTGTTATTTAGTGTTAATACATGAATAAATCGATTTTGGAGCATATCCTTCACATATATATATGGCCCAACATGAAAAACACACAAAAAATAAAAAAAAATTTGTTTCAATTTCCAGCAAATACATAGATATATGTTCTCATAAGGGGTTAATATGAAACTGAATAATTTATTTGCGTTCAAAGCAGTTTATGACATAGTTGCAGCAAAACTATATATTTTCTATATTTAGAATGCATTTTTCGATATTTGAATAAGTGTACTCTTATGGGTACAGTGGGCGTTAATGGGTTAAGTTGTAGCGCAATGCGAATCAGGGGCTATTTTTAAACCCCATTTAGACTGTATACACTTTCAAAAGTAATTTATCGTAACATTGACATTTCACAATAAGTCGATATCAATATATCAGTTTGCAAGGAATCAGCCATATATGATTTATAAAAACAAAAAATACAATTCATTTGTAAATCAAAATAAAATAGTACAGACATACATACATAAGTGGGTGCCCTCTATACATCTTTCTGCTGTCGCAAGAGTTGGTATTACAATTAGAAAAAATGGGACCAATAAGATATATTTTTAAATTCAAACATTGTACTCTAACCCCCTTATTCATAAAAAAATATAAAAGGTTTATTGAGCTCATATAATTCAAAATTTGTATGGTACTGCCATTCTAAAAAGCTCCATAAACCAATTATTTCATTTTTTATGAATACGGGAGTAAGGCTACAACTACTTAACAAAGTTTTTAACAACTTGGATCAAATTTTTACCACTAGGAGTCTTTAATAAAATAATAAATGAACTACAATATCATCAAAATTTAGTCTTATGATAAGTTCTGACTTAATGAGATCTAGTAACATCGTATGCGATTTCTCTCTTTCGTATAAAGGCTATTCATTAGGCTAAACACGTTCTCACAGTAAGCATTGCTTATTTGTATGGAAAAAATAAATTATATTTTTTTTTAATTTTCCATTTCATCGGTCTTTGAATTTATAAAAAAAATCAGTCATCGAAAATATGTAGCTGTTAACAATTTCAAAGGGTTTGAAAATAACATTAAAATTAAGCCAAATATTCTGATATTCGTTGAACACAAAAATTCAAACCCAAAAACAAAAATGTTTACTACCTGGGAAAAACCCTCTAAGTTTGCAATTTTTTATTTTTCTCAGAATTTTTTTTTCAATCAAAAATAATAATACAAAAAATATCTGAAACATTCAAACACATACTACATACGTAGATACATAAGTTGGTATAAGTAAGCAGAATGGGCAGAAATAAGATTGCAGCAGACAATGCCTTTCGAGAACCTATTAACGCTCACCATAGCTCAAAACTGAGTACCTTTTTGGATGAAATGGCTCAAAACACAGTACCTGTGGTACCTCATTACGAAGCTACCGACCTTACTAAAATATTTTCGGAAATAGATAATTTTGAAACCCTTCATTGAGGCTTGCCAGTATATGAAGATATAATCACATATTATCAAAGCATATGATCTAAAGCTCACCTGAGCTGTTCGAATTAGCTTTAGTGCTTGGTGTCCCTTCTACGCAAGTATTAGTGGAGAGATCATTTTCGTCCTTAAATTTCATTTTGGATGAAAGGAGGTATAACTTAACCTATGAAACAGTTGAAAAATTGTTACTCGAAAAGCTTAACTCATAAGCTCTTATTCCCTTTATTATGTTCAAAAATAAAATATTTGTGTTGCTGAAAGACAAAAAAAAATCTCAAAATCACTTTTTTTGTTGATGTAGGTTTTTCTGTTTTACTTCTTAGAATTTTTTTTCAGTGAAATACAAAAAACATAATTTTGGTTAACAGTTAATTTCAATCTCTGAAAAAAAAGTGATCGTATTTTATTGTTTGACTGTGTTTTTGGTAGGTGATCATGCACAGCACGCAAAGCGCAGTACTCTGTAGCAGTACGAAATTCTGGACAAACAATTGAAAATCTGGACTCTGAACACGAAACGAAATATGTGGACAGTTCAGTCAAGTTAAGCCAAGCTGGAAATCGTAGGTAAAGATGAGGAACGGAATATGGAGGTTGGAGAAAAGCAAATTACCTAGTTTTTCCATACCGGGAACTGACAAGCGTTGCCCCTATGAAAAGGTTCCGTTGATTGACGACTCGGACGTGAAGATACCATGCTGCCTCAGAGACAATGACTTCCTTTTTTTTTTTGAATTGGCATTGGGCAGCCCCCAGATAGATATTACAACTCAAACCCTGTCTAAAAAGCATTAACAACCTGGGTAGGTTTGCTACCAAGGCCTTAAGCTAGATTTTAGTGGAATTTTATGATAATAAAACAAAGCTTGTAATTTTTAAAGTACCGGGAAGAAATAAGGCTAAATTAAATTTTTAAGGCCCGTCTCTGATTTATTTGTTTTCAAACCATTACGAATATTCCAACACTGGTGCAGGTGTGGGACTATTCGGATAAATAATATTTTTATTCGAATTGTATTCGTAATTCGAATAATTGTATTAATAGATTTAGGAATCGAACTTCATTGTTTTCATTGCTGTTACTTATGAACATGCATTTATGTTTTGTATGTATGTTTGCGTGTACAAATATGCGCAGAAGCGATATTTGTTTAACTATTGGAATAGTTCTGTTTATTCGGTTAACGGGTTTTGCATAGTTTTTTACTTATCATTCCAATAGTTAATTGGCTATCCGAACAGTATTGTGCGAATAATTAAATATCATTTTTGTTTAATGACCGAGGTTAGGTTTAAAATCTCGTAATTCTTCAGTTGTAGAAACATAATTAAAAACCTACCTACTACAAACAGTTCGCAGAGGGTGAAATGAAGAATTTTCTTAGAGTGTGTAAATGCGGCAAGTTTTAAATGGCCTCTTCTTATTTACCAAAAAAAATATACCTAGCATGATTTAAACCATTTACAAATGTGAACATGAAAACAGTAGGTATACGAGTATCAGGGTTGGGAATTTTTGCACTTCTACTAAAACACACTAGCACTGTGTATTCAGTGGTAGTTATGTAAATGCAAAAACCGCTACCACTGAAAATTTGGTGATAGTGAAAATCCAAAGATCCATAATTGCACTTTCACTCAATTTGTAGTGAATCATGATATTTTACTAAAAAATGGAAAAATATTTATTTGGTCGCTTATTAGTTATAAAGTATTCACAGTATTACTGTTAGTAAAGATCATCAATAACCCTGTAAAAAACGTGGGAGTATCGGAGTACTCCAACACTTATCGTCATTCATATAAAAAGGTGGTCTAATTTATAAGGCCATGCCAGGTGATTGGATCACCTAATCCATATCGGAGCACCCTTCTAAATAGTCTATAGAGCACCTACGTGAGAGCACTTTGAAAAAGCTGCCAAAAGATTACTCTATAGAGTACTCTGCAGTGTGGCGAGAGGTGGACTTGGTGTTCTTTTTGAGGATCACCTACTCCCACTCTCGCTTTGCTGTTGAATACTTCATAGAGTAATCCAAAGGGAGTATTTTGCGAGTATGTACTCTCAAAGAAATGAAATACTCCGAGATCGATTAGGTGATCCAATTACCGGCCATCCCCATGTAAATTGGACCACCTTTTGAGGATAAGTGTTGGAGTACTCCGATACTCCTTAAAGAGTATGAATCGGAGTATTTCGATTTTTTCCAGGGAATATGGCGCAAAATTAATCCTCCTATCAGAAAATGTTATACATTTTTATTTTTGCCGCAACTTGATGAATTGGGATTGGAAAACATGTGGTTCCAACAAGACGGTGCAACAGCACACACTGCACGTGCCACAACCGATATGCCGAAGGATGCATTTCCCGGGCGCCTAATCTCCCGTTTTGGCGATTTGCACTGGCCAGCAAGATCGCCTGATTTGACCGCTCCAGACTTCTTTTTGTGGGGCTTTTTTAAGTCGCGGGTTTATGTCAACAAGCTTCAGACTCTTGCAGCTCTTAAAGACAATATCCGTCAAGAATGTGAGGACCTATCGCCGGAAGTTTTGGCCAAAGTGATGGAAAATGCCATAAAAAGGGCTCAAATGACAATCAACTGAGGCGGCGGCCATTTACGATTACTTTTGCGCCACCCTGTAACTAACACTAAATATTTAGTTACATATACATACATAGTTATAAAAAGATTTCATGAACTTGATTTCGTATATTATTCAACCAGGTGAACAATCTATAATAGGTCTCTTTCAAAGTTTATTCAGCCCAATTATAAATATTCTCGCGGAATTTCGTTCTCTCGGATTTTTTATTCCCTAGGAAAAATTCCTCCAATTCTTTTCTCCTAGGGAGCAAAAAAATGGGGAACGGGAGTTTCGAATTTTCGAAATCAGCTGTTTTGCCCAATAAGCGGAATTTTATTTTTGCAAAATAAATTCAAAAGTTTAATGAATGTAACAAATTCTCATTAAATAAAGTAAAAAAAAATATTAAACAATGTATAGTATTGCTTTTCACCTGATGGGGGAGGAAGTTAATGATAAAATAGAAGTGCAGGAGCATGAACAGAGGAGTATCAGAAGAAGGTTGCGCGATAGTACGAATCCGCTTGAACTGCCACAGTCGTTGTAAGTTGTTTCACTCAGTTTTCTTTCTATGTTCAGTCTATTTTGTGACGTTTGCAGATTTCTAAAGTATTATAGGGTAAATAAGCCCGCATTTCGACACTTATTGGACCTTCTTCCAAAAAAATCCGTGAGGAATTTGTATTTAGAATTGGGCTGTGTTAATATTTACAGGCTATCAGTCCAGCTTAACATTAGTCAATAACAAAAAATCGTGTTTATTAAGTTTGGGCTTGAGAAGACTTTCAAGGAAATTGGTTGGACAACAATTTTCTAAAATAATTTAACCCTAATCTCCTAAGTTTAAAAAGTTACACAGATCCTAAAGTGAGACTCTGAAGCTCATATAGAGAAAAGTGCTTAAAAACACAGTTATAAATACGTACAGATGAAGTAACGAGTTCTTAAACGTTTCGAATCATATTTATTTCATATTTTAAAGAGTTTTAAATACATAACATTCAAAAGTAATTAAGGAAAAATTATTCGTTACATTTTTCACAAATTTTCGTAGTTGTAGAATGCTGGTTACAGATATTTTTTTTGCATTTATTACAAATTTGTTTCTGCATTTTGGATATTTTCGTCGGACAAAGATGACAGCGCTTTCGTTTCAAGGTGGCAGAAGAACAGGGTTGCGAATCTGCCGGTTGTGGTATTACAGCTTTTATGGCTGCCTGTGTTTCTGCTCGCATATATTTGGCCGACTGTCTTTTTTGTATTTGTGACTCCACAAGGCTTTCTCCTAATTCTCTCAAAAACCAATATCTTTTGTTTTTCTTTTTTTCGTGCCACTCTGGATGAGTTTTTATCCAAATAATCAATTAAATTCATAAAAAAGGCAAGAGGCCATCTATTACATTTGCGCTTGATCATGTATTCGTGAATTAGTTGGTCAAATGTGTCTACGCCCCCTTTGGTTTTATTATAGAATCTATTGATCTCTGAAATTCGTTTTCCTTGTTCTTCAAAGACCGTATTATTATAATGCATAGTTGACATGAAAATAACTGCTTTTCTTGCTTAGGTACGTGAGAGGCAATCGTTATATGTTTCTGAAAAGCGAAGATTGTTGAGTTAGTTTCTCGGGACTTGTTTGGCAAAAATTCTGGAGGAATACATGTTTTGTTTTTCCTTAGCGTTCCCACTAATGTTAAACCTTTACTCAATATACTTTCAGCGAGTTCTTTACTTGTAAAGTAATTGTCCATAGTTACATTTCGGTTTGTACGATAGTAAGGTTCGCAAAGCTCCTCGACAACTTTTTTGGCAAGACCAACAGCCCTTTGATTCCCATCTTTACCCGTATATGGAATGCCGCGAAGAGGATATGCATTAGCACTGTCGCATAACCACCAAATCTTAATTCCATATTTATCCGGCTTAGATGGCATATACTGAATAAAGGGACATCTAATACGGCAAGGCAGCAAATGTTCGTCAACAACAATGTTCCCCGTGGGCATATAATACTTTCCAAAGTTGTGATTAACTTTTTCCCAAACAGAGCGTATAGGTGCTAATTTATCCGTTTGACGGCGGATACTTCGGGTAGACTTATTGTCAAAGCGTAAAAACCTTAAAAGTTCCTCAAAACGTTTAGCGCTCATAGTGGCTTTAAAAATTGTTATTTCATACAACTTGTCCCAGAATAACTTATAGCTTTGATTATTGGATTTCATATGGCCAGCTATTATTAAAAGTCCTATAAAAGCAAGGAGTTCATCTTTGTCTACCACGAGCCACAATTTTCCTAATTTTGAGTACACTGCAGATCCTTCTTCATTTGTATACCTTATAATTTCATCACAAACTTCATCATTTATAAAGAGTTTGAAGCAATCAAGAACGTCTAATAAAGTTGCACCTGTATGAATAAATTCAACTTTGTGCTCAGCTCTGCTGTTATAATTTTTGCTTACCTGGAGGAAGAACAACTGCACCAACCTTTCCTTTGAGGATATTCGTTGATCTAATTTTAGATGAAGGTGGTGGAGACTTGCTCCAAATAGTATAATCTTTACCAACGTAGAAGTTGGATTTATTGTCTTCCATATCTGCATTTTCGTTTTCATCCGAAATCTCATCTTCTTCCTCAGATGCTTCAGTCACCTGGTCCACTTCGGAATCATTATAGTCATCATCATTTTTGTCACTGATTTCACCATCAGACTCATCTTCCGCTTCCCAATGTTCCAAAATTTCCTCCAACTCCAAATCATTCAACCGTTTTTTAGCCATCATAAAACAAAATTTACGTATTTATACAAATAACAAATAACAGACTACAAGTATACACGTGGGCACAATCAACAAAACTGTAAAGAATTTGAATATGTATGTATATTTCTTCATCTGTTCAAAAATACAGCGCCTACTACGACTTTTTGCGTTCAATGGATTCAAATTTTGCAATAGTTCAAAAATGCAGTGCCTACTTTAACTTTCTGCATTTTACGAATTCAGATTTTCATCTAATATAAATATGAAAGCGATACTATGCACAGAGTGAGTCTCTCAGGCTCACTTTAGGATTTACGTTACAATTTTGTACGATTGCAAAAAAATGGTAAAAATACGAACACAATCCCAAAAATAATAAATAAGCCATAATAATTACATTCAGTTGGAGGAATAGCCAAAATTTCAAATCAAAATATTATTTGGTGCGGGAATAAGCAATACTTGAAACTCAAAGTGAGACTCAAAGGCTCACTTTAGGAGATTAGGGTTAATCCTTTCACGACTTCACACATAATATTTTCAGCTACTTTTTCGAAAAAGGACCAAAATAACCCTATTACGAGAGTGTCATCTAGTTAATATGTATATTCTTCAAATTTATTCTTCGTGTAATTTGACTTCATATTTGATTCGATATGAATTTTAACCCTTTTTCTTATTAAAATGTGAATAAAAACAGTTTGATCTGAGAATTAAAATATATGTGGAAGTTTCACTGAGGGGGTGAAATAACCCAAACGGTAATAACCCAAATTTGTGTTATTGCTCAACCGAGTAATATATTAGTATATTCATGTTATTCTCAACCATGGCTAAATTATATAGCTTGCAGTGATCGGGCAACAACACGAAATTACCGTTTGACGTTGTTTCGTACTTATGTCAAAAGGCACACGTCTAAAAATCTCCAGAGAGGTATCAAAAGACGAGTCTTGAGTCCGTAACAATACTCCGAAGGGGGAAAAGCAATATTTTGTTTCAGTGAGAAGTTATTAGTGAAAAACCGAACATTGACCCAGGTCAGATCCCCTATTCGGGGCGTGATCCATGGTATTTATGTGCAGTACACCTTATCGCATTGGCGGCTTTCGGCCGCGCTTAGAAAAAAAAACCCTGAGCTACGCCATGCCAACTCCGGGTGGTTGCCTGAACCGTTGCACATTGCACACTATTTTGGCTCAGCCTAATGTGCCATTACAACAACCAGAAATCATCACCGATCGGTACCGATGTCGAATCGATCCTGTCTGCCAATGAAATACTATATTTGAGCAATAGGACAAACATTTATTTTTCCCTGAGTGGTAATAAAGCAAACCTCGCAATTTGAATGGGAAATAACACAAATTTTGTGTTATTACCGTTTGTTTTAAATCACCCCCCCGTTTCACTACATGGTCTAAGACATTCCATACCTAGCTAGAATCATCCCGCTCCCAGAAAAAAACTTTAAAATTGTTGCACAGTGTTATGTAACTATCTTAAAAAACCAAAAAAGATCACATTAATAAACAAATTAAGGCAGTTGATGCCTTAAAAGAGAATAAAATAACATAAATACTAAATAGTAACTTAAAAAATCAGTGTGCTTACATCAGAGTGAATATTTTGGCGGGGGGTGACAGGGTTTAATAAACCCCAGTCGTGATCATTCGAGCTACTCTCGTCCAAGTTGTAAATATCAGTAATAGCTTTAAACCGAAGCTTGCTCCTTACCACACCCTCCCCCCCCTTAAATTCCATCTCCCATCTCCTATTTACCCAACCTACCCCCTCTTTCCCTAGCATGTATCATCTACCCCTACTTATTTCGAATTCCTACTTATCTCGATTGGATCCTCAAATAGCAATGCAAGTCGATCGAACAAACCACCTCTTCACATGCCATGTGTTATTAATACATCTTCCCGGGCGTTAACCTCCACCAGATAGCTTTACGAAATACACCAGAAAACTTTGGTCAACCCACTGCAATCTCGAATTCTGTAAAAGAATAATAACAAAAAGAATATACATTTAGAAAATTCAAAAGTAAAAATGTCGGTAGAGGTATGAAAAGACTAGTTATGCATACCGCTTGTTTGAATGAGCCGTTCAGATATTATTGTAATGCTATGAACTTACCCATGCCGTCATCGTGACTGTTGCACATTCCAGAGCACGAAGTATCGAGAGTAGACACAATCTTCAGAGAAACCGTCTCTACTTTTTCTGGTAGAAATACCAACCTCCTACTCCTTGGTCCAATTTTTACTTTTACTAAAATTCTGCTACCCTCACTTGAGAAAACAATTTTCAGGCAGAGAAGGTTCAGAGGAATATTTGTATACCCCATTATACGTATACCCTTTATGTCTACGGCAACCAGTTAAAGTAAAGGCGCTTTTTTAATAGTCTAACTTTATCATTTTGTCATCTCCTTTCCACTTGACTCTTAAGCTTTGCCCAACATTCCCCAAGTCATCCCCAGTCATTCTTCAAAGAAATTTCCAATATACAGCTAGTAAAAAAAGAAAATAAGGTACAAAAGAAGCAGGAGATGGATTTTCATGCAATATTTGTAACAACGCACATATTTATGTATAATTGTATAATTTTGATCTGCCATATGGAAGTTGCATAGATTCTAGAACTACTTTTTACCGTTTCAACATTTTAAAATAAGATTTTATTTCTTCAGCAATGTCAGTAAATTCTCTCGGCCATTCTTCTTTGAAAGCAAAGATATATGGTCCTGTATATTTCAGCTTCATGGATCTCTGCAAATTTTGCTGAAATAACATTTTGTATCTTGGAAAGCAGATCTCGCTGCTTTTAAAATCTCGATTCCAGCACCTCAGAGTACTTGTCCAAGAATGGGATGTAGATTGATTGCCTGCAGTACTCTTCACATCTGCACCATAATTGTCTAGATTTTTCGAGATCCTGCTCGTCGAGGACCAGTCAGTATGGTGGCAATCGGTTGAGCAATGTGTTTCGCTCATTCTGGGGCTAGTTACCCCAGAGCTCCCCCCTGGATCCGTCCCTGAATGAAATATCGCGTAAAGTCAAATAATAGCACAGAAAAAATTGTTTTTTTCCCACTCAGCCATTTGGTAGGCTGGATGTTGGTATTTCATTCTTTGGCTCATATATTTTTATACCCAGCGTACTAGTATTAGTACAAGGGTATTATAATTTTGTCCACATAACGGTACTATGTAACGGCGCAAAATAATCGAGTTAGAAATAGAGTTCCATATATGAAAGTTCTTAGGTTGAAAAGAGGAATTGATTAAGGCATGTCCGTACGTTTGTCCATCTGTCCTCCCGTGTACACGATAACTTGAGTAAAAATTGAGATATTTTCATACAGGTTACTTTCTGGCCAAGGTAGGTTGCTATTGAAAATGGGCGAAATCGGATGATAACTACGCCCCCTTTTTCGAAATCGAAAATTTCGAAAATCACATAAATTGACATAACTTGCGTAAAAACTGAGATATTTGCATGGAATTTGTTATGCAGGCTACTTTCTGGCCAAGGTGAGCTGTTGTGAAAATTGTCGAAATCGGATGATAACCACGCCCACTTTTTCGATATCGAAAATCACATAAATTAACATAAGTTGAGTAAAACTTGAAATATTCGCATGAAATTTGGTGCACATGTTACTTTCTGGCCAAAGCAGGTTGGTGTTTAAAATGGGCGAAATCTGATGCTAACCACGCCCCCTTTTTTGATTTAGAAAATTTCAAATAAGATTCTAGGGGCTATATCATTGCCAAGTCATGGTATTTGTATCTCGTTCTGAAAACTAACGCTGGGTATTTAATGTTCGGTTCACCCGAACTTAGACTTCCTTACTTGTTTTGTGTTAATTTGTTTTTAGCTTAGCAAAAATTAATATCTTATTATTTTATATTTCCTTTTTCAGTGGGCAATATTAGAATATATCACTCAATGAAATCAAAAGTTCAAATATTTATCTGTTATTAGGGAATTGCCGAATAAAGACATTGTTGGATATTTGAAATCTTGGCAAGATTAGGTCGAAACAGAGGAAAAGTTTTCACCTTTTTTATGATACGCTCTCATACCTATAAATATGTATATACAAACATATATACATAGGTATATGTATATATATATTCAGACATGAACTTGTGTAACGGGGTATATGCTCACGAGCTCAGTAGAAGGGTGAACTTAATGGTGGCAGTGGGTGTACAAGTCACAACTGAATACTTGTCTGCTTGGCAGCTTGATTTTCCGATCTGTTCGTTCATTTATGTATGTACTAGCATGCTATGTATATGGTTTGGGGTATGTTAAGTCAAATGAAACAACAAAACAGCAAAACAAATAATAATTTAAAAGGTTTTGTTGACGTTTGCAATTGTTGACTTTTCGCCAGATTTGTGGTAAGCCAATGAACAATTGGGGTATTACAGAAAGCAAGGTTGAAGAGGGCGTAAACACAAAATGTTAAAGTTCATTATTATTATTTGCGGTGAATTAGCGGAATGATTTTGTTGCAGGTCTTATACTGAAGCATCGGTGAGGGATATACAGTTCAACATATAATAGAAAATAAATAAGCACTGATTGTGGCGCTGTGTATTTGTTCATCAACTGTGAGCGACTCTACTCTTGATTCGATAAGGAACAGATTAAAATTAAGTAAACTGGATGGAAATTAAGACTTGCTGTTTTAGGTTAAACATGGAAGCATGACGAAGTTCCAGATCTTGCAAATTCGACAAATGTTATTTTTAAACGAAAATGTGCTTATTAACAAAAGTGATTTCAAAAGTTTTAAGTCAATAATAAACAGAACTTTGATGCCGCTTTGTAAATTCATTATAATCAGTATTATGTATTATGTATGTATGCAGGCCCGTGCGCACGGGCCAAATCTAAATTGAAATGATTTTGCAAAAAATTTCAAAATACAGTTTATAAATCTTGTATTGAATCTTGACTCATAATTTTTGACAAAATTAGTTAAAATAATTTTACGGAAGAAGAAATTGGTGAAAGTTGCAAAGAATAAGGTGAATTCCACTTGGAGCTTTCCGTAACTACAAAGTTGTGTAGCGTATGGCCATTTTTTTTTTAATTTTACTGATGAAAAGCAGTTTCAATTAACAAGTACTGTACTATTTAGGACCTGATTAATTAGGTTTTGATAAATCAGAATTATGACTAATCAAAATATGATTTAATCTGTTCATCGCACGTCCCTAATTTGTACCAGTACAATTGATGTCATGGATAAATGATGAAGAGAATTGTGAGAAAATGAACGTTGGAGAGCAGATGAGCGACAAAGTTCAATTATGTGAATGTTTTCAAGCATTTTCTGAGTTTTTTTTTTATTTTACCTTAACAGAAGATAAATATTGCATTTTTCATGGACGCTCCGAAAGGAGGGCTCCGAAAGGAGGCTGAAAAGGCTCCAAAAACCCTCAGAATGGAGGAATAAAAGGATCCGAAAAAGGTTCAGAAAAGCACCAATAAAAGGCTCGGCAGTTCATTTAAAAAGAGTCATAAATCGCTTCAAATTCATCGAAATCGGACTCATTTCTCTTTTTTGTGACTTCGTTGGAGTGTCCGCGTAGAGCGATTTTCGCTCCATTTGAGCTCTATGTACACATTTATCCAAATATATTTAATTTAGATCAAATATGTTCATAAAAATCAGGCTTCAGTGTTTGTTCAGTTTCTCCGTTTGAAAGGAGTAGTTCGTACGCACTCCTCGTAGCAGTCGCTCTCTGCGTTGCTTTTTAAGCTTCGGCCTCTCTTTTCATTGCAGAAAGCCACTATACTTCACCGTACCAGTTGTTAACTCGCGTTCACGGGAATCCAACTACTTCTTCAGTACGGAGTGCTCCTGAGATATGCTCCCAGTACTCACGCTTTCCACTGGGTTGAATTGTGCTTTCGGAAAGAGGCGATCTGCGAAATCATTGGCGGTCTGTTTCGATTGTATCTTTCCGACGTCCAGCTGTCCCTGCGTTTTTTGTTACACCTATTTTGTCGTACAGGTTCGGGTACGAATCTTGGCTGCTACTAAGGAGTCATCAGGATCGATGTTAAGCCCTAGTATTGTGCAATCATCTTAAACACTGGAAGCATGCCGTCCGTCATTTACAAAGTGGTCGGTCTGGTGGGTGTTTGTATGAGGAAACAGCCATGCAGCCTGATGGATCTTCTTTTGTAAAAGCCCTTTTCTCGTAATCCTTGTTTTGTTTGCGTGCGTTGTCATCTAAAAAGATGTTCTCATGTCCAAGGCTTTTTTGACTTTAATTGCATCGTTGCTTTATGTGGATAGACGCCCGCTTGTAGCCGCACTATATGATGATCAAATACTGCTGTTTTAATCCCCGAGAAAGCCCTTACATAAATTTTGTCGGTGTGGCACCTTATCAGCCTATCGCCTCCTCACGTTTAGCTCACCACCAAAAGGGTCTTCGGTAGCTATTCAGAGCATAATTGGGCGCAAGGACTAGGAAGTAGAGTTTCCAGCTTTTTATTTAGAAGATTTCGTTCTTTATTTAATCAATGCACTTTCATTAAGACGTTTCTATTATTATGCGCGTTTAATAAAATACAAAATTATATTTATTAATGTTTATATATTTTTTCAAACTAATTAACACATTTATTTTTAGTGTTAACTATTTAATTTGTTATTACTGTTCGTATTAGCAATACAAATTAATTTTGCAATTGTAAATACCCTCATATATTGATCCTCAGCAATAAACGCTTAAATCTTTTCAAGACGATTTTAATTTAGGCGTTATGGAAAGGGAGCTTTTCTATGATTATGTGCTTAAGTTAAGGGAATGAGTGTTATTCCACCATCACAAGTGAGTATTCCTAGTTTAGTTAAATTTCCGTTGAAATCTTTTGTTTTTGTTGGTCCTCATTCGGTCGATATATTTTTGGTGTTAAAATATATTGGCAACTTCTAACGCTGATATGCATGACCAATTGTTTGCCAGCTTCTCCCTCTTTTGCATAATAGAAAGTGCCAGCCCGAACATGTTTAATTTTAAGAAAGCGAAGCGAAGAAGAGGTCATGACCGCAAAAACTCAAAATGTTAATTAATTATTAATTAGATATATAATTGTGTGAATAAAAAAAAAAAAAAACAAATAAAAAGCATGACGAAACTGTCTACTAACAGAGTAGTTTAAGGAAACGTTACCAATTCTCATGGACAAAGCAAAGATGCCTTTGAACTTTCCTTAGGCTTATTTTTTAAGAAATATATTTTTATCGCTACAGAATATTTGTTGCGCTTTGCGCATTTTGAAGCTGTACGCCTTTAACTCATTACATTGTCCCACCTTGCTTTATTTGCATAATGCATACTTCCTGCTTTCGTCACATCAAATAGCGTCTTAAAAGGTTTTTTATACTCGTACATTTTTTTTATTAAGGCGGCAGGGTGCGTTGCTAGTTTACTACTGTCAAAGGTGACTCCCTTAATTTATGAATTCAAAATCTTTTTTTTTTCTTCAGTTTGCTCAATGAGCAAAGAAGTCGTATACACAATTGATGATATGCAATTTTTGTGGTGCAACATATTTGCATACCAAAACGCAAATTTTTGCGGAATCGACATAACAAAATCTCATTCTAAGGTGAAAGTAACGACATACCTGTGTACACACATACATACATATCTGCACTTTAAACGTTGTATCCTTATTATAAGATCTCTAAAGAAATTTCTTCGAAGGGGTGATCGCGAATTTAAGATCGGCAATGTTTTATTATTATTTCTTTTCATAAATTGTTTAGCGATAATCATAGACATTAGTTAACGCAAAGGGGGCACCTATAACACATACACAAACTTTGCCAAACACACGTGGGTCTTCCTGTATGATGTTTGCATGTATGGATAAGGGTGGGATTCGAAATCTGTTTTGAATGCCGTAACAAAAAGGCTTACGTTGTAGAAGCGGAAGAAAGAGTTGTGTGGTTGGCATTGAACTCGAAGCAGACCTTTCACTATGGCTTTTATTTATGTTTTCCATCCTTTGTTTGTGTCGTGAAATTGTTAAGAATTCTTAGTTGATTTGCATGAGAAAAGGAAAATTGATATTTGGTGCGGATCGTTTGGGAAGTGCAGAATCTGTGCGTTCAGGGTGGCTCGTAAATTGTAAACGGTTGAACGATCTAAAAAAAGGGTAAAGTTAACCAACAACAAAACTGGCTAAGATGACGCATTTGCGTATGCACATTGTGAAAATTATTCATAGCTCTAGTGATTTTCGCAATCCACAGTATCGGGTCAAAGGATGAGTATGCAAAAAAGGTAACGTCTTAGAGTAAAGATCACTCTGCGAAAGGGTTGTTTTCTGATTGCCATATTTGCCTATGTCGTTGTAGATAATGTCCTTTCAACAACCAAAGATGACACACAACAAATGTTAGCTTGTTTACCCATACGTTTGTGTAAATATCTTTGCATGTGTGCGGGACAGATACCGACAGGGGTTTTGCATATTATTTAATTTCCTCAGCAGCCCGTCGATGATCTTCAGGAAACCAAACAACACATATGTAACTCCGCCACGTACACAAGAATGAAGGGCTAAAAAAGCTTAGAAATGGAAATTTGAAAAATATTTTCCCATGAAAATTTTGATACTGGCATATCCATACATATGGGCTTATTGTCTCTGTTTGGATGTACGTGTGTTTATGCGCAATAACCCATCAATCGGCGATCCTGCCAAAGACAACAAAACGGAGCAGACAGTTCAACAGAAGATGCAATCAAGGATAATAAGTTTTCAAATAGCGCAGCAGCGAAATTTTCAAAAATAAAAAACGACGGCTGCGCAACCGACTTTGCATGTGTCGTTGCGACGCATTCAAATTAATGTCAGGCCAGCGATGCCGCATTAAGCGAGGGTAAAAGAAATGACAGCAAAATTTGAATTTGATGCCGAACACTTGGGCAGGATGTGCAAAAGTATATCTTATGTATGTATGTACATACATTTGTATGCATACGTCAGTAAGCATTTTTTATTCATTTTGGTTTTGCATCGCCTTATGCTTAGGTTTAATAAGCATCCCTGTATAGTTTTTTGCATATAGTTTTCAATGATATCCATGAATTGATTTTTTTTATACATATCTAGCTTTCTTATTATTGATTAAAGGTTACTTGAATTGAGAATGAGACGCATCCTTTTGCAAAGCAAAGATATGATAATCGTAGGTATGTTCTCATGTATGTATTTACACCCTTTTCTATCCTTAATATTTCTAATTACTTTATTTTGCATCCGATTTGCAAATTTTTCTCACGCTGCTAAAAAAATGCAAATTACTTGGAATTTAGTCGGCGAAAAGGGTTAATCGATTTAGTGTATGACAGATAACGTACAATTTTGTCTGGCAGTGGAGTTTCTTACAAAGTCTAAATTTTGCAATGGCGGAATTAATAAAACGTCGACGCTTCTGTAACGGAAAGTTTTAATATTCGATGAGAGTGTTAGGGCCGTTTACTCAGTGAAAGATACTTTTCTGTCATGACTTCGAAATGGCGGGAAGAGAAAAAACGAGGAGCTATCTCCCTAATAAAAAATTTACTTTAAATGTAAATATAATAGTTGAAGTTTAGAATGCGAAAAAGCATATGAAAATAGTTTAGCTTAAAAAGTGAAAACAAAAACACAATATTTATAAAAAAAAAAAATTAAAACAAAAGCCTATGAAGTTCAAATAAATTTTTTATATGCATACATATACATATGTACAAATGTATGTATGTATGTACATTATGTAATACTTTTATTTCTTTTTAATAAAATACTGTATATTTTTGAAATGTTTTATAAATTTTAATTTTATTTTTTTTAAATAGTTCAATACATTTTAATAGCTAGCCAAGGACGTTATAAAATAGTCATTGAACTAAAAGTGGCGGAAATAGATGTATTTGCATCTGTGTATTATAAATTTTCGTATCCTATATGTAAGTAAGTAAACTGATCGAGTTCAGAGATACACCATCTCTTCTCATTCAATCTGCTTTGGTTTTTTATGGCTGGCGTGTATCTTCAGGACATGCATTCTTCTAAATCATGTGCCTTTAAACTGGAGAAGGACGAGGGTGGTTTTCTTCCCAAAGGTGGGCAAGAGAGGCCATGAAAACCCCAAGGACTTCAGACTAATTAGTCTTTCGTCGTTTGCTTTAAAAACCTTCGAACGGCTGTTGGACGCCCATATTAGAAAGACATTAGATAATTCAGGGCTGTTTACAGCTCAGCATGCGTATGTCAATGGGCGCTCAACGGAGTTGGTGCACAAGGTAGAAGCGTCCCTTGAGAGTAAACAGTTCACCCTGACCGCATTCCTTGATATTTAGGGCGCCTTCAATAACAGTCCACTGACAGTAATTCTTGCAAAGGTTGACTACCTAGCTTATTGCTCACCAGCCTCAAGAACCTTCGCCGCTTTGTCCTCCTTGGGCTTAGGTAAGGAATAGGGTTATCTAATTTTAAAATGATATCAAAAAGGATCATCCTGTGGTCAGAAAAGGACTGCCTATCTGATACCCTCCAATTTTCTACACGAATATTGCTATTACCGCTTAGTAGCATAATGTCCAGCTCCTACTCCCACCCATTAAAAGTATCAGTACTTGGCATGTTCTAGGCTTACCATCCTCGCAAAAGATGTTATATCCCTTTATGAAGAGCCCCTTTACCTTGGTGTTCCATACCCAAGGTTCCAGAACAAGGGCGATGTAAACGTTTTCCTCCACCAGGAAAACGGAAAGGTTGTCCGAAGCCAGCCGCGGGTGCTGGAGAATTACTTGGACAACCCTAAGACCCATGATTATTACTGGGGTCCTGCCTCTTGGTCAACGAGCTGCAGGTCCTCCAGGACTACATACGATACACATATATGTATATAAGTACCAAACCTGCATAATTTTACGTTCTTAGCCTTTTAATTGCAAGAGTTATAGGCCAAAACCCGTTCATCGTTTAACCCTGCTTGCAAAATTTCATCAAGATATCTCTAAAACTGAGCGACTAGTTTACATTCAAACAGACGGACATGGCTAAATCAACTCAGTTCATCGTCCTGATTATTTCGGTATGCTAAAAAGTGGGTCTATCTTTTCTTGTTGTTATACTTACAAACATCGGACCAAAGTTATAATACGATTCGGTTTCATGAAAGGTATAAAGACAGGGCTGTACTTGATGCCCTTGACCTGTCTAAGATCTTTGACATCGTAAACCACTCACAGATTCAAGTAGTAACAGATCTGGAGGATTCTTCTCTTCGGCCCTTCTCAAGCGTTGGACCGCCAATTATGTTATGTATGTACTTTATATTATTGACAACTTTTCGTTGTCAAGGTCAGCGCGTATAGTGCTTTCATTGTACATTCAATGATATCGACAATGATATTGTGGCTAAGAAACACAATCCATCTCACACATACTAAGTAGTTTCTTCACAACGTTTTTAAATATTAAATAGGAAATTGAAAAAGGGCTAGAAAACATTTATAAAGATGTTTGAATATGAAGATGGAAAAGAAAAAACTAAAAAATGTTAATAAATTCTGAATAAAGCCATACAAATTATGTGCATAATAATCAGTGTTGGTGAAAATGCATAGCCGTACGGCATGCTCGAGTGTGGCACTCGCTAGCTAGTAAATGCTACCAGTGCTGCCATATCACCCGATTAATGACAGCCACAAAATGTGTGCTTTAGCCGGCGCTGATTAAAGTTCCATATTTTGTATAATTGAAACTAATCTATAACGTTTTTTTGTAGCTTAGAAAGGAGAAAAAGTCAGAGTGTTAAACCTGCAAAATTTTACGTTTCTAGCTTTTTATATGCAAAATGTATAGCCCAAAACCCGTTTATCGGAACAACACAAGGGTATTTAGTAAGATTTTTAGGATCAATGATAAAAATAGAAACTTCTGATTTTATTAATTTTTACTCAACATTTTGAGGTATTATAATAACTCTACGGTATTCCATCGAATGTAGATGGAAGTAAAATAAAATAAACAAGTTCCGGCAACACTGAATGCGACATGCAGTTAAATACTCACTCATACTCAGCCACAAACACTGAATGGATTCCATTACTCAATTTAGTTGCAAGAAATCGCGATGTTTTCGTGTTTGAATAATTCAGAACGTGCTGCTGTTAAAACCAAACAAAGGCAATGACAGGACTTTGGTGTCTTAAATAAAAAGTAAGCACAACAAATATGTTAATAACTAACTTTGCATGTATGTATGTATGAATGCATGGAAATACCTTTTAAAAAGTAGTGTAAATAGTTATCATAAGTAAGACGGATTCACTTCTTTACTCTAAAATAGGTACCGATATGACTAGGTTTTAAGGCTAAGCAATGAATATTATGTATGGTTTTCGTTATTGATATACATACATACATATGTATCTACCTACATAGTTCCAATGCAGAGATTTAAGATTGTGAGATATTACATGATTTAGAGAGCCTGCACATGGCAACATAGTCTTGTTCACATACTGGGTTTGGTAACGACTTGAAATAATGGAGATACATATATGTACATATACATATATCGTTTCACGTATCAAAGGTCTCAAAAAAAAAAAAAAAAAAAAAAATAGATTAGTACTATGCGAACGTAACCACATAACTTGAGCAACAGTTTAGATATTTGAATGAAATTTGGCTTTCCGGCCAAGGTAGGTTACTATTAACCACTCCCGTTTTTTCGATATATAGCGCCTTTTTGACCATGCCTCTTGAAATTTGTTTCCGAATCCAGCAGCATCTTTTTAATAACGAATATTTTCTTTCTATTTGAATGTAAATGTTTCCGACAGGATAGCAGTTTAAACGAAAAAGCATACTTCATGATAACTACAGTTAACAAACTACTTTCTTACTATACATAGTTTTCAAATAAAAGCAAAGTTTTCTAATATTTTTTTAGTTTGAAAAACTTTGCATCTGAATCTTCGGCCTGGTTCCATCGATTACCCTTCATATGATGCTTTATTATCAGGACTTACGTAAACCTTAATTTTACGTAGACAATTACCCCAACGTGCATCCGTGGTATAGTGGTAATGGGTCGGCCAGCTATACAAAAGTCCTTGGTTCCAACAGCGGAATAGCTAACCCGTCGAGTGCATTTCTGTCATTAAAAACCTTCTCTGTAAAAATCCATCTTTATTTTCGTTTTGAGTCGGTATTAATCACGTAGACACATTGAAATTGTATAGTTTTTATATAACAAATACTCTTTACAGCTTTCAGTAAGGAGGCTTTTTATACAGGAACCATTTTTTTTGGTGGCTAGAAATGTGCGCTTGCCAGTGTGTTAAATAATTGAACCATCTTATACACACTTATTTAAAATAAAATGTATGTATTTTGAATTCTAAATAGGTGGTTGATACACACCAAAACTATTAGCCATACATACATATATGTAAACTTTTTTAAAAAGTTGTCATTCAAAACATACATACTTAGTATGTATTGCCTATATAAGAGAGAACCCTTAGGCGGCGCTCTTATTTTAATTAAGTAAGGCGCATGCGCGACGCGCCTTAAGCGCGTACCTATTTCTTTGTATCACTTAACGCCCTCCAATAAAGAGATTCGTTGTCGGTTATACGCTCTGCTCAGGGTATAATTTGATGCACTTTTTAACTGGGTTAAATGCCACTCAACTTTGCGCAATTCTAATTAGCAATTCTAATTTTTATGTTAATTTTTGGTTGGGCTTTTCACTTTACTTTGACTTTTCGTTGCGGCGTTGCTCCCTTGGTAAGCGTTTTGCCTCATACATTTGAGGAGTATTTGTTGTAAAATTATGCTAATTATTATATTTTTTATTAGCCTCTTAGAGTTTTTTGTTTTTGACAAACAACATCGCACATGAGATACTTGTCTCCTTGATGTCTGGCGAATAGAAGTCCTTTCAACTTGCTCTGCTGTCGACTATAATTATGTATATCCTATTGTTTTTGTACCGGTGTCAATCTATGTTTTCGCTTTTATTTTTAGATTGATTATTATGCGCAGCATTATATGGTTCTATTTTAAATAAACTTGACTGGTTGACCTAGTAAATCAAAGTGTGTGGTTGAGTAATTTTAGCATTGAAATGCACCACTACATATCGTCGGTGACACTGCAAACCAGTGTAAGTGATATTTCAGTTTGGCTGTTTTTCAACTGCAAATTGATTAATTTAAAGACAAATATGGAAAACGTTATGGAAAAAGTTCCTTTCAAGAGCGATTCTTGGATTATATTCCAAACCAACATATAGTTTTCTGAGAATAAATATATATGTAAACATTGTACATATATTAATGGCAGGGGCCTGTAATATTTTGACACACAAATGTAGCTTACGCGGTTTTGCATTTGTGTGTTACGTGGTTTTGTAGTGTCACCGACGATATATGTATGTACATATGTATGTAGGTTCACTTTTTATTGCTTTTCAGTGCCATGAAATTTTTCGTTATTTCTTTATTAAATGGCCACGTTTTAAATGGAATTATAATTGCTGTATAACTTAAGCCTGTCATAATGTGTCGTATTAGGCTATTTCGTCAGAAGAGGAATTTCGGTCAACATATTTTATTTTTGCTCTCGTTTCGTTATTCGAATTTGACTATGGGATTTATCATTTTGTCAAAGCCTTCAAAGAAATCGACAGCTAGACGGAAGAGTGGTTTCGGTGGGAAAATGTTTATATGGATTATAAACAAAGTAAAGTGAAGCGTTTTAAGTTCTTGTACGATTCTAAACGCTAAATAGATATAGGTGTTTGATGCTATTGAAACCGCATTAATCTTTTAGTTGTGACTCTTTCCGTTAGTTTGCTGATACATGGCAGCACTGAAATTGGCCGGTAGCTTTCTCCAGCAAACGCATCCTTTTCTAGCTTCAGTACTAGAAGAACGATGGCAGATTTAAAACTTTGAATGAACCTCCGTAGCATGAAAATAATATTTGAAGGTAGTTTCACTCAAAATTTTTTTACACTAACCGTGTTCGCCTAGAGGGCGTGATGTTGCGCAGTTAAATTATTATTTGTTATTAAATTTGGAAATTTTGCATAATTTTTTTGGGTATTTTTTTTGTATATAAAAATGTGTGGTTATTCGCAAAAGAAAATATATAGCACATGTATTTTAACTTCAAAATTTTCTGAGGTAATTATGAGCAGCGGTTTAGCATGCAAAAATTAACATTTCAAAAAAAATTTGGCATTTGGTATTTGTTTCATTTACGAGACAACTGCTACAACACGGCCAAAAGGAAAGGTGTCAAAAGACGCGGTTTGACCACGGCATCAATTAATTGTATCAGTGAAAAGTTATTAACAAAAAACCAAAAAATCATCAAGTCAAATCCATGCCAACTCCGGCAAGTTGCCACGGTACGCCCACTTTTTCACTTTTTTAGCTCAGCCTAATGTGCCATTACAACAGATTGCAGAATTTTCATTTACAGAATTTTTATCCTATATCATTTTGCACTTTCAAAATTTTGGAAAACAGGAAATTTGACTCGAAATAATTAAGTCGCACAAAATTTTTCTTATTTTTTTCCAGAATTTTGTCCCGAAATAATTTTTAAATACAGAATATAGTCACACTCCCATAAATAAATCGTCACATAAAAAAATAATATTGTGAAGTGCATTTGCTTGGTGTTATTGCCGTAGAAGTGGAGAAAAGTGCGTTTAAAAACTCGAAGCGGTAGACGTCAAAAGGCATTGCACAGTGTTTAACTCTAGGCAAAAGTGCCAACGAAATTCCGTTTGTTATCTACAGGCCCAGGAGCTGGTGGACTTGCTCAAAAATACACATCCATATAATATATTTCCTTTATCATGTGTTTGTATTACCGTGACATATTTCACATTAAATGGAAAAACTAATTGGAAAATAATATTGAATTATTATTATGGAAATCATACTTAGCTATCACAACACTATTGTTTTTTAATATCAGATAAAGTTTGGAGTTTCACTTGTACTAAGAATTATCCGCAGAATATAGCTTTTTAATTATTTTTTAATGTGATTGGTTTACAACTTTGTTGGAATTCTGTAACTGCAGATGTTATACATATTTCCTGAAAGTAAAACATATTTATTAAAACTCTTCTATTTTCTGCCCCGAAATTTAGCAATGGAATTCATATTTTTGATTTTGTCAGACAACTTTGTTGTTTTATAGTTTTAGAACATATGAAACTTGCAATATTTCACAATACACTAACATTTCTATAGACTTTCATCCATAATATTGCTTATCCTTTTAGCCTTCTTTAATCATAAGCAACAAGAGAAAAATCACATAACTAAGGGGAATATATATTTTTTTCTATGCGACAAGTTTATCTTAAATTTTTTTCTGTTTATTAACAAAATAAAAATATTCAATTTTGTATAGCTGACAAAAGCTAAATACCCAATTAAATTATTTTCCACTACATGTTTTTGGAATTAACATGTTACCATATAAATGTTGATACAGCTTAAAAAACGTAGTGCTCTTCGAGAGAGTTTAAGATTTGTACTTAATACATAGCATCATCGCTTTGTTTTCAAATACCGCAAACAGCAATTCCTAGTTATATGTAAATCGCGCCCTAACCGCAAATTTGGTAAGAGCTGTGGAACTTAGATTACGATTAAAGTAGTCGTAATCATATTTGTGTTAAATTACGATTACAGTAATCGCAATTGTAAAATTTGTATGATTGCAATTACAGTAATCGTACTCCTTAGTTCCCTAGCTCTGATGTTGGTGTAACCAACAAAATTTGGAACACCGTATTTTGACTGATATCGACAATTAAGTTCATTTTACTTCAACATTTTTTATATTTGAAAACTTCATATCGTCGCTGTTTTGGCAAAAATACTAATCGGCCAAATGCAAAACCTCCCAAATAGCCAAAGTGGCAAAATTAAGGTTTGGTAAACCTGGCCTCTAGGCATCGAGGCTCATCAAAAAAATTAATAAATTTTGGATTCCGGCCATAAATTTTCCAGATAACGGTATAATGCAAAATCGTGTATATAGTATCAGGTCCAATTTTCAATATCAAGTTTTCGATTTGCGTGTGCTAAAATGCTCTCCTGATGTACCTATCAATAAGTTATAAAGTGTCATTTAAAAGCAACTTTCTAAAGGTTCCTCACCGGCCTAAGCGGAAATGTAAAATTAATGATCAGAAGAAATTACTTTTTTTTGCTCTCCTGTAAAATTTGTTTGCATTCAGATAGGTGGTTTTGCATTTGGCCAATGGGTGGTTTTGCCCATGATTAAATAATTTATATAGTTGGAGCATATGACATATGGTCTTCTTCTTCATCATCCTGATTATGTCAAACTATCACTTCTTTGTTTTATGTTTACATTCTTTGTTGTACTTCTTGGAAAATCTACTGAGTTTGCTTGCGTAGTTTGTGGGTTTTTAATAAAAATTCACTTTAATTTGATATTTAATGAGTTCTTCGTGCTAATATTTTAGGAAAATGTGTGATTTGCGAGTGCAATGTATGTGAAGAGCTTATAAAAAAGTCTGAACGTTTTTGCGCGTTTGTCTCACACGTTCCTTTTGACATAACGATGAAACGACGTCAAACTGAAATTTCGTGTTGTTGGGCTCTGGCTACAACCTATATAGTTAAGTCATGGTTTTGCCAAAATAGCGACGATATACACCCCTTTATGTATATGCAGAGTCTGATATAAAGTATATAAATATCTGATATACATTTGTACACAAGATAAACAAATTTTTGCTATGTATGAGTTACGTCTCACTGTTCCTACTGGTATCCTTATTGTATCATAAATATAAGCGCAGAGAGTTTTCGGAAATTGACATATATCTTAAACGGGAACAAGTGGTTTTAACTAATTTTGTGTTTCTGATTTAAATAAAATTGGTTTGAAATTTTTTTTTAACTCTACTAATGAGAAAACAGGATTTTGCAAATTTATAGTAGCATTTTAGGTAGTATATTAGCATTTTTTCAGTAACACTGATTCGTACTGATTGCGCATTCTGATTTCAAAATATTTTTTCGGCAATCTGATTTATAACTCTTTTGGATTTCATAAGATAATGAATCATTCATGATCGCTGAACTCAAAAATTTATGGCCGCGACACATAGAAATTCCGCATATACCTGCGTTTTACGCAGCATTGTGCTTAAAGCTCCGAAGATATTTTTGCTCCCAGCCTCTTTTCCAATTTGTGATGTGCAGCTCTGAATCTTTTCCTATTGGTGGATCATACAGCTTTTTTTCGACTCCGAACAGGATCTGCAAAGAAGATGAATCATAATCGGGGAACGCCTTCAAAAGGCTCTTGCTGCTACCTTGAACCTTGGACTTTCTGTGTGGTCGGCTAGCAACACTACCGTCACACCACGGCGGACGGCATCTCGCTTTTCGATACATAAATACATTTTTTTTAAATCACTGCCACGTTCTTATCTTGAGTAAAATACATTACCGGTGCATTTTTAACAAATACATGTCTATGTTAAGCAAAAAAGTTAAAAAAAAGTTTCCCTTCAGTCAAATTTACTAAAGTGATATTTTCTACTTGCAGGCAAAACCAAAACAAAACCTTTAACAACTAGTAACTTGACAATATTTACCACCTGCTAAACCTAACAGGGCAAGTAATATGGACTGTAAGCGAATCAGGAGTGAAATTATATCAAGCCCGTGCGGTAGATATGAAACAGGTAGAGGTATTTTTGAATCAATAGAAGTCAATGCAGCTGCTTATGTACACCTTGTTATACCTTTCATGAACATGAAATGGTATTATAACTTTGGCCCGATGTTTGTAAGTATGAGAAGAAGAAGAGATAGACCCACCATTAAGTATACCGAAATGGTCAGGGCGACGAGCTTAGTTGATTTAGCCATGTCCGTCTGTCCGTCTGTCCGTCTGTCTGTTTGAACGCAAACTAGTCCCTCAATTTTAGAGATATTTCGATGAAATTTGGTATGGAGCCGTCATTTTGTATTATATTAATCATTTGTCGGAACCAGTAAGATCGGACCAATACAACGCATAGCTCCCATACAATCGATTGTTCCGATAAATGGGTTTTGGCCTATAACTCTTGCAATCAAAAAGCTAGGAGAGCGAAATTTTGCAGGTTTAGTACATATTATATTTGTAACCTGTGTAGTGAAAATCACCCAGATCGGACCAACAAAACATATAGCTCCCATAAATCGATAGTTTCGATAAATATGTTTTGGGCTATAACTTTGCAGTTAAGAAGCTAGGAGCGTAAAATTTTGCAAGGTTTTTACTTATTATATGTAAATGTGATGTGTGTAATGAAAATCATACAGATCAGAGTAACATAACATATAGCTTCAATATAACCGATTTCTCCGATAAATGTGGTTTGGCCATGTAGGACACTTAAAAAAGATATCCGTATTCATGAAAGGTATAAAGCCTTCGGTACAGCCCTTTCCTTACTTGTTTTTATTTGGTTCCTTGGCGAAGCTTCGTATAATCGCATTCGGAGATGCTACATATTTTCAGGCTTTTTTCGCTTTTAGAAAGCTACTAAATGTACCAATAAAATTCAACAAAGCCCTTCACCTTTTTCTATGAAAACCCCTGCAAACGAAATAAGGATTATGAGATGAGGGCATGCACCTGGAATGACCGGTCCCTCAATGGGGAAGGTGCCGCTGCCCGGTTGGTTGAGGCCCATACAAATGATGAACAAGCCATCTTGTCGGGCATGTCGACAAGCGCCGCAATCCATGCGCAGACTTTGGCATAGTTCAGCGGATTAAAACACAGCGGCTGAAAATTCTGTGACCCTTAAAAATGGTATTGAGTTTTTAGAGAAATCAAGCAAACTATTGGCAGATATAACCAGAATAATTGTAAAAAGTTGCTTAATTGCTTTTTTTAATTGCTTCATGTTGATTATAAAAAGTTATTATAATTTATTCAATAGTATTTAACTTAATTGCAATTATTTTAGTATGCTTTCGGGTACAATCCGAGTAATCGGTAGAATAATTATAACAGCCCTAATACATCAGTCATAATATACTTATATCACGTTTTCGCATGTTTTGTTTCAGTAATATGGTTTTTCCAAATTTTGTTTTTATGTCCCTCTATGGAACGAAGTATTTAAGGTATGTTTGGGCAACAGTTCGTTTAATTCTAGGTATGCATCTTTTTAGGCTAGAAATTCAACGGTATGAACCTATAAAATTGTAATCTCTATCTCATCCCAACACCTTTTATATATGTAGCCCGCCATTGAATGAGTTAGTAAACGTCTTGGTAAAGTTTAATTCGATTCTATGCAACGGTTAGAAAATCAAAATGAACATACACACATACCTACTTCCACAAATATCCCTGCGGAAATTTTGACTTTCTCTAAACTATCCTTGAACTCAACCATTGCATTGTGGGACACCAATAGTTCCAGCTCAGTACAAAATTAATGCTTTCAACTTTTAGATGGGGTCGTCACTGGTTGTGTCAATTGTCGCCCAGTGCATTACTTGGCAGATCGTGATTAACGGGTTTCCATTGAGACTATTCTACTTAACTCCAATTGTTCTTCGGGTACTTCTCAACCGAATTGTGGATAGTTTAGAAGTAGTTCTGTTCATGGACGAGTGATTATTGTTTTAATTATCATTTTTGTGACACTTACACGACTCTTGAAGTGTGCGAATGCTTGGAAATTTTACTGCTGGGATATAAGAGATATTCGTTTAGAACATTGATTTTTTCTCAAGTAAAAAAGTAATATCAATGTCAATAAAATCATTCGACATAAAATCGCACCTTAACATAAAAGTAATTGCAAATAAAAAGGGTTACAAGTCGATTACATAACTATTTGCATCAAAGCGTTCTTGTCCTTAATGTCCTTTGACATTAAACGAGTGTTTCCACTTTCGAAAAAACAACCAGTTTGCTTACAATATTTTTTTGTAGGGCCAATCATATCAATGTTTACCATGTCAGCAAAAAATGCTAAATCACCTGTGGATAGCAATTTTAAAAAACGAAGCAAAGATCAACGTTGGGAATATATTGAACCCAATGCAAAACAATCATATGTCCGTAAAGCAATTGTCTTGATAGAATCGCATCCAGGTGATTTTATAGGACTCGAGGGTATTGTTAACTGACAACAACAACAATCACACGAAAAGCAGCAAAGGAAACAAATCTATACCCACTCTTGGAGACATCGTGTATGTAATAAATACATATCTTCAGTGAGAATGGCAAACCACCTATGACAACTTTGCAAACATTTCTTGAATCAAGATACACATACTGCTGTGTTCACATGTGTTATTTTGGTTTGCAGAAGTATTAAAGGAATCGGACTTGGGGGAGTTGTTTTATAAAGTAAATCCATATTCGTCTAAAAATTAAACAATTTGATGCTGCAAAACTGCCTAAAATGAGGTGTTTCTTACGCGGTTTTCGAAAAGTGCACTTTCACCTACGAAGTCCGTACAGTGTCTCACAAAAGTATTTTGTATTCGGAAGTGATTATTTGATTTGATTATTTATTCTTCGTGCCACCTTGATAAGATATATTCATTCAATAAAGCTTATATGTATGTACATATATACATTAAGAGAAGTCAAATCCGAAAAATATAAATACAATTTTTTTTTCACCAAAGCTGCTTTAGGGTTTGTGTTTCCGTACCTAATCTTCAATACAATCTGGTTCTTTATATGATATTTTCAAGACGAGTTGGAAAGTAGCCAGGTTCTAACATATATGTACTGCTTGTACGGGGCGATGTTTTTGTAACAAAAGTCCTTTGTTTAGAATAAATCTTTTCATTCGAATTTTTCGGGGAATTTACCTATAAGTATCCTGATGCATCGTGTTTTCCATAAAAGCTCTTTTTCCCACTGTGTGACGGAAAATGTAGCCCCGACGAATAACGGAAATTCAGCGGTGCTTTACGAGGACCATCTTATCTAAAACTGATGAATTAAATTTTATTACTAAAAATTATTGTTTTAATTTTTCCATTTTAAAAATACTACTTTTTGTGTGGTTCTAAGAGATCTACGCCTAAGTTTTAAAGCTGATTTATCGATTTTCATTAACGAATAAAATTTAACAAATGTCTAAAGTTACAATTTTTTTTTTACTTATAGCTATCTCATTTTTTGGTCCATGAAATTTTGTATGTTCACAATGCCACAAGGCACTCAACATTTGTGCACTCAAGATAACTTGAAAAATACTTTTTGAGTCACTGTACATCTGTGTATGTATGCCGTTGAATACAAGGATTAATTATTTGAAAGGTCGTACCTACGAAAGGACGAAAACCGCTCCTTTCAAATACTGTCGACATTTTTCAGCGAATGTTGCTTTACAATTTTTATTGGTTCAACTAATGACAATGGGTAAACGAAAAAATACGAGTAGCAAATGTGACGGTACGCATACATACCTACATTCGTATTTCTTACCCGCAATCACATATACATATGTACATATATGTATATGTACATATAGTTATAGTCGAGAAGGGGTGAGTTAGTTTGTAAAGAGTTTTTAAACAATTATCCTAAAGAGACCGAGAACATTGCGTAGCATTTACATATAACAGCGATGAAAACTGCATTATCAACCATTTATACATACGTATACATATGTATGTACAGCGTCGGTAACATTGCAAGACCACGAAACGCACAAATGCAGGAGATTGGCTCACCAGGGTCTCAAAGGACCAGGCTGCATTCGATAGTGCCAAAGATTTGGCTTTTTGTACAATATAATGGCAACTAACGGCAAAAATGCAAAACCCCGGATACAGAGTTCCATAAAATATTTCTGCGAAACCGCTCATGTTTTAGCTTATTCGTTAAAAGAGACGTTATTTCTCATATTGTCAAAAACGCGGAAACAAGGAACGCGGGATAAAATTTTTTTCTTTTATATTATTATTAAATATTTAGCTTTTGTTGAATACTTCAGAAATATGAACAGAAATAAACGTATTTCTGTAACATTAAAGACTAAAATATTGAATATATATGTAGGTACATAAAGTTGGAATCGAAGAAATTGATTTTATATATTACTAGCAGAGACCCCGCGAACTTCGTTCCGCTGACAATAACTCAAATATAACTGAAATACTTGTTTAATCCTGTTGAAAATCTTTAAAGGGTTTATTGTGGTTTTATCTCTATATATATAAATAAAAAATAAATGTCTTTCGTATTACCGCGATGCCATTTTCTTGATGCAGCAACATTTGCAGGTGTTAAACAATTTCTGACGTCTGACGTTCGATTGAATTTCGCATCGACGATCCAACTAAATCCATGCAAAATCGTTGGTTAATATTGGGAAATGGCAAATGGTCGGTTATAAATTTGGCCTTGAATCTATTTGAAAAGAAGTTGCAGTTTATAACCATTTAAACTATGAGTAAAAGTGCGCACACCTGTGTGCATGTTACATGTATTTTTCTCTTAAATATTGTCCAAGCTTTGAGGGAGCGAGTAGTTTTTTTATTTTTATTGGGATTTTTTATTATTTTATTTGTTTTAGAGAGTAGGTCGGGGGTGTACAAAGCACACGTTTTAATAGGGACGACCTTTAGTAAATTATTATTATTTAATTTATTTGTTCTATATAGAACTGGGAGGGTACAGGGCACCTGTTACACCTTGTATGTATTAATTGGGGGCGAGCACTGTTCGCTCTGAGGCATTGCATGGGATTGGCTTCCTCAATCAATTTCTTTGTGAAAAACCCCATTTGGGTTATGCAGCCATAAACAATATCTTCAGAACATTTCATAAGCTGGTTGAGAATTATAAAAGAATGTGCAAATTAAATGAACGAAACAAATTGCTTAAATCGCTTAAACAAATATCGTTGTCTTAATGTTCGAAAAAATTGTTTTGAAAGCTTCTAAATTTTTGACATCATTTTACATAAGTTTCTTAAAGTATTTATTCATTGAACATTTACTCTAAAATTACGGATATCAAATTTATCTAGGAAAAAAATTTAAAACTTGCTATTATTTTTTCACACATTCAGCTAAAAAATTGTAGCTGACATCACGCGACTAAATTACCTTGAAAGTCGGCATAAAGCCACTATTTATTAGATATATTTGTTGCGCCAAACGACGTCATTTGGAAGCACGAATTATACTGTTGGATATTTCTTTGAAAATGCTTCGATTGTTCTGTTGATCCAGACATTAATGAAATCAAAGGCTCAAGTGGGGCTTGTAATACCGGCAGTTTGCAGAACATAATCCCATTGTTTAATTTTTATATCTTCTCGCATCACAATACTGACAAATTTTGTTCCTTGTGCCAATAACAATGCATGTATGTGAACTGTAATCAACTACGGGATCGTATTCGAACGCGACTCGTTCTAAATTGTCACGAACACGGGCTTTTCTACGAACGTTCAAAGTGTAACGTTCACTATTATTAGGTCGATTACGAACAACCGCACTACGCTGCATCCTTAATCTATCACTTCTATTACGTTCTTCCATTTCGTCTTCACTTTGAGCAAAACGTGACCTTGAATATAGGCCACGTGCGACTACATTAATCGTTCGCTTTGTTTTCTGAGCGGTTGAACAAACGTCTAGCTTAACGGGTACGACGACCAATATTGCGTCGTATTAGGGGCATAATTACTGTTCACTTTTTATTTATAAAAATGTTTAATAGCTGTGAATCACTGAATCCAATGGTTACGATTTTTTTAAATTATTTTATGTTAGGGAAACCCGGGTCCAAGTTATGACCTATATCTCCAAAAGCTGGGGTCGGGACTCTAGCGCCACCTCGCAATTTAATTTATGGTAGGAACGTTTCCCTTCAAGGCGCTGATGCATATTCCAAACAAAAACGAAAACCGAGTCGGTAGTTTTGTCTTATACAATGCACTGAAAACGCAAGAAATTGGGAAGTCTCACCTTTCCGCATTTTTCGGCCGAAAAATTGAAAAGTTTTGAATATTTTTTTTTTCTATAAAAACTCCACAAAGAAGGTGCAATAAAATACTTTTTACAGAATTGAGATCAGTTTAGCCGTTTGAGCAGGCATCGCTATAGAGATATATGTACTTTTTATATTTCTGCTTCATTGAATTTGAATCCAACTTTAAGCGACCCTCAAACATAATAAGGTGCCAAAAACCACACGGTGTCATTTTGCTATTTACCTTTGTAGCATTATTTAATTTAAATGGCAGATATGTATCCCTAACAGGTTCTGGTGTTATAGAAAGTTTTCCTTCCTTACTGAATGCCCAGAAATTGATATAACAAATTGCTTCGGACAATATATCGCAAAATGGAATAAATGGATATATGTATGTATTACATACCATTTTTAACGGGGTTTCTGCTACGAGGTGTAATATACCTGTAAATATCAGATGAGACACTAGGGTAATTATATCACCATATGTGTTTAACGTTGTTGGAATGCTGATGTGGTTTGATCCCATCCCTCTATATCCACAACGCTAATACCAAAAATGCTTGAAGTTCCTTAGAAGTGTTATCCCACTCCGGCAGTGCGCTGGACAAAATCGCAGTAGGTGCAGGTAAATATTGCGATGCCACGGCACTAATATTAGAGAAACGGTATGTCGACTTGCCAGGTTCATGGTCCACTCCCTGCAGTGACTAACCAGGCTCGATGTAATTGTGGGTGATCCTGGCTGTCAAAGAAATTTTCCTATCCGATTACCGGTGATGTCCCGCATGACTATTTTTTAATAAAATACACTCGCAGTTAACCCTCTACTTGAAGCGTCTAGTACAACTTAGGTGTCAGAGGGACGCCTAAGTATTTCGCCCTATCTAAAAGATGCAACTTTTGACGCAAAGCCAGAACTCCCCTAAGAAGTCCATCTCGACAGGTATACTCTGACTTCACTGACTCCCACCTCGACACTTATCATCCTTGACCGCTGTGTCCGCCCTATCCAGTTTACTATAGGGTCCTCGCTACCAAAGGAAATGAGCGATTCCTCTGTCGCCTCCAAGCTAACATTGTTGGAAGCGCCCTCAATGTCTAGGAATGTAGCCAGATTGAACTGTTTAATTTGAAGGGATGCTTCTACCTTGTGAACCATTTAGAGCTGTCTCTGTTGAGCGAAAAATACTAAAGACTAATAGGTCTGAATTCCTTAGGCCTACCCACGTTTTGGGATGAAAACTTCGCTCGGCCTTCTCCAATTAAGTGGCACATGATTTAGCCGAATACATGCCCTGAATATACATACTAGCGATGGTACTATGAACCAGCTCGATTTTTGTTGCATGGCTGGACAAATTCCAAACGTCCTTCCAGGATCCTTTTTTTTGCCTTCCCAAGCTCTTTTTTGTAGCGCATGAGGCTATTATTGTATGGCAGCTAGTTGCCAGTGGGACGGTTTAGGTTGAATAATGTCCGAGAGTCTCTCCTGTAGTAGAATTCACTAAATTATAGCGATTCGATTCGGTTCGATTTTTCGAGATTTTCAATAGCGATTCGGTCGCTTGCACTATCGAATATGCGATTCACTAACTTATCTATGTATAACGATGCGGGCAAAGGATTTCTCATCTCGCTATATAACATACTCTATGTTCTCAAATGCCATTTTTTAATGATAATAATATGGATATAGTATTATTATTCCAATTTTTAATAAAAAATTCAAATTATGTGCATTTTATTTAACGACATAGAAAACAACTGCAATGTGTGTGTCGTTTAGTTTGCGAAACAGCTGATTGCGAATAAGCGAAAATCGAGAAAAAATAGCTACTGAATACCAAATATCGTGATAAATATCGGTATGACAAAATGTCGATTGCGAATGTCGTAATCGAAGTTAGTGAATTCCACTACTGAGTTCGAAAAGATCTTAATTCCAACATGGAGCTCCTTTTTGCTAAAACTATTTTCATTATGTATTCAATAATTAATACTACCCTTGCTGTAATCACAGTTTTGTTCCTACTGTTCTTAGCGCCATCTGTACATCACGCAGTGCGTTAAAGCAGTCAGATTTTTCAATTAGACAAGAACAAAGCATTCCAATTAGAAAATAAACCACAAATTTTTACTCGTTTTTGCTGAGCAGTTAAATATCCTATGAGCCGCCATATAAAAGAACCGTTGAAGAAATATGACTAATCTGATGAATCTTTCCAGCGTCTTGTAGGGCATGCAGCGCAAAAATATATGAGTGCCAAACAAAGAGATAATTTTACAGGAGAGTACACGGAGAAAACTGTTGAGCATTATTTATGCATAACTATAAAATGTTTAGGTACATTTTTGAATACGCAACTTTGCGCATAAATTTAGCCTAATAATCATAAATTATACACAAAAAATGTGCAGTGTGTGAACATTGTTCATAGCATAATTATTTGTAAATCAAGCACAATTGATCATAATATTTGAACAGTGTGCATAATATGTGACTATAAACACTTATTGTTCATAAGTTGTGCCCATTTATGCATAGATTCTGCACCATCTATTAAAATTATATTTAGATCGGTTTTGACCTTCAAAATTTGTACCCGGTATGCAAAAACCTTGTTAAATTTCCAACTGCTAAAACAATTATAAATAATCTTTCAACAAACAACGGTAAAAAACAATTTAAACTTATAAAATAAGGAACTAATTTAATTATTATTTTTGAATTTTTTTCCAGATTTAGAACTAATTGAGTCTCGAAGGTGCTGGCAGTAATTTTTAAGCCTGTGGCAAGAAAAACCATTCAGAAACAATCGTGAAATGTTACTAAAGTAAACATGTTAATACTGAAGTATATGATTTATTGTATTTTAATAAAGACATTTGAAAATAAAACGAATTTTGTTTCTTTAATCTTAGCAGGAGGTGTGAAAATGGTTTCTATTTGTTCACAATCTGTAAAAATGTATATAACCCAGTTGTTCATAGTTTTTCCCAGTTGTTCACAATCTATGAAAATGTTGGTTATAATCTATGCACTTGTTTATAAAACATGCTAGCTGAACTTAAGTTATTTACAAGTGTGCATGGATTATGGGTGATGCGTTTATTCCAAGACAATCGGTTACTAACCAACGTGGTAGCAAGGTCGCGGACAATATTTCGCCTCACTTTACGCCATATGAGATTTGTAGCAAATTAAATATTTCCAATTAGCATGTCTTTGTACATTGCTTAATGCACTAATGATAGGCTTGGAAAAACACTTCAAACGGATTCCGGCAAAATCGACATAATTCTTGGGTGCATATTTATTGTCCTATAATCATGTGCCATGGATAAAAGACCACTGTTCGAATCATAAGTCTTTGAGCGACGAATCTATAAAATCAGCTACATATATCATTTGATCATTTTGACCAGATTATGTCTAAGCTATATTATGCTCCAGTTGACAAGCCCGCAGATGCACGGAGAAGCTATTCCATGGATGATTTCGTGAATTGCGTAAAAACAAAGCCTGTCGTGATGACAGTACCTTCCAAAGTATCAAAATGTGGCTTCGCTGTGATTCTTTGGGTGGCTACGGGTATGACATGAGTATCTACTGTGGAAAGAAGGATCTGTACTTGAAGGTAAACTTCGGCAAAGAGATGTGAAGGATCTTGCAGCAACGATTTCGAACGATGACGTGGCACTTTGCTTTTTTTACCTCGGTTCATCTCATAAACAGCACACAATATCCAATTTTAGGAACATGCAAGCCCAACCTTAACAATGTTCCAAAAATGCCAGAGCGAGACGAAGCCATTTTAAAGTTAATTCTGTCGTCAAGTCATGCCGTATTATAACAGGTGGTGTGCAATTGGCCGACAAATGTCTTGAAGGTCATCAAATATATACATACAAATGAGAAAAGGACAAAAATTATTTGCCGTGTTTGTAACTTGCTATTTTGTATGCAATGTTTGGCTTCATTACATACATATGTACATACATAAGATAAATAAAATTACAATTTATTTGATATTACCAAACAAGTTGTTCTTCTTTCTTTGTGTAGTTTCTAACCCACCGGGACAAATATGTCCATTTTAAACCAGCTAATTGTCACTTCTTTCCCGATTTTGACAGTACACTCATATCTCAGTGTGATTTTGACAGAACATATTACAAAAAAAAAAATAATAAGAAGTTTATGGACATATGTAAATTTGTCGCAATGCTTCTTCTTCCTTACTAGTACCGCTATGTTCGCCCCAATATTTTCTTGTGGTAGCAACCTTTCCATTAAAATCAAGTTGCCATCGAAAACACTTAGCAATCACTATTATAAACTGATAGTG
Organism: Sphenella marginata; assembly: GCA_951509765.1. Taxonomy (NCBI): domain Eukaryota; kingdom Metazoa; phylum Arthropoda; class Insecta; order Diptera; family Tephritidae; genus Sphenella; species Sphenella marginata. The sequence goes on along the minus strand of OX608082.1, from coordinate 32,439,963 downwards.
GCACATACATAATTTGGTCCTCTTGTATGGGTTGCATTTATCATTTTTCTCTGACCATATCCTATGAAGATTGTGACTTTTTATGGCTAACGGATATTGTCGGACAGATCGCTGTACCTCAAAAATTCTCTTCCATTTCCGCTTTACATAATGCCGTCCTAAAGAAAGTGCATTTTGAAGGAGGAAATGCAGAAGCAATACTAGTTTATTAAAAAAAATACTGCCCGGCGAAGTGGAACGTTTGTCTATTTTTTCTCCTGACAATTGAAACCAACCGGTGGGTCTTCAAGGAAAGTAGCATAAATAAAGGGCCATTAGCATTAGAGTTGGGCGATTTCGTTAAATTGAATGATCAAACAACTTGAGTATTTTTACAAAAGGAAACTAGTTTGTTCACTACGCTAGTCGTTGGGCCGTTCAAAACCTATTTTTAATTTAGACTCTAAATTGTAGAGTATTTTGTAAGTTCAAGACCATAGGAGAAATAAGAGAAAAGCTTGGGACGGGTAGGATTTCCACGTTTGCTAAATGAAACGTATTGTACGCACATCGTGGATAAAAGACAGTGTCTATATTAGGAGATCATGTCTCATTCTAGGAACGACATTTTTCCAAGTTTTTTATTTGTATTTCTTATTTATCGCTATCGATCACATGAGGTAAACGAGCGTTGAGAACGCCAAATCCACGCACTAGTTCGACTGCAGGTGGAACTTTTCGAAGTTGATGGGGTTTCCAATTACCCCCCCTAGGATGAAAGATGACCCTGCGGCGAATTAGAAATGAAAAAAATTTTCATCCTGCGAGAGTCCTAAAAACAGCCAAAATCGATTTTTATTCACAAATTTTTATTTATAATCCGATTGCAAAGTTTGACATAGTTGAATAGGTATTTTTTCGTACTACATATCTCCTGAATGTCCTTTTCCTCAAGACAGAATTGCATAGCTGACTGAGTGGTTTATTATTATGAAGAGAAAAGTTTTATAAAGGACGGTAGAAATCGAGTTACGCGGTCTAACTCGGTTTGGGGTCTGTTCGATTTTGGCTGTTTTTAGGACTCTCGCAGGACGAAAATTTTTATCATCCCAAATTCACCGTAGGGTCGTCTTTCATCTTAGGGGGGGTAATTGCAAACTTTTTTTTTCGACCCGGTCTAGAGGAGAGTATAGGCGGTTTGGAGCTCCATAGAAGGACGGCTATCTGAGATGGGCGTCGAGCACCTCATGGAAAACCATAATCCAGTACCCACCTTCAATTGCGAAATTTGTCACACTCTAGGCAGAGAATTTCTAGACAGGTGCATTGCTAAGATTAGCTACCATATATTCCGACGATCGGTTCTGCGACGCCAACACCAGACACTCGAAGGTGGCAGCATCGAATCAAATTCCCGGTTCAGAGAACTTGGCAGTCTCTGATGTTGCCATAATATCAGACTTCCAAGCAATTTTAATATGGAATTAGGAGGTGTTGAAGCTTTTATCACTTTCTGACCATGGAATGATTCTCATCGGTAAAGAGTGGGAAAAAGAGAAAAGAAAACCTTTCCGGAGCGATCTTGGTGGGCCTTGTTTGACAAGATAGTCAGTAATAAGCTCTGTAGAAGCAAAATACCCACGCAATTACGCAACTGTCGGGGCGATCGAGCTAGATCTCTTCAAAAATAGCTTTCACGTAGCTTATAAAGATGCCTGTATCCAGGAGGTAAAAGACCTGGTGGAATGAAAACCTTGTTGACCTTTGGTCAAATCTCAGGACGGTCTTCAATGACTGCTGCTCAAAGAGGGACGAAAGTTCATGAGTATAAGATATGCCTTAAAGAAAAAAAAAAAGCCATGCGAATAGCAAGGCCGAAATTCTAGTAGGGCGGGAAAGGGCTTGGGAAGGTCCTTACAAGGAATAACTCAAACAAAAGCTTCGTCTCGGGCCTCTTCCCTTCATGGAAAGAACGTTGACAAAATAGTTGGTCACAGGAATGTGGCTTTGGCTAACGCGGGTAACTTAATCTTCACAAGGAAGGACAGGTAGGTACCTTCGAACTACCTATGCTAAATGGCCAACAGCTGGAGATACCTGGGGTTAAGATGGTGCTATGAATGTAATTGGCGGTGGTGCGGCCAGTGCTGACATTTGAGTCTGCAGTCTGGTGGGAAGCTCTTCAGAAGAACTACAATCTCACCAGCCTGCACAAGGTCCAGCGCTACCGGAGCCTCACGCACTTGCCCCACTGCGGCTTAGGATATTTTAAATTTGCTTCCAATCGACTTATAAATATTGTGTACAGCGACACAATTTCACCTAGATTCAGTTAGTCGGAGTTCTGGCAGGAAACTCAGCAAGGTCATAGTGATATTCTTAACAGCCTCCAAGCAGCACAATTAGTACCAAAACAGATTATTAGCTCAGAAACTGAAATTTGAAAGCAGTTATATTTCGAAGATATAGTTTACGTTTTGGAAAGCCAAAGGGTGGTTTTTCATACCGAAAATGAGGAAGCCAATCGCGCCATGCTTCAGAGCCAACAGTGCTCGTCACCAATAATACATACATACCCTCTAGTTCTCCAAAGAACAATTTTGAACATTTAGGCAAACATGGTCGTCAGAACCTGAGCCAAATTAATAAATACAATTTGAGCAAAACGTTCACCTAGCACCTGAGCCAAATAATAAATAAAATAAAAAAATAATAATAACTTAAAAAACAACTCGCCTTCTCTAAAGCTTAGACAACCAGTATAGAAATGGATAGACCGTTAGTAGTAGCGAGAGGTAACATTCAAAAGCACTACCGGAACAAGGCGCAACTGAAGTGGAAGAACACAACTAGTTGTGAAATATCAAGATCCACCTGGCCAGACTATAGCGAAATGAAGACAAGGAGTCTAATAAGGCGACAGGCACGCATGCTGAGAAGATGGACATTCCACACCATGACCACTGCAGGAGGTGTAAGGTCGTGATTGCCGTTAAGCATTTCCTGTGCATATACTCGGCTCTGGAGAGAATGCGTCTAAGGTTGGAGGAGAACCTGAAGAGGTTGGTTGTAACATACATCCATACTATTTTTTTTGAGTTTTCACAATATCAAAACGGCATATTTAAGCTACTTGTGCGACCTCAGCCATTTTACCTTCCTACGAGGACCTACATACCTTGGTATGTAAAGCCGATACAAACACAAAATATTACACGTGAATTGAAAATATGACAGTATAACTAGAATGTAGCTTGTAATGTTGTGTGGAACAAAAATAATAATACCAGGTTTCCAACAATCCACCGTTTTAACAAGAGTTATATAGTTGTATCATGTATGCTATAGGAATGCACATGAATCCGATCAGCACTATAAATGCTCAACATTTTTGAAACGGACTTACTTTCAATCATATCTTATTCATCATACAAGTATACATGTTTACCGTCTTATACTGGAAACGACTTTCACTGGTGCTTACCCGGAGGACAAAATGAATGGACAACGAAAATTATCTCAAGCGGAAAAAGTTGAATATTAAACTTAAACGTTTCAGCATAGACAGTCCCACAACACCAAAAATAGCTGAAAACCACAACAATAATAATAACAATTACAAGGACAAGGCGAATCGTGGGGTGTAAAAAGCACTCCTGTTGAATCTTCAAGGAAGAAATATATTTTGTTTACTTGAAAATATGAGGGAAACCTATTGTTCATTGTCACTACCGCATCGGCTGCACAATTTGCAATTTTGGTATTTTGTAGTTATTTGGTCACACAATTTCAACTTAATATATGATGATATAATCACTTCCGGTGATTTAGTTATGAGAATGTGAGAATATAGGAGTTTTCCTCGTATGTAAGCTGTTTGCATCGCATTCAGTATTTTACCTTTGACGTTGTTGCTCATTGTGTGGAACAAAATAAATATTTTATGACAAAAAACTTCCTGTAAATAATATGCGATTACCATTATTTGCTTTGTTTAGAGGGTCTGTTGAGGAATTTACGGAATTTTAACAAAACCACTCCTTCCGGTAGCTTTATACTGAGTGCAACTGGCTAAAACTAGACAAAGTAGGCAAATTATGAACTAATTTTTTGGGCCAAAAGTGTATAAAGAACATATAACTTGACTATAATTTACTTGATTTCAATCAGTTGAGGATAAATATGAATATGCTTTAGAATTATATTTATAGATATGATATGCTGCAAGGCGACTGCCAATCCCGGACTGTCTTTTACTACTGATTTCAATGGATAGTTTCTAGAAAAAAAACTTTTAATAATTACTGAAGAAAAAATAAATTAGGTTAAACTGAAGTGGCTGCCGCAGAAGAACACTCCTGCCATTGTAAAAACGCCCGTTGTTAGATTATGTAAATACGCTGTTACTCCTAGTCTTCGAATGATTTTGAATACAAAGTCTTTGATGGAATAATACGAAATTTGGTACAACAGTGCAAAAGAAAACTGTAAGCCAGCCTTTACGGTGAGAAGTTCAAGACGAGGTTTTGTGCTGGGTCTTCCTTTTTGTCATTTCATACGTCCGGTCAGCACTTCTAATAAATTAGAAATTCCAACTCTTTTTAGTTTTTAGACATGCCAAGATCGATGACGAGGTTTGCTTAGATATCCGATATGTGACAGGTAACAAATGGAAATACCGTCAACGACGGATTTCTTTTTATAATTGGAGGCGAAAAGTTGGTATGAAAGATTGCGCGATGTTTTACACTAAAAAATTATCAGATTTTGTATCCGGGCTTATTGATGTAAACCCTTACCCAATAACCGTTTATGTTGTTTTAAGAGGGTAGAAACAAAACAGATATTTATTTGAAATGTATAATATTATACAAATTTCAAGTTTAAACTTAAAATAGTACATTTCAATTTATCCGATTATAGCAAATAGGTACACAATTATTTACTGGGATAGGAGTATAAGTGTGTGTGCAAGTATTTTTGCAGATTTAGTGGCCCAAACAGAAGTAGTGCAAATAGGCATGGTGTCTAAAGCACAAGGAGGCAATAGACCCAAAGGGAAATGTAATAAATGAGAAAATCTCGTACGTGACCAGCACACTCATTCCAACGTTCAAAAATTGTTTGTGCTTTTTACAGGGGATGACAAAATTCTTTATTCACTAAAATTTTTTGCGCTTTGTGTGCGACAACTGAGAAATAGCACGCCAGTCCACCCAAAACATTCTAGCCCAATAACTAGAATTTCGTGGGCTTATTCATAACGGTCAGAGCGGCTGCACCGTTCCATTATCATAAATAGAAATAACCATTTAAAGCTGTTGATGGATACATATCGTCGGTGACACGGGCCCATGGTCGTTATTTCCCACTCAAAACGGAAAAAATGCCCATGGGCTTGCTGATGGGTGTTATTTCCCCTTTCGAAGAGAAATAAAGCCCACGGATGTTAAAAACTAATTAAAATAAGCTGATTTAATAATTAAGTGTGCGTACCGTGGCACGTTGCCACGGTTCAGGCAACCACCCGGAGTTGGCATGGCGTAGCCCAGGGTTTTTTCAGTTTCCACTAAACAGGAATCAGTAAAAACCTGCAGCAAAACAGCGGTTGATTTTGTGTTTGTTTAACAGTTCAAATTTTTGAATGTTGGTTGTTACTTTCCTAAGACACGATCAGCTGTTTTTACTTGCAAGTTTTACAGCTTAACCATATATAAACGCACAGAAGTCTATACGCAATTATTTGAGTAAGCGTAATTAAAGCCCGTGCGTTGCTTTTATTGGTCGAAATAGAAGGTTAAACTTGTGCTTTTAACATTTGGTAGACGTTTTAAAATGAAATATTTGTCTGAAACAAATAACAAAAATTATCAAACAATAATTCATAAAATGACCATAAACTCAATTGAAAATGCCAGTCCTTAACTAACTTGGTTGCCAACAGTGACGTAGGAGCATAGGGGCGAATGGACTGACTTTTTGCGTGACGACAGAAAGTTCTTCGTGTTGTTCTCGTTCACCTCCAAAACAACCTTTTCGTTTCTATCTCCAATTCGGCGACAATAATGTCAATGTCATCGGCATACGCCACGAAATTCAGAAGTAGCCTCATATAGGAAGCTCCTTTTTCGGTACTTATCCTCTTATTTTGGCCTGAATGACACCGTTTTATGAAAATAAATAATTTTTCAAATAAACGGTATATAATATACATAAAAAAAATTAAGGGAAAATATTTCAGGATTGTATGGCTTTACACTGCTGAAATGTCAGTGTCTAAAGGTACATACACATATGTGTGGGATGAGAGGTCATGAAAAGTAAAGGAAACACTTCGTTCTAGCATTTAAGAAACCAAATATCCACTTAGACGCAATTTGGCCGAAATAAGAAATCTATTTTACTGCACTCCAGAGACTCCAACAAACTAAGTTACAACTGTGTAAGATGGACTTTGTAAAATGGTTCACGGTGTCTGATTCACAATCACATAACATTCTTCTAAGTATCAGAAGTAATTTGCGATTTAGTCCAGCTCATAAAAACTAATCGATTGGCCATATTGCACCATGTTTTCGCATGTTTTTGCTGCCCACACGTCGCAACTAAAAGTCTGTAATCTATTATAATATCTGTAGTCTCCTGGAATAGCCGCTTTTGTCGAAATTGAAGATTTTTTTGATATTTGAGCAGGAGTTCACAACTTCTGTTCTATACAACTGACCTCTGCACAAATCTAATAACCTGTTTAAGATCTTTGTAAATATTTATTAAAATTTTCAGCATTTTCGGCCTCAGCTCAACTATTTATAAACGTACAGCGTTTGCTGACCCACAAAGGCCTACCCCCAAAAGCATACGAGTAACCGAATTTAAAGTGCGTGCGTGGCTTTTCTTAATCCAAAATTCAACTTCTCCTTTATAAATCGAAGTGATAATTTACTTTTTTACAGTAAGGACTCGTTTTCAGTTGGCTTTTTGTATTCAAAAATTCAAATAAAAAAATAACCAACCAAAAATGTATCACAACAATATAAAGTCGATAAAAAAACAAGTAAGGAAAGGGCTTTATACCTTTCATGAATACGCATAACTTTTTTAAGTGTCGGATCCTTACTTACAATAGGTACAAACCTTTTAAAACTGTTAGTTTAAAGATACATAGCCCAAATCACATTTATCGGAGCAATCGGATGTATGGGAACTGTTATGTTGGTTCGATCTTGGCGATTTTCACTACACACGTTACGTAACTGTGCATTCCCAGCTTTTTAATTGCAAGAATTATAGGCCAAAAACTGTTTATCGGAACAATCGATTGTATAGGTTAACGTTAATTCCACTGACTTTCGTTCGCGCCACCAAATTTTATCACTCCAGGCCGATTCAGTCAGACTTGGTTCGTGAGCAGGATTTGGGAACACTGGTGAACATCAACTTTCCTTTTAAAAGAGTTATTGACTTAACTTTTTTGATCAATCACGCTGTGTGACAGTGGAAATAAAATCTTTAGGTACTATTTTTTCGCATAGTTTTTCCTTTTTCACAAAATCCAACAGGGAATCGATAAAACGAATAACACAAGTAACGTCCAAACGGACTTGTCTCGCCATCCAATTAGTGGTTTACCATTAAACAACAAAGAGCTATGTAAAAATGCCTTTACATTCAAATTGTTCTCAGGGAGTTAAGGTCTATGTCGGCTGATATGATTTTAGCAAAATACTGTGTAAGGAAAAATTTGTTTAATTTAAATATCTGTGGCATCCAACAATATAACCGTTTAAGTCGATTTTTTTACCAAGCTGGTCATATGTGCCTAAACTCCTATGCAAATTTATAGAAGAGTATAGGTCGCTTATATCTGCTAAAGCACCATTGTAGACATGCATTTACATAAGTTTTATAATTTTTAATGTTTTATAATGGTTACGCTAGCCTAACGTTCTTACTAACGTAGGATTGCGTACCTGCTATTACGTTTCTCAAATACGAAGGCTGCAATTAAAACTCGAAAAAATAGAAATTATGACTTAGCGATTATTGCAGATATGCATACAATAGTTTGGGTCGATTTGGCTCGGGAAATAAGTTCCATTACGCATATGTATAAATAATTTTCGAGCCTGTGAAATAATTCTTTTTTTACATTTTTCGACTTTGATTTTTGGGTTTTTTTCATGACCTACTTAAAAAAATTGTCATTTGATTTAAAACTTTCATGTATACCCTGTCCGACCCTAAAATGTCCGCTGAAAATGTTAGCAATTTTTGAAAAAAAAATTTTTTTTTTGGTTTTTGGGGAGCGTTCTGGTCAAAAAAATTTAATTTTAGCCATTATTTTTTTAATGGTTTTTTCAGCATACAAGCAAAAATGTGTTCGATGAAAACGAATTTGTCTCACATTTCCTGCCCCACTTAAAATTATGCGCTAAAAACGTTGGTGATAACAGTTTCAAAAGAATATTTTATTTTTGGGTTTTGGGACTTGTTTTTTCGACCAACTGCAAATTTTTTTAGTAGGCCATGATAAGATTAAAAATCAAAGACGAAAAAGGTAAAAAAAAATTAAATTTCGCATACTCGAAACTTATTTTTTTGGGTATGCGTAGTGGAACCTTTTTTCCTGAGCCCAAAACCTATCGAAAAATCGATGGCGTGATATCGGTTAACTTTCGTCCATACAAATCGACCTACCCTAACATATGTACATATATGGATAGGCTTTGTTAAATTTCTGAGAATGAAGGATTATTGGAAATGTGCACTGGAGAACTAAGGAAAGAAACTAGGTATCTGATCAACTTGGCACATGCCAGCGCTACTGGATAAAATGAGGAGCAATTGGTTGACTCGGTCATAACTTTACCTAAAATGTATTTGCCATCATTCGAGCTGTCCATAAGCAATTTTTTGCCAACCTGCATGTTGTGGACATTTCGCGTGACACCAGTAGCAATGTGCCATATGTTAATTATAGCATTCAAATATTGTTTGTTGTTGCGATGTGTTGATCTCAGCCAATATGATTACCAATGGGAACACCCAAGTGCATCTGGCCAGTAAAATACATTCAAGTACAAACTTCCTACGACTGGGCACATGACTGTCTTCATCAACACGTTATTGGCTATGACGATTGCTTGTGTGTGGCCCACACCACGCTTGTTGTGTCAATGTAATCTGATCGATTTGTGCAAAGGCTTGCAAAATGATTGTTCTTGTTGCTGTAGTTGACCGCTCATGTCAGATCACCAAATTTCCTCGAACTCTCGAACTTAAGCGAGAGCTACTTGACATGGTTTCGCTGAGCTGTACAAAAGATGTTGTCTACTTTCTGAAGAAGTCGAAATAATATGCGAACAATATGAACCTCATGCCAAAAGAATGCATACTGAGCTTAACTAAAAGGGCATTCACTTGTTAAAAGTGTATAATATACACAATTACAAGTTCTAATGAATTTTTATAGGACTTATTCCAATACAACGCATAGCTCCCATACAATCGATTTTTTCGATAAACGGGTTAAGACCTATAATTTTTGCAATTAAAAAGCTAGGTTTGGTACCTATTATATACATATGTTATGAGTGTGATGAACATCATATAGATCGGAGTAACATGACATATACATACATAACTCCCATACAATCGATTGTTCCGATATATGTGTTCTGAAGAGTTTGTACCAATTGTAAGTAAGGATCGGACACTCAAAAAAATTATGCGTATTCATGAAAGGTATTAAGCCTTCGGCACAGCCGAAGCCAGCCCTTTCCTTACTTGTTTTTATATATAAATACTTTTACAATGTTACCATCTAAAAATGGGTTTCTTACGTGTCGATTCTGAGCGTAACCGGAAACTTTGTACCCAGAAGATTATCTAACCAAAAATCGTAACCGGTGCATGTACCCGCGATTCTAGCGCGCATGGTAACGATGTCAAAAACAAACAATGAGCAAAAGAGAATAAAAGGCAAACGCGCACGAAACATCACGTAAAAAGTGCTTATATTGTTTATTAATTCTTCTGAACTAGTATGTGAATAAAATGTGTGCTATTTTCTGCCCAAAAAAATATTTACAAAACACGTGCAATTTGTCGCGGTTACTTGGCGTTACCACCTCTTTCGGTGGTTACGAAATTGAACTGCAACTTGAGCCGGCAGAATACCAAACGGGTGTAAAAGTTTCCAAGATATTTGTTTGCCGGGTAAATCGAATGTTGTTACCACTATAGAATCGACCCGTTAGTGGTTATTTAAAATTGGTTACTTTAAAATTTTTATCTACGTTAGGTTCGTTTCCTGCAGGGTATGTGCACGTAACAATTATATCAGTTATACACTATTATAAAAGAAAAAATATGAATTTTAAGTCATTATCCTGCTATAAAAGTTTGGTCCGTTCTGGTGCGAAATGTAAGCATTCCGTATTGGGGGCAAAAGTAAGCTACCTACAAGTTTTAAGCCTCGTGAATGGCGCCTGTCCTTTGTTGAGTGGCACGCGAGTGAACCCATTATACGGCGCATATTTTTTAATAAACCATAACAATAAAAAAAACTCCACAATAATATGAGAAAAGTGAAAAAAAAAATGTTGAAATGTTTCGAAGCACATAGAAAGCGCTTATAAGTTTTAAGGCCCATCGAAGAGATCCACTGAGCCTTGACAGCAAAGGGGATGAAGCGCTGTAGACCATTTCAGTGATTTTAAAAAAATGTATAATTTGCCTGTGATTTCTAACGAAATAGAAAGCAACGTGCACCATTAACTTGCTCGCCGTTGGTGTTTCATTCATCTGCTGGCAGTGAAGCGTCACGAACGTGTACTTACAACAGGCAATATCCACTAAGGATGCAGAGGGGTGTATTAGTTGTTGGCGTCAGTTAAATTAAGCATTGATTATCGCTCATTCAGACATTTTGAATTGTGTCCCTTTAAGGCGTACAAAAGCGTTGACTGCACACAAACCCACTGGATTTTCAGGTCAAATCCAGTTGTTTAAAATGCAAAATAGAAATAAAAAAACTGAATAAAAATTAAATAACAAATGAAAACATATGTTCGAGTCGTTACGCGGCGTTCCAGTGCAGCGAGTCCGCTTTCAGTTTTATTCTGTAGGATTGAGCGAACAAATTATTTTACATGGTTTGTTGTACTACGGGTATTTATTTATTTATGTTATTTTTATTGCTATGGAATTGTTTTAAAGGAGATTTAGGCTGTTATGTTTTGTGACGACAGATGTATTGATGAAAATAATTGAAACAATCAAGTCCTTTTTCTCGACTGCCTGCTAAAATGTATCCCTTCTTTAGACAAAATTTTGTTTTTGGTAAAGCCTGTTGAATTTATTCCATCGAAAAATTAAACAGCCAGTCAATCCAAACTTTAGGCCCGGTTTCACCAACTCGACTAAGACTAAAACTAAGTCGCGACAAGCCAAATCTGCGCTTGTTGACATGCCCACTCCAGTAAATGTTGCAAGGTAGTTTGTTCATATTTCCTCGTCTCTTCCATCGAATATCCTGTATGGCGGTGATGTTAGCTTTTGACTTCCTCATGGCCTTAACCAACCGGGAAGCGCATCTTAGTTTTTTCAAACATTACCCAAGACGGTAGTTAATTTTATTTTTTTTGCTTTTGTAATCTTTGTCGTTGTACTTATGGTATGAAATGCAAAAAAAAATTAAGTAGTATAACACAAAATTAAAATAAAAAATAAAACAAAAACAAAATAATTTAAATTAAATTAAAAAAATATAAATTAAATTACTTAAAGTAAACAACAATAATGGGAAGGAAAAGAAACAAAGGGTAAGGAGGAAAATAATATCGACATCGTATCGTATCGTTTTGAAATTCGTGTCCCTAAGCATAGGCTAGTAAACCCAAGAACATACCGCTAAAGCTTCATAAAGATTTGTTGATTACTTTTAGGGCTATAACATATATTAAGTTAAAGTTTTACCTCATTAAATTAATTTTTAAAAAAGAGCGAGCGGACTATGTCCGCTGTCGATACTTTATTCATTCGAGCAAAACTTAAGATTAATTAACAATTACTTCTTAATATTACTTTACACCTAGCTTCTTGCGTTTACTAATAAATTGACCGGAAGCATGTGGCTAACTTACGGGGTTATTGAACATTTTAGAATTTGTGAAGTGCTGTGTTAGCTCCTCCCCTCTTAAGTATGATCGTCCTCGATCATCAATAAAATAGCAAGTCGTTGAAATTTACGTACGTTGGAACGTGATTTGTTTTATTTGTTGCTGAAGTTTCTTGGTTTGTGTCGGGTATTACTATTTATTTTTCGACGTATTGGATCTTCACGGACCGTTTCCTTAGGAAAAACAAGAGTATTAGGGTTATTAATAATGTTACCGTTATTAGGCTTCCTATGGAGAATGTCGACTTTTTGAGTGCGTTTATTCGGTGTATGTTTCTGATGTGTAGATCTTTCAAAGCCTCTAAGGAAAGTAGTTCTACGTACTCCTTCTCTAATGTGTTTGGCTGCAGTATTGCGGGGATGGTTTCAATTGACTTAGCTTCCATGTTGCTGAATATTTGACTGTTAGTTTTAATTGTTGAATTGTATTACATTACAACATGCGTTCCGTTTCCGTTCTTCCGTTCTTGCGATGTCGTGTTGATTTCTAATTTTCCATTGAATTGGTTAAGCAATATTACACATGATCTTATTTCTTCTAACGTAGGGACTTGGTGGCCATTGGTTGTAGAGCATGTTGAATTTAGGCTATTAATAATCCTAGCTATGCATAAATCTTTATCTAAATCTACCAAATTTGTTTCTTGCCAAATTGTTACATGACTATAGGTTTCGCATTTATTTTTTATTCCATAAATTTTATTTATTCCTTTTAATATTTCCTTAAATTCAGTTTTAATAACAATATTGTTCGGTCTTTTTACCGGTCGTATAATAAATCTTCTGGCGGCCACCGTGCTGTGGAGGTAGTGTTGTCGGCCTACCACACCGAAGGTCCGGGTTCGAGCCCTGGTACAGGTTACATCAAAAAGTGGTTTGAAAAAGTTTTTTCAAAACGGGGTCGCCCCTTGGCAGTGGTTTGGCAAACTCTCCGAGTGTATTTCTGCCATGAAAGGCTTCTCAGAAAAATTCATCTGCTTTGTAGATGCCGTTCGGAGTCGGCGAAAAACCGTAGTTCCCGCCAATTTGTAGGAAAAATTTCAAAGCGGCACACCACAAATTGGAAGAGAAGCTCGCCGCAAAAATCTCCTAGGAAGTTGATGATATAACTGTTGTATATCGCGCCATATATATATGCATACATATATATAATAAATCTTCTAAATGTTTCTTCTAATGTTAGAGGTTGTTTTACCATGTTGTTTGCTTAATATATGTACATATTTACTTCTGATAAATTTAATGCTTCTTCGGCATTTTCAAATGGAATTTTTTCCTTTTTTAATTTATTTATTAATAATTCGATTTCTTCTTTGCTTAGTATTACAGAGTTTACTACATTTTTTGCCCATTGTATGGCGTATCTTATATGTATTAATTCTTCATTCAATAGCGTTATTTTATTTTGTAAATTTACTAGAATTTCAATCAAAACATTATCATCTTTTCGGATTGTATTTAACATCTTATTAACTATGTTAGTAACATTATTTTCGTTTAAGTTATTCAAATTGTTATGTATTATTTTCAAATCTTCATGATCTGGAGATCCGGCAATATATTTCCATGCCGTTCCCAAGTTATCGATTGATCTCTTATTTTTATTATAACTAATAGGTTTTAGGGTATTTAGGATATCGAAGGTTTGGAGGGTTTCATGTTTAAGAATTTGATATAGGAGGTTGTCTTTGGGGATTTGGTTTGTCATTTCGCCATAAGTCTCGGTCAAGAATTTCTCGTATTTTTCTAAGTCAATGATGTGAATAAGTCTGAAGGTACCCTCTTGTATTTTCGCTTGTCCGTTGTCTATTGTGACTAATTGTGCTTTACTGTAGTCTAAAATTTTCACTCCGATAGTGAGGTTGTAAATACGGTGGAGATGATTAGAAGTCCGAAATAGTCCATTTTGCCCCAAAAGAAATTGTTCAATTTTTTATCAGTCCTTTGTGAACGGTTCGTCTTGATACAGCTTTTATTGTTGTCCTATTATTTTCTGATACTATTTCTTTCTTGTTCTTCGGGGTTAATTTTGAACCAAGTCTTTTATTTATTTTTACGTAGATTATTTCACCGGGGGAGTAATCCTTAATTTCTGATCTATTCCTGTTATGGTAGGAACGGTCTAAGTCCTGTTTCTTCTTAAGTTGGGAAATATTGTCTAGTCTTTGCTTTCCTAGCTGTTCAGGGTTAGTAAACACTCCATTTCCGAAAAATAAGGATATGGGTTTATTTTTAGTAGTGGAGTGGATTGATGAGTTATATTCTTGTACTGATTTGAATAACAGTTCTTCAAATGTTATTCCTACGTAGGTTGCTTTGAGACATCTCATGATTTCTGAAAGCTATGGAATCTTTCTACTTGACCGTTGCTCGTGCTGCTATAAGGTGGGGTAGTATATAAGTCAATGGACATATAGTCTTTGAGTAAGGATGATATTGTGGCGGAGTTAGGGATTTTTCATTGTATATTACTACTAGTTTTGGTATTCCAAAGGCTATCATCAACTCTCTTATTGGATCTTTGATATGTTCTATGGCTTTGCTTTGTATCATTTTTAAATGTGCGTACTTTGAAAATTTGTCAATGGCTGTGAGGATTAGCTTTCTTTCTGTCGAATAAATGTCGATATGTACGATTTCTCCTGGGGATTGAGGAATGGGAGTTTCTTGTATCGGTGGTTTTGGTGGGTGCCGATCGTATTTGTGCTCGCGGCATGTAGAACATAGATTAACTATTTTCTCAATTTTTGAATGCATACTTGGGAAATAATATTTTTGTAAAATTTCCTTTTTGTTTTCTTGACTACTCCTGTGAGCTCTATTGCGCTCTCTAATTATGATTTCTTCTTGTTCTGTTTCGGGTAACCTAGGAATTCGATTTCTTTTTGGAAAAATTCGCATTTGTCCAGTTAGACCTTCATATTTGCTTTTTCAAGCGTATGGAAAATTGTTTCAATATTTTAAGGTGGTCTTTCTCGTCTTTGCCTAATACTATTATGTCGTCTATGTAGACATAACATAGTTTGCCTATGTGCTGCTTCAGGATGTCGTCTAAATCTAGTTGAAAGATGGCGGGTGCGTTTTTAAGTCCGTACGGGAGACGGGGGAATTCATATTTGCCGTTGTTGACTGAAAAAGCTGTCTTCTCGATATCAGTTTCTTTCAAGGGAATCTGGTGAAAGCCACTCTTTAAATCAAGAACAGAAAAATATGTGTTGTTGCCAAGTTGCGAGATTACCTCGTTAATTTCCGGGATTGGATACCTGCCGGCTATTTTTAGGGTGTTCAGTTTCCTATTATCTATTACGAGTCTGTATTTGTTTGTCCAGACGCATCTATCTTTTTGGGGAAAACCCACACAGGGGAGTTGTAGGGTGGACGGGAGGGCCTAATTATTCCATCTTTTAGTAAATTTTCTATTTCTTGTTTCACGAAATCTCTCATGGCTAGGTGGTAGGGATAAAATTTGGTATATACGGGAGTTTCTGAAGACGTTCTAATTTCTCCTATTACGGTAGTAGTATAAGAAAGTTTTTCATCTGGTTCGGCAAATAAGTTGGGATATTTGTTTGTAAGGTGGTTTATTTATTGTTGTTTCTGCATACTTGTCATGTGGTCGGTCCTAACGGAGACGGTTTCTGTCTAATTTTAATTTTTTTGTTATTGCCTGGAGTAAGGGTATCGTCATGTATGTTTATTGTGGCACGGAGTTCTTTAAGACTGTCGTTTCCTATTATTCCGTCGAAGGATTTAAGCGTAGGTAGTAAAAACAATTTTAAAGTAGTGTCAGTAGTAAATTCGATCTACGCTTTTCTTCCACGAGTTGTACTCTCCTGGATTGCCTGAGAATTCACGTAGGCACCTAACTACGTCCGGAATTTTGTCTAACTCAGTTATGTTATTGGAATGGTTTGCGCCTATTGTCACGTCCGTTATATTCGCAAAATTAGCGTTTGGGTTAAGGGCCCAGTTACAAGTCCTGTCACTATATTAGTTAGTTGGTCCATATTGAATGGAATAGGTAGCAGGATTTGGTGGGGCAGATGCGTTGGACATTATGTGGTTAGTTTATTTTAGTAACTAATATTTTTTTTTTATTTATTTTATAATTATTCTGAAGGGTCCCTTGGTTGTGGTGAATCGCAGAGAATTTTTTTATTATAAGCTGGAGGGGCCCCCGTAGGTAGTGAATCGCAGCTTCAAGTTATATGTTATTTTATTGGCTGTACGAGCCGGATTTTATTGTGTTAGTTATTTGGAAAAATTAGAATATTTTATTTTCTTAAAACTATTAACTTTACTTTTTGTTTTCTTACGGAAAAAGGAAAAAAAAATGTTATCCCTTCAAAGCGCAACAGCTTATTTTTTCTTAAAAGTTGGTTTTTCTGGTAGAAACCCTCATAACTAAAAACAATTGTTTTGGCATTATCTGATATTATTAAGAAATCCGGTTATTTCGACGAAAAATGTTATGTTCCTTATTACAAAAAATGTCTAATTGAGTCAAAAAAAATGTTATGAAAATTATTGAAGTTGAAAATTTGTGAAGCAATTATTGGTTTTTTGTAACATAGTTATAGTCCAAATTTTTTTCAAAGTGTTTGTGTATATCCGGTGCACTTTGAAAATTTGTACCTCATAGGATTATTAGCCCAAGTCGGCCAATGACTATTGCTATTTAATTTTAACTTACATTTACTTTGCTAAAAACGCTTAAGTAATTGAAGAGAAATAATGTTGCAAATGCGCAACAGATTTATGCAACTGCTGCTGTGACTCTATATAAGAAGATATCGTAAATTCAAAATTATGTTGCAGGACTGCAACACGGCGCCGTGATGGGTTATAACTGGAATATTTTTCTTGAAAATTATTTACGTGGTTTTTCACAAAAATTTAAAATTTCACTTTTCACCTTTTTTTATTTCTCAAATTTCTTTAAAACAACTTTTCTTATTTTCTATTTTTAATCTTAACTTATTCTTACTGTTGTTAAGCACCTCCTGGTGATGGGGTATTATTCCTTTTTGCTTCTGCGGCTACTGCGGTACCAACGTGTCACACTGAATTTTAGAGGGGGGCGTTTTATTCCTACAGGATCCTAACGCCTTTGACTGGCAAGTTTGTGTTCACGTTTTTTCAGGTGCGATTTAGCAGGTGATTATTTATTAGTCCTTTGCTTTGAGTTTATTTGGCTGTTTTTCTACAGGCTTTTTTGCACTAACAACGCGTTATCTAATTATTTTGCCAAAAGACTTTACGGACACACGAACTTTAACCGGTCCCTGCTCGGGCGCCAGTAAAAGTTTTACCTCATTAAATTAATTTTTAAAAAAGAGCGAGCGACCTATGTCCGCTGTCTATAGATATTTTATTCATTCGAGCAAAACTTAAGATTAATTAACAATTACTTCTTAATATTACTTTACACCTAGCTTCTTATTATTAATTTGCTGACAACCAACTTCTTATTAAATGGATCAATTGTTGATTGCTGACTGTTATTTTAGAACTTGTGAAGTGCTGTGTTAACATTCCGTTTTATTTCTAAAATATGAAACTTTTACAGGTGGACTAAAGAGGCATTGGATGCAGTTTCAACGAACGGATTCCCGGCTGTCGGTCCTTTTAGAAGTGTCTCGTGTAAATATTACCAAAAATGGCTCTTTTTAATACCACTGGAGCGATTTTCCTGCTATGGTACATGCATCCCTGTTGTCAACTGCCAAACTAGTCAGTAAACATTCTAGTTCTTGTTGTAAGTGTCTAATTGCAGTGAGTAGAATATACTCTGTTCGATTGTATATTACTTTGGTATTTTGTAACTTGATAGAACGAAAGCACACACTTTTAATGTTTATTTATATATCTTATAGTTTTTTAATTGATTCACTTTTTATGAAAATCGCAGAAAGTGGCTGTAAAATGATTGAAGAAATATAATTGCAGTAACCTTTTCTGAAGATAAAGTTGTCAACAAATGTTATTTTTCAGGATCGTTTAATTGTGAATTGTGATTGGATGCAGCTTTCGTAAATGAAATATCAGCGTATCTTCAACCGAACCGTTTAGAAGCTGCAACAAGAAAAATTGCCAACAAGGTTGTGGAAAATAGCAGTTCTTAAACAATTTATTTACTAAGAACTTGTTTTTTTAATAGGCTGAAGTATTATTTATTTTGATAGATACATCCATATTTTATAACTCATGACTGAATTTCTAATAAAGTTATTTGTAATGTGATTTGCAGTTTTCGTGTATTTTGCAACCCAAACTGAACTAACCTACCATGAAGTGGTGCAGTAACAGGTATCATACTGATGTATGATGGCTGTAAAGAACCTGAGACATATCCCGACAACGAGTAGTATGTCAATTGATATGGTAGCTGACTACTTTGGTAACTGGCATGATGCTGATGCAGAGGCTGGCAATTACTATTTCGTAGGGCATCGCCATGTTAAATCTGTGTAGTTGCTAATATGGAAGCAAGACAGAATTTCGAATGGTTAGAGTGGCTGTGCCAACTAGGCTGCTTGACTGCAGGGTATATAACTGCAACTTCTGCAGTCATCGTGGTGTGGCATATTTCGTGCAGAGCTGTCGATTACCTACTGTTTTATTGCCAACATATTAGGCATGCGAATCGACCTAGCAGTCATGCGCTACGGCAGCAGTATTTGGTAAGACTGAAAAGGTGACGGTAGTTTCAGCAATTCAGCTTGCATACCACAACAATTTTTTTTTGTGCATGAGGTTTTGTTCTTGATTAAATTTTTTAATATTATTTTCTTTACTCTCAAGTCGTTTCGCTTGAGCTCTAACATTTCCCTCGAGGGTTTGCGACGTTGCGAAGACTGTTGTGCTCTAATATGCATCATTCATATCCCACAGGTTGTATTGACGAGGGTGTGGTTGGGCGGCAAAACAAGAAATTTTGATTTAGTTCGGTGGCACCATGGCTTACTATCTTCCTCTCCTTCGATACAATAAGCATGTGGATGCATCCAACCCACCGAATCGCTTTCATTGTTGACTTTGGTCACTTTGTTTTAACGTCTTTTTATATCTCAATGGAGTTATGTGCATCAGTGTACATATGTATGAATGTATGTACATTCCCTGACCTGTTCTTGTTGAGCCTCTGCTTATTCGCTTGTCTGCTTGTTCGTCTTCAGGCAACATTTGACCATTGCCAAATTTATTGTCGATGCTCAGGAATATCGACAATGAAACTGCTACCGGGCATTTCCAATCATGACCATACCAACGCAAGACGTACAAGTTCACTCACGATCTTTATGAATGAATTCGGAAGGCGGTGTGTTACAGCGTGATATGTGTAGAATATATGCGAAGAGATTCAATGTGCAACAAGCCAAAAGGGATGGATGTTCGATACATAAACGCACCGACAGGAGTTTGCTGATTCGGTGGTATCTACGTGGTATCGGTGCACAAATCTGCAATTGCTACCAACCTGACTTTGCCAACCAAACTCCTGCTGCATCCAACCGCTGATACAGCAACATTGATTTTCCATTTCGTCGCTGACACGGGGACTTTATTTATTTTTTTGTTTTTGTGCAACACAATGTGTGCTTAAAGTGAAGACGAGCACCACTTGGTAGCATTTCTTATGGGCGCTGATAATAAACCTTATTCGATTGTGTATCCGGGTACACTGTGCTTAGATCGTTGGTAAAAAAATGCAAAGACAAATAAGCATTACATCTAAAAGGTAAAGACTACAATATCTGTAAAATACAAAAAGTTTTGTATAACGCGTGGCATGGTCAAATTTTATAGAACCTTCGTTGAAATTATTTGAAAAACATAAAAATAAAATATCAAGTAAATTTAAGAAAGTGTCGAGTCACGCCTTAAAAATCTTATCAATTCGGTTTGTAATACAAATTAAATTACTTTACATTTTATATTTGTTTTGGAAAGGACACAATTTGGCGTAAGTTCGCATTTCACAAAGTTTTGGTATTCTATAAATTTATATTATAAAACAGTAATAGTTATTAGATAAGGTTATGCTTACTTTTACTAGAAAGCCCAATACTTGACAAAATTAATTTATTTTCACCGAGGCCTCAATAAGAACCCAACGATTTTCCTCTGCTAATTATTTTAACGCCAAATAACTTTCTATTATTACTTTTTTATAATAAGTCAAGCTTTTACTGCTCAGTCTATAATGTTTGATTAATATCAGATTAAGGGTTTAAAGTTCAGCTCGTTTATAGCGGACATAGTCTAACATTTTTGTTATTATTTCGTATAAATTAAATAAAAACTCCATGCGAATGTAACGTTAGCAGCCGGAAAATTGGTCATATGCAGACACCGACACAGTCTAACGATTTAAAATCCAGCTGCTTCGTCGGATACCCCACGTTGTGCGAATGAATGAAACTGCTCCAGGTGTAATTATCGGCACCCGCTGGTAGTAGCAGAGGAAGACATACACTCCGCTGGAAGGACCAAGGCTTTACACAAAGTTTGTTCTCACTAGATATTTATTAGATAATTCACAAAATTTTTATATCGCTATCTTTTTTTCTGTCACTGTGTATTCTGATAAAATAATGCGCCAATACAGACTAGGGTTTTTAGACCGCATGAATTCGAAGTTTTATAGACGTGAGAGATAAGGGAGTAGAGTTTTAACACAGCAGTTTCAGACCGTGGAAATAACGGTTTTATTTTGGTTTGTTCTTATTTCTACTAGAATCAATCATGATCCAATAATTCAGGTCGTGTTAATAGGCGAGCTGATTTTTATTTTTTTCTCCCATTTTGACAATCCACACACCTTTTAGTAGGATTTTGACTATAAATTCACAATTTACAAAAACAAAACGCATGCAAAATTTTTGTGTCTGAATGTTTGTGCATGCATACATCGATGCCTAGTGAATCGAAAAAGGTTCGAAAAGAAAAGTAATCTTCCTATCAGAAAATGCTATAAATTTTGCGATTGGGCCCTAAAATCAATTCTGTTTTGACATTTGTGTAGTAAACACATGCAAAATACACGTTAATAAGCAATGTTAAGCTACACTGCTCCAGAACGTGGAATATTGCTGACTATTTATTTGACCGATAATCGGTCGGTGACTTTGGCACAACGTGAATTTCGTCGCAGATTTCCTGGCCGTCCAACGCCTACTGGTCAACGAGTTCTTTTTGGAGCAACTTGATGAATTGGGATTGGAAAACATGTGGTTCCAACAAGACGGTGCAACAGCACACACTGCACGTGCCACAACCGATATGCTGAAGGATGCATTTCCCGGGCGCCTAATCTCCCGTTTTGGCGATTTGCACTGGCCAACAAGATCGCCTGATTTGACCGCTCCAGACTTCTTTTTGTGGGGCTTTTTGAAAGCGCGGGTTTATGTCAACAAGCCTCAGACTCTTGCAACTCTTAAAGACAATATCCGTCAAGAATTTGAGAGGTGGAGATTACTTTTGCGCCACCTTGTAGCTTGCATAGTTATAGAAATATCGCGTTTTAAATTCTACAAACAAAATTCTCAGAACTATGTTGAAAACTGGACGTGGCCCTGAACCAATGGCGCCCTTTTTACAGTTACTTTTATTTATTCATAATGATCACTAAATTTCGTTTCGGCAAACCAAATTTTGATGAATTTATGTCATAAAAAAGTTTTGTTATATAGCATAAAGCTATTTTACGGAAAGGTATTGCCTACTAAATATATCTATAATCCTTTTCAACATCTTGCATATGTATGAATATGTAAGAGTTGGCGTGGACATTAACTGGTTTCGGCAGGCGCCTATTCAGGGGGGGTTTCGGGGGTTCAAACCCCCCCCTCCGAAATTTCCGAAAATTAAAAATTAAATGTGTGTACTAGAATAATTACTCTATTCACTTTTAAAACTTCTGTTAAGAAAATAGCATTAATAGAAAAAATTACATAAATAATATTTCATACTGAGAGAAGTTATTGGTAGTCCCTAATCAATTATCAGAGCAAGTCTGAGAGGTCACAACTAAAATCCTGCAACGGTTCACTCATTTGGCGCTTTAAGAAATTCGCGCAAAACTATCAGACTTGCTCTGCATAAGATCAACTTAGCACCTCAACTACATAGCATGCTAACAATAGCAAGAGTGATTCGAACTCAAGTCTGTTGAAATTCAAATTAACTGCTTTTCGAGTTATGAATACAGCGGGCAAAAATCGTAAAAATGAGTGTCTCTCGTTATTGTAGTCACGGTTGCCATAAGTTTAATCAAAAAAATGACCACGAAGTTAAAACAAAAATACCAAAAATTACCTAGCAGTACACAACGCAGTCGTATTGAATTATCAAAGAAAGTAACAATTAAATTGTACTTATACTTGTCAGGGGATAAAAGTTTAAAAGTTAAAGTCTGGTATGCTGTTAAAAAGAAAATGCTGAAGAAATATTGTCAATTATTTCTTGACCATGAAATTGTCATGAATAGCCAAGAAATTTTGACGTTCCGTTCTCCATGTTGAATAATTTCACCATTATATGAATTTCAATGTTATTTTATTATATTCCTTGTTTTTTTTCCGAAACTTCAGTTTTTCTTCAAGAAATAAAGCGACAACTATTTATTTCTTGCCAAAGCCAGATTTGCGCAGGTCGCTTTTTTGTAAAAATTTTCCAGAAATTAGCAGTAGAAAAGTAGAAGAGATTCTGACACAAGAAATTTTTCTTAAGCTTTTCATGTGTAATTTTATATAGAGTTTTTGAATTTCTTTTGAACAGCGTAAAGCCCTAAAAAAGAAAAATATTTTCCAATCCCAAAGGAGGAACGACCAAGCACGTTCATTGATGCATTAAATAATTGTTCCGTGTCTTTTTTCCCTATGGTACATCGATATATAAAAAATGTTGCAAATCTTCCAGTTTCCGTTCCACCTTCCGTACAGTCTTTCTCTTCCCTTCGAAGGTTAAAACTTATCTAAGAAGTACAATGGGGCAGGAGAGGCTCTACTCAACATCCACTATACTTTTGAAGTAACTTCTGAACAAATTCTAAACAAAATTTCAAATCAAACAAGAAAAATAAATATTGTTTTGTACACGGCTAAAAGTTTTAGCCTAGATTTAAAATTGTTGGGGCTACATATACATTTCTTGAATTTTCAACAAAGTTCTTAACTTTGAGTTGCAGTATTTTTATTGTGAATTTACACATAATTTAATTCAAAAATAATGAAATTAGTCTAAAGAAGTTAATTTTACTGCACATTCCAAAAAAACCCTTTGAACGCAGATATACTGGTCTAGGTGTATGACCAAACCAAATTTGGTTTAGAATTAAGTTTACGCAGGTTGTCATAGAAATGCGCGTAATAAAAATTATTTAAATTTTAAACCGAAAATGTTAACATTTTTTTTTTTTTTTTAATGTTTGGGCTCGAACCGACGTGCCCCAAATCAGTGCGCAATGCTCTACCTACCGAGCTACGGCGCACTCATGAATTTTGTGCGAAAAGTACACATATTCGCTGTGTATACGACTTTTGTTGTATTTTTATTTATCCCAGTTAAGTTTTAAATCTAAACCGCAAAAAATTGAGAATTTTTGTGGCTAATTGAAAGGTTTGGAATTTATTACCAAAAAGTTTTAAAAATTGTGTAAACCAATGAATGCTTTAAAATTTAGGACGGCCGGGCATTTCTTAGTGAATTTCTTCTTTCCTCCTGGGCATTTTGATATGTATATCTAAGTCATATCTCGATACGTTTATGCCGTTACATAATACCGTTAGGCTAAAGAAGTTCATATAACTTGTATGCGTAGCACTACTAGGTATATCATTTCTTGACAAACTGTATGTCCGTCCAAGATGGAGTATGCAGACTATGAACTTGGCCTTAGTTGTCTGCTCTTGCAACGGCAACTTGGCGAACGGGCCACACAGTAAAAACAACTACTATTCGATTTGCTATGCAAATTACATCGAATTCACTTTTCGATTACAGCTGACAGATGAAAAATCGCTTGAAATAAAATTAAGCGTAGAGAGTTTAATTAGAGCTAATTGCAACCGCAGCAGCATTAAAGCCGATATTTAGTCTTGGGCGTTTCAGGTGTTCTTGGCTTGTCCTCATTTTACACAGCGAATAAACGAGGTGATGTGAACAAAGCCTCAAACGCTCAAGAGGCTAGGCATGAAATTCAAGCTTTAAAATAAAGGTCAATAAGAATAAACAAATAAAATAACTGCACAATGGATTGGAACTAAGAAAAGTTAAACAAAAGTTGTATTTGAAATTTATGTCCTTTTAAAATAACGTTTAGGCCAAATAAATGCGGTGGCTTCAATGCAATCATCTGCATACGAAAGTCCTGAATATCATGAGTTCGTGGAAGTCTCAATATATTGTACTATATACAAATGCACAGCGGGAGTTTTCTGTAAAACTTGTATTAGAGCAACCTCAACACTGTTGCCATTTTGGTGCTTTTAGAGCTAGATCTAGCGCTTTTATTTTAAAAAATTGTATTGTAAAATGAAGAAAGTGTTTATTTCTTTTATAATCGACGTCGAAATTATTATATTAGTATATAATTTTTGAGCGAGGCAGACATATATTTATATAAACATATGTATATATACATATGTATATGCATATTATATATGCATAACTCGGTACGCTGGTGTGCCTGTGCGACAGAGCTTAGCTCGATGTAAGTCGTTGTAACGACAAAAATACACCCCGACCGTTTTAGGGAGTGTTGTCGCCTTTGGGAAATTGCCCGACTGTAAAGCTTTGGTTTCCTCGAAAGCGGTGCCGCTATATAGCGGCCGTTACATAGCGGTAGAGTACGTTGTCAAAAACAATTCAATGTAAAAGTAATTAGGTGTAAAGTTAGAAGACGGTGAAGTTCACCGTAATGTAATATAGCGGCAGGGATGATATATTACGGCCGTCATGACGGTGAAAACTAGTTCTTCACCGTTTTTTCTCACCGCTATTATCATAGCGGTGTGAATTCTATCAAATTATTGAAATATTTTTACCAAAACAATATTTTAAGACATTTGAATGTTTGAAAAATAATTATTTACCCGAAGTAAAAGCACAAAAACAAACAGAAAAACTCGAAATTAAAAAATCAAATCGGTAGAATGTGGGAAATACGTTCATGTAAGTTTACAGAAAAGCGGTGCCGCTCATTACGGCAAGCATAGCGACCGCTATATAGCGAGCGCTACATAGCGGCACCGCTTTTCGAGGAAACCACGGCTTAATAGAAGCTCTTTTGTATGACTGGTGTAACCTTCTAGGTCATGCCATCCCTCCGTCCGTGTAAAATAAGATGTGTGAGACGCTTCATATCCGTAGATCAACTATCGAGTTGCACGTGGTTGGCTTCGTGCATATTAGTAGATCCTTACGACCGGTATGCCTACCTCGGGCATATTCTTAAACCCTCACCCGAAGGAACACACAAAGATGGAATTGAGTTTAGTTGGCAACGGTATTGGATCATATACTTTGTTTGATAAAAATCCGGCGTTATTATAACAGAGAAATATGTAGTACGGTATCTATTTCAAGATCGGTTATGCTGTGAGATAGAAGCGGATATTCCAACACACAAGAATAGATCCTTTAAAGTTATTTACTAAACTCATAATTATGGCGAAAAACGAATTATACTTATGGCAACAGATATATTCTTACTCAAAAATGTCTTCAATTTTTATTGAATACATATGGGCTTTTATTAATGAAATCTGCTACTGGATTGCTTAGACAATTCACAAAAATGGTAATTATTATTATTTCGGAATTTTACACATTGAGAAGATACATTACTGCCATTATAGAAGTATTACACATATGATAAAAACCAATCAAAGTTAGACATATTTTTTTTGCTCATATAATGACCTAAAGTCAATGGAATTATTAGAATAGTTTTAAGATTGCGCCTGCATACATATAATATTATATTGAAGGTCAAGTTAAAACTAAATATGAGCATTTCAGTAGAATGGTCAACCAGAGCAAAAATTTTAAATGTTAATAAAAATAAATTCTTGTTTAACCCTGTTATACAAAATTACCCAAATTTTTATAAATATAAAGCTTTGGAAGTTGATTTAAATTTTTTTATGAAAAATTGGGCTTGAAACATGAAACATTTTTTTTTTCAATTCCAGCCAGTTTTAAAGGCCTGTTTATTTTCAATTTTTTCACATGTTCGACTTATACTAGCGATCCTTTTTTGCAACAAAATACCCCCATGAATATCAGTTAAGACCATCAAAATGAAAGAAGAGTGAACGACGATGTCTTAACTGTAAATTTTTATTGAAGCTTTTACCTCTGCCTGGATCGTACGTTCGCGACCAAAAAAATACATTTTTTGTTACCACTTCTCAAGGAGTGTAAGGAAATGTATAGAACTACATTTCTAAAGCCGGTTGAGTGCACTTAATTGAAAACCAAAACTACTTCTCTTGAAGGGTTTACCAAACCATTTTTTTTAATTCTCAAAGTTGCGTACGTTCGCGACCGTTTTGCATTTTGATATATTTTTTCCTACCAAAAACTGAAGCAAGAAAAAATAGGTTGTTAATATACTTTTTTGCATGGTTAATAATGGATCATAGGGTTTTGAATAATTTTAATGAAGTTATTCATAAATTTTCCAACCATACATTAAAGTGAGTATACTTTATGTTATGCAAGCCACTTTCGAGTCTTTCGGTGTGAGCTGCGGGATTTCAGTAGAGTCTAATAATTTATGCTATCTTCTTTCTTTATAAATACAACACATAAGATTTAAACTTGTGAATTAAGTGTTCCTATTCATATAATTTGTAAAACATTATGCCGATAATAGGAAAAGAAAGTGTATGGAAAAATCGTACGTTCGCGACCCGTACGTTCGCGACCGGTATTTAAGCGTATATATAAAAATGTACTGAAGATATTTTAAAGCTAAATAAACGAAAAGAAAGTCACTTTATGCCACTTCAATGTGTTATCAACCATTTTGAAAAAATCCATTCCATTTCGCTGAATTTTGAATTTTTCCAGTTGCACAAAAAAGTCACTTCCATTATGCGTACGTTCGCGACCACATGTTTATTGCCCCCACAGTCTAAACTAAAAATCGAACAAACCTGCCTCTTGCACCTAAAATTGACCTTCCAAAATGCTATCAAAGTAGCAAAAAAAAAAAAAAAAACCTATGTTTACTTTGTTTTTTGGCCCATAAACGCGTACGAACGTACTGTTCGCGACCGTGGAAACACCCATATTCAAGTACATACTGCTTAAATCAGCAAAAATCAAAACAATAATATCGTAGTACATATTTTTTTAAACTTGCGTGCTGCATGCAAATGAAGCGGGTGAATAAATGAGTTGTAAAAAACCTCAGTTCTAATAAAAGTAGTAATATAGCAATGTGAAAAATCAACTGAAAGTAATGTAAGCACATTCACCTAGTACAATTAAAGTTCTTTCGAAAATCGATTATTTAAAAAAAAAAATCATTGTCACTTAACCGCAATTTCTCCTGGGTTATCGTAAGGAGGCTTTTTTGGCAGTTGATTAGAAGCGAAAAACTCTCCTTTTTCCTCCTCCCAGTTTCGATGGATTTTGCATATTCTTTAGGGAGTTTGCCTTTTTTTCATTAGAACGAATTCTGTTTTGAAATCACATAAGACGACTGACGCTGATATTGCAAATTTAAAAAAAAAAACTAACCTTACATTAATATATCCAATAAACGGTTTAGTTGATATATGTAGAAAGTGCTAGTAATCTTTCTACAATAGTTAATTTAAATATACATACATATGTTCATGATTCATGTACCTCTTTACTAGAGCGGAGTTAAATATTCTAAATATGAGTCAAAACCTCCTTTTCATAAGTTGAAGCACCTTTCCCTTAAACCAGAAGTCGGCAAACCTAACCCGCGCGGGTATTACGCTCTTCACATATATTCTGACACTCTTCTGATGCACTTGCGGCACAGTGGTACGTACTGTAGCTTTGTTGATTGTTTTATGTGATAGTAAATTATTCGCGATTTAAAATGAATGAAAGAGCAATTCTAAATAATTTTTCACTGTGAACGAAGCGAGTGACAAAATCCGCAATATGAAAAATTGTTTAGAATTGCACTAATTCTTTTACGATTTCAGATACTTTCGCTAAAATAAATAGAAAAGAAAACAAAGTCTAAGGAGGGAATTTCAAAGAAGGTAATACCTAAAAAAATATAAAATTTAAACAAAATCTGCTAAGCAGAGTTACATATGTAATTAAGCTAAGGAAAAAAATTTTAGGCAATTTTTCATAAGAGAAAATTGTTGGGGAAATTTTAGAAAAAAATTACAGCCCACTAGATGGTTTCATTGAAAAAGTATATCTAACAGCCACTGCTTATACTTTTGCAAAGCATATTTTTTCCCCCCTCAAAAAGATTATCTCTTTCCCCAAACTCATAAATGTCAAAATCTTTATGGAAAGTATTATAATGCCTCTTAATGTTATACTCCCGGTTCACAATAGAAGCATAACATACCCAGCAAACATTAAGGTTAGAGGACGATTAGAAAACGACTCGAATTCTAATGTTATTCTCTAAGGTAGATGGTTAGAGAACGATTTGGGAAACTGTCGCGAATTATAGCATTCTCGACAAAAAGGGGACTTAGTTCTCGATATCGAGAAAAAGGTTAGTTATCGACTCGAATTCTAACGTGAAATTCTAATGGGATTCTAATGAGAAATTTCTAACTGAAATGAAATCCAATTGTTTTTGTTTAATTCTATTTCGATAAATTGATTGCTTTAAATATGTTTGACATGTTTTAAGCTTAAATATCTAATGGGAATAAAATTCAAAGTTTTTATACCTTAGTTTATAAATACAATACTTGACAATACACGCATCTTCGCTATTCGAGTGTTTCTCTAATCGTTCTCTAATCGTCCTCTAGCCTAGTTCTCTAACGTGATTTTCGATTAGAGATACATTAGAGAACTACATTAGAATTCTAATGTAAAACTACAGTATTTCTCTAACGTTAGAGGCTGTGTTTGCTGGGTAAGAGGCATTGCATTTTCCCAAAGGCATCGGAAACCAGGAAAAAATGTTTGGCATTCATTTTAAGATGCGCATAAATATTATCATTCAAATTTTGCATCAGAGCGAAAGCGTTGTTACTTCCTTGCTCTCGGTTAAGCAACTGACAGGAAAATTCTATTCTTAGCACCACTGTAGCAAAGTTATGGTTCAGTTATGCTTGCATAGTAGGGCATAGCATGCCTAACACAGCACGTAAAAGAAAATTTTGATTATACTTCGCACAACGCACAGCCCTTCAAAATCAGCTGCTCCCGAATTTATAGAGAATTGCATGGGCTCGGACACATTCAATCAGCTTTTCTTCTTCCATAAGAGCGCTTTTATTTGATTTTTACTAAAATGTAAATATAAATAATTAATTTTCCCGGTCTTTTTTATCGCAAACTTAAACGTCAAAAGCAAAAGTTTTGACGGTAGGTATGTTAAGTTGCATAGAGATCAAACTTCAACAGACTACATCGAATACATGTAAAACCAATTTAACAGATATCGAAAATGACAGAACCCATGCAATATATTGCCATGCTATGCAAGCATAACTGAACCATTACTCTCGCATTTACCAACACATACTCAAAAAAAAAACGCCGACCACTGCCTTAAACTGATTTTCTCTTATGCTATATGTTGACGTTGTTCTCCACTTAATATTTTCAACAAAGGGGAGACCTCCTCCCCAAATATTGAAGAAAGCTTTTCTTTGGTATTGAAATCTTAAAAGCTTCCTAGTATGATATGAGGAAATAAGTTTAGGAGGAAATGTTTGCTTCAAACAATGAAAAAGGGTTTAAAGCGTATAATTTAGTACAAAGCTCTCGAAGGCTTCGGACGTGTTTATGATCTAAACTCTTTTAATGAATGGTGTACAAGTAATAACTTGCTTCTAAATAACAGCAAATTTTGCGTTGTTTTATACTCTAAAAAGGTATCTACCATCTCCTTCGACTACAAATTGAATATTGGATCTTTAAACCGTTGCCGTGAAATTAAAGATCTGGGTGTAATTTTTGACCACCAACTCTCTTTTTCTGGTCACATAGACTTTATTGTATCGAAATCTTTCGCAATGGTTGGATTAATTAGACGTAATTCATGTGACTTCAGGGATCCTATGACTGAAGGCACTTTATAGGTAATTGGTCAGAAGTCGTCTGGAATATTACTCGCTTATATGGAGTCCATTCTATGAAGTGAACTCACATAAAATTGAGAGAGTGCACAGAATTTTTACCAAAATTGCCTTGTATAGGCGTTACTGGCCCGATGGCCTGCCATCATACTACAGCAGGCGGAAATTGCTCGGTCTGCAGGCTTTACAAGATTAAAGAATTTGTATTTCCCTCATGCTTCCCTATGACGTTATCAATGGTAACATCAACTGCTCTGATTTATCTAATTTATTCGCTCCATACATCTCACCACGCGATCTAAGGCATACAAGATTATTTGTTGAAGTAACTCACAGAACGAATTATGCGTTGAATGCACCATATCTAAGTCTATACATCTAGCCAATCGATATAGCGGTCTCCCTAACTTAAATAATGGCATATATAAATTTAGGCTTGCACTTTTCACTATTTCTGAGTTTGTGCTTTTTAGACCGAAATAAATAAATAAATAATTCCGCACATAGTTGAAATTCCGGATATGCCATTTTTGAATGCTTGACCTAAAACTGACGTATGTCCCGTGAGTTTCTTAGACTGATCAGTAAAAAATTCGGTAATTTTTTGTTTGTTTGTTTAAACTAGTAAATGTGCGGGTCTCAGCGGTGACAAAGTCGGTGGGTCGATCGATTGAAACAACTTTAGGTAGGTGATCTGATGCAATCGTCGCCAGTCAATGCAGTTTATGTGGTCTGGCGAACTAGAACAGTTAATCCTGACTCTGGTGGAGGCGTCCCCATTCACAGCGCAGAACGTCGAGTCCTCGATCTGATCAGCCAGCTCCTGTCCCCTTTCATCAACCTGTAGACTTGAGTGCCACAGGTCATGGTGTGCGTTAAAATCACCATCTGAGTAACGCACGAATGTACATAAGTATATTATTCCCTGGGACAGCAGGTGACAGGAGGTATGTAAATATTAATGATCTCAAGGTGGACATCGGCTGACCGGACAATCAGCGACATCAAGCTCAATTATACGGTATTGCACTGATTGGTGAGAGATGAATGCGAGACCCCCTCCATGTCTTCTTTCACGATCGTGCCGGTGGATGTTGTAACCGTTGCAGGTCCTAACAACGGATCGCTCACCGAGTTTTGTCCCCTGAACCGCAGCGATTTTGATGTTATATGGCTTTACGTAGCTTACAATTTCTGTTATTTTTACGGTTAAACGTTATACTGGGGGTCAAGGACTGGTGCGTATGCCTAGGTGGCTGTAGGCTGGGGCGCGCACATCGCATCACCGGAAGGTAGAGGCGAGTCAGTCGATGTTGAAGGTTGCGTAGCAGGTATTGCATTTGACTGATGACGCTGGCGTATGTAATCTTAACCGGCAAACAGTGCACGTAGTACAAGGGACCAGGAGCTGATGGTTATGACTTACATGCGTGCTAGTGCTGGAAGAAGATGAGGGGCTTAATAGTGAGGCGGGGGTCGGCGGACGCTCAGCATTGCTCAAATCCAGTAAGGAGGTGCTACGTAAGGAGTATCTGTGAGCTGTTGACGCCAGGGGGATATCTAACGATTTAGGCAGGGGCGTAATGAAATAACAGCCGTTGGTCGGGTAAAACCCTAGTCATTCCGGAACGTAGAACCGGCTGCTGTGAAATTCCTGTTATAAAAAAGTATTGAAATAAAAACACTAGTATAAACTTTTTATTTGGGCTAAAAATGTTCTGACTTGATGAAACTTGTTCAATCAACTTGAAAATTATTTTTAGGTTCAAAAAAGCATAAAGCTACATACTTAATAAATTAATCTGATTTCATATAGAGCTTGCATCTCGTTGACCTTGATTTTTTTGTAGTTCCTTTTGACCTTTTAGGAGTACTTAGCACATGCGTGCATGTAGTAAATGATATTTCTTGAAGGGTATAAGTATACATACGCCTGTCTTCAAATAATAGTTTTTAGCGGCACGTGGTTCCGGATGCTTTAAATCTTGTCTTTCTTTTTTATATCCATCGTTTTATCTGTTATTTGTATTACTTTTTCGCTAGCCTTTAACAAAATAAATGCGACTGAGCACTTTTTTTTTGCGATATCCTCCTATAAGAACGAGGGTGGCTTACGCATTTTTTACCGAAGCGTCGGCACTAGGCAATGTAAATTCAAATGGAAAAAATGTGAGGTATGTATCAGCGATGAAGGGCGGCTGTGACGACCCAATGTGGCAGTTTTAAAGTTTTATTGCCTACGCAGATCATGATAAATCAATGTAAGCTGCATGCCACCGCCCTAAAACAATTCAACAGCCTCACCAAACTCAATGTTAACCAGTCTGTTGAGCCCCCTTGTGTCATATGAACAGTCTCCGAAGTTAAGAAGGCGGCACACCAATCGACGGCAGCGGCCTCCAGTACTATTTGCCCTTAGTTAAAAAAATGTCCCTGTATAAAATTTTGAGATTAATATCTAAAGAGAGTTGTCCGCGATTACTAACTTTAGCGCATAGTGGGCTACAATTCAACATACAAGTACATAAATACTTTTTTTATTTCTGTATCATACTCATAGCCTAAATTCTAAACTTTTTTGGGCTACATCCCAACCAAATTTGGTTTAGAATTAACGCCTTTCAAAGAAACGGTACACTCATATTTGTTATGAGAAAAGTACACATATTCGCCGTATATACGACTTTTGTTGTATTTTTGTCTATCCCAGTTAAGTTTTAAATCTAAACCGCAAAAAATTGAGAATTTTTGTAGGTAATTGAAAGGTTTGGATTTAGGATCAAACTTTTAGCCGTGTAGGATACTTATAGGAATATATGTAAATGCACCCGTTTGAGTACACAGTGGACTAGTCCAACCCATGCAAAGGGTAGCATCCTTCTTGACGACTCAGTATGGACACATCCTAGACTAATCGCATTTTTGCAGGGATACTATCAAGAATTCATGTGCTTTGTGTCCATGTGTGTATACGTGCGGCAAGTACGTGACGTAATTTCTTGACATGCCATTACTTTCACCCTCGATGGGAGGCATATACTCGTGTTTGGTTGATTGGAATCGAGTTGAACCGTTTTCGATTTTGCATTTCACATCACTCTCATTTTAATTTTCTAAGTCAATGTGTAAATACGTTTATACACGGCTAAAAATTTGAGCCTAGATTTTAAACTATTCATTGGTTAACACAATTTCTAAACCCAGCGTACTAGTACTAGTACAAGGGTATTATAATTCTGTCCACATAACGGTACTATGTAACGGCGCAAAATAATCGAGTTAGATATAGAGTTCCAGGTATGAAAGTTCTTAGGTTGAAAAGAGGAATTGATTAAGGTATGTCCGTCTGTCCATCCGTTTACACGATAACTTGAGTAAAAATTGAGATATTTGGATGAATACAGCATACAGGTTACAGGCCAAGGTAGGTTGCTATTGAAAATGGGCGAAATCGGATGTGGTTATCACCCTTTTACGATATCGAAAATCACATAAATTTACATGAAAACTAACGCTGGGTATTTAATGTTTGGTTCACCCGAACTTACTTGTTAAAACCTCTATAACAAGAATACGAAAACCTCCTTTTGATACCTCTTAACTGGGATAAACAAAAATCCAACAAAAGTCGTATAGACAGCGAATATGTGTACTTTTCTCACAAAAATCATGAGTGCGCCGTAGCTCAGTAGGTAGAGCATTGCGCTCTGATTTGGGGCACGTCGGTTTGAGTCCTAACATTTAAAAAAAAAATATAGCCTTGGAGAAATAACTTAAGGTGGACTCTCAGCGAGGTGATAAATTTCTCAGTTTTCAAAAATAATGTTTGAAATTTTATATACTTCATTTATATTGATTTTGTTATATGGGCATCGTGGTGTGACGGTAGTGCAGCTTGCCTACCACACAGAGACCTCGCTGAGAGTTCACCTCAAGTTATTTATCCAAGGCTACCACACCATTGGAAAAACATATCTAAACGTTTGTGAAATTTTTCTGTTACAAACTCGTTTGGAAAACATTTACTTTTTACGCTTGGAAAATATTGTTTAATAAACTAGCTTACTTCTTTGTTTATTGGGAAACGTTTTCCAAACGAAAAGCTTACAAAAGTAAGTTTATAGGAAGCTTATAGTAAAATTTTTAGCCGTGTATGTTTGCCCAAGAAAATATTTATATGGATATATGCGTATGGACGGCCATAGCAAAAATATTTCAAGAGACCTTAAACGAATGCCTTAGGAGTCAATTCAGTCTTAAGTTTGAAACATTCAATTTTGAAAGCCCAAAAAATCCTTTGCGTTTTTATTACAACAATGCGAAAGTGAAGCAATTCGTGCAAATCCTTTCCACGTTACGTTTTTGACTTGCAACATTTTACTAGCCACTTACCCGCACTGCTTGCCACATTTGTTTTCATTTTGTGCTTTTTGTATAACTCACCACAATCAACTCGAGCTTCAGCTTCTTTAACTTCTTGCTGCTGTTACACGTGCTACGACCCCTATCCTTCTCACCCACAATTGCAATTTCCATAGATGAACATCCACATTCACAACAAACTAAGGCCACGTGTGTTTTGATTTGCAGCCGTCGTTCTGTTTTGTGTACAATTGCTCCTTATGTATGTATGAATGTATGCATGTATATTCTTGTGAAAGTCCACTTCTCTCCGCGCTTCTATTGCACGAGTATGTGGTAATTTAGATTTTCTCACCCTAGACTGTGTTGGCTTCTTTGGTGGCAGTTGCCTTATGGCTCGAGGGTACATGATGCAGCATTAAATTGCCGCATTGTGTGGCATGCGTACGTGGCATGCTGCAAGGATAATGCAAGGCCTAGTTCATTTATTTTTATTTGATTAGTGCGCAGTGGGCGACTCAGCTACTTTATTGGCGTTCTCCTTCTATTCATGCCACTGTCAAAATATTTTCAATAATAAATTTCTAATGTCCACAATTTAAAATAAAAGTCTCTTTTGGTAAAAAAGTCTTTTGGCGCATTGGCGGCGCGTGCAGGTGGGTTCTCAGGATTAATCCGTGAACAGTGTATATGTCAAAGTACAAAGATTACAGCCCTATACAATTTATTTATATTTTTCTCAGTACAATACATTAAACATTTTGAACATATGTACGTTCATACTTTCTATTCTCAGTTATACACACACTTACCGCGTATTCGCAACGACTTAAATGAATCGAACTTTATATGTACCTACATACATATACATATGTATATGTATGTACATATATGATGTTTCATGTTAACCGTAAAAAGTTTTGAGGGGCTTTCTAAAAATGCTGTTTAAATTTTAAATTCAAAATTGGGGCTGAATAGGGGGAAAAAAGTCAATTATACACAAGTTTAATTTATGGGGCACTTTTTCCACTCAAATCAGGGCAATTCCTTTAAAAGATCTTTCCCACATGAAAATTTTGATACCTCAAACATTATAAAAAATATTTTCTGTAAATACGGCTTAACGCAATCTGCTACTATGTTTTTTTTTAACGCTTACGGGTCCATCTGGTATCAATTTTCTTATAAGTACTTAAATGCTCTGTAATTAAACACTGATGATGTACTTTGAGAGACCGTCTTACAGTCACAACCACATGTTATTTCGCTGAAAATTTTCTAAATATGTACATAGATTATCTGTATGCTGCAGAAATTTCCTTCCAAGCATAAACTTTGAAACTGGGGCCATAACGCGTTTCCCGTTAACTGAATACTCGTTTCGTAAAATTGCTTATTTGGTATCGCTTTAACGTGCAATACCTATCGTAAGTTGTTGTTGTGATATCAGTGAATGTACTCCAGTCAAAACAAAAACTAGTAAGGAAGTCTAAGTTCGGGTGTAGCCGAACATTAAATACCTAGAAGTGATCTGTTTTGGTATCCCAATTTACTCAGGTCTATTTTAATACTGGAAAGTTGTTATAAAGGCAACTGATTGTTTTCGATTAAAAACACTTCTGTTGTGAGTGGTAAATTAAATTATCACTAAATAACAAAATATAAATAGCTTTACCATGAAAGGTATGAAAATAAAAATAAAATTAATAAAATAAAGGCAGTAGGGCGGCACTACTCCCACCTCACCAAAATCCACAACATATTTTTACAGTTTAGTTTTGCTTAAAAAGCTTATTATGTGTGCAAAATCCTATTTATATAACTTATACAATTATGGAAATATTACGATTTTAATTTTACAACGAAAATTTTCAGAACTGAGTTCAAAAATTGGGCGTGTCCGTTAACCAATTTTGTTTATTTTTACAGCAAAGAGTAAGTTTTCTTCAAGGATCGTTTTAATTAATAAATTTTTACCAGAGTTATGGCATGGAAAGTTTTGTGAAATAATCCACCATAAAGGGGCGGGGCCACTCCCATTTTTGAAAAATCTTGTGCATTCGACGAACACTTTAGAGGTAAAATAGAAATGATATACAGCTAGTTTAGGCAAAGTTATTGCATATTCAATATGTCGATGATCCTTTTTAAAATCTTTCGTATAAAATTGGACATGGACCTTACCCGATTTCGCTAATTTTTTGTCGGGACATCGCCGGTATCAATATAAATATGTGTGCTGAATTTGATTTTGATATTTTGAGCGGTTTTTGATTTATGATTAATAATATTTCCAAATTTGACTTAAACAAAAGTGGGCGGTGCCACGCCCGTTTTTAAAAATTTCTTCAAAAATGTATTTTTTGACTTAACGCTACAGTACACATCGAATTTTAGCTGCATAGGTGTATTATGTACTGAATTATCACTCTTTTTGTATTTTCGAAAATATTATAATATATTATATAAAGAAAGTGGGCGTGGCTGTAACCGATTTTGACTACTTTCAATAGCGCTCCGAGATAAGTGAAAGGGAACCTGCATACTAAATTTCATTGAGATATCTCAAGATTAACTCAGACGGACGGACAGACGGACATGGCTCAATCAATTTCTCTTTTCTTTCTGAACATTTTGATATACATAAGTCAATATCTATCTCGATTCGTTTATGCCGTTACATACTACCGTTAGGCGAATGAAGTTAATATATGTTGTGTGCGAAGCACTACTAGGTATAAAAATAATTCGATAGCAAAAATGCTTTCAAAAAGAAATGGAAATACAATAGATAAACATTATTACCCAGTCCTGTCGTCTGCTAGTTTGGGTATATAATATGCCCCTGGTGGATATACCTGTTATGGGAGGGGGCTGTAATATATGTCGACCAATTGGAGTTTGCAATTAGATCTACTTCAAGTTCATCAATCAACAAATTTTTTTTAAATATTCTGTCATTGTACTCGTATCTATTTATTACAAATTTTGTATCACATTTCTCATATTTAATTTTTTCTTGATTTAATTAAAATTTGAATAGCACAATACAATTTAGCAGCCTTTCAATAGAAATACCCACATTGGTTGTTATATCTTTTTTAAATTTCCACCATTTTTACTTCTACGCATGACTAGGGTTACAATCGACCGATACTGGCGATTTAATACAGCCCTGTTTAATCTTATGTTCCGAGTATAAAAAAAGCAAGTAGAGAGCACTAAGCTCGGGATTAATTCGAACTTTAACATCCACCTCCAGGTTTACAAAGGTAACCTTATTGCACAATGCATCGTCGAAAAAATATATGTTATATTTACTTGTTTAATATTAATCCTGGCCCACGGGGCGCTTACTAGCAGTTTCTCGCGCTCTTCATAATAATCTTATATCTCTTATATATCACACTTCCTTTAAAAAGGACCTCCCAAAAACTACTTCCATTTTAAGTAACGTCTCAACATAGAGTCTGTCCGTTTTCACTGAATCTCTGCCTATGTCGTCTACCTTGTTTACATTCAATAATCAATTTCATGTAAAGTCACCGATTGAGGATATAAAAACTAAACCACATGGTATTTTATTCCACCTTTCTTTGGGTCTTAAATATTTCAGTCACTTGTATGTGGGCAAAATATTTAACTTAATAGTTAGTTGGGCTTGAAAATCTTACTCTTTGATAGGTAGATATATGTATAAAAACAATTTAATATTGTTAGATTCCACAGCTGTGTAACATCTAAAAACTTTTTTACGGTCTTGTATATAATATACCATTTAGCAAACTATAAAATTTTATAAATATGTCATATGCTAGCATAACTTTACAAGATTTTTTTTTAGGTTACAGTGCTTACCATAGTTGTAATAACGTCAGTGAATGTCAAACAACTATTTTCGAAAAGAGGTTGCAAATACGATAAATACTAAAACTAATCCAAAAATTTGTAATAACCGAAATCAATGGCTCATCTGACTGTATAATTTTTTGGGGGGTATGTATTTATACAACCTTATCGCCTTAAGCGTTGCGTCGATTTTTTCTACCACTTATTTACTTTTCGTCTTTTTTATTTTAAATCCGCAAGCAAGGATTTAGAGTGTGATGCGTCATTCGCTGCCATTCAGAAAAAAACCACCCACAAAATACTTCTCAAACACTTCCCCCATCAACATACAAACGTGTATATTTTCTTTCATTTCGCATTTGTGTTATTCTATGAGTTTATTATTTTTCAATATTATTGTTCTGAATTAGTCCCAAATATAAACAGAATTAAACTTCCGCCTATTTGGCTTCTTCATATTTTTCTTTAGAGGTTTTACTAAAGCCGCATATCGTTAAAATGCTCAAAAAGTGTACTTGTATAGCATTTGATAATCCCACACGAATCGGTCCTGCGGCTGTGAACTCATCTAAACGATCGCACTCGCTCAATTAACTTCTATAACCGCTCCTTTTGCCACCGGCATAATCCTAACCGCTTTTATTTGATGGCAATATTTTTCTTATATGCCCCTCCAATTTCGTAAAATCGCTAAAGGGCTGAAGCCGACCCAACAGATTGTGTCATTAGACAAATTATGAGAGTACATCCATTTCTTAGAGTGATTTTAACATTAAACCTATGAATTACAAAAACTAAGACGCATCTGTTAGTCCAGCCAAGGTTCAAATAAATTGGATTTTTCGGGACAACTGTCACCACATGGTTGGATATGTCCAATTTCCCCTACATTAAATCCAGGACTTTATTGGTGACGTTCACAGCATCATGTCATCTTTTCTTAGGTATGCAAAATTAGGTAGAAATAAATTAATCACCATGGGATCCTGGGATTATCCAACAGCATAAATTGAAAATATAGTGAATACTATGTTTGCAAAATTATCTTGTCCGAAAATTTATAACCAAAATTTCGCATCGAATTCGACATGAAACATGAAGGTCCTGCCGATTTGTAGAAAAAGATAAAAACTTCAAATCAGAAATTGTTAGAGAAGCTCGGACATAAACTCCTCTGAGGTTTCCTCGGGTAGCCTTCGGTATAGGCGCAGCATAATCAATGGTCAGCTG
Organism: Sphenella marginata; assembly: GCA_951509765.1. NCBI lineage: Eukaryota > Metazoa > Arthropoda > Insecta > Diptera > Tephritidae > Sphenella > Sphenella marginata. Next base: position 32,400,084 of record OX608082.1, on the reverse strand, counting down.
AGTAAGTGTGTATATATGTTATATATGTATATACAAGAACTAGTTATTTGTAGACTTTGGAGAATTAAGCTTCGGAAGCACATAGTAAGAATTTGAATAAGGTAAAGTAAGTTGAGCAAAATTAAATCAGTAAATCGGTAGTTGAGGAAGATTTTTGGAAAGAAACTTGTATACGTCTTTAGGTCCGGCCGCTTAAGTTTTCGAAACCTTTTCCTAATCGCATTTTAAGTACTTTTAAAAGTAAAGTGTAGTCGGGTTAAAGAAAACACTAGGACGAGGCGAGACCAATATATAGTCGAATAATTCAAAATAATAATTAATTATAAATTTGGGATAAAAATATTTGAGGAGAGTTGTCGACTTAACAGTTCTGGTAAGCTCCGGTACTCCCTTGGGGTACTGCCCGACTGTCGTGGTGCCGATTTTGAATGACCAGTGCCACCTTATAAGTCATGTCATGCCAGATGCGTAGCGCGCTGAAGGGGCACCTGAGCCAAGAAAGACTCATTAATTCTGCGAACAAGGATCTTGAGAGCAAGAGTTTGAATTTTATTACACATTTAAAGCAGTAAGTAGGTATCGTGTATTACAAAGCAGCGAGTAGCAGGCATCCATATTGTTGTTGTAGCGCTACTTTGCCCTGCCTAGGTAGTCAGTATCTTACTCAGTAGTGTCATCGAACTCTTCTAACGGAGGTCCTAGAAACCTTTCTGCTCCGACAGGGTTGGATGAGGGTGTGTGTTAGAAGAGTAGGCTTTGCTGGACAGATAAAAAGATGGTTAGTATCGTGTGGGGAAAGGCCGCATGCCAGACAGACATTCGGCAAGTCGGGGTTCAGTCTGGATAAGTAAGAGTTTAACCTATTACAATATCCAGAGCGGAGTTGGGCCAGCATCACTCTTGTCTCTCTAGGCAGTTCACGCTCCTCTTCGGTCTCTTGTGGAGAGCTGACATAGGCGTTTACCGATTCTGTATGGATGAGGATAAGGGCCTGTTGGTGCACCTTAGGATGAAACGGCGTGGAGTTCAGGTCCACGGATCTCATAAAAATGTTTGCGTAGATGGCTTCTTATACTCCTGGGTGGCGGATTTTCGTTGACCAGGCGTCTGTTCGGATGCTGTGGTTTAGAGCAGATGAACAGGAATTGCCTGGTCAACATCTCACTGTGCTCTTTAACGCCGAGAATTTTCGCTTCGTTGGTGCTCAGGAGACATAAGAAGGCATCCAGTGGCGGTTCTAAGGGCGGTGTTCTGACAGCTCTGAAGCCTCGTTCAGTGGCGTCGCGTAACTAATATGTAACTAGTAACTTTTCTTTATCTTTACCCCAACACCATCAACGTAAACGTCTAATTCCATGTTCACCTGCGTTGTCCACGTCGTGAATAGGGACGCCGAGGACTTGGTTGTTGATAATGTTAAGTTTCTCCCAGCGAAAAATTCGGACACGGCTGGGAGGGATGAATTAATGCGAGAGCAGAGCTCTTCAACGGAGGGGCCTGTTGCCAGTATCGTACAATCGTCCGCGCAAGAGACGATCGATGCACCCTCTGGTCGGGGGGGGAAGTCTCGATATATGTATAATAGTTAAACAAAAGCGGGGATAGGACACCACCCTGTGGCACCCCTTGTTTAACTATTCTGAGTTTTGTTCTAAGCGCCTCTGAATTCGACCGACGATTGACGGCCACTCAGGTAGTTTGCAGTCCAAAGTTTAAGACAGGGGGGAAGGGACGATTCTTCCAGGTCTTTCAATAGTTGCGCATGGTTGACCGTGTCAAAAGCTTTGGCCTAGTCAAGGGTAACTAGCACTGTTGTGTGCTTTGGGCGCTTTTGGTTTAGTCCGTCCCTCATCTGAGTGGTGATGGCGTTCAGCGCGGTGGTGGTGCTGTGGTTTTGGCGAAAACTACGCTGATGCTCGGCGAGACTCATCCATGGTTCTTGTAATCATATGTTTAAAGAAATAGATTGGAACGTAGGCGGAACCGCGGGGCTGGTTTTCGGGTTCGATGATGCTCATCTTATACCGTTACATGAATGTGGGAGTGGTTCCCAACCAATTTTCTTCACGTTAAGCAATATGCTTTTACTGCTTAATTTGCTTTCTGACGATTTGAAGGTGTTTGTTTAACACTTTAATACACCCTTTTCTTCCAATTCGGATTCCTATCATTCCTAGTACAATAAATCCAGGCCACCGCAACAGCGAATATATTATTTCAAATATTTTCGTCATGTTCCTAATTTAGGAAATAATTTAAGACAATAAACGCATTCCGATCTGCGTCATAAAATTCTCTTTTGTAACTGTAATGAGTTTAAAGGGTTAAATGGTGGTTAACGCAGCTTAATAAAGTCGTGCGGCAGCGGTCAACTAATTGATGAAGTTGTGATCCGTTTGCGTAGCGAATCGTCTACTTAAGGCCCTTAACGCTACTCAGGCGTTAAGTATTTGGAAAAGGCAACAAAATGAATGCAAGGTACAAGTGCTTAAATTTTGACACACATTTTCAGCCATATCCGAGGGAGTTCAATTGAGCCAAACACATTTTGAGTGGTTCAGTTAAACAAAATTGGGTAGCAGTTAATTAGGGAAACAGATGGTATGCCTATCGTACAGCAACAAGATAAAGGATTACCGTTACACAGTTTTGTTGACTTTGTAGATGAGGACACTTTTTATTTCGATAAATAACACAGTGCTCCAAAAAAATAAAAATTAAATACATTTTTGAAGCGACCTAGCCGAGATTGTTCACCTGGTCGCCCTTTAAAAAGTTTCTAACACCACCAAAATCTGGTTTTAAGGCCAAAAACCCGTTTTTTCAGTTTCTACTTTAAAAAAAAAATTCATTAAAAAACCAATTTTTAACCGATTTCAAAAATCTCAACGGTTTTGGGTAGAGAATTGTTGACACTTTCTAAATATATATACATACATAGTGTTTTATTCATTTGAAAAAAGTATGATATGTTTTTTAAGTCAGAAGTTAAAATTTTTGGAAATTTCATCTGGTTTTCCGGCTTCGACGTAGTTTTTTTGGTACTAATTAACAATGAATGAACCTTTTTGGGCATGTGTCATCGAGAGACAGTCACTACTTAATTATACCAGTTTTTATTTTTTGGAAAGGACTTCAAGTTTTCACGATATGGAGCATAATCAAAAATCTAACATTTCCATTTCCAGGGACACCCCGTCCAGATTTTGGTGGTGTTAGAAACTTATTAAAGGTCGTTTCGTGTATAACTCGACCAGATAAACAATATCTACTAGGTCGCTTAAAAAGTGTTAATCGCACTGTGTAATCGGTCAAGAATGCTACATTTAGTTTCTGACCGGGCTCTGCCAAATAAGCAATAACCCAACATTTTCTATGGAACGTAGCACGGCGTTCAAAGGACTGCGACTTGACGTCATGCACCTGGAACATCCGGTCACATAATAGGGAAGGTGCCTCAGCCCGTCTGTTTTATTTACACGTATCTCACATTCAAAAGTTTATGTTTTGTAATCCCAATTCAGAATTTTTCCCAACGAGGAGGCCAAAACAGCGTTAAAACTTCAGAGCCACATACATATGCTCACCCCGAATTAATACATGTAAGGTGTCACAGGTGCCCCGCACCTCCCATTCTTTAAAGAACTAATAAATTTAATACACTTTTGCGCACAGGGACGGATTCTGATGAGGGGTCCAGGGGGTCCGGATCCCCCCCGAAATGGATGACCAGTTACTTATTACAGATTCTGTTCGAACGTATCTGCAGAAAACCGGCCGAAAGCCTTTATTGACGCTCTGAACGTTTGTGATATACAGTTTTACAGAGAAATACATGGCTTTCTCACTATACATACGATCATTCTCTACTTTACGGAGAGTAAAAACCTATTTGCGAAATAAAACTGGAGAATAACGTTTGAATGGATTGGCAATGTTGAATATTCACAGAGATTTCGAAGTTACTCATCACGGTGGGTTTTAAGCATGTTTTATTAAAAGGCTCACGTCCCTCCATTTTTTCTTTTGAATGCTCGAATATGCATTAAAATAAGATGATATGTTGATTTTTAGCATTTTTCCCAGAGATCTTTTTTAAAAAACTCATTTTAAAAATGTAAAATACCAAATTTTGAGATTTTTTGAATTTTTCTGGAAAACGTTTTTCTGGAAAACGTTCTGAGACATAGTTGTAGACCTGAAAATTCTCTACAAAAACGGTGTGAACAGTTTTTATCTAAGAGTCACCAGTTCTAAGATATCGCGATTGCAAATCTAATTCTATACATTATAAGAACATATGTAAATGCCACGTATAGACTTTTCCGGATTTTTCTCGAGAACGGTTATGTGTATCGAAACATTTTCTTTTACCGTTTGTTCGTCACGAAGCTCGTCATTGACAATGAAAATAGTTATTTTTGTAAACCCTATAGTTCCCTAGCTAGAGCCAAATTTGCTCCATTCGTGATATCAAAAAGTAATAGTGGTTTAAATTTAGATATCTTGTATAACGAAATTTGGATAGAGCTAAATTTTTGTGGAGAGCTTAGGCTGACCCCCAGAAAGAAAAGTCCGTAGCGTATATGTATGTATGTACATATCGTCTGTCATTCGAAAATTTAAGAATACATTGCAAATATGTATATAATAATTTTACTGTGTAAGTATACATATATGAGTGAGTTTTTGTTATTCATACCTCCGATTATTATCTTCCAACTTTTCTTGTGAATGTTGTATTGGAGATTTCAAATATGGACCCCCCCGGAAAATTTTCCTGGATCCGCCCATGTTTGCGCAAGACGTTCGTCTAGGCCTGAGCCAAATAATAAAATAAAATAATATACAAAAACTAATTAAGTAAGCTACTCGCCCTCTATAAAGCTTAAACATGAGGGTTTAACGTACTTTTTGGGGTTTCTTTTTAATTCGACTTATGCCGGGATAAATCAATAAAAAAAGACAAATATATTTATAAGTGAAGGCAACATACATAAATAATAAAAATTTAACAGACGAATCGCTTACCTCGATTTCTTATATAACATTCCCACAACAGCCGGTTCTACGTACCGGAATGACCCGGGTTTTACCCGGCCAAGGGCTGTTATTTCAGTGTAACCCTGTCCAATTTGTCCAATCCCACTCCTAAATTGTCATCCTCGGAGCAATCCCTTGCAGCAGGGTTGCTCCAATGTCTCTTGCTACGGGCTGGTATCGAATCCAACCCCGGACCGAGAGAATGGATCTGCTGCGTCTGCTGGAAGAAAATATATGTTAAACGTTCACATTCTGTTCAATGCAGTAAATGCAAGAGATGGTTGCATAGATCTGGATGCTCAGGGCTTAACCCTGCCATCCCCAGAACCCGTACTTTTTTCAGTACTTTTGAGGCACCATGTTGTTCGCGCACACGCGCGTCCCGCGGTTCTCGTCGCTCCGGCGCACACACACCGCACCTACCATCATCAAACGGCCACGACAGTGGCCCGGTCTTCACGACCTGCAGCCTTGCTGCTCCCGCCTCACCTCAGTCCCCACTCTCGTCCCCCCCTACTTCCAGCATGCACGTGGGTCAGGAACATAACCTCCTCGTACCTTTCACCACGTGCACTGTTTGTCGGCAAAGACTATATACGCCTGCGGCATCGGTTAAGTGCAATAACTGCCTTGGCCTGTGCCACATCCATATGTGCTCTGGGCTCGCAAACAGGAACCTTTGGACGGATGCATTTATTGCCCCTTGCTGCAGTACTCAGCCGCCCTCCACGCCACACAACATCGGCCAAGACGCGCTGAACCCTCGACTGCGTCACAGCTTGGGACTATGCCCACCTCCACCTAGGCAACCGCATCCGTCCCTTACCCCCAGCATGCCTCCACCCTCCCTCCCGACACACTTCAAAATCCTACAGCTGAACTGCAATGGGTTAGCTGGTAAGATCGCGGAGATAACAGACTTTATGAAGTCGAACAACATTAAACTGGCTGCCATTCAGGAGACCAAACTGAATGCTAACTCGGACTTACGTACTCGTGATGGGTACAACGTACATAGGAAAGACCGTCCCAGCGGTCATGGGGGCGGCCTCGCATTCATTACACACCATACTGTACAATATAATCTGTTTGCCCCTGACGTTGACCCCAGGGACTCTACCCTAGAATGCCAGGGCATAGCAGTCCGGACAGGCGACGTCGACCTGCGAGTGTTAAATATATACATTCCCCCTGTTACGTGCTGTCCCCGTGATTATCGCCCTGATATTAGTGCGTTGCTAAGGGGCGATAACTGCCTCATCTTAGGTGATTTCAACGCACATCACGATCTCTGGCACTCCAACTTGCCAGCAGATAGCAGAGGGCACGCACTCGCAGAGCAAATAGATAATTCGGCATTCTGTACATTGAATGGAGATGCCCCCACTAGGGTGGCAGGTAACTGCCACAGTTCGCCAGACATCTCCATTTCAAGTGCGGGCCTTATCAACCACGTTAACTGGCAACCTATGCTTACACTGGCATCTGACCACCTACCCATCCTACTAGACATCGAACGACCGTCCGACTTCATAACGACAGAAAAACGAACGTACATTAACTTTAGTAAAGCGGACTGGGACCGCTTCACGGACTTTACAGAGCACTCCTTCGCTGACCTACCCACACCGACGGACGTATGCAAAGGTGAGAAAGAGTTTCGCAAAGTCATCGATTCAGCCTCTGGCCGCTTCATCCCTGCTGGCAGAATCCCGGAAATTCGGCCGAATTTCCCTGCGGAAGCAGCGGCAATGGCAAGAGAACGTGACCAAGTGAGACTCTTGAACCCCGCAGATCCAAGAATAAAGGATCTCAACGCAGAAATCCGTCGGACTGTCAATGAACATAAATTGAAGAAGTGGAAAGAACACCTAGAGTCATGCAACCTCTCCGGCGGGGTCGGCAAATTATGGTCGACAGTCAAGGCCCTATCCAACCCGACCAAATACAATGACAAGGTCGCCATTGCTTTCGGCGATAACGTCAAGTCGGACCCCAGGAAATGCGCGAGCGCATTCTGCCGGCAATTTATACTGCATTCTCCTGCGGATAGGGCTAAGAGAAAAGCCATCCGACGCGCGCACAAACACAAACACACAGCCGCGCCCATTGTCGTCTCCGCTGCAGAGGTCAAGGAAGCTATAAAGAAGGCCAAACCTTCAAGATCACTCGGACCCGACGGAATTGCCATGAAGATGCTGAAACACCTAGGCCACGAGGGGCACAAGTACTTGGCGGCTCTATTCAACCTCTCACTGTCCACCTTCGTTATACCAGATATCTGGAAACATGCGACTGTGGTCCCCCTCCTAAAACCTGGGAAGCCGGCAAATCAAGGAGACTCTTATCATCCGATATCTCTCCTTTCGCCGGTAGTGAAGTTGTTAGAGGCTATTCTGCTCCCATATTATACTGCAAACCTGCAGCTGGCCAATCATCAACATGGCTTCCGTAAAAACCATAGCACAACATCAGCTTTGAACGCCATCACGACGCAGATTAACTTCGGTTTGAACCAACACCAACCAAACCACAGGACGGTTCTCGTGGCACTTGACCTGTCGAAAGCCTTCGACACGGTCAACCACGCCACACTCCTTGAAGACCTGGAGGAGACACCGCTTCCTGCCGGCCTAAAAAGGTGGACCGCTAACTACCTGAACGGTCGGCTGGCGTCAGTGCAGTTTCGAAACGAGAGATGTAGACCTAGAAGAATTAGACAAGGGGTTCCGCAGGGTGGTGTTCTTTCACCCCTTCTGTTTAACTTCTACATCTCGAGCCTCCCTCCCCCACCAGAGGGGGTCTCCATCGTTTCGTACGCTGACGACTGCACCGTGATGGCCACGGGCAAAGGACCTTCGACAGACGAACTTTGTACGAGACTTAATGACTACCTGCGCGACCTTTCCTGCTTCTTCACAGAGCGGAACCTGACACTGTCCCCGACTAAATCGACAGCGACCCTATTCACTACGTGGAATGCGCAGATGGGGCAGGAGTTGAATGTCCACGTAGATGGTGTTCCACTACCTACTGTCAACCACCCCAAAATTCTAGGGGTTACATTCGACAATAGCCTCACCTTCGCTAATCATGCCACCGCAATAGCTTCAAAGGTACAAAGCCGCAACAAGATCCTCAAGTCACTCGCCGGCAGTACTTGGGGCAAAGACAAAGAAACGTTGCTGGTCACCTATAAGGCTATTGGCCGACTGGTTATTGATTATGCTGCGCCCATATGGTCGCCTAACCTTCACGACACCCACTGGAGGAAATTGCAGGTCTGCCAAAACACCGCCATCAGAACTGCAACGGGTTGTTTGCTTATGTCTCCTGAGTCTGATCTCCACCAGGAGGCTCAAATGCTCAACGTTCGCGAGCATACGGAACTTTTAAGTAGGCAGTTCCTTCTGAACTGCCACCGTCCAAGTCATCCAAATCGACAGCTATTGGATGAAACTCCGCCCCCTAGAGACATAAGGAAGCATCTCCGGAAGCATTATGATGAGATCCGGCATCACATCTCGTTGCCGTTTGATCTGCGGGACCATAGGCGGGCCCTAAAGGACCTCCGCACTGAGTCGGTGGACAGATCCCTCAGATCCCGGCCTGTGAACCCCGTTATTGGTGCCCAACCACCCGTTCTTGCTGAGGAAGAACGTGTCCTTCCGAGGGAGACTAGAGTCATGCTGGCTCAACTTCGGTCTGGATATTGCAATAGGCTGAACTCCTATTTGTCCAGACTGAACCCTACCATACCTAACACATGCCCTGCATGCGGTATGGCCCCCCATGACACGCAACATCTCTTTTCGTGTTCTTCGGAACATACTCTTCTAACTCCCTTATCACTTTGGTCCAACCCTGTTGAAACAGCGCGTTTCCTTGGACTTCCGTTAGAAGAGCCCGATGACAACTAGGAGTGCTCTGGCCCTTTGGGCAGGGCGAAGCACTGCTAACAACAACAACAACAACAACATTTCTTATATAAACCGGAACACCACAAATTGGAAAGAAAGCTCTGCGCAAAAACATCTTAGGAGGTTAATGATAAAGCTGTTATATGTCACGCCTTATATTTATTTTATTTATTGAATGAATTATTTTTTCAAAATAAGTAACACCGCAACATCAAATGCAACAGTTCCGAGTTTTGTTAATTTTGGTAGGTGTGACGAAGCCCGGCAATAAATCTAGATACTCACCCCTCTTCTGCATTACAATTACGTTGCCGCTCTACGCTCCGCTCGGACCGAAAATATGCATTCTGAGTTACAATTGAATCGAAAGAAGAAAAGGAAGAGCTACATATACATAAGTTTTTCGAAGTCAGCTGTTTGCCTTGGAATGTGTGAAATTGAAACATAACAAAGCAAATTACACAAATTAGTGCCATTGTAATAAAAGTAAAATTGTATTATTTATTAACTTAATTACATATGTATGTATATTAACTAATTGAGTATTATTAAATAAATTAAATGAATTATAGCAGTCATCGGAGGACCAACAAAATCAAGAGGACACTGTTGGTGGATGTTACCACATCTTCAGTAGGTAGCTGTCATTTTCAATAGAGTTGGTGCTAGAAGAGTCTGCTTCGTTGACCAGGTACACAGATGGTTGGCGTCGCGTCGTGGGCCCACACCATACGCCGAGCAAACATGAGACATGTCAGAGTTAAGTCTGACCACAGGTGGAACTTTTCGTTGGATGGAGACATTGGCCGCCCCGGAACTGACAAATGAGTTTACTGAGTTTGTGTGGGTGCTGTGGAGTGGCTGCCGGTGAACGTTTGGCATAATGACGAAGGAATGTAGGAGTCAAAGCCATTACCTTAGTTTTAATGGTGCTAGTCAAATTGTTAGATTGGTGTTTTGAATGCTAGTCCAATTTTCGGTAATTGTTATAACCGTTGCCGAGTGCTAATGTGTGCCCAAAAATGTCGGGAGGGGTATCAAGAGACGCATTTCGGTCCCAATAACAAGAATGTGCCTCTGGAAAACAATTATTTTTTTTAGTAATTTGCGAGATATTTGCAGTCAAAGTTCACCGTTTTTTGTAATTTTCATGTGGTTGTTGTAATAACAGATTAAGTCGTCCAAAATATTGAAAATATTAGATCTCCGGAGGCGGATTCACATTCCTGGGATCGTAACGCGTCTTTTAATACCCCTACATTTTTGGACAAATCTTAGTACTCAAATAGCAAAATAAACAAGCAGCTATCCGCCAACAAAATTGCGACGTAGAAAAACGGAGCTACGATCGAAATGTATAGGCAGAATTGTGAGTTTCGAAGTTGAACTGAACGGAATTGAAACGCAGAATACCAAAGGTGCCAAGCGAAGAAAATTTCGATCCAAGTCGAAATGCAGAATAGGGGTGACTACTTCCAAATCTACTTACAATATAAACGTTTAGCTATTTTACTTACAATAACTGTCATTGCTTTGAGTTGGTTTTACACTTGTAAGTTTCTATCGAGTGGAAAAACGCAAATTATCAAGTTAGTACTAATCTTAACCACTGATAACAAAATATTTGCCGTTATCCCAAATAATTCCGGGATAAGGGGAATAAATATTATGTTACTGAAAGTATTTTAACGTATCATAAAATAAAGAATTTACGATAAAATTACTTTAAGAATCACATATTTGCTTTGATGTAAACTCTGTTAAGCTAATGAGGAGCTACCTTACAGACAGATATCAACGAGTCAGGGTAGGCGGAAAAGTTTCGAAACTTGCAAAGCTCACCTCAGGCGTTCCACAAGGCTCAATTCTAGGTCCTCTATTATTTAGTCTATTCAAAATTGATATCTTTGGCGTGTGTCACTATGCGGAAATGCATGCTTATGCGGATGACATTCAGCTTTATTCGTCACTTTCCTTTGAGAACCTAGGCTTTTTGACCCGACAACTTAACCTTGACTTTGCAGAATGCGAGAGACCTTAATAAAACACGACTTATCTGCACGCTGGTCAAGTTCGGATTGCTTTATTCTTTCTTTTTCTTTTTAACCGAAAGGTTTCGTAAACTTAGTGCTTACAAGTAGTAACTATTATCTACACAATCTACTTGGCGTTGCCATTCGTGCTTAGCCTATGTCTATGACTTAAACTAAGGTTTGTGCCTGACGTATACTACTACAACTTAAAGTCTATTGAGGAAAGGGCTATTGGCAATGGTCTATGCCTTAACTCCAGAATGTCTTTTATCTTACCCATCGCCAAGAAGAAGTTTGATATGGCAATCTTACCCCAAGTGGTTCTTGGAAATGCACCCTTAAAATATGTCAACAAAACAGCAGAATTTACTCCAATAGCCATAAGGCGGGAAAACTATAGGATTTAGAAGAAAGCTGTAAAGAAACTTTTGATGGAGAATCGCCTCGACAACAAACTGTAGAAGAAGATTTTTTTAAAGATGTAACCATGACCGAAATTATTAAAAATAACAAATAAATTGCACTTTAAATGCATACAGAAAAGTATGCTGTGCATATTTTGGGATGTTTTTTCACCCTTTCATGTCCACTAGTAGGAGAGTTAGATAAACCAAAAAAACCTATGGTCCGCGTCACTTCCGTATTCAGTCGATTTTCGGTATTATTCGACTGGGGTATATACATACATATAATGTTTGTTTGTTATTCTTGTTGTTTTTTCACTATTTATACCATCTAAGATAAAATTATTATATCAGTAAATAATGATATAGGTACTTGTTGTGCTAAAAAAGAAGGAAATTCTTATTGCACTAATGCTTATACTTTTAATAATAAATGAAATTTATACATATATGTATCTATATCAAAATCGACAAAAACGATTATTAATTGCGTAAAACTATGGCCACTTCGGACCTATTAGTTATCACAAAATTATAATTTAGAAATGACCATCTATTCCGTGCCGTAAATGTATCTACCATGTTAATTTTTTCCATATACATACATACGTACATATGTATAATTAATGAACTTACCATAACTGTCCCAACATTAAATATTTCTAGTTGTTTTCCCAATTTACAAAACAAAATCGATTATTCAATTAATCGCACATGATGATTATGCAAAACTTTATCGGTTAACAAATTAAATTAAAAGTCAAGTTAGAATGTTTAAAAAACTGATCAATCAGAAACTTTTATTGTTATTATTTATTTAGTATTTATGGACTACCTTTTTCCCATCTATGCATATCGACCAATAACGGTCATTTAGTTTGTTATAGTTCTAGCTATAAGCCATTTACTACTGAAGTTAAACAAAAATTTAGTTTTTGGTTTCTCAAATTTTTTCACTCAATGCAATTAAAACGTTCCAATCATCCGAAGAGGAACGAAGAAACAGAAGCTCGGCCCTAATCTTAGGGAAAGTATTTTAACATACCAGGCGAATTCGGTTACTGACTTAATATTAAAATATCTAAAACAAATCACTAGAAGTCCCTACATAGGTATATATGTACATGCATAAAATAAAGCGAGTATACCCATTGTTATTAAAGTTACAAAATAACTTGAACCTTAAGCACTAAATTTCAGGCTTTAATGTATCCATCGCAGCTTTTTTCTTCTGGGTTCTTGTAATTTGCGCCAGTCGTGCGTCACGCATCGGCTAGAGGCCTTAGCAGCAGGAATCGCTTTTTTGCGTACGTGATCAAATCAAGTTGAAAGGATAATTTTCTTATTTTTTCCTCATCCCCAACCAAAGAGCCCTTATCTAATGCAGATGTATGTAGAAGTGCGCGTATTAGTTACGGCCATGAAAATGGGGATCTTTTATGGTACGAAAATATCTTAACCTAGCTATTTATGAGCATTTATTTTGAACTGTATGGATATGTATGTATGTATGTATGTATATGTGTATTTTGTCTGCAATGCAATTTCGGTACTTGTTTAAGATTTTCTATGACCTACTCGGTATAACGCTGTGGTTTAGTTGTAGTTTTAAATGTTTAAGAGTCGATACAACTTGTTTGCTAATATATGTATTCATATTCACACTTCCTAATCAGAGCAGGATATATGAGCATATAGATACATATATGTATGTATGTATGTATGGATTTAAATTTGCACATGAAACAAAATATGTATATACATACATATGTATGCATACTAGAATTATTGTGATATTTTGCCCGCAGACTTAAATTCATAAAACAAAAAGCAATTTTTGGAAAATTTGATTATCCCATCTTATCAAACTATTTATTATACGAGTAACATCAAAATATGCAAAAGTATTGGATGATGTGAAAAATGTCTGTATGGAGAACCCAGCCAGTTGATATGAGCGTTATTAGAAAAAAAGATTTCCGGAGTTGAAGCAACCCATATCCGAACAACAAAATTAATGAATTATGAGAATAAGGAATTGGTAGTAAAGACATTAAGAGGAAAGCTATCTGAAATATAAAGCTTAAGCTGAAATATAGGGTGTTTTTTTACAGGTTTGTTTTTCGAATAGAGATAAAACTGGCATTTTGTGGTCAAATCTGGCAACTCTAATGTCATTTATGTTCAGTTTGGTTTGCCATTTCATCATGAACAGGTTGACAAAAGAACAACGCTTGCAAATCGTGCAAATTTATTTCGAAATTAATGGTTCAAATTTTTTTTTCAAATGGCAAAATTTTGTTCAGTGATGAGGCCCATTTTTGGTTGAATGGCTACGTCAACAAGCCAAATTGCCGCATTTGGAGTGAAGAGAATCCACATGAGACCCTTGAAACGCCATTACATCCACAAAAACTGACTGTTTGGTGTGCTCTATGGGCTGGTGGAGTCATTGGGCCATACTTCTTCCGCAATAATGCTGGAGAGGCAGCTACCGTTACTGGAGACCGGTATAGAGCCATGATAACCGACTATTTTGTTCCCGAATTGGATGGCATGAATGTGGATGAGTTGTGGTTCCAACAAGACGGCGCTACATGCCACACAGCGCACGTCACAATCGATTTATTGAAGGAAACATTCGATGAGCGCATAATTTCGCGGAATGGACCTGTCAATTGGCCACCAAGGTCATGTGATTTGACACCATTGGATTATTTTCTTTGGGGATATGTGAAGTCGCTCGTCTACACCAACAAACCAGAAACGTTAGGGGAATTGGAAGCCAACATTCGTGGCGTTATTGCCGACATACGGCCCCATATGCTCGAAAAAGTGGTTGAAAATTGGACCTGTAGAATTGGCTTTATTCGAGCCAGCCGCGGCGGCCACATGCCCGAAATCATATTTAAACATTAATGGCATAAAATTATCCTTCCAATAAATCCAAATTGATGGACCTTAAAACGATTTTCTTGTGTTTTATTTCAATTCGAAGTTCTATACCCCTAAAAAAACACCCTATATAAAATTAAATAAATAGTAAATCAGATGGATGCACAATAAGGTATTTATTTTCTGTTCATTTGTGCGTACATCATCCAAACTTGTATATATAGAATGAAGAAATGAGTTTCTGTGCGTGAATACATTCAAAAGTAAACAAGGCTTAACCGATTTCAATCACTTTTTCTTTAGTTTATTCGAGCTGATTCAGGGCTCCTACATATGTATACGAAAAAAACACTCTAAAAAACTTCAATTAACTCATATTGTAGCTAATACTCAATCACCGCTTGACCAATTTCAATAATCGTTTATTTTCTTTGTTCGATCGGACTTAGTGCTCATACAACCTTCAACAAATTAAAAAGCCTCAATTGAACAATATTTTAGCTAGTCGAAGATTACCGGGCATAAAAACTGAAGTTAGTTTAACAATGAAAGTTTATTTCAATATTTAGCCTTACCAACATAAACACAAATTTTTTCCAACACAGCAAGTGCTTAAAAGTATAAGTACGAAAAACTGTCCGCCTTCACTTTTTTTGTTCGGCAATTTCGGGCGAACCAATGCACAGTGGGCCAGGAAGGGGTAAAAAACGGCCATAATTCAAAATCTTATCGAAATAGCTTACAAATTGCTAACTTTAGATTTTTCATTATTTGGTTTCAATTTTCTTAGATTTTGCATTAAAAAATTTTTTTTTTCGGTTTTTTTTAATTATATTTTTTTTTCAATTTTTTGATTATAATTTTTTTTAATTTTGAGTTAACAAATTTTTTTTGTTTGTAACTTTTTTTTCTTTTCAGATTTTTATTTTTTTGAAATTTTGAGTAAAAAATTTTTTTTTTTTGTATATTTTTTGTTAAATTAGTTAATTTTTTGCTAACTTAAGATTTTTCATTTTTTGGTTTTAGATTTTTTAAATTTTTAGTTAACAAATTTGTTTTCTTTGTAACTTTTTTTATTAAATTTTTTTTTTTTTTTTTGCTTTTGCCAAATCCACATTTTTAGTTTTTTGAAATTTGGAGTAAAAAAATTTTTTTGTATATTTTTTAATAAATTATAAATTTTTGTTTGTTTTTTGCTAACCTAAGATTTTTAACTTTTTGGTTTTAATTTATTTTAATTTTTAGTAAGAAAAGTTCGTTTGTTTGTAAGTTTTTTTTTGTTTTATTTTTTTTTTTTGTTTTTTGCTAACTTCAGACTTTTTTTGTAACCTTTTTTAAATTATTTATTTTTTTGTTGTTGTTGGTTTTTGCGATCTTTCTTGTTTTTACATATTTGTAAGTTTTGCAAGCTTGAGATCAGAGAAACAATAATTTGTAATGAATTTTAATTGTCAGTTTTTGGGAAAAAATTGATAATTGGAGAAAAATTACATTGTTAAATCACAGCGATGGATAGGATTACATGTTTCAGAGTTTCCAAGCTCATCATCAGATCCCTTTTCGGACACTGGGATGCGAACCAGTGTCTGCACCAAAGCCGCTGTTAGAAAATTCTAACATCTAAGCTATGATGCCCTGTGACGTCACAATGCACTTATCTCCACTTCAATTAATTCCCTTTTGTTTGTTTGTTCTTGCCAACAGTGAGCACACATTGTTGTTAGACCTTCGGTCATACGAACGAATGCGTGTGCTGGACTTTTTTGTTTGTACATACATATGTATGTATGTACGTAAACCCGTGCTACGGTTCTTAATATTTTGTTGTTGGTTTTTGCGATCTTTCTTGTTTTTACATATTTGTAAGTTTTGCAAGCTTGAGATCAGAGAAACAATAATTCGTAATGAATTTTAATTGTCAGTTTTTGGGAAAAAATTGATAATTGGAGAAAAATTTTTTCCCAAAAACTGACAATTAAAATTCATTACGAATTATTGTTTCTCTGATCTCAAGCTTGTAAAACTTACAAATTTTTTTGTTTTTTAAATCTATAATTTTTATACCTAGTAGTGCTTCGCACACAAGGTATATTAACTTCATTCGCCTAACGGTAGTATGTAACGGCATAAACGAATCGAGATTGATTGACTGAGCCATGTCCGTCCGTCCGTCCGTCTGTGAACACGATAACTTGAGTAAATCTTGAGATATCTCAATGAAATTTGGTATGCAGGTTCCTTTTAACTTATCTCGGAGCGCTATTGAAAATAGTCAAATTCGATATATTGAATATGCAATAACTTTGCTTAAACTAGCTGTATATCATTTCTATTTCACTTCTAAAATGTTCATGGGCAAAGAAAGTCGAATGCACAAAATTTTTGGAAAATGGGAGTGGCCCCGCCCTTTTATTGTGGATTATTCCCCAAAACTTTTCATGCCATAACTCCGGTAAAAATTGATTTATTAAAACGATATTTGGAGAAAGTGTTCAATATATAAAGCTAACTCTTTGCTGCAAAAATAAACAAAATTGGTTAACGGACACGCCCACTTTTTGAACACAGTTCTGAAAAATTTCTTTGTGAAATTAAAATCGCGATATTTTCCTAATTATAAAAGTTATATAAATAATATTTTACACACATAATAAGCTTCTTAAGCAAAACTAAACTGTAAAGAAATTTTGTGGATTTTGTTGAAGTAGGCGTGGCGCCGCCCACTTTTCAGCAAAAAAGGTCTATTAATTTCCAAAGCGATTGCTTGAAATTTCAAGAACGTATTTCAATGAAAATAAGTGAGATGCTTCCCAATAGTATGTAGTATACTCCTGCCAAAAATTACGCAAATCGGATAGCAAACACGCAAAATATACGGACAAGTAGTTAACACCCTACTGCCTTTTTATACCCAGCGTACTAGTACTAGTACAAGGGTATTATAACTTTGTTGGGATAACGGTTGGTTGTACAGGTATAAAGGAATCGAGATAGATAGAGACTTCCATATATCAATATCATCAGGATCGAAAAAAAATTTGATTGAGCCATGTCCGTCCGTCTGTCCGTCCGTCCGTCTGTCCGTTAACACGATAACTTGAGCAAATAATGAGATATCTTCACCAAATTCGGCATGCGTACTTATTTGGGTTCAGAATAGATTGGTATTGAAAATGGGTAAAATTTGACCATAACCACGCCCCTTTTTCGATATCGAAAATTTCGAAAAACGTATAAAACGAGTTTATTCCATATCAGAAGCAGATACAATGACAAAATTTGCAATATGTATTGATTTCGATGTTCTAAGGCCGATTTTATCAAATTTTTGAAAAGGGGAGTTGTTGTTGTTGTTAGCAGTGCTTCGCCCTGCCCAAAGGGCCAGAGCACTCCTAGTTGTCATCGGGCTCTTCTAACGGAAGTCCAAGGAAACGCGCTGTTTCAACAGGGTTGGACCAAAGTGATAAGGGAGTTAGAAGAGTATGTTCCGAAGAACACGAAAAGAGATGTTGCGTGTCATGGGGGGCCATACCGCATGCAGGGCATGTGTTAGGTATGGTAGGGTTCAGTCTGGACAAATAGGAGTTCAGCCTATTGCAATATCCAGACCGAAGTTGAGCCAGCGTGACTCTAGTCTCCCTCGGAAGGACACGTTCTTCCTCAGCAAGAACGGGTGGTTGGGCACCAATAACGGGGTTCACAGGCCGGGATCTGAGGGATCTGTCCACCGACTCAGTGTGGAGGTCCTTTAGGGCCCGCCTATGGTCCCGCAGATCAAACGGCAACGAGATGTGATGCCGGATCTCATCATAATGCTTCCGGAGATGCTTCCTTATGTCTCTAGGGGGCGGAGTTTCATCCAATAGCTGTCGATTTGGATGACTGGGACGGTGGCAGTTCAGAAGGAACTGCCTACTTAAAAGTTCCGCATGCTCGCGAACGTTGAGCATTTGAGCCTCCTGGTGGAGATGAGACTCAGGAGACATAAGCAAACAACCTGTTGCAGTTCTGATGGCGGTGTTTTGGCAGACCTGCAATTTCCTCCAGTGGGTGTCGTGAAGGTTAGGCGACCATATGGGCGCAGCATAATCAATAACCGGTCGGCCAATAGCCTTATAGGTGACCAGCAACGTTTCTTTGTCTTTGCCCCAAGTACTGCCGGCGAGTGACTTGAGGATCTTGTTGCGGCTTTGTACCTTTGAAGCTATTGCGGTGGCATGATTAGCGAAGGTGAGGCTATTGTCGAATGTAACCCCTAGAATTTTGGGGTGGTTGACAGTAGGTAGTGGAACACCATCTACGTGGACATTCAACTCCTGCCCCATCTGCGCATTCCACGTAGTGAATAGGGTCGCTGTCGATTTAGTCGGGGACAGTGTCAGGTTCCGCTCTGTGAAGAAGCAGGAAAGGTCGCGCAGGTAGTCATTCAGTCTCGTACAAAGTTCGTCTGTCGAAGGTCCTTTGCCCGTGGCCATCACAGTGCAGTCGTCAGCGTACGAAACGATGGAGACCCCCTCTGGTGGGGGAGGGAGGCTCGAGATGTAGAAGTTAAACAGAAGGGGTGAAAGAACACCACCCTGCGGAACCCCTTGTCTAATTCTTCTAGGTCTACATCTCTCGTTTCGAAACTGCACTGACGCCAGCCGACCGTTAAAGTAGTTAGCGGTCCACCTTTTTAGGCCGGCAGGAAGCGGTGTCTCCTCCAGGTCTTCAAGGAGTGTGGCGTGGTTGACCGTGTCGAAGGCTTTCGACAGGTCAAGTGCCACGAGAACCGTCCTGTGGTTTGGTTGGTGTTGGTTCAAACCGAAGTTAATCTGCGTCGTGATGGCGTTCAAAGCTGATGTTGTGCTATGGTTTTTACGGAAGCCATGTTGATGATTGGCCAGCTGCAGGTTTGCAGTATAATATGGGAGCAGAATAGCCTCTAACAACTTCACTACCGGCGAAAGGAGAGATATCGGACGATAAGAGTCTCCTTGATTTGCCGGCTTCCCAGGTTTTAGGAGGGGGACCACAGTCGCATGTTTCCAGATATCTGGTATAACGAAGGTGGACAGTGAGAGGTTGAATAGAGCCGCCAAGTACTTGTGCCCCTCGTGGCCTAGGTGTTTCAGCATCTTCATGGCAATTCCGTCGGGTCCGAGTGATCTTGAAGGTTTGGCCTTCTTTATAGCTTCCTTGACCTCTGCAGCGGAGACGACAATGGGCGCGGCTGTGTGTTTGTGTTTGTGCGCGCGTCGGATGGCTTTTCTCTTAGCCCTATCCGCAGGAGAATGCAGTATAAATTGCCGGCAGAATGCGCTCGCGCATTGCCTGGGGTCCGACTTGACGTTATCGCCGAAAGCAATGGCGACCTTGTCATTGTATTTGGTCGGGTTGGATAGGGCCTTGACTGTCGACCATAATTTGCCGACCCCGCCGGAGAGGTTGCATGACTCTAGGTGTTCTTTCCACTTCTTCAATTTATGTTCATTGACAGTCCGACGGATTTCTGCGTTGAGATCCTTTATTCTTGGATCTGCGGGGTTCAAGAGTCTCACTTGGTCACGTTCTCTTGCCATTGCCGCTGCTTCCGCAGGGAAATTCGGCCGAATTTCCGGGATTCTGCCAGCAGGGATGAAGCGGCCAGAGGCTGAATCGATGACTTTGCGAAACTCTTTCTCACCTTTGCATACGTCCGTCGGTGTGGGTAGGTCAGCGAAGGAGTGCTCTGTAAAGTCCGTGAAGCGGTCCCAGTCCGCTTTACTAAAGTTAATGTACGTTCGTTTTTCTGTCGTTATGAAGTCGGACGGTCGTTCGATGTCTAGTAGGATGGGTAGGTGGTCAGATGCCAGTGTAAGCATAGGTTGCCAGTTAACGTGGTTGATAAGGCCCGCACTTGAAATGGAGATGTCTGGCGAACTGTGGCAGTTACCTGCACCCTAGTGGGGGCATCTCCATTCAATGTACAGAATGCCGAATCATCTATTTGCTCTGCGAGTGCGTGCCCTCTGCTATCTGCTGGCAAGTTGGAGTGCCAGAGATCGTGATGTGCGTTGAAATCACCTAAGATGAGGCAGTTATCGCCCCTTAGCAACGCACTAATATCAGGGCGATAATCACGGGGACAGCACGTAGCAGGGGGAATGTATATATTTAACACTCGCAGGTCGACGTCGCCTGTCCGGACTGCTATGCCCTGGCATTCTAGGGTAGAGTCCCTGGGGTCAACGTCAGGGGCAAACAGATTATGTTGTACAGTATGGTGTGTAATGAATGCGAGGCCGCCCCCATGACCGCTGGGACGGTCTTTCCTATGTACGTTGTACCCATCACGAGTACGTAAGTCCGAGTTAGCATTCAGTTTGGTCTCCTGAATGGCGGCCAGTTTAATGTTGTTCGACTTCATAAAGTCTGTTATCTCCGCGATCTTACCAGCTAACCCGTTGCAGTTCAGCTGTAGGATTTTGAAGTGTGTCGGGAGGGAGGGTGGAGGCATGCTGGGGGTAAGGGACGGATGCGGTTGCCTAGGTGGAGGTGGGCATAGTCCCAGGCTGTGACGCAGTCGAGGGTTCAGCGCGTCTTGGCCGATGTTGTGTGGCGTGGAGGGCGGCTGAGTACTGCAGCAAGGGGCAATAAATGCATCCGTCCAAAGGTTCCCGTTTGCGAGCCCAGAGCACATATGGATGTGGCACAGGCCAAGGCAGTTATTGCACTTAACCGATGCCGCAGGCGTATATAGTCTTTGCCGACAAACAGTGCACGTGGTGAAAGGTACGAGGAGGTTATGTTCCTGACCCACGTGCATGCTGGAAGTAGGGGGGGACGAGAGTGGGGACTGAGGTGAGGCGGGAGCAGCAAGGCTGCAGGTCGTGAAGACCGGGCCACTGTCGTGGCCATTTGATGATGGTAGGTGCGGTGTGTGTGCGCCGGAGCGACGAGAACCGCGGGACGCGCGTGTGCGCGAACAACATGGTGCCTCAAAAGTACTGAAAAAAGTACGGGTTCTGGGGATGGCAGGGTTAAGCCCTGAGCATCCAGATCTATGCAACCATCTCTTGCATTTACTGCATTGAACAGAATGTGAACGTTTAACATATATTTTCTTCCAGCAGACGCAGCAGATCCATTCTCTCGGTCCGGGGTTGGATTCGATACCAGCCCGTATCAAGAGACATTGGAGCAACCCTGCTGCAAGGGATTGCTCCGAGGATGACAATTTAGGAGTGGGATTGGACAAATTGGACAGGGTTACACTGAAATAACAGCCCTTGGCCGGGTAAAACCCGGGTCATTCCGGTACGTAGAACCGGCTGTTGTGGGAATGAAAAGGGGAGTGGTACCGCCCACATATATTTGAAGAAATTTTCAAATTTTGACTCTGAATAACTTCAGAACAGTTAATGCAAGTATAACGAAATTTTGTAGAGTGCATGCTATTGTTGTGTTAAATTCAGATATAGAAAATAAACGAAATCCCTTGGCGACCACGCCTACTTTTTCATAAAAGTTATATTGAAAGGAGGTGGAAATATTGAAAAGTCCATATCCAATTAACTGATACCGCTATAATAATATAATTTGGTACATACATCAATTTTTATATTCTTAACATTATTTTTGAAAAATTTTGAAAAGTGGGCGTGGCACCGCCCACTTATGAGTCAGGCAATTTTCAAATTCGACTGCTAATAACTTCAGAACGGTGTGAGATAGAAACTAGGTACCAGGCATGTTATGTTTATGTAGAGTACTACCACAGAAAATGAGAAAAATCGGTGAACGACCGCGTCCACTTTTAGACTAAAGTTCCCTGAACGAGAGTTAGAAAACCGGAATATGCAATAATGCTAAAATTTAGTACACTCATTCACCTGATGATATTATTAGTGTTGTTTAAAGGTTTTTTGATAATATTTTGGAAAATGGGCGTGGCACCGCCCACAAGTGAATAAACAAAATATCAACATTTCACTATTAACAAGCCACTGTGAAAGTATCATAAAGATCTGCAATGAAAACTGATCTTCAAATAGGGACAAACAACATAATAAAATCCGTAGGTAAATATTGATTAATGGACACATATGTATGTATATCCGTATATCAAAAATTTCACAAAATACGTTAAAAGTTATGGGCATGGCACGCCTTCTTTTCTAAAGTTATATATAGGACATGGTATAACCCTTGAATAGATCGATTGAGTACTTTTGGCTCATGCAAGCGGTTAAAGCTTTA
This sequence comes from Sphenella marginata, assembly GCA_951509765.1. Taxonomy (NCBI): domain Eukaryota; kingdom Metazoa; phylum Arthropoda; class Insecta; order Diptera; family Tephritidae; genus Sphenella; species Sphenella marginata. The sequence continues at coordinate 32,377,569 of OX608082.1, read as the reverse complement.
TAAGCAAGGGGCGGAATAGATTGGTTTTTAAAATGGGCGAAATCGGATGAAAACCACGCTCCCTTTTTCCGAAAACTAACGCTGGGTATTTAATGTTCGATTCACCCGAACTTAGACTTCCTTACTTGTTTTTATTAATTTTTTTTATTTTCATACTTTTCATGAACATGGGAAAGCTATTTGTATTTTGTTATTTAGTGATAGTTTAATTTACCACTTACAATAGAAATGTTTTTATCAAAAACAATCAGTTGCCTTTATAACAAATTTTCAGGTATGTACATATTAAAATAGACCTGAGTAAATTAGGATACCAAAACAGATCACTACTAGGTATTTAATGTTCGGTTACACCCGAACTTAGACTTCCTTACTAGTTTGTTATCAGTACAATTTTTTGAAAAATGCCAAACGAACATACACTTCACAACTTTGTAATTTCGGAAAGCTCCAAGTGCAATTCAAAATGCCTTATTTTTCTTCCCACAATTTCTTCTTCCGTAAAATTATTTTAACTAATTTTGTCAAAAATTAAGAGTCAAGATTCAATGCAAAATTTATAAACTGTATTTTTAAAATGTTTGCAAAATCGTTGCAACTTAGATTTGGCCATGGGGGGGGGTTTAACCCCCAATAATAATAATCTTAATAATATATAAAAACGTAAGTTTGTGAGTGGCTGCGGATGTTTGTGGTTCTTTATCGTCTGAACAATTGGCCCGATCATTACGAAATTTTGCAGACAGGTTATTAGGAGTGTAGAATAGGTAACAGGCATCATGAAATTTCGATAAATTTATCGATAATAGAGTTATCGGCCAAAATGTTGTTTGCCGTAAAATTTGGAATATTCGCACAAAATTGGTATCAATCGAAAGGGGAAGACCAGAGCTTTCATTTGGACTTTGGTTCAATTCGATATATATCGATAACAAAGTTATCGGTCAAAATGTGGTATCGGGTAAACTTTGGAATATTCGCACAAAATTGGTATCAATCGAAAGGGGAAGACCAGAGCTTTCATTTGGACTTTGGTTCATTTCATATTTACAGAATAGCTGAGTAGGAACCCGGAAAGTGTTTATGTAAAGTTTTATTTCGGGAGGTGGACCAGGGACCGAAATATTCCAAACTTTTTTATTTATTGGACGATTTTCTTCAAATTTGGCACAAGGGTAGTTCTTTACTTTTGTTAAAATTTGGGGTTATTTTTTTTACCGGGAAATGGACCAGGGACCGAAATATTCCAAACTTTTTTATTTATCCTGCGATTTTCTTCCCTAAATTTGGGCAGAACAACGTCTGCCGGGTCCTTCTAGTATATTTTATAATTTAATAAATCGTGTTTGAGTAAAAATATTTTTGCGATCATGTCTCGTATGCCACAGGTAAATTGACTTCAAATGACTCCACATGACTCCAACTGACTTCAATTGACTTCAGTGAGACTTTTTATTCAATGAATGCAATAGATGAATAACCAAAAAATTAATGAAAAACAGAATTCGAAGTCGCAGAATGAAGTCTGAATGGTGACTTCATTTTTTAAGTCCTAGTAAAAGAATTCAAAAAATGGCTGCAATCATTTCTTTTACATCTCTGGTTCCTGCCTATAGACCGGGATCTGGAGTAATTTTGACTCATGTATGATGATAACTTTTCAAAATTTTTACAAATTTCATTAGTTCAGTAATATTACTAGAATTTGAACCAGTTAAAACCATATTCAAATTTTTTGGAAGTTTTCTCATCCAAAGTTTTTTGAGGACCTCTTGGCTAAAATTGCTACCAGATAACAAAAAAAGAAACCAACAAAATTCGGAGGCAGTTACTGCGGAGGCAGCTACTCTAATCCGTATTGAAAAAAATTTTGCCAGACGTAATTTAAGCCCAAAAGGCACCAGATATTCACTATTAGAATGCAGTCTGATGAAAAAATATTTTTCGATCCACCCTAATATTCATGTAATATATAAATTATTCGTCGAAATCAACATGATCTTACTAATGCTGCTACTACAATCGATTGTTCCAATAGACGGTTGTTTGGCTATAACTCTTGCAATTTAATAGCTAAGGATATTTTGCAGCTCCTCTACGTATTACATACGTACATATGTATGTAATGTGTGTATGTAGTAAAAATTATTAAAATAGAGCCAACACGGTGTATTATGTTGGGCCAGGCATGTGGACGAAATGGGACAAGCAGGGAGGAGTCCAAAATAGGTAAAAATCTCTGGCGTCTTTTATGGAAACCCTCTAATACCATGTATTAGGTGTACAAAGTCGGCAAAGGAAATACCAAGCTGGTCAAGACAACTACATTTTGAAAAAATGGATAAGTAAAGGAAACATATTTAAGAGAGTTCCACTCATATTATTTAATTTTAAATTTTGTTTTTTTGAGAAAATCTGTTTTTGAAAATTTATTTTTTTAAATTTCATCAGCTCATGCTGCGAATCCGCCCGATTTCCACTCTGAGTTGGAACATGTTTTCGAAAAAATCTTTTAAGAAATTTTGTGCTTGTATCAAAACCAAAATTGTAAGCCACCGTGCAGATGTGTTATGTTTTGAATTTTCTCCATACTCTCCAAGTGTTACGTTTTTAACACCGATATCATATTATGTTCAAACATTTTTCAAATTTCAAAAAAATCTTTTGCTAGACTATCTCTAATAAAATGACTAATAACATAAATATGTAAGAGTATTATTTTGCAATAATTATAATAGCGCCAATTAATCGAATTCAGTTTTTATACAACATAAATCAGATTTAATTATTTACGAATAATTATAACAAGTATTTTCAGTTAATTGCGGCTTGAAACCACATGAAAAAGCTTAATGAATGAAATTCCATGACGTATGTATGTATGTACCAACTTATATGTACACATACAGATAAATTTACATGGGCGTACCTATAGAACGGGCATCCAGTTTATATACACTTGCCCACAAAATATGAGGAGTGCCTTTGTGAAAAATTCACTTTTTTCTTGAAAACCATACAAACATAACTATATAAATAAATATATACAACGATGTATGTATAGGTCTAAAGTATGAAACAAATTTAAATGCCGTATTATTTAAGGTTTTTGTTTCACAACAAGATGGTATTTAAAATATATGGCAGAAAAATTGGAAGCCATTAAAAATGTGTTTCAGGGGGTAGTGAAAAACAGTGTAAAAGATAAGAAAAGGAACATATATAATAAAACGGTATATTAAGTCGGCACATCACTTTAACGAGTGCAACTGATTCATTTTTACTGAACTAGAATTTGAGAACAGACAACGGCAGCAAAAACGGACGGTGTTTGCTTTTTAAAGTAACTACAAACTTTGTGGAATTTGACGTTCTTATTTTATTACATGTATCGGTTGTATGGGGACTATATGTTTTATTCGTCCGAACTTGTTGGTTCTTTCCCCCAAAAAACATTAATTTAGCCACTATTTTGTAACCAATTGCTTCATTTTATCAAGTTTTCCTCACTTATCCCCTATACATAGGTTAAAAACTTTAAAGTCAAATAAAAAGAAAACCAGACCTATAGGCCAAAAACCTGGTATAAGGTTTAGATACGAGAGAGATAGAGCTTCCAATTTTGTGGGTTTCATCAATTACTAAGAGATGAACCCTCATTTTGTTGTACAGTGTTATTAATATATGATAAAAGAGCGACCCAATCTCAAATTTTAAGTGGATATCTTTTAACCTGAGGAACTGAAGGATGGGCGGCTGTTTTAGCAGATATACATAGGTTTAGTATAACGGATAGACGGAAATGTTTAAATCAATACAGCTCATCGTCCTTATCTTTTCCATTTACTTATTGATGGGCTCACCTCTTCTTCTTCCCAGTCTTCAAACATCGTTATTATAACAGTTCAAGTTGATCAGACTAATATTATATCTACTATAACAAAAAAAAAAAAAAATATTGAATATGAATGGGTTATTTTACCCAAAACTGCGTCTCCTCTTTTCTACACCCATGTAATGTCAAGATAATCACTTTTTATCAATAGTGCTTATAGAAATATGTCTTGAAAAAAGATGTAAGACAGCTGGCTCGGCATAGGGTTTCTCTGGTAATGCAGGTATTCTGGTCTAACAAGTATGTGTTTGGTAATCGAAATACGATAATGTTCAAATTCGTGGATGCTGGTATAGTTTTGCACATTCGTATTAGCATTTGCGAAATTTCTGCGAATGTTTGTCATGTGAGTATCGCAAAACGCATTCACTTAAAAATAATATTTCACAATTTTTTGGAACCAAATATTTTCTAAGTTATAGTTATGAGCATATTTATAAATTTTGGAAATTCCAAAATTTTGTTCAATTTCTTAGGATTGACCAACTCGATTTTACTTATTTTTCAACTGTATTAAATACTCAAATTTTTAAATAATATTAATAATTGATCTCTTGACAAGTAATAAATCTAAGGCCGAATTTCATGCCCTTAATAATTCTAGCCCACAGATCGATCATCGTTCCACTCAAATCTCTCAATCGGTGCATATTTCATTCAAAGCGGTTAAACGGTTCGTTATGCGACCTTACAGAGAAAATTTAATTACGCGCTCAAATATTAATATATTTTGTTAAAACCGCAAAATTAGAGACAATGGATCCGCCGGCCACAAATACGCTGATTACATGATATGATAAGTATTTGTTTAATCCAGTCTATACCATTTTTTGTAACGCATAGACTCAATAAAGAAATATGAAATATAGATATATGTATAACTACAGATATACTACAAGAATATATATTTATATCCAAGGACATAAGGAAGGTAAATCGTTTTGAACATATTTATTTCTAATTTTTTTTTTATAATAATGTAAATGTGCCTTAATACTTTTATATGGGCACACAAACGTGCTTTGAGGTCAGGCTGTGGCATGTTTGATACACAAATTAGAAAAAATTTACATATTTTAAGGGTGAGTATGGCCTATTAAATGTCCTTGCACGCATTTTATTGCACTAACCACTAGCACATCAAAAATTCATAATCGTTGGTGCATTACCCACTTCATGCATCTTAGGGTTGGAAAATACATCGATTTTAGTTTAGTGCACCGATTAAAAGCATCGTTATAATCGATTTTTCTACAAGCAACAGGTATAATTCGAGCTAAATTCAGTGCACATGCCTAATTAAAATAAATTTCTTCAAGAAAGCTGCGACATATGGTCTCGTTAGAACAGTAGACGGTTCAGCCTTTCTGGCTGAAGCTTGTCGCTTGCAAAAAGAAGCATTCTGTAGAAAGTGTATAAGTGAAAACTATGACAAATTTGTTTGTCTAACGAAACCTAACACTTTCGCTTTATGCCTCTATCAGAGCTCTTTCGCAGCCTTTTCTTTTATAAACAAAACCACATTGATAGTTTCCAGTCAGTCAAAAGCCGAAAGTATTAGTTGTGGTACCAAATTTGGAAAGTGCTAGCTCTCGTATGAAATTCTAAAAGGGTTAGTGATTATTTCTCACTTAGACCCAATTTCACAGTGCCGAGTTAACTTGCATTCCACAGTTAACTATCGATTCACAATTTTATTTAAGCTATTTTGATAAATATCTCTTGCTCAATATACATACATTAGATAACCTTATGAGGGTTACTACCCAATGTTGAGCAGTTAAACTCTAGTTAACTCAACTTGCAAGTTGAAAAGCTAGAGTTAACTGTGGAACGTTGGTTAACTCGCCATTGTGAAAATGGTCCTTACTCGAACAAAACTTTTACTCACATTTTATTAATTCACTATCGGATTCAAAAAACATTGATTATTAGGGTATGTTTCTGATAGGTACATCGATTATTTTTGACATCTCTAATCCATATTCTTAATAATTACCTTTAAATTTTGCTATCGGAACACTTAAAAGCACCTGTACACAAATTTTGTTCGCGTGCTAAACCTCCACCCTATGTTTTAACACGCCACAAAAAATGTTCAAGTTGAAGGGAGATTGTGGCATTAAGGTTGTGCGTGGAAGCTATTTTAGCCGCTGAGAAATTTAGAACCCATCTAGGCCACAAGAACATACATATATCTTTGCCGATTTGCAATAACCGCTTAAGTCTGATAACCCCTCTACATTAAAATTTGTTTATATCGGTTTAAAATGCGTCCCTCCTTTGTTATGAAGTAGCAATGAAACAAGTTTTGTGTTCATGAATTCATCGCATTTGCCATGTTGAATGCGTGATTTTGTGAATGCGAATTGTATGCAGAAATGTGAAAATGCCATGAAAATCACGCAATTGATGCAATATAGATGTAGTATTAAAATTAAGTTTGCCATCTATGGAGTTTTAATTTTTTATTTAAAAAAATTTCATTCAAAGCAATTTTAGCAAGTTATTCTAATAATTCTCATAGCAAAGCGAAGAATATCCCTACAAGAAACGATAATATTTTTACTAATACACTCACAGTCTTAATTGTCAATGCTGATCACATATTGATGCACACAGTGATATTTAAATTTATTTGTCAATACTGATTGTCATATGAACATCAAAATACCATCGCACATGTTGCATTTTCAAAAATACTTTAATAACATTTGCTATGGGCATTTAACTGACTCCTTTTATCTTTTTAGCTCCTCAATCAATCGCATTATTGCAATCAGATCAGCAGCAACAGTACCATCAAGCATTTCAAACACGACAGCCGTTGCAACGACATCAACATCTTTTCCACGTTGATGTGAAACAACAGCAATCCGGGGTCAAGATGCAACAGGTACAACAATACCAAAATTGTATTTTAATTTTTTTTTGTTTTTACGGGCGCCTAGCTGACTACATTTTAATATTAATATTAGCATAATATAGTTGTAGTTATTATTGTTAATAATTTAATGTTTTTTTAAAATCATAAATAAAGAATTTTCCCAATGAAAAATAAAGAGTAGATAAACATCACTTTTATATCAGCTTTGGCAGGTTATGGCAATTGTCAGTGGTGATATCACTGTGATGATAATTACATTGTCATCATTGATAAAAAGAGGGTGAGAGTGAAGAGTACAGACATATTATTAATTCAAATGCGTTATTACTGTGTAAGAGTCTCCAGCTCATATACATACATATGTAGATCCAAGATTCGTCACCTGTTACGCTGTCATAGACTTGCTTTGATCCACCGCGGTTAAATTTCTTGAACATTTCTTTACACCAATATATGCAAGTTTATGCCAAAAATACTAAGCTTTACGATAAAAATATCGAATAACAGCTAATCACATGTAGTGTTGCGAAGGCGAAAAATATAAAGTGCAACCCTCGTAACAAAGGCGAATATACTGACTAAAGTCCAGTCAGGGGTCGAATCGCGACATACGATCCGTGATCGAATACGATTTTTTAAATATCAGCAGCTCTAAGCCAGTAATTCGGAATGAATTCATACGTGAGTAATTGGCTGAAACTACCGGTAGGTTCAATTATGCATTATTATTACTTTAAAAAGCTGGAAAGTTTCGAAGTTATTGTGGTTTAAAAATTTGCATTCGATCACGGATCGTATGTCGAGATTCGACCCCAGTATAGAAGGAAAAATTGAAAGAACAATAATCAAAACATCTCGAGCAATATTGTAGTAAACATTATCCAAGAATACAGGTCGTACCAGCTCAACAAACATACAGAAACACATTTGAATGCAAACTAGTCCCTCAATTTTATATCTATGCCTGCAACAACCACATGAAAAGGACAGAAAAATTAATTGCAAATATCTCTATATATGTACATATATATATATACATATATCCCGAAATAAAATATCGGATTTCCCCCTTCGAATCATTGTTACCTATGTAGGTCTTTTGATACCTCTTCCAACATTTTTGGACGTGTTTTAGAACTTGAAGTGGAATGTAAAGTTTTACCTAAAATTTCAATCAATTTATTTTATAACGCTCAATCCATATGTAATTAGTTAATTTCATAATAAAATTTTACTTTTATTTCAACCCCACTAATTTGTGTAGATTTGCTTGTAACGCTCAATCCATATGTAATTAGTTAATTTCATAATAAAATTTTACTTTTATTTCAACCCCACTAATTTGTGTAGATTTGCTTTGTAAGGTTTCAGTTTCACACATTCCAAGGCAAACAGCTCATTTCGAAATAGTGAAACCTCTTCCTCTTCTTCGTTCAACTCAATCGTAACTCAGAATACCTACTTTCGATCCCGGCGGAGCGTAGAGCGGGAACGTAATCGAAATGCAGAACAAGGGGGAATATGTTTTTGGTCAGAAATTAGAATAATATAAATCAGTTAGCCTATTTACACGCCCTGTATTATTGAATCATGGTGTAAACAACATAATTTAAAAATAAAAATGCTAATTTTTGCAGATTTTTGATAATTGATAGCTGTAACAAGGTGGAACTGACAGCAACAACCGCTGGGGTCACCCCTTGTGGTAAAAACTTTTGGATAAGGAAATGATATCTTAAATTTTAGGTTTAGAATCTAGTAGTGCAACGATAAAATACACTCAGATCCATTCAGCAGTTTTTGGGTCATGCGGGATGACATACATATCTATATAGACAGACAGCTGACATACTCCAACAACTGCTGATTTGGCTCCTATCGATTTTTCCAAAATCTGTTCTGTGTACAGACATCGACCTTTTACAATTTTATTATATGTACAGATTACTCAATTTCTTGTTTATTTGCGTCATTTTAAAATATATCCCGCGTCTCAAAAACGATTTCAAATGGCCTTCCAAGTTTACATACACGGCTAAAGAGTTGAACTTAAATTTTATTTAAGCAATTTCTTAAACTTTTCTGTAAAAATTCCAAATCTTTCAGTTACCTTTGTATACAATTTTTTAGTTTATTTTGGTTTATAGTATTTTAAAAATTATTAAAATTTTTTAAAACTGGCCCAAAAATATATTTTTGTTGTTCTTTTGAACTACACCAACAAGTTTTACGGAAGATATGCCTTGTATTTTGGTTCCCACAAGTTATAAGTATATTACAAAATAGCGCTTCATTCCAAATTTTAGCGAGATAAGTATACAACTGAGTGACTAGTTTGCGTTGAAACAGACAGACGGACATGGTTATACCGACTCAGCTTATCGGCCTGATAATTTCGGTATATGTACTTATTACAAACGTGAAAAATATACAAATTGATGGTCTGAAAAACTTCAACACAAAATCCTATGCCAACTGGTCAAATAAAAAAATTAAAAACAAATCAAAATTTAAACAAATGATCCAAAGTTTTTGCTAGTTGCTAGAAAGTCTCAAGTTGCTTTAAAAACAGAGTGAACAAATAAATGTGAATATTCAAAAATATTGCATAGTTGCATAGACAGTTACTTAAAAAGCCTACATACATACATATAACAAATGAGCAGTGTACGTAGTAAGCCAGAAAATAACTCAATTTAGAAACTTGGAAATGTGTGGTTCAAAGAAAGCAGTAATAATAAACGAAAACAAATGTAAAAAAATTGACATGTTTAATAATCGTCTCTCAATTCTCTTATAAACTAAGTCAAGACAAGGTAATTATATGCCTAGGCTAGTTCGACCATCAAACCGAGAACACCGCTGCACCATTAATTCGAAATTTCCTTAAGTGTTTTTATGCGGTTGTGTCAGGAGACCAAATATTTGTCATACACAAAAAAAAAACAATTTAAAATATAAATATGAGCTCGATATACGTATGTAGATATGTATACATGAGGAATGGCAATCATTCGGGCTTCAATATATATTTTGTGGTTACAGTCAATGCGTTCACTCACGTACTTATAAGCATACATATGTTTTCAAATACCCTATAGGAAACATAGCTACCTTTTACACTAGCTCACAGTCCCTCAACTTTAAAACCCAAATACTCACCTAAAGTTTTTTGTAGGTGTTCTGCTTCTGGCATATGATCATGGTTACGGACTCAAGGAAATCCCTTCTTTCATGCACCGAAGCTCTAATGAGTCTCGCAGCACCTTACACAAGCTTGATACAAGAAATGAGAACATTTGAAATATTTGCTTCCAATTCTATAGCCACAACCGAAATTAGATAACCTTACCTATCTAGAATAATGCAGACGAAAAAAAGGTTAACGACACTACCTTAGACTTAAACGTCCTATCCATTTCCTGCAGGGTATATCCGGAAGTATAAGTATACAAGAGTTATATATTGCAAAATGTTTGCATCGTTTTATGAGCGCCACATTGATTTTATTGCATTTTAGAATAGCGGTGGGAAGAGGCTGGGCTACACGCGTACAGCTTTAAAATTTTTCCATCCAGTTACTATACTTCCGTGACGTAAATGCTGACTACCTAATCAAAGCTAAGTCATTCCCATTGTCTTTGCAGCTTTAATGGAAAGAATATCCTTATCTTTATTCATTACATTTCACGAAAAATTTAAGTTATAAGATATATAACCCTCCATTTCCTTACCTTAATTATATAAATAAATTACCGCCTTCATTTTTTCAGTATTGAGCCCATAAACTGATTATGAAAAAAATTCGAAAAAATCACCATTTTATTGAAGAGTTTAGTAAATGGGATCATGTGTCATTTTCATGAGACACTTTCATCTCCAAGAACAAGACTTCTTCCAGACAATGGCTAGACTTATCTCGATTGTTTTTCATGTTTTGAGCAATATGAACCACTTTAACTCTGTTGTTTTAAAGCGTGCGTCGTACGATTATATCTTTAATGCGCTGTGTCCACTCGCGATCCCACGAACAGGTGATCCCATTTTCACGGTTCGCCAAATACTAGAGAACATCCATGATAACAGATCCGACACGATTTAAAGGATGCTTTTGACCACCTAAGAAGAAGTTGTCCATATGGTGACATGTCTGAAGGCAGATACGTACTGTGACTTTAAGCAACAACAGCTGAGTTGGAATTGGAAAGGATCTCTTCCAGCCTTTCGAATAGCAGACAGTGCCGAAAGGATATGAGATGAAAGTATTTACGAGAAAAGCTCTCCTCGAGATTAATGGTCCTTTACTTAATTCCAATGGCTAGTAGGTACCGAAGAAAATTTAACGATAAGCTGTACGAGGTTTACGAAAATAGCAGTATGTGGCGGGCTCGTGTTATGAGAATACACAAAGAAGCTTCGATCTCAAAGTTTTTCCTATGAAGTTGGATGGATTGATCCCCCTTGAAGTTTCCAATTGGCGCTTTAATGGGATGGCTGATGTGCTTTGACACTAACTTATTTACTTATATATGTAGGTCAACAGGCATTTATATCTGTTTGTTAACCTTCTATCGTTAGAAACGTTAAGGGATCTCCCTTTGTCTCTGCAACGACGTGAGGGCCTTCCTATTGCCTGCCGAAAAGAATACCTTCCGGGCTGGAGCATCTTCTTCCATTTGCATTACATGGCCAAGTCAACGTAACCCCTGCGTTTTAATCCGTTATTGTCTACATAGAGCTCATACAACTCTCATTAAATCGTAGTCGGTACATACCTTTCTCTTCATATTGCAGGACGGGTATTATATTATATTTTGTTCGGCGAGAGACGACTTTGCTTCCAAATTGCCTCCTCCCAAAGTAACATTTATTGGAAAGGGAAATTCTTCGCTTGCTTTCTAAGCTGACATTATTATTGGTGTTAAATAATGGTAAACGAAATCTATTACTATTTCAAACTTATAGGTGCCAACAGCGGCGTTGGTGCTAAGACACGAATGCCCTGACTCATTGCACGATGACAGAGAATATACTTCGATTTGCCCTCGTTCACCTCCAAACCCACTTTTACCGCTTCTTTGTCAATGTCATCGGCATACCCCAGAAATTGCCACTCCCTCTCTGAAACCTTGTTTAGTTTCAAACTGGCCGGAGGAGGTCCTCCCCGATTCCTATACTATTTCCTTAAAATGGAATCTTTATGAGAACCGAATACTTATAGTGGGCAGGAAAATAAATTGTAATACATCTTTCCAGTTTGATGCTCGGACCTCAGATCCTAGATAAGATCAGTACAGTTTGAGTGTGATAGTCCCAAGTTCAAAGAAGTGTACAAACCATTGCCGGATTTGTTCCTTGAGCTTTAAAGACAGCTGTGCAATACAAATAACTTTTTAAATAAAATTCGATATCGAATCAAATATTTCTTACAAAATTCTTTCGAATTTCCCCGCAGAGGTAGTGGCCCTGGCAAGAGAACGTGGACAAGTGCGACTCATCAATACGGCAGATACTCGAATAAAGGATATAAAAGCTGAAATCCGACGGACGGACAGCAAGCACAAATTGACTAAGTGTAAAGGGCAAAGAGACTTGCCATCCGTCGAAAACACAAACATCGACACAACTCATCGCCATCAGATCAAAGAAGCCATAATGATGGCTGGACCTTAAACTTTATTGGAAATGACTATTAGATACTACCTGTAGATGCGATAAAAAATCATTAATAACCATTAAAATCATTCATTAAAAAATCGGGAACGTAGTTTAGGGGATACAATTTTACAAATGTATAAAAATAAAAATTTTCATACATACATATTTTCTGAACTGTGGATGGATACTGTCATATTTATTTTCTTTTTAGGAAAGATTGAAGTAGAGATAAGTGCATTCTGATGTCACAGGGCTATGATAGCTTAGTTGTTAGAGCATTCTAACAGCGGCTTTGGTGCAGGCACTGGTTCGTATCCCAGTGTCCGAGAGGGGATCTGATGATGACTTTAAAACCTCTGAACCATGTAATCCTATCCATCGCTGTGATTTAACTTTGTAATTTTTCTCTAATATCAATTTTTGCACAAAAATCGAAAATAATAATCAACCAAAAATTATTATTATCTGGTCTTGAGCTCGCAAAACTTACAAATATTTTCTTTTTATTTCATCAGAACATATCTCTGCAAAAAATGGTGTGTTTAATCTCTGAAGAGAGGGATTCGGGATCAAGCCCTTTAGTCTACATTTGGCTATAATTCAATTAGCATAGGTGTAAGTAAATTTGAGTTTTTGTAGCATACTTATAGGATTTAAAATACCCATTTGGGTGGAAAGTGGATAAGTCTCTTCGTACCCGTTCGAGTATAAACAGGCGAAATTAGTCTATCCATAGGAAAGCTTAAACAAATGTGAACAGTTCAGCCCATACAAAGTGATCAGAACAGGTATTAGTCGCATCCTCCTTTGCGACTAATCGAATTTTTTGCAGGGATTATACAAACCTCGTGTCCTTCGCACGAATTCGTTTTCCGAAAGACAAAAAACTTTGTGTTTACAGGATAATCCAATTTAAAGTGTTCAAATCAAATTTTAAGCAATGTGTACATATAAAAGAAAGTCTATTGAAAAGCTTCAACAATGGAAAGAGCAATGCGTCACTTTGTCTTCCCATCAAACACGTTACCGTTGTTGCACTTGATTTGATTGTTTTTGTTGTTATTATTGTTACAACTGAATTTTTGCCCTTTTTGCCGTTATTGCACATATTGTTTAAACATTTTTGGAGGGTGGATTTCGAATGCGCTGTGGTAGGTACATATCATATAAAAGGCAAGGTGTAACAACAACAATGCCTGCTCTTTCCATAGATTTAAATTTTTGAATTATGTTTTAATAAATGCGTGGTTGATTCGGTTGCCATAATAATAATTTTGTTCCTTTGAGATGCTATTGGAACGCACTGAAAAACTCGAGAGTTTATATTAGCGATGGTGAGGGTGTGGATGATTGTGGTACCTTCCCTTTGACGGTTAACCATAAAATGCAATCAAATTTGCGGTTGTCAAATAAAAAAATGTGTTCCGTCTCCAACTCCCAATATCTCTCAAGCCATACATCGCATTCAAACTGGGTACTGGCCTATCAACTTGTCTCTGCAGGATTTGCTAGCGCCGCTGCCAATTGTACTCGTATCTATGTATCTGACTCAGCGTCAAATCGCAATGACAGCTCGTTACGGAGCGCGTCAGCTCGGAATGAACAAAACAACTCAATTGTCAGTACCATGTTGCTGCTGTAGGCTTCTGAAATTGAAATAGAAATCTATGCGGACAGGCAGCCGTCGCTGCAGCTCAGTCCAGATGTTGGCGCGAGTTAATGAAAAGGATACACACGTCAAGATTAATTTTTTGAAATTTCATATTTTCACACTGCCAAAAACCGTAGCGGGGTTGGTGAAAACAACATGTTGAAGTTCTTTTTGAGCAAGATGTATGTAGAAGATGCATTAATAAGGGTTGCAGATTTTGTAGCTACAGTTACAGGTTAATTCCCTTATTGCGGTTAGTGTTTTGTGGCATTAACACAGTAATGTTTGTAGGCGGTGTAGCAAGCAATCTGTCACATTTTTAGAACTTCCTGAACACATTTTTAAATCCGCTACTTTCTTTTTCCATAAACAAAATATAGACACAATGTTTGATTGAATAGGCACTGAAGTAACAGTTGTTGGCTTATAAATGCTTGTTAATTACATTTGTGGCGTTAAAAAGTTCTTGACAAAACGATTTGGAGCCAAGTATCAATTAGGCAGGTTCTTCGATTACAACATAAAAAATATTTTAACAAGCTCTGGGTCTCATTCTCTATCGCCTGTTTGCAATATGTAAGACGAATAAAAACAAGTAAGGAAGTCTAAGTTCGTTATGTTAATTTATGTGATTTTCGAAACTCTCGATATCGAAAAAGGGGGCGCGGTTATCATCCGATTTCGTCCATTTTCAATAGAAACCTACCTCACTGCCAAAAAGTAACCTGTATTAAAAATTGTATGCAAATATCTCAATTTTTACTCAAGTTACTCAGATGGACGGACATGCCTTAATCAATTCCTCTTTTCAACCTAAGAACTTTCATACCTTGGACTCTATATCTAACTCGATTATTTTGCGAAGTTACGTAGTACCGTTATGTGAACAAAATTATAATACCCTTGTACTAGTACTAGTACGCTGGGTATAAAAATTGTCATCAAATCAAATTACTGTTTCCAGATTTTGAAAGTTGAATGGAATAACATGAAAACCTTAAGAAACATAATATATTCATATAAGTTCCTACATAAATTACATACGGCTGCATTCATTCCAGGAATGCTCTCCCATTAATTGTTGACTGGGTGAAGGTTCGGCGGGATCTTGAGTGGGGAGGCTGAATTACTGGCTTGAATGATTTTTATATACTTTTCAGTTACCTGGTAACACTAATTTTATCAGTAAAATTGTTCCACTCATATATTTAATACTTTTATATTGCTAGTACAATGTGCTCGCAATGTGTTTTGAAACCGAAGACAAAGGAAGACAGCCTACGCAAATTTTTGAGCTTGTAGTAGTATAAATAGTGAATTGAAAGTACGTGAAGAACGTGTTTCGTTGTGGGAGGATCATAGACTCCTTGCTACTCTGCAGGACTGCAAGCCACCTATCCTCAGCCTCGCTAAGCCAATGCTGAGAGATCCGGACCTTGACGAGTCCCAGGGTTACAAAGATATTACGAATATTCTGGTAGAGTACGGAAATTCGTACAGAAATTTATATGGTTTGAAGCTTCTAGAAAAGAGGTGGGTAAATTAAATAAAACACGCCATAGCAAATGAAATAGCCATTTTTTCTAGAAGCATGCAAATAAATTTGTAGGCGGGCCAACATCTCAGCATCAGTTTTACACTGGTTAACTGATTTTCGTAAATGGAGTCAATCAATTGGTTTTACTGTTTAGCTTGTTTGATATTTAAAGTTCAGGTGTCGTATAGAAAGGTCTGGCGTGATTCAAAAAAGAGGTTGCCACCTGTTCAAAAAAGTTAATTTTGATTATTTGCCTTTTTCAGTTTTCAGACAAAGATTTAATATAAAAGAGATTTTAGGGCAAAGCATCAGTTTTATATTGTTACAACGATTCTCCCACAAAATTTTCAACTTATAGGGGTTGGCTGCTTACACGGCTAAGAAATTTAGCTTAAATTTTAAACTTTTTTGGGCTACATACAAATTTGGTTTAGAATTAAGTTTACGTTGTCTTTCAAAGAAATACACGTGATAAAAATTATTTAAATTATGAGCCGAAAATGTTTTTAATAAACGTGTCCCACATCAGTGCGCAATGCCCTACCTACTGAGCTACGGCCAACCCATGTAAGTTATGAGAAAAGTACACATATTCGCTGTCTATACGACTTTTGTTTAGCCCAGTTAAGTTTTAAATCTAAACCGCAAAAAATTTACAATTTGTGTAGGTAATTAAAAGGTTTGGAATCTCTTACAAACAAGTTTTAAAAATTGTGTAAACCAATGAATAGTTTAAAATTTAGGCTCAAATTTTTAGCCGTTTATGTAGGGTTTTAGATTTGAGTAAAAGTTAACAAAATCAGTAAAACGTGGAACCAAAACTGAAATTAAGAAGCTAAGAAAGTGAAAGAAGGGGAAAAAAGGAAAGTAGTACCGACTCCGGAGAAAAATTTTTTTAAATTTTTTAAAAATACTTGCAAACGAAATTTGGGTGCATTCCTTAAACAATTAACGTTGAAAAAGTTACTAAGTCATTCACACCTTCTTCATAATATAATATGTTAATGTTAAAAATTGCATCAAAAGCTGAAACATAGTATTAAATACAATGTAATACATAATTTAAAAGAATTAATGTATATATTTTTATTCTAGCGCATGCGTAGGCCGTAAAGCCTAAAACAATTTCAGCAAATAAAAAAAATATTTGCGCACTGTAAAGATCAACAAAAAAATAATCTGGAATCTTGAAATATACTTAGTTTACTTACTATTCTAGAAAGTCTTCCCAAACCATAACGCGAAGACGAAAGATCGTTTTCAAAACTTCGGCCTTTTCTTTGTGTATAACAAACTTGAGAAAAAATCGAAATTTTCCTACAACTCTAATTTTAATATATCTCTAGAAATTTAACCCCTCTAAGTAAAATTATATGGGAGCCACTGTTCACTATGTAGTAACGGCTGTAATTTTTAGAGTGTTGATGTTAAAGCAAGCAAAGATTTTTCTTATACTAGTTTTATTTTTTTTAGTTATTTTTTTCACAGAAACTTGCTTGGTTGTCAATAAATTCACAAGTTTGTGAACATCGCAGCTGCATTTGAAACAGCATTCTAAATCATGTGAAAAGTGATATAACAACATTGCAAAAGCCGTTTGAGTAAATATTGTGTGGGGGAAACAAGTACTTTTATATTACGAGTATTACATTCTCAATAAAAATAATGATTGTAAAACTGTAAGCATAACCAAAGCGGTTGACCATGGGATAGAAGAATTTGTTGCCGTCACCACAGGCAATTCTAATTTGTTTCTGTTTTCACCTCTCCACGTAACCCAGTAAGCGTGTACAAAAAGAAATTTACAAAAGCTAACTGTAATAGATTCAAATACATTTTTATATGAAACAAAGCTTTAACACTGGCAGAATTAATGTGGCTCTTTGGTTAGGGCTTATTGCTTGGGCTTATTTTAAACATTCTTATCATTCATGACTATTGTAGATTGCAAAGATAGGATCCTTAGACTGCATAACTTTACTGCGAATTTAGTTAGAATAAGTTTAAGATATATGTATGTAGTTTACTATTTTATTTTAGCAGTACTTCGTCCTGTTTAGTTAATGCATCCATTCATAGAATGGGACGTGGATTATTCAGGGCATATTCCCACACATATTCTAACCCGCAGGGCTATTGGGACTGTTATATTCATTCATTGTATTTTGAAAGTAAAAGTGTGTATAAAAATAGATTTATTTTAGGGTCACAAAACTGCCTACTCCAAAAATTTTTTTAAATTCCGAACCTGCATATGTTTTGAGGCTTAATTAAAAATTTTTTGCAATATAATCCTATGTATGTACATTGGCAGTAGAGTTTAAAATTCGTGAAAATCGCAGAAAATATCTTGAAAACTGCAGAAAATATCTGTTCTGTGTTTAAATTCAAGTTGAAGTTGTAATAGCTTTAGTCATATTTTTGAACTACCAGGGTACCTGACATCGCTGGTGTGCACACACAACTTTTATAGTGTGGATGAATAGATAAATTCAAAATATTAAATTCGTACATTTTTTGCCACGCCTCTGTATCCATGTTCGAAATTGATTTTTAACTTAGCCGAACTTGACAAAAAAGTTAAACAAAAGTTACAAAGGCACGCTTTGGTATTTTTTAGAGAAACTCAGGGCATTTTTCTTCATATAAATTTTTTGGAAAAGAAACGCTCCCTATAAGTTTATTGATTAAATAGGTCAATATTTTTTGTTTAATATGCCATTTTAATAAAAACAAATTTGCACAGTGAAAGTCTAATTTAAATGTATTTCCCTGTTTTCGAGATTTTTGGGTTCAAACAGACAAAAAGTATAAAAGTGGTTTAGATGAACTCTACAACATTCCCTACGTCACCTCCAGTAATTTTTGCAAAGAAGTATTTAATGTACAATCAGTAGAGTTTTATTATATTATAAAGAATTACATGTACTATCCCTGAGCTATAGAGACACCACTTGCCCTAGCTCAATCCCTAAGAAATGCTTTCAACTATCCACTTTAGCATGGCGTTGTCATTTTCGGCGGCAATTGTTACCAGTGCATTATTTGGAAACCCGTCCTGAACCGGTTCCCAATCGGATATTCCTAAGATTATTTAGGTTTAACTACCTCTGAACTGGCCACATTTTGAAAAGTTTGAGGGTAATTCTGCTGGTGAATGAGTGATTATTGATATCCGATACTTCATAGTGTATTTTAACTATCACTTTTGTAACCCGTACGGAACGCGTCACGAAGTTGATAGCTCGAGAGTTTTGTGACAAGACTGCCCCTTTTGGATACTGGTTCGCAATTTTACTGCATTGTAGACATGATGCTGTTATTGTATTAATCATCGAATGGAGCAATTTCCAATATCTTATGAATTAGGAAGATACGAAATGTGAACCAAAATTTCATTTTAAATAAGTTCTTCTTGCGATTGCCGTCCAATATGATCGTAACTTCACATAGCATATTTTATTTTATTTTATTTATAAGTTATCAAAGACAACAACCATTCGTTTTATTTACAGTGTTTGATAATAGGACTTAAAATATAGTAACTTTACGTAAATACAAAAAAATAAAAAAAAATATAGAAAAACAGTTGATAGATAGCTAGTTGAGGAAGAGAAATAAGAAAGGTTTAGAAATATATAGAAAATAAGAAAGAAAATAGAAAGGAAATAAAAAGATTTACACTATGGGCGTGAATACGAGTCATAAATGACATCATCATTTTCCAAGGGTCATATTTGGGCCAAAAATGTTTGTAGGGATGGTTCCAGAATTTTGTTCGAGTACACTTTGGATACGGAGGTTTTTAAAACTCTCTGCAAATCCCAAGTTTGAAAATTTTACCTATACCCATACATCAAAAATTTAAATGTTCTTTTACTTTTCTGAAACTGCATACTCTGATGCCTAAAATTATACCCAAGAAAATGTTTTTGGTTGTCCTTTCGTAGCCCAAATGGAGCGAAAATTCGTTCTGCACTCCAAACGGAGTCATAAAAAAAGAGTCCGAAATGATCCGATTCCTATGAATTTGGAGCGTTTATGATACTTTTTAAATGAACTTCGGAGCCTTTTTGGACTCTTTTCGGAGCCTTTATTCCTCCATTCTGAGGGTTTTTGGAGCCTTTTTGAACTCTTTTCCGGGCCTTTTACTGATGCTTTTCCGAAGCTTATTTGGGGTAGTTTTTTATTTCTTTTGGGTAATTTTAGAGGCCTTTATCGACATTTTTATGAAACTTTATAAATAATAAAAAATTAGGTTTATGAAGTTTTATTGACACAATTCTGAAAGTATTAAATGTGCTATATTTACATAGTATATATTTCTGCAGACTATTGGTAAAATCCATGAAAAATGCGATCTTTATCTTCAGAAAATGCTTGAAAACATTGAAATGATTGAACGTTGTCGCTCATCTGCTCTCCAACACTCATTTTCTCACAATTCTTTTTACGCCTACAACAAAAAGGGTCAGAAAACACTCGAAATCTTTCATATAACTGAGCCTTGCAGTTCAGTCGCTCTGTTAATTGAAACTGCTTACTGTTTTCATCAGTAAAATTCAAAAAAAAAAATGCCCATACGCTACACAACTTTGTAATTTCGGAAAACTCCAAGTGCAATTCAAAGTGCCGGACTTATGTATTGGCCAACCTTATTCTTTGCAACTTTAACCAATTTCTTCTTCCGTAAAATTATTTTAAAAAATTTTGTCAAAAATTATGAGTTAAGATTCAATACAAAATTTATAAACTGTATTTTGAAAATTTTTGCAAAATCATTGCAACTTAGATTTGGTCATGGGGGGTTTTAACCCCCCCCCCCCCCCCCTCCGTGCGCACGGGTCTGATTACAACTAATTGTTATTTTATTGCAACAGCCAAATAATATATATATGACCAAAATATGGTTTAAATTCGTAATAATAATAATGAGTTTAAGAAAACCCTTTTATAAAAAAGCCTTTTAAATTATCAAACGGTTTACATATAATCGAAAAATCAGAAATTCGTAGGCTTTATTTGGAAAGCGTTTTAAACATTTATTTATTATATTTGTAAATTTTGCAAGCTCGAGACCAGTGACAATAATAATTGGTTTAGTTATTACATATGTATATCCGATTTTGTGGAAAAATTGATATTTGGAGAAAAATTACAAAGCTAATCACAGCGATGGATAGGATTACATGGTCTCAAGCTTGCAAAATTTACAAATACATATATGTAAATAGAAAGACCGTAAAAACCGAAAATAAAATTTATTTATTATTTATTTTAAGTTTACTTTGCTTATTTGGTCAATTCTAATTTATGGAGGTAAAGATACTCTTTGTCATGTAAAAAATTTGTTAGATTGCTTTCACGTCTGTATATACGCGATTTTGCATAGGTATCGACGATATCATCGTCAATACGATCGGTTTGTGCATCTTCTACTAAGTTTTTATAAGGCTGACTCCCATAGTGATGTCAGTATCAGCATGCCAAAAGTGCGTAGTGTAATGTTATATTCGGCGTATATACATATTTGCATAGTAGATATGTATGTACTCTTATGTACATATGTATAATGTACATTGTATATGTATGACATCAAAAAAATTTGATGTTTATGTAATAATTGCAATGTCTACTTGATAGGTGTGGTTCGGTGTTTCTAAGTGTTTTCTTTGACAACGACCTTCAAGTGAGCATACAGCCCACGGAACTTTAGTTAAGCACTTATGCAATGAGGGCCTACCACAAATTCAGCAAACGAGAAAATAACAAAAATGCAATACCCAACCGGTTGGTTTGGTGCAAAGTAGCAAGCAAAAAGTCAAGGTTGCAAGTTACCACCTGTATTATATTCATACATATGTTTGTACATTAGAAGCAAACATTTTTTGGTAATACTTTACATTCAACGTCAACTGTTAAAGCACGTCCAAAAATGGGAAAGGTATCGAACGATGTAACAATACTCCGAAAGACGAAGTTCGATTTTCTATTTTCGTCACGAGATATTTGCAATTAAGGTGGCACACAGCGGTGGCACAGAAGGTAAGCGGTTTTGCTAAGATGCGTGCGTTCCAAGGTTTGAGCGCAGGTTCCAGATAACTATTTACTTTTTTTTATTAAATTCAATTAGTCTTTAATTCTATTATATTCTAGCCCAATATTGTTATATTCATGACATCCATCTTAAGAGTGAATAAGCCTAATTTTTCAAAAGACCGCCAGAAAGAGATGATATATCGGATAGAAAAAATTTATTGGAGCTCATTATTTCTATCGGGGTATTCCGATGAGACGAAATGGCTGATATAGGTACCCTATATTATTGAAATGCTATAACATTTAATATGAAATGTCTAAACATGTAATAATTGAAGTTAAGGAAAAAAACGAGAAAACCATCATATATAAAGTGATCGAATTCAGACCACGGGATATACTAGTGTTAATAACATGGTTAGCGCTCAAGTAAACCAAAGTTAAAAGAGCATTAGCTATTATCTTAAGAATAAATCTAAAATGCTAACCCCAACGAGAAAACACTCAGGCACACCACTTCTTTGCCTATGTCAGCGTTAAGCTTCATAAATTCTAAGTGGCAGCGCGTAAACAAAATTCAGCTGTGTTCTGCTCAATCGACTTTGCAACTAGCAACGGAAACAAAAAACATGGACAATTACAACAATAACAGTAACAATAGAGAAAATAAAGAAAACATGTGCAAAGCTATCGACATTTATCGCCATAAATTTTGACACTCAGGCAATTGGTGACAGCGACTCTGAGGCAGCAAACAAGGTAGACCAGACGAGTTGTTTTATAGAAGATATACATACATAAGTACATAAACGTAGCCAAGTACACAAATAATGTGCCAACCTGTTGTCCTTCGTTGCGTCTGACCGACTGGTTCGCCAACGATGCTGGAGCAACCAATTGATCAGTAGACGGTTCAAATAGTACAGCGACAAATCTATTGAACGGTAGTCATGTACTTCGTCTGGTTTTTCTGCAATTGCTTGGCGCTTGGCTTGATCAGGCGGTAAAAAATGCAGTTCATTGTGATCTTAGCAATCGCAAATCGTGCATTCAGTCTCGGTATGTGTACTGTCAATTCATGGAGCGTTTGGCATCTCAATTGCTCCGCGATTCCCTCACTCAATAAACAATTTTCACGCCAACAACACACCGACATGCAAAATATTAAGTGGCGCTGCACCCAGTCGGCAAATGCCTGTATAATGCTATACATGAGTATATCGCCCGTCAACGATCTGACACCACAAAGCTGTTGTCTACTTATTTACTATTTGTTGTCGTACGTGGAAAATGGATTACGGGTACACTGGCTTCAAGTTCGAGGTAGTATTACAGGTTACAGCAGCGAGCGCATCTCGGTTTAGCGAATCACACGACTTTCCGCCCCTCAATCTAAGGTTTTGTAACTAATTTGCATAATTATGTTTATTGTATTTGTGGATCTGTCGCTGGAGCTGTCATTTTATTAACAATAAATAGTTGCAAATACGGTAACAGTATCAGCAAAGTTAGTGTATACATATATATAATGGTACGGTGCATTTATTAAGGTGTCCCACATTCTACAAACTTTGATTTTATTTATTTATTTGATTTTATAATATTTTGCATCTGTGGGTGGACAATTACCAGTCGATTTTGAGCGAAGCCGGTAATTTAGTACCTGGGAGATTGTCTTACCCCAAAAAATAAACCGTCGGAAACAAAGAATGTACAGTAAGGTGCCCCGCCAAAAATATTTGCACTGTTTCCACCGGAATTTCAAAATTCACTCTTTTATAAGGACTCCCCCAAATTATTTCGAAAAAGTATTACGATTTAACGGAGCTAAACCGCGTTAAAAAAACGCTAAAAATATCGGTTTTTATGTATAAAAGGAGTATAAAAAAATATTTTTTAATAAAAAGCATCTGAGATGATAGAGTGCAAAAGGTAAGCATAAAAAAGTGAAAAAATGTTATCAATACTATTATTGTATACCTGTGTGCTAATATTTGCAATATGTAAAATTGGAACAAAAATTGTCAAACTTTGCAGAACTGGCAACGTCGAAAATGCATTTAAAATGATATCCTAATCGTCCAAATCCGTCAATAATTGGCTGAGTTATTAATGTTTTCCACAAACCTACCCCTCGAATAATGACCAAAAACTGCATCAGACATCTAAATATTTGGATTGCGTGAACTTTTTTAACGCGGTTTATCTCCGGTAAATCGAAATATTTTGACCAAGGTCTTAGAATACATTGAAGTTTATAATTCCGATGGAAACAGGGTGTCCATATTTTTTTGTATGGAGTGTGAGGAGCCTTATAGGCAAATTCTGTAAGCTGTCTCTAGTCACTAATAGAGACAATTTGTGGTAAATTTCTATTTTGAGACAATTTGGTATTCAGTACGGTGTCTCACATCTCAGGCCTCAAAAAAAAAGTCACTAATTTGTCAGCTGGTTGTAGGCAGGTCACAAACAAGAAAATATAGGGGTAAAAATTAAATAAATAAAAAACAAATAAGTTTGAAATCATTTATAAATGTTTAAGAAAATAATAATTAACTAACAAAAAAAAAAGAAAAAAGAAACAAAAAATGTGTCCTCGATCCCGGGTTCGAGCCTGTTTCTCACACGTTGTACCTGGAGACACGTACTACCTCCGCTATTGCAATATTTATACGGGCGCTGTCAAATGCTGTACTTAAGATTTATGCATATATGTTTCCACCACATATCAATGGTGAAATTTTTGTGATTTCCTCCTACAGAATACCGAAATCATCGAAAGTCACAAAAATTGTCTCTAATGAAAAATCTTGAGATGAGACACGCTTAAGCCGTGGTTTCCTCGAAAAGCGGTGCCGCTATGTAGCGGTCGCTATATAGCGGTCGTTATGCTTGCCGTCATGAGCGGCACCGCTTTTCTGTAAACTTACATGAACGTATTTCCTACATTCTGCCGATTTGATTTTCTGTATTTCGATGTTTTTTGTTTGTTTTTGTGCTTTTATTTTCTGTAAATAATTTTTTTTCAAACATTGAAATGTCTTAAAATATTGTTTTTGTAAAAATATTTCAAGAATTTGATAGAATTCACACCGCTATGACAATAGCGGTGAGAAAAAACGGTGAAAAACTAGTTTTCACCGTCATGACGGCCGTAATATATCATGCTTGCCGCTATATTACATTACGGTGAACTTCACCGTCTTCTAACTTTACACCTAATTACTTTTACATTGAATTGTTTTTGACAACGTACTCTACCGCTATGTAACGGCCGCTATATAGCGGCACCGCTTTCGAGGAAACCAAAGCTTTACAGAATACAGCTATTAATGTACAGTAGAGATAAAAGTGAGAACGCAGATGAAAATTTCAGTAAAAAAGTGCAAATATTTTATATTACTTCTTGTTAACTAATATGAGTACGAAACTAGTTCTATTATTTCCTTAACAATATTTGCAATACATGTACATTAGGGTGGGTCGATTTGTATGGACCCAAAAAAAAATCACAGGGACACATGGAGATTATGATTATTTGGATAATTTCAAGTATTTTTGCCGAAGAAACTATAGGTCTCTATATGCATCTGGGGGTTTTAGGGGTCTAGGAATCCATTTCGGGTATTAATTTTATCTTTTTTCCGAAAATCAACAATGTTCCGAAAATCTATGAAATTTGATTTTCCCATAATGCAATTTCTTTTTTTAAGTAGACTAATCTTGATAAATTATCAAGAACAAAATGTTTATATACAAAAAAAAAAGGGTTTTGCTAATTTTAAGTCGATTTTAATTTACTTTCTTGTTTTGGATAGTTGATTTTACGTGGCTTGTTATAAAGATTAAATAACAGTTTTATCTAACGTTATAATCTAATTGTGTTTTATTCAAATTAAGAAATATACAAAATAACTGCCTATTACAAATAATAAATATGTAATGAAAGTTTATGTGCCAATGAACTTTAACATTAAGTATTACAACTCTGTCGGTAGTGTATTATTTTGTAAGTTCATAAGCTGGACTCAATATTTGGATTTAGATTTAAAAATATTATAAATAATGTTGTTAAAGACAATGCGTATTTTGCACATTCGGAAAATATTTTATTAGCTATGTTATTCGACGATAAAAAGAAAACACGCGACTTGGCTTTAAAAAAATTTTACACTACCGTACTCATGTCGAAGATCCTATGCAACTACGAGAATATAAAAAACCTGTAATAAATTTCAGTTGCACGGATTATACGAATATGATTGATATGACTGATAGTTCTGCCATATTCAAACCACCATTTAATTTAAGTATTCCATATGAAAGTCTGGAAAAATATCTAGAACACGATGATCCACCGCTGCCCCGTTCAATTGCTTGCTAGCGTGTCCAAGAGAGTTTTGGCAAAGGATAGAGAAGAAGTTATGCCAGTGACTTTGGAAAGCCGTGAAAATTTCCCCAGACTGGATAGCAAAAAAGATTTTCAAAAATAACAAAAAAACTGCAATGTTTAGAAAGCGAAAGTAGAACAGCCAGACATATTGTACAGTGATGTATGTACATACATAGCTATGAACAACCAAAGTGCGAAGGGATGCGGGGGCTTATACCATGAGAACGTAGTGCTCGCAGCATATTTGATAAATAACATTTATATTTATGTCAATAAAGCAGAGTGCCGAATGTTCATAACACAATCGAAGATATAAAGATATTGTAATTTCGTAATTGGGATATATATACCTAGCACGAAATTTTGAATTTATTCTGGATACTATAGCGAGTAGACGTAAGGATAGCAAGTTAACATTTGTGTTACTTTTGAACCCATTACCCAAAGTTTAATGTTTAAATAAAATATCGCTTCAAATAGACAAATCCAAGTTATACCAAACATTTTTCGAGAGTTTTAAAAATTGTCATACAAGTACTAAAGTACAAAATGCACAAAAGTTAGTTATTGGCATGGTGGGTGGGGGTAAGCGCTTTGCTTACTTTTTATTTCAAGACTGATGAAGGGGTAAATAATTGTAATAGATCTGCTTACATGATGTAACATCAAAGCTTATCAATTTTTTTGTTGCTGTATCATACCAGTCGCGACAGTTGCGACTTTAGACAAAAGAAGGTCAGTTCTCTCCCTTTTGTATTTGTATTTATTGAGCAATTT
Source organism: Sphenella marginata (assembly GCA_951509765.1). Lineage (NCBI taxonomy): Eukaryota > Metazoa > Arthropoda > Insecta > Diptera > Tephritidae > Sphenella > Sphenella marginata. Next base: position 32,350,732 of record OX608082.1, on the reverse strand, counting down.
TCCTAGCACAACAATTTCACAAAAATTTTATTATAGTGCTAGTCAGGAATAAGATTTTTTAAGACTAGTTTAAATAGATGTATCAATATTTTAGTCATTGAAAGGAAGAAAGAATATAGGAAAGTGGAAAGAAAAAGAGATTAACAAATATTAGAATACATTGATTAGCAAGAAAAAAAGAAAAAAATAAAAACATTAAAATTATTAAAATTAATTCTAAACTTATGAGTCATTATAAAAACTAGTTAGCTCTTTTTTGAAGCGCAGCGCATTACTTATCAGCCTTAGTCTAGAGGGAAGTGAGCTCCAAAGACGTATCGCAGTAATAAAAAACTGGTGATCAGACGTTAGCATACGATATCTGAAGTGCGTAAGGAGTAGGGATCGTGATGATTGAAGGAAAGTTAGCCTTCGATATAAATACCGTGGTTTCTTCGTATATATTAATTTGTGTATGGCCACAAGCGTTTTAACTTTTAAAAGATTGTCAAAAGAAATGCCAAGCAACTGTTCCGCGTGAGAAGTGATGTGGTCAAGTCTACCTAGCCCGTAAACATATATGGTAATGTTGTTGTACACAACATTAAGTTTCTTTTTGCATACATAGTCACAGTTAGAGTAGTTCTCACAACCATAAAGTAGCGTAGGTATTAAGTACGCTTTCGCTATAAGCAGTCGAATGTTTAACGGAGTGTAATATTGTGTCAACCATAGTGTGCGGAGCATCCCATACACTTTTCCTACCGTGCTAAAAATATGGTCTTTCCAAGTCAATGTTTTGTTAAAAACTATACCTAAATTTTTGGCAGTGTCAACGTATTCTATAATAGTATTGCCCACGGTTAAATTATCCAGGCCAGTTGTTACGAACGACTTTCTATTAATACCTATACATTTCGACTTCTTAGGGTTAAGACATAAGCCGTTCATTGAGGCCCACGCACCAATATTATTTAAGTCATATTTTATGTTATCTATACACGAATTGATACGATCACTAGGGCAACACAAATACAATTGGACAACATCAGCATAAATATGAACTTAAGAACACTTAAGGAAATCGGCAAGTCATTTACGTACAAATCAAAAACAGGGGGCCAAGGATTGAGCCTTGTGGGACACCTCGCAAAACACTTACACTGTACAGCTTCGGTTTGACCTGAACCCAGACTGGCAATCTGTCAGAAGGTTGTTTTCGTGCACATACAAAATACGTTCGACTATCTTCGATAAGAATGGCAAAATCGCTATAGGCCTATAGGTTTTTCTTAGGAATAGGAATGACCTTAGCAGCTTTCCAACACTTAGGAAACATACAAGTAGTCAGAATCGAGTTTACTAAATGTGTAACGTAGGGAAGGATTTTTGGGAGAATTACTTTTAAAAATTTTGCACATATACCATCAACCCCTATAGCATTTGACTTCACGGAAAGAATGGCTTGCACAACATCACAATCATCGACACAGGGAAACTCAACCCCTATAGCAAAAAGTGGAAGACTTACAAAATTGTTGTTTATTTCGTTTATATCTACATCGACGAGGCTAGAGAGGTCTCCTTTGGGTTTACCAATCCGTATTTCCTTAATCACGTTCCAGGTAGGCCTAGAGTCCAAGGCAGAAGTGAACCTTTCTTTATAGAAATTCTGTTTTGCCGCACGGATGGATTTGTTTACTTGTACCTTTTCCACCGCGAGTATGCAAGGTTACGAAGTTCAATTAAATTTTTTATAGTAGCATTAAACCAGGGATGATGGTTGTGTCTAACCGTTTTGACTTTTAGTGGAACATAGCTGTCAAAGAGCCTATTAACGTGGTTTGCAAAAACATGGCCCGGTCGTCAACCGATGTCAACGTTCGAATCAAACTCCATTCGACCGTCTCCACATCTGTAGCAAGGAAACTGTAACTCTTCTGAAGTCACGATACGTAAATGAGCATGCCTTACATGTTGTTTGGAAGTTGTAACAAAGAAATATGAGGTCGTGCTTTGAAAAACAAGATGCGGATAGTTGATTGTAGTGGAGTAGTTTCTGAGGGTGATTTATGAAAAATTAATCCAGCAATAAGGAGCTAGAATCTGTGAAGGAATTTGTGTTGAAAAGTCCAAGAGATTCCATGCCTAGTTTTAAGGTGGAATCCACGAGAAGATTGCAGTTGAAATCACCAGCAATGATAATATTTTCATAGCTCACGAGTAACGGTTGAAGAAACTCGACAAACCCAAAGAAATCTACTCGGCGATTTGGTCTGTAAGCACAGCCTATAAGGAGCTTTTGATTGACACCAGAGAACAACTCACAAACACATATTCTACAGAATCACTAGGACTAGAACCACAAATAAGTTTACAAGACAAACTACTTTTAACATATATAGCAACACCACCACCATGACCACATCTATCAACCCGGAAAAGTTGGTATCCACTTAATTGAACCAAGTTAGGTTTATGGCATGCAGAAAACCAGATTTCAGAAATGCATATGACGTCAATGTCAGACCCTTCGAATATAAATCTTAGTTCATCGAGTTTTTTAAATAAACTTTGCGCATTGATGTGAACGATTTTAAGCCCTTTAGTTCGCTTACTGACTACGCGCAGCAGAGTACCTAGACAGTCTTTGGATGTAAACAACCTATAGTCTGAGACCATCATTTAACTGAATTGAAGAATGACAACATAATTGAAAAAGAGAAATAAGAAAGATTGATAAGACAGCGATAGTTTAGAAATTTACAAAACATTATAATCTCGAAGGATAAGTAAGGGTTTAACCTATTACAATATCCAGACCGGAGTTGGGCCAGCACCACCCTTGTCTCCCTAGGCAGTTCGCGCTCCTCTTCGGCAACGGGTGGTGTTGTTGCCTGAAGGATGGCGTTCGCTGGGAGAGAGCTGACAAAATATTTTACCGAATCGGTGTGAATGAGGGTGAGGGCCTGCCGGTGCACCTTAGGATCAAACGGCGTGGAAATCAGGTGCCGGATCTCATCGAAATGTTTGCGTAGATGGATTCTTATACTCCGGGGGGGTGGATTCTCGTTGACCAGGCGTCTGTTCGGATTCCCACGACAGCCGGTTCTACGTACCGGAATGAAGGGCTGTTATTTCGTTACCCCCTGCCTAAACCGTCAGTTATCCCCCCCCCCCCCCCAATTTTCTTCGTTTCTTTGTTTATACTTGCAGAACTAAATTCGAGAGTAAGGAATTTTATGACTTATTTTCTAATAAGTTTATGGACTTTTCATTATCGAGATCATCATTTACATTGATCCTCAATTCCGTTATTTTATAAGTACTCTGTAAGGTATGTACCTTGTACTGTAGATTAAATTAAATAAATAGTGTGTGAATTAGACTTGAACTAAAATTTTTTTGAAAAATGTATTGATTGCTAGTACAAAAAATCGCCAGTGGTTTGTTTTGGTTGCTAGATTGTATAGATATGAGTCAAGCCACTGTAAAACTACGTTTCCATAGATTAAAGAACTTTTTCTTTAGTATCATATATAATCATCAGGATTTTAAAGATAATATTGATGAAATAATAATGTTAGACGATTTACATATAATAATAAAAATTTGGTTGGATAATCATACCTAAGATTAGATTGAGGTCCAGCTTTTCAATCCCTGAAGGCAGAGAGGTTTATATGATATCTGCATTGGTTCTGATCTGGTCGGACTATAAAAGGCAGTGAGAAAGCAAGTCGGGTTTATTTTCAAATGTTGTACAGTGAACTTACAGTGGGGCCTGCCGGTGCACCAGTGGGGTTACTAAACTTGTGAATTTGTGTTGCGTTTAGAAAGCAGCTGTGATGTCGAATCTCCCGATACTAGGGCTCCTTTAGATATAATAAGCCAGCACACAAAAGGACGAAAAAACGATAATTGCATTTTTCCTTTTAGTAAAAAATAAATATAATATTAATTATTATATACCCGAAAGCTGCTCGCCGGCCGAAAGTTTCTTACCTTGTTTTCTACAAATGAAAATTTAAATTTTTTCTAATCAACCAAATAGTGAGCACAAAAACTATATTTAAACTGATTCAGTCGAAATTTGAATATCACTATGAAGTTTTAAACTTGATTTATTTTGTAAAGTAAAGTAAAGTAAGTAAAGTTAAATTCTACTTTATTAAATAACTAGGTTGAAAAAACTGTTTTAAATAAACATAATTAATTTTTAATAATTGATTATTCCACCTTTTGCTTTTATTGTTGCTCCCACACGTTTCGGCATGCTTGTTATCAGGTTTCTAATGGAATTTCTTCCCAAATTATTTGAACTCCGTCCCATAGTTCATGAATGCTATTGGGGTGTTCTTCAAAGCTACCTAACAGTCGCTTCACTATAGACCACAAGTTTTCTATAGGGATGAGGTCAGGGCTTTGAGATGGCCACCCAATGGTCTCGAAATTTTGTGTTTTTAGCCAATTTTGAACGATCTTTGAGGAATGCTTAGGGTCATTGTCCTGTTGGAAAATGACTTCGTTCTCCGGAAATTCCATTTGACCCATAACTACAGGCATGTTTTCGTAGAGAATTTGCTGATACACCTCTTTCGTCATGATTCCCCTAACGAGCTGCAACGGTCCTACTCCGAAATAGGAGAAACATCCCCAGACCATCAGCGATCCGCCACCATGTTTGACGGTTTCTATTGCCTGATGACTCTGGGTTGCTCTTCCGGTATCTGACAAAAATATCGAATGCCATCTGAATTTATTCGATTAATTTTACATTCATCAGACCATATTACCCGTTTCAAATCTTCTATGGTCCAATGCTGATGAGGTAAGGCAAATGAAATTCGCATTTTTTTTATTTTTGGCAGAAAGTTTTGGCTTTTTATGCTTTTAATTTTCATAACTATAGCTTGGGATATCCCTAGCTCCGCCACAATTTCTCTTGTTAAATCAATTCCACAGCTTTTACCACTTTTACTTGCGTAATTTTTCTCATTTTTTTTTTTTCAAAATATTAATTTTAATAACAAAACGAACGTTATTTAACGAAAATCTCAACTGAAGAAAATTAGAAATGAATAACGTATGCCAATCAATCAACATAAGGTAACCTGTTATTGAAAAATAACGGTTAACTTCCCACCCATTAGGGGAAAAAGAGTGAGAGCAAAAGTGAGCACATGTTGCTTTTCAATGTTAGTAGTTAAGGGAAACGTTTTTCTCTTAAACTGTTATTATTGTTTTTGTCAAGTAATAATTACAAAACACTCATGCCAAAAAAGTAAGTACCAGTTTTAAATGAAAAAAGCAAGAACAACGCTAAAATTCGTTATAATACAGCTGACTGGTAATCTTGTGATCACTTTTGCTCCATAGTGTAACTCACATAAGTAGCTACATGCTCTAAAATATTTTTTTGCAAAAACTTTAAAATTAAAGAATAACTATTAAACTTGACATTTTCTGTAGGTGTGTTCGTCTAAAAGTTCAGTAAGAATTATCCAGTAACGAAGTTTTTCTCTCTTCTGTCAGATTCTCTCTCAATGAGAGATCATTGCTAATTTTTACGCGAACGCGAAATTTGTAAAAAATTTCCAAGTTTAGCTATCAGCTGATCCACGGTTGCATGTCACACAAAATCCAGCCGTGAACAAATATAATTTTAATTTGATTTTCGCTCATTTTTATTAAAAAATGGAGAACAAAGGAAATCTCACGGTCGAGGTATCCCTAATATATATGTATATTTGCTAATAACTACTTCGCTTTTGCTTTTTTTTTATTAATTTAATTAACAATTGCCCCGTTACAAAAACTAAATTTTATTTGTTGACAAAATCAGCTGTGCAAAAATCTGCTGATTTTCGTGATTGCTAATTTGTGCTGGCTAAAATTTATCCAGTAAGGGGTATCAAGTTCTCTCAAAATGAAATGTCATTTTTCCCTCTCAATTCCTCTCTCCTTACTGGATAATTTTACATCTGAACGGAAAAATATCACAAAACAAGATAATTTGTACGAAATATTTGTGATAAGTAATGAAGTCCATACACAATACCTAAATTTTTCTGATTAATCAAAAATAATAGTGGGTGATCCAGTCGGAAACACTATTTCGTTTTGAACGCCTCAGAGATGTCCGATTTAGACTGAGCTGGGTTCGATAAAATCCTATTTTTTTCTCAAGAAACTATGTATGTAAGTCTTGTAATATTATTTATTAGGTAATATAAGTTTATTTTTTTAGTTTACCTGTTGCCGTCTTGTCTCCATTTTGATTTTTATGTCAAAGAAAAGTCGAAAATATTAAAAAAAATCTATGGAGCGAACGAAAATGACGGATAATGCGATGGCTAGACTTTATTGTGAGCAGACGATTCGTTCGTCTGAGCTATCGTTCGCCATACATAATGAGGCCCTAAATGCCTGTAACTTGAGAGGTCATTGGATATTTGTGTGTATTCCCCAAGTAAACACAATATTTTATTTTTATTAACTTTTAACAGTTTTGAGAACATATTTAAAAAAATCTTTTAATACCTATATACAAAATAAGTTAGTACAAGATTTGGCCAAATCAACTGGTAAATAATAATTCGAAAATCTCGAAAAAAAGGATAAATCTCTCAAACTGGCAGCACAGCCTGTAGCTAGACTTTTGAAATGGAAAAGGACAAGAATACGTTAGCTCAAATTCATGGTTACCACAAAATGGTTATTTTCAAGACCAAAAAACGGACCAAGCTCCAAAACAAAAAAAAATGTTTGTAGGAACTTAAGTTGATAATATATAGTTACTAGATATCTATGCAACATGTGACTATATTATACAGAAAAAAAGTAATTTAATGCAAGTTAAATCAAGTCAAATAGATTTTATTACGTGTGGGAAAATTGTCCCTACGTATACTCATACAATCCTTGTTGTTGAAAAATTGTCAATATTGATAAATGCAGTATGTGGGAAATGTATGTATGTATGTATCTATACACCTAAGCCCTATGTGCTATTTCGGTTCTTTCTTTCGGTTTTTTTTAATTCCTATTCGAAGCTGTATGCACCTACCTATAAAAATTCTCTGAGGCAAAATTTTTAAGGCGTTTTCCATAATATTTCGAAGGGCAAAACTTCGGCTCAATTAATAGTTATCTGAGGTCAAAGTTGTATTCAGTCTCAATTTAGACCTCTTTTGATAATCTCCCAAATGTTAATAAGTTAAATGGTAGTGGCAACAGTAAATTTTTTTGTATTTGCAAAAAATAACCGCTATGCTTTTGCTTTTCGAAAAAAAAAATGGACTTTACAAAATTCAAGCTACAGTAATTAAGTCAGGTGCTGTCTGGTCGTTTTGCGAAGTAATTCTCGGAATGATGATAGTTGCAAGCCACAAAATTAGTTTTTCGATAAATGTGTTTGGTTGGTTTTCTTTGGGTTTTGATAAATTTGGGCTGCCGAAAATTTGTCCCATATGCTTCCTCTTCCCACACTGTCGAAAAACGAGAAAGCAAGAAATCGTTTTGCAAACAGAATTACCAAGAATTGAATTTGCACCGTGGCCAAATACTGTCCAAACGGTGTAAGCAAAGTTTCTTATGTACTTTTTTTGTTGTTAAGCTCTGCTAAACACATTCAGTGGTGGGATGAAGGTAGTTATCAAAAGTAGACGTTAATGTGTAAAACACAACAAGAAATAAACTTCCAACAACAAACTAAATGTCAAACCAATAACTGATAATGTGAACAAACAACTACAAGTGTTTATGTACTAATACAATGACCGGGCCCTATTTAGGCCATACAAAAACAATGACCGGATAACAAAGCTTATTCATTTGTTTTTACTGCCCATCAAACAACAATGGTAAGATAGTTTAGCTGTAAGCTTAACATGCTCGGACTTTGATTCGTCTCCATCTAAACACAGCGAAAAAACACAAAAGTAACGCAAAACTACGAAATGGGGGAAAGTTTGAAATGAATGAGAATGTCAGAGATAGGGGGAAAGCCGGGACGGAGCTAAATAAATAACTCTTCAAATTTAGAATAAACTTGACTTAATCTGTTTTGCTTTTTTATTTTGATCACTTTTTTATTTGGAATCGCCATTGGATCAAACTAAAACTAAGCGATTTATAATGCTCTCCATTCATAAATGAAAGGCCTGAAGTGTAAATATTTTACACATAACGATATGTAAAATTAAAAAATGGAATGAATTGAGGTACTATCAGTAGTCTTGCGGCAGAAACGATCCTTAACTCAAAGTCGGAGTACAGTATATTTTCTTTACTTTATGAAAATATATGCTAAATAAATTGATGTGACGCAAAAATCGCGATTTAATGGCAATTTATTGCATGGCTTTTAAAAACTACATTCCCATCCAGAATTTAAAAAAAGTGATATATTCTGAAAGAATATCCCGCACTTGTTTTACTTTTAACATATCATTTCACTTGCTCTTGTAAAGTGCAATTGAAAATGCATTTTTTGTTACTTATACGCCCCGTGGTGCTAAAGAAAATTGAAAAGAAGAAGAAGATATTTTTCGAGTACGCAGTTTTATAAAGTTTAAGTACCTAGTCATTAAAATAGGTAAACAAAATCAGGTTTTAGAGCAGTTTTGGAGGCTATTTGGTCAAAAAATAGGGAAAGACAGTATTCTCTCAATGCGGTTGATTTAAAAAATGCCTGTAGATTATGACTTCGAAAGTTGTCAGGAGGCAACTTGCACCATTTTTTTGTTAGGGGGAGTCCGCATTCCCCTCTTAAAACACGTGTAAGTGACCTCAACTATATTTCTAAGTATAGGAGTTGTCGGAGTCTTCTACGTACAACCCTAATCTGCTATTAAAATTTTTAGATTAGGAATAGTTCTCCCACAATATGGACTAAAAGCTAGGATGGCCTATTTTTGGTGTCTTTAGCATAGATAAATAGATTTGAGACTCTTTGTTTCGAGAGAGCGCTGTCAAAATCCACATTTTTTATAACATTTGTGATTGGTGCCACTCCATAGAAAACCAAAAATGGGGATTTTTAACATTCATTTTGGGTATTTTTTAGTTTCCTAATATAATTTCGCAGATTTTGCGAAAATTCAACTTTTTACACATTAATTCAACTGATATTGATAAAAATGAATTTATTTATACAATGATTTAAAAAATAATAACATCTGCAGTAAATAAAGCAGTAACTAGCAACTAATAAAGCCACCACGGGCGTGTCGAAACAATTGTTTTGCAAAGAACAAAATAAAAATATTTGAGCTACTAGCAAATTATTGTATGAAAATGCATTTTTAGGGGCTTTTATTTACAGTTTCCACACCACCCAGGAGGTACGTACATGGCGCGTTACCGAAGTTAGTTTTGGGTGCTCGGTTCCTCAGGAGGCATAATTAATCGAAGCCGATCCTAAAACACAAAACTTGTTAATAATAATATGCACCAAGCTTTACTAGACACTTCACCACTAAATTTACTTTTTAACTTTTACTTTGTGATTTATAATTTAATAAAATTGTCGAAGGCACATTGAAAAACACTTGCTTATAAGAAATCTACCGACTTTGACAATTATTTTCGCTCGAATTTGTTCTGGCTACCACATCAGCTGTCACGGGATATTTATTTTGACTCTAAGCTGGCAACAAAGCCAAATAAATAGCAAGTGAGAGCGACAAAAATGAGAGAGTAAAACGAAGTCTCAAATCAAGTCATCATTGGTCTTTAGGTTATACATGGGCGTTTTGACTCATATGAGCAGTTACTCTCAGCACACGTATTCTTACGCTCTTATTTCAGTCGCTATTGAGAGCGAAAAAACCAGTTTTGCACTGTGGGATAATGAATTGATTTTCCTGCCAGTCGCGCTGCAGACAGCAACGAGGTAACATAGGTAGTCGGCATGTTGATGTTTTTTTATGCCCTAGTATATTTTTGCCCCATTTGAAATGTATAACACAAATAAAATGTTATAATTTCAGATACCTTTGGTGGGGTAAATTCGGAGTTGACTACTTTTACTAGCAAACTAGTTAGCGGAAATTTAAGGAGTTCTTAAAAACTTCAAAAAACATATTATCTCTCTCAATACCCTCATATTTCTCAAAGTCTTTATGACTTTAAAATTATATGCCCGGGTCCCCTTTACAAACATATTACACAATAGACATTGCATATTACCAAAAGCATCGAAAATCATAAAGCAATATTTGTCATTCATTTTGAACAAACACATACATACATAGGTACGCGCTTAAATAGTATCATAAAACAACTTACACTATACATGCTTACATTTCATTTGCCCACCAATGCTTCAGGTAGATAGACCATATGCAATTCTTCCAAATAAAAATTCACAAGTAGAATCCGTTTTTTTTTAAACTAAACAAATTTTGGATAGCTAAATAATAATATCATATAATTTTATTTAAACAATTCAATCAATTAAATATGCATGGGAGTGCAGCCTTTAAAATATGGCTTTTAAAATTTTGATGAAAGTTTTGTACAAAATTCCTAGCTTTACACTCTAAAACCAGGATGTAAAAATGCAAGCTTGCTTCCGTGAGAAATTTGAGATTTTCGGAAGCTAAACGCCGAATTTTTATTTTTATGGACACCAATGTGGGTGTGTATGTTTGTACAAATTATTATTGGCGATCTTTACTGCATTGTTGGTAAAAGTAACACTATTACTTTTCAACATTTCAAATCAAATTTTTAGTAAAATATCATGACTCACTACAAGTTTAGTGATAGTGCATTTTGTAGTTACAGTGCAATTTTTCACTATCACTAAAAGGGATAGTGATAGTGATTTTTAATTTTCACTAAAACTAATATTTAGTGATAGTGATTTTTGATTTTAACTATCACTAAAAAATAGTGGGGGTGCATTTTTAGCGGTAGTGCAAATATGCCCAACCCTGAAATAAATATAGGATGTCACAGATGTCCCGCACCTCCCGTTCTCCAAAGAACAACAATTTTGAACATTCAAGCAACAACACGGTCGTCAGAACCTGAGCCAAATGGATAAATACAATTTGAGCAAAACGGTCAAATAGCACCTGAGCCAAATAATAAAATAAAATAAAATATTAAAAATAAATTTAAAAAAAACCTACTCGCCTTCTCTAAAGCTTAGACAAGGCGGTTTTGTTATTGGAATTTGTTAACAACATAAATTTGTTTAGTTACGAATTGTATACCTGAAATTCATTTAATTAATTTGGGTAGGTATATAAAGCTATCCATCATATAATGCATATTATTATTCGTCTTTTGGAGATTAAGGAACTAAGTATTCTGCTTACCTCAATAAAGTTCATCTTATTTTTAAATATAGCTCAAAGTTTATTATTTAGTCAGATACACTTGAAGCCAATTCTATTATGTATCTAGAAAACTTGAAACTATTTGCGGTTTTAAAGTTTACAAAGTCAAGACGGGACTTCGTTGAGGCTATTACGACCGAATTAGCAGTGAAACATGCATTAAAGAAAACGAGGGCCTGGAAAAAAAAATTCACTTATTATACATTGAAATTTACTAAGATCAAACTTTTTATCTTGGGCAGTGCCACTCCCCTTTTTCCAAAATTCGTTGGCTGTTTAATCTTAAACTCAAATAAAATTTCATTGAACCACTTTCAAAAACTTTTAGTTATTAAAATATATGTACATATTTGGTTTGTAAATAAAAAAAAAAAATTTTAAATTTTACGGTGAATTTTAAAGCACCTTGTTAATGTGGCACCAAAAACGGACATTTCAGTATTATACGAGTAATGACATTTAAAGAAACAATGCGTCTATCGATTTTGGTAGTTATTGATTATGTGACTACTAAGAAACAACTTGTTATTATAAGTGGGCAGTGCTACATCATCAGAATCATTAGTTCATCTGATTTTATGCTTAATACATTTTTATAAGCCAAATGTCATTGTTTTGCTGTATTTTTTACTAAAAAAAATTTTGCTTTGGAATTTTTCTAAGCACCCTGTAACTGTGACCTTCTGAGCATTCATATAATAAAACTTCAAACAATTAGCTTTCATTTACATTTTAAATTTTTAAAATATCTCCATCGGTTTAAAAGTTATGATTTTTGCAGAGAAAAAACTCAAAAGGCGCCATAGTGCGTCGTGGTAAGGATTCCTTTGAAACAGAGACATACATACACATAGCGGGAGTTCCCAACTTTAAAGCCAGGGAAGATTTCCATATTCCGAAAATTAAGTCGTCATTATGTCACATCAATATTACTTTTCTGATTTTCCTAATTGAATATGTAAATTTTTACTTTCTTTCTGTTTAAATAAGGTAAAAAAATGACGGTTGGTGTTTCATGTTGTATTAAGGAGACTAGCAGACCAGACGTTGTTCTGCCTGACCAGGGACTTCCCTAGAAATACATTTCCCAATATTTATACCTAGTAGTGCTTCGCACACAAGGTATATTAACTTCATTGGCCTAACGGTAGTATGTAACGGCATAAACGAATCGAGATAGATATTGACTTATATATATCAAAATGTTCAGGAGGAAAATAGAAATTGATTGAGCCATGTCCGTCCGTCCGTCCGTCCGTCTGTGAACACGATAACTTGAGTAAATCTTGAGATATCTCAATGAAATTTGGTATGTAGGTTCCTTTTCACTTATCTCCGAGCGCTATTGAAAATAGGCAAAATCGGTTAAAAGCCACGCCCTCTTTCTATATATATAATATTTTCGAAAATACAAAAAGAGTGATTATTCAGTACATAATACACCTATAAGGATAATATTTGGTATGCACTTTAGCGTTAAGGCAACAAATACATTTTTGAAAAAATTTTTAAAAAGGGGCGTGGTACCGCCCACTTTTGATATAGTCAAGTTTGGAAATATTATTAATCATAAATCAAAAACCGCTCAAGATAGCAAAACAAAATTCGGCACACATATTTATATTAATACAAGCAATATTTCGAAAAAAAATTATTGAAATCGGGTTAGGTCCACGCCCAATTTTATACGAAAGATTTTGAAAAGGATCATAGATATATTGAATATGCTATAACTTTGCTTAAACTAGCTGTATATCATTTCTATTTCACCTCTGAAGTGTTCGTGGGCAAAGAAAGTCGAAAGCACAAAATTTTTGGAAAATGGGCGTGGCCCCGCCCCTTTATGGGGGATTATTCCACAAAACTTTACATGCCATAACTCCGGTAAAAATTGACTTATTGGAACGATATTTAGAGAAAGTGTTCAACATATAAAGCTAACTCTTTGCTGTAAAAATAAACAAAATCGGTGAACGGACACGCCCACTTTTTGAACACAGTTCTAAAAAATTTCTTCGTAAAATTAAAATCGCGATATTTCCATAATTGTATAAGTTATTTAAATAAGATTTTACACACATAATAAGCTTTTTAACCAAAACTAAACTGTATACAAATTTTGTGGATTTTGGTGAAGTAGGCGTGGCGCCGCCCACTTTTTAGCATAAAAGCTCTGCTATTTTCAAAAGCGATTGCTTGGAATTTGAAGAATGTATTTCAATGAAATTTTGTGAGATACTTCCCAATAGTATGTAGTATACTCCTGCCAAAAATTACGCAAATCGAATAACAAACAAGCAAGATTTACGGGCAAGTAGTTAACACTCTGCTGCCTTTTTTTTATTAATTTTTTTTATTTTCATACCTTTCATGAACATGAGGAAAGGTATTTATATTTTGTTATTTAGTAATAATTTAATTTACCACTCACAACAGAAGTGTTTTTATCGAAAACAATCAGTTGCCTTTATAACAAATTTTCAGTTATTAAAATAGGCCTGAGTAAATTAGGATACCAAAACAGATCACTACTAGGTATTTAATGTTCGGTTACACCCGAACTTAGACTTCCTTACTAGTTTTTTATTAATTTTTAACATTCCACCTACTGCAGTGCTTTAGGATATACAATGTTTCTGGTTTTAACGTCTTTGGTATAAAAACGGATCTTTTTAACTCAATGAGTATGACAAATACCATTATGCGCTGCTGAGCAGATGTATAGTTAGTTCTATCCTATTCTATTAGACTGGCCTTAAACATTTCTGTACACACTGAGCACTTAACGCTACTATTATGATGTTATGAAAATCCTTTAATACTTCGGATATGTATGTATAAATTGCAATATCAAGCAAATGAAATTAAGTGCATTCATTAAGATTTAAGAACGTTAAAATCTCACTAAAATACATTCAGGGTTAAAGCGAATTCAAATATTACTTAGCTGGTAAGCTTGGAACTGCCCACTTTTCCAAAAAATTTACAATGTCATACCCAACGAAGATTTGACTGTATTGGAAAAGTTTAAAACAGATCAACCATAAACTTTGGACATTATTCAAGTACAAACAGAATACAAAACACTTTTCCAAAATTACATAAATCTTGACCAAAGGACACACATATCCAAAAATCATTAATTTAGACCAAATATGTTCATGGTTACGATGAATTGAAGTTTTATACAGCTTGGAGGCGTGGCAACGCCCACTTTTTACAAAATTAATATAGCCTATGCTTTAACCCATGATCCCAAGAATATACTGTGAAATTTTCATAAAAATCGGTTAAGTACCTAGGACGCCTATAAAGGACACACATTCATTTTTATTTATAAGATAAGGCACTTTAAAATTTTTCAAAATGTTTCCACGTTTGATGTATTCCAAAGTACGCAACAGTTCTAGCTAATATTCAACTCTATTGGTACAAGTATAACTATCATCTGCTCGGTTTTATAGAAAATAATAGTAGCGGTAGCAACTCTAGAAGGTTTCTGACTGCATTCTCTTGGGAATGGCCAGATCCATTCTTCTACATGCGGTACAAGCAACTCGCTACTTCTAGGTGCTTGCGTCCAAATATATGTATTTTGAGTAGTGACCTTGTAAATGTGACAAGGCAATGACCTTGTTAGGCCATTCCGACACAATCAGTTTACTGGTAAGAGTATATGTTTTCCTATTTATTTGTGTGCAATTGACACATGCAAAGAGCCTCGCACGCCATTAGCAGCGAAAGCAGCTCAGTTTGGTTACCGACAAAACCGGCACATCAGTATATCCTCCAATTTTAATGCTATACGGTCTTCTTAGTCATCCGACAATCTTAATCAAAATTATAGGCTGTTCTCAAAAAGAGATGAGTCTCGGCACTGTGACCATTTGAATATCTCTGCCTGTCTTATGTATGCAGTCTGCGAGAAGTTTATGTGATGACGGATTCCAATTTCATGTCGTCAAAACTGAGGATGCAGAGCCTATACGAAATCGATACATCGCTTGCACTTTTTTTGTAAATGCTCAATATGAATTTCATAAACCCGTCCTAAAATTTGCAATTTACTAGCTGTCGAACCATACGGAAGACGAAACCACACTTTGTACAAATGAGTAAAAGCTCTGAGTCCAGCCGAAAGAAATCTTGTAAACATTACACAAATGAAGTTTACACATCATGGGTGACACTGCAAAATCGCGTAAGTGGCATTTGTGTAAAACTTTTATAGCCCCTGCAACCAAGATCTATCCATTTATTCTTAGGAAAACTACGTGTTGGGTTGGGAAGTAATAAAAAGAATCGATCTTGAACTCTTTTCATAAAGCCAATAGGAATTTGTAGTGGCAAAACAGCCAAACTAAGTTACATATCACTTACGCGGTTTTGCATTTATGCGTTAAGCGGTTTTCCAGTGTCACCGACGATATGCTTTCAAGCAAGCATTTGCTCATAAGCAGCTTATTGGCTGTACATATATTTGGATGTTAACACCCCACTTTGACCATAGTTTTCTCAATGGAACTTGCTATTTATTTTTCTTGGGTAATTTCACCCACTGTAATTTTATTATTCATCGATACATCGGGCCAGTGTTGTTGTTACAAACATCATATATTTACAACCCGGTAAAGAGATTGCTTGACCAACAGCCGACGAGAGTCATCAAACATAGTTTTTTTAGGGTACAGTTGAAATTTATTTGGTAGTCATTTATTATATTTGTTTGTTTTTAATTTAATTTATCTCCTAAAGGACTTAAAAGTTTGAGAATGCTATCAGGTATTACTTAAAAATAAAAAATCAGTAGTTATCAAAGGAAACCAATTTGTCTCTTCATTGCATTAAAAGCCAGAATGGGTCAGATGGCTAAAAAGAAAAATATTCAAAAAGAATAGCTCATTTCATATAAACAAAGCGCAAGTGGCTTTCCTGACGCCACCCCCTGCAACTACTTTCACCAACTTCATCGACTAATCAGATTTTTTGCAGGGAAGTGAATGCCGTGAATATACACAGTTAATGTGTAAGTGCGTTATCAATAGAACTTCCACTTTTTATGTTGGTATGAACTCCCGCCCTTTGTAATGGTTTGTCAATTCCTTTGGGTAGAAACTACGTATTAGAGAGATTTGATATGACCATTGGCATGCCGTAATGAAGATAAAATGTTGTACATATGTATGTATGTATGTATGTATATACATGATTCTACAACTTGTATGATGGGAACATAGCGGTCAAAATTCACATGTAGCAAATTGATTGTGGGCTAGAGTCAATGATAAAACGAATAACAACAAGCTCATCACAGTTGAAATATTTATTTGCTGATAACTGCAAGCTGCTAAGTGTTTGTTGGCGCACACCAATGAAACAGAAAGACTGAGTTTAAGTAAATACAAAAAGCTGTTAAACTGTTCAACTATAAACAATGGGGGCGTTTTTGTAATATGGGGCAGATCGGAAAGATTGATACAGGTGTGAGTGAATTACGGGCGTATTAAGTAGTTTTAGGTCTGCAGCGTGAGAGTTTTTTTCTTTAGATAAATATGTACGTTATTACGGTTAAGGATTACATGTTAGATATTTTACTCTTAATTGAGGCTTCAAAGAAAGAAATAACAGTGAAGTTGTTTAATGAATTCAATGACTATTTTTATGGATCCCAGTTATTATATCACTTTATCGGCTGATCAGAGTGAGCAACAAATGTTTTCGGTAAAATTATGGCAGAAGAAATCTACTTACGTACAAGTTGTAATGAAAACTCGTTGTGTAACAAAGTGACGGAAACTTTGAAAATGAGTCGGGAGATTTCGAATTAATGATGTTTAATTTAGATGCGACTTGTAACTATGACGCAGCAACACTGACTTAGTCGAAAATAAGCCAGCTGGCAGGTTGACTAAGTGTGACTTAACTAAGTTAGATGGTGAAACTGAAAAAGTGAAAATCGCGACTTAACCACGTGATTACGTTCTGTCAACAGGTTCACTGCCTTCGTCCGTCGGTGCAATTTAGACAGCAAAGGAGCTCTCTGTGAATTTAGTAAAGCGGTTGCATTCAGCCCAGCTCTTTTTTTCAAAGTGCGGCTTAAGGATGTTTTGGAGTCAGTAGATCGCATAATAAAGAGATTATTGGTAAGCATGGGTGGACGGTTTGCTGTAACTCCTTTGGGACATCTTTGTTCACTGTAGAGAATACCGGGTCGTCTATTTGTTTTGAAAGTGTTTGTCCTCTACTATCCGCTTGATAATTTGATATCAGCAATGAGCAACGTACTTATATCAGAGTCGTAGTCCCTCCGACAAATACTACACTTCAGCATTTTAAGGTAGTTTCCATTTGGCTTGATTTCAGGGGCAAGTGTTTTATACTGAGGAGTGTGTTCAGAATTTTTTCAATAACGCTTACATTAGCTCTTGATTCAAAAACGACTTATCTGAGATTAAAATCTATTGAATTTTAGTCCAGATAGACCGTTTTTCGAGTATCAAGACTACAGGCTCGACGTTGTTCAAGCAAACTCCTAGATAGGACGTTTTTGTAATAAGAAAAATATGTTTAATGTGAGCCTCCTTTCGTTACAGTATTCATTCCAAGATTGCTTTGAATAGGTCGGCTCTGATCGACTTCCCCGAATGACTTTCTTCGAGAAATTGTCCATACTGAAAGATGATATTTGCTTCCCATGAAAATTAGTTTCATGTGTCTTATTATTGTTTCAAATTTAGATAACTAAGATATAATAAGTGCGAGTTCGTAGCTTTTACTCTCATGATATTACTCATACGCCATGTGGTACAGTGAAGCTGGGAAATGCTTCAGGAAATGCAAATGCCATTTGACTTTAGCAGGAACTGTGACAGTTTCGTGGAGAGCTACCGGCAAAAATATGCAAACTTTTGCTGAAGCTTTAAAATATTTCGAAATAGTTTGCGAAATCCAAAAATGGAGACCACAATTTTTCTCCTTGACTTACTGTGACTGTACATTGAGATATAATCATCAACTGTATTTACTATCATCCATCATCACGAGGACAGTCACGATCATTACTATTCTTTAGAAGCAGATGCCACCTCGATTGGTTTTCATTTCAGGTACATAGAGTCCAGAAATCCGCTTTATTTAAACAAATCTTTAGAGTTGTAATTCTAATTCTGTAATTTCTAAATTCATCAAATTTATTTTACGAGTCCGACCTGGGCTTAGAATTAATTAAAAAAGTTGTATATACTCGTAGTCAAGTAAATACCGTTGAAATAAAATAAATACATATACATACGACGGAAGGAATCGCTTTTGCAAAATTTTGTTCAATTTTCATATTGTTTTTCTCTTTGAATAGACTTGAAATAAATGGCATATGTACATATCTCAATTATTTGTACTCATATATAATTTAGGATTTTTACATTCTCACTTCTTCATGTGAAACAAAAACGTGGTATCCTTTCAAAAATAGAAATATGTATACTTCATCTGAAGACGGCGGCATTTGTGGCGCGAAATCGTGCCGAGCCCAAAAAATGCATCGAATTAAGAACATGCGTCAAAATAAGTGGTACGATGCCGCGTCGTCGTTGCTTGCAGTAGCTATCCAACTCCTAACTCTATCCCTTTCCTCATCTTATATAAATTTCCCAATCCTTGGACTTAATTCATTTATGCCTGCTTACTCAATGTCTGGTTATGATACATTTTATCCTATGGTAACCTGCGCTCAGAATGACGTATTCGTTTACACAAAAGTCTGATTAAGTTATCATGATAAAGTTGGTCAGTGAACGTTTTTGGGTAGAAATTCACAACATTTTTTTGAACTCATAAATAATCAGCCTTATCATGAATTTCATGGGAACAAATCTCCCAAAACTTTTTAATGGGAAACACTAACAATTTTCCCACTTTGTTTTTATTTCCCCATTAAAAAGTTTTGGAGATTTGTTCCCATGAAATTCATGATAAGGCTGAATATGTTTGCAAAATATGTAATTTACCACAAAATCATATGTTGACTTTCAGCTATAATTTCGTATCGTGATCAACACATAATCAGAGGTCCTTCCTCTGATAACTTTTATCAGAAGATAATCAGCGCATCATCGATAACACTGGTGGACAAATTCGAACTTTTTTCCCCACCAGAGACGCGAATATGAAATTCATATTCATTTTTATTTTTGATTCTATGGTGCCGCTTTTGAGATATTTACGATTTACCTTTATTTCAGTTAGTTAGTTATAAAACATTGGTCGGCAAACCTAACCCGTGCGGGTATTACGCTCTTCACATATATTCTTACACTCTTCTGATGAGAGCGAAAAAGCACTTGCGGCACAGCGGTACGTTCTGTCGCTTGGTTGTTTGTTTTATGTGATAGTAAATTATTCGCGATTTAAAATGAATGAAAGAGCATTTCTAAATAATATAAAATAAAAGCTAATAAAATTTGTTATACACAATGCACACAAAACTTTTTGTTTCGAAGATAATGAACAATCAATACGGATTTTTTCTTTGTTATGTAAATATATAAAAAAATGTGTACTCTGTAAAGAACGATATCAAATACTTTTTTCCAGATATTTTTTTTTTTCTCTCTGAGATCTGTTTTATTACCATATAGCACTGAAGTACCTTAAACGTACATAAATACATACATATGTATTAGTTTTCATATATGTATTAGTTAGTGCAAAGGTAGATTTTCGAAGGGTTATCAGATACAGATTAGTGCCGTTTTCTCAAGCAGGTTACCAAAAAAGTTCAAACCCAAGTACGTTTGAAGCAAGAGCTAATATTTTAAATCAGGTAATATTTTCTTTGTATAACTAAGGAACCTTTTGAATGTTTTTTCAGTTATTTGTAAAATTAATTTACCCAATGCATGCCTTGTGTCTTTAAATCAAAAAGTACGGATGTTTCGGAAATTTTTTAAAACAAAATTAAGTTATTTATCACCTCTGTCTTCGATATGCTACTAGCATGTCATTAGTGTTTCACAAACACTACTTGGTAGCCATAGCTAGAATATTGATGGAAGGCGCAGCTCAATATTTAATTATGCCAATAGACTGAGTTGAATATAATTTGTAGCTATGTTTAGTCAACATAAGCGTTATGTCCATTACATTCACAGAATTACATGCACGTTTACACACGTGCACTTCACATATTTGTAGTAACACTAAACTATTTTTTTAAATTAAACTGCACCTTTATGAAGTTCTGGCGGGACGCGTCCAAAAGTCATAACAAATGTTGTATTTAGTTTGTATTTGTGTTAAGCTGCCACTAATGTGTCACAACGTCCATGAAACACGCAAATTCTTCCACGATCTTACCCACTGTCATTTCCCGAATACCAGCCAATTTCAAATAGAATTTTTCGTCTTCCAATATCATTCACTCCAACAACCTTAAATACATACATACTATGTGTGTATGTATCTACAAATGTCCATACATACATCTCACAAATAGCTGGTAAGCATCAGTATATATCACGGTAAGGCAAATATGTTCTGTATTATTTATTAACCACAGTTGGGCACACTGAATTATATATTTATTTAGGCAATATGCTTAGCTCATTTAAAACTGAGAAGTTGCACAAAGGAAAGCACCTCTAATTTGTACAAAGCATTATACTTAGCACAACACCGATTGGAAGAGAAGTTGGGCGTTAAGGTTTTTGGAGGTTGTCACACCAAATTGTTGTTATTCAAAATTTTCAAACGTAATGTAAAATTCAGTGCACTATAAATTTAGGGCGGTACACCCAACTATGTTATTTACTTGACAATGAAGCAAACATTAACATTCGATCAGTAGGCTTTACTTGCAGCTGGACATGAGTAGAAGCAGCAGTATACGTTGCGTTTGTATGTTATTTGTAACGTCATCCGCCAGTTTCACTTAATATTGACGCCAACAATGCAGGCAATGCTGACGGACGATATTCAGCAGGAGCCAACCAACAAACAATTGTCATACCAATTGTTCTTCCTACCATGGCAGTGACTACTCTTGGCTATTCGCTCCTAAGGCGTGCGTGAGCTCGTCAGTCTGTCTACATTCAACCGATTAAAAATTCGCAAGGTGCTCGAAAGAGTTGTCATCATACAAAAAAATATTTATGTACATATGTATGTATGTATGTATGTACATATCAAAGCTGATTTTCTCGTACATGCATACGTACAGTCACTCACATAAATTAGTATACACCCCTTTTTGGCAGATCTCACAATTTCTGGCTGCAACAAATTTATTTTCACTAATTTCTTTCAAGACAGTTTCTCATGATCTAACACATTGACTTTAAATAATATTTTGAGAGTATGTGAAAAATTTGCAAAATTTCGACCAATTTTCATGGAAATTTTCAAATTTCAGTGAAAGTGAATAATAATAATACTGAATTCTCTTTTAGTACTATTTTTTATATTTTATTTCAAATATTTTATCTTTGCCAGACAGTTTAAAATCTTACTGTAAAGAAAAGATTTTTCGATTTTGAAATAAAAAAATTTTATTTCATTTCAATTCTTTAATATAAATAACATATGTATTCGGTATTATTATTATTCACTTTCAGTGTCGGAATTTCCCAAACCTTCTCCACTTAACGCACCTCTGCACAGATTCCCACTAGCCTCATTAAAAAGATAACATTACTTTGGAGGAAATATTAAAAATTTCTAATTAATCCTTAATTGTCTTTGAAAGTTTCACTTTGTAATAAAAGTAACGGTGATGCTGGGCATCAGGAAAATAATTAAAGAGAAAGCTATGGTTAAAGTTTAGGTAAAGCTAAGCGCAATGTCAGGGTACTAAAACTATCATTCTTCGAACTTTCTAGCTTGTGCAATTTTTAGGAAAATCGAACAAGTCTATTATGAAAAATAGCGTTTGAAATAATAGAATGGATAGTGACACAGTTCCTGAAAAATGACTTGCGTGTGCATGTATCTGATACCCAATAACAAATACTTAAATCAAACTTACAATGATGGGATCATTGATGACAATAGTGGAGAGTTAGAAAAAGGTCGTTTCCAACCTCCTTAATAACTTGGTATACCTTTCATGAACATGAAATGGTATTATAACTTTGGTCCGAGGTTTGTAAGTATGAGAAGAATAAGAGATAGACTTACCAGTAAGTACACCGAAATGGTCAGGGCGACGAGCTGAGTTGATTTAGCCATGTCCGTCTGTCCGTCTGTATGTTTGAAAGCAAACTAGTCCCTCAGTTTTAGACATATGAAATTTTGCAAACAGGAACCATTTTTGCATAGGATTAATTATTTCTCGGAAACAGAAAGTTTGGGTCGATACAACGCATAGCTACCATACAATCGACTGTTCCGATAAACGGGGTTTGGCCTATAACTCTTGCAATTAAAAAGTTAGGAACGTGAAATTTTTGCAGGTTTAGTACATATTATCGTATAGGCGTAACGTGTGTAGTTTCTTCATATTTCAGTTTTTAACATTAGATAATTTGTCAATTCATATGAATTCGGTGCCACACACACTTTTCAAAAAGCATTAAAAAGATGATTACAATAATGTAACTAGTTACCACATTCTAGTATTCTGTCTGCATCAGCGTAGTTGATAAAGAAGAATATTCCACAATTTTAAAGAGCTTTAATACAAAATATAAACGAATTTAGTTTATACTCCGAATTTCCTATTCTAAATAGCAAGTGCTCAAATAAAGGTATCAAGTTTTATTAGAAATCATTCAGAATTATCTTAAAATAATTTACGCAACATATGTTACAAATTTAGGCAGCTATTTGAATTGGTTTATGATTAATAACATTTTATAAATTAACTTAATCAAAAATTGGCGGTGCCAGCCTATTTTATAAAGAAGTACAACAAATTCAAATGCAAACAATATCTGCATCAAATTTCGTGATTATGTGATATTAAATATCATTTTTTTAGTGTTTTCCAAAAAGTTATATAAATAATTAAATGTAAAAGTATGTGGAAATACTGTCCGGGAACCTACATATAAAAGCGATATTTTATATTTGCTCAAGTTAGCGTATTCATTTCGTTACGACCTGCCGTTAGCCGAAAAAATTAACTACCCTGTAAGCTATGCTCATTTGAGTTTAAAACTTGTTGAAACAGTACCTGGGAAGGTGGATCGGCTGGTAAAAGGTAGTAGCGGCTACACGCGCTCTTCTATACTTTTATTTCTTAGTTCCAGAGTTGACAATCAAATATCGACAGACAGCATTTTCCAAATATTGCAGTTTCGCAGTTTCCTTTCTTTACTACTGCGTGATAAACGATGTGGTGCGTGTTACCTGCGTGATGCATGCAGTAATGCAAAAAATTTTCTGTGACATTCATTAATTATTTTATATGGAATACTTAACATAGCCACGTAGACCTTGGCGACATGCAACACGGCGACTAAATGACCGTCAGACAAGGCGACAAGGCATCAACCCAGAATCAGCCAAAAATAAATAGAAATAGGTACATATGTGTGTTGAGAAAACTTGCGCTTAGTTTAAGAAGAAGATGAGAGACGTGATTGATGCCGCGTAATGTCGGATATACAGGTTGCACATACTTCTCTCAAACAAGCAGGTGGCGGAATCCCAATTGATTATGATACTGCGGCTGTGTTTTACCACGTCTAATTTTACAATCGGAATTTTAGTTGGAGGCCGGTAGTTAAAGGCGTCTGGATTAAGTTGCAACCACTGACGTGACATTTTATATTATTTGTACACAATGCCAATAAGGTCATGGGAAAAGAAACAGTATATATGTAGGGTAACTGCACTAGTATCCGGACACTTAGCGTTTTTCTCATCTTTGACTTCAATTTCTCAATTTCATCAATTTCTCACTATATACGCTGCCGCGAAAAGTTAAATTGTTTATAAAAATATAGACATTTCTAAATAATATGACGTATGTGTAATATTAATTTATATCGTTCTTAGTATTATTAAATTAAAAATCCAAAAAAGTTCGATTTGTTCCAGTTTCCGGACAGTCAAATTTAGTTTCCAGACACTTTTGTTTTAGTATCCCGACACCCGAGATTTGTATGACTTTTGTATGTGCACTGTATTTTTGAAACATAAATATCCTTTTGTATAAAATATAAAAAACTCTCATTTGGTAGCATTAAAATGGTAATTCAAATTTTTATTTATAATATGAAAGTTTACTATATTTCGAACAGATATTACTAACTTTTTTGTAATATGTTAATAAATACTTGCTTGGCACTTATTTTCCTAAACAGTTCCCACTATTTTTTTTTTACAAAAACCTGCAATTTCGCCGGATGCTTAAACTTCTGTCTCTTAAATTACGTGTAACTTTTAAACAATACTTCTGATCCAACTAAAATATTCCAAGGACACTCAGAAAACATGTATATTTCCATTAGTGTTGCTATTTGAGAGTATTTTTTGTGATTTGCCTATTAATCCCAAAACATTGGCATAGTGTCCGGACACTAGCGCTGTCCGGATACTGGTACAGTTACCCTATGTATGTACATGCTTTCAACTCTACCCTCTGTTACCAAATTAGGTAAAGGATTAATACCAACACGTATCTCATTGTTGTGGCAAATTCACACGTACATATCTGTGTATGGATAGCCATGTCCATATTTACCTCTAACAAACGGTTACAAAAAATACTAATCTTACATAAGGATGGAACTTTACATGTAATGTGAAAAGGATATTAACCTTTTTGTTTAAACCGAAGCTTGTGATTCGTATTTCCGTGAGCTTGAGTTCAAGTTGATCAAGCTTAAGCTAGATTTGATAACGATTAAACGATTAGAGCAACTAATTATGTCGTTATTTCAAACTTTATTTGAAATTTGTCAAATTTTTGGAATGCGCGAAACAAGCTCGTTTTCCGTTCCACAAGTTTGTACCACTTCGAGTGTAAAATAAGAACTATTGGTCTTATCATTCCCTTTCGACGAGCTTCAACTGATGCAAATGAGTTTAATAAACACATTTTCCAGGATTTATAATAAAACAAAAAAAAA
Source organism: Sphenella marginata (assembly GCA_951509765.1). NCBI lineage: Eukaryota > Metazoa > Arthropoda > Insecta > Diptera > Tephritidae > Sphenella > Sphenella marginata. Next base: position 32,325,327 of record OX608082.1, on the reverse strand, counting down.
AATATTAGTAAAACGCCAACTTCACTATAATATAGGCTCCGAACATGTGCATATCTCCTAATAGCTGCTCAAGTGTAATATACAACGCGAGACATTTTTTCTGTCTATTTGAAATCAACGATCGCATGATAAACAGAAAAATATACTTATTTTATCACTTTACCCAGTGGGAAAGTGGGGAATGCATTACCTTTTTCATGCATGAAAAGATATACGAAAATTGTTGTAAGAAAAGATCAATCCAAAAGCAATCGAAGGAGTAATGTGTCGCTCTATTTTTATTTGTAGTACTACATTTTTGATTTTTTCACTGTGTTTTGAGATTTTTTACAGAAGCAGCCAATGTGAAAAATTTCAAACTCATTCTGAAAAATAAAAATAAATATTTTAAAATCAAAAAAGTTCAGAAAATTTATGAAGAACGCTGCCGTTTACTGCTGTGTCCATTGATTATTTTGAGACATTTAACTATATGGTTAGTGTTTCCACCTTCTGGACATGGCGCCTTCGCTTCGGCAGAGCTTTATGAAGCGGTTTCCCCCGGTAGTCCTATCTTGCAATGCTGCAAATTAGGGCAATCAGTGAGGTCATGCATAACATCAAAGTCTATAAACCGGTACCTCTTTTTCCCGAACTTGCATGCTTCTCAGACCAATGTGTTAGGATCGAATGCGATTATCTATCTTGTTATTGGTCATAAATTGCATATTATTACATACATATATGAGCTGTGAGGCATGACAAAAATTTTGAGCAGGAATGCATCTTTTCCAACATACTAAGTAATGCCAGATATAATGTGTCCCCTATAATGCATCTTTTCATTTATAAAAAGTAATATAAAAAGTAATGTATAGTTTGTCGCTTCAGTTTGTTGCGAGCGACACATTACTTTCGTAGGACATGTGCTGTGTTAATAGTCATGCATGTTGTAATGCGTAAATAGTGTAAGTGATAGATTACTTTTTGCATTACCAGACATTACCGTTTCCAACTGGGTACTTATAGGAAACATTTATTATCAAACAGATGTACATATGTACATGTATATCTAGTTTCTCCAACCTTTTTTGCAGGTAAAAAATTTGTGAGGATGGTTTGTTCCAGATTCTATTCTACATAAAAGTCACTCTGTTGCCATACACCGCAAATCACTTGGTTATGAGATATTGGCCATTAAAGACATACACCATTTTAAGTGCATTTTCACACTTTAGGTCAAGGGCGCATGGAATTTTTTTCTAAGGATGCCCATACTTTTTCAGAAATCTTGTTTTTTATACCCAAACTTTCAGAAAATGCTAATAAGTACCGAACCTGCAAAATTTTACGATCTAAGCTTTTTAACTGCAAACTGTATAGCCCAAAACCCATTTATCGAAACTATCGATTATATGGGAGCTATATGTTATGTTGGCCCGATCGGGGTGACTTTCGCTACACACGTTACATGTATAGTATGTACTAAACCTGCAAAATTTCGCTTTCCTAGCTTTTTAATTAGAAGAGTTATAGGCCAAAATCCGTTTATCGGAACAAACGATTGTATGGGAGCTATGCGATGTATTGGTCCAATCTTGTTGATTCCGACAAATGATTAATATAATACAAAATGTAGGCTCCATAACAAAATTTCATCGAGATACATATCTCTAAAATTGAGGGACGAGCTTGCGTTCAAAAAGACATACGGACGGACGGACAGACATACATGCCTAAATCAACACAGCTCATCGCCCTGATCATTTCGGTATACTTAATTGTGGGTTTATCTCTTATTATTCGCATACTTACAAACATCGGACCAAAGTTATAATACCATTTCATGTTGATGAAAGGTATAAAAAAAATTATTTCTAACATTTTCAGTTCAAACTTTAAACAATTTTCATCACAAGCATTTCTTCGAAAATCGGCGTAGTTTTAATTCTTAACCAAATTTTGTTTTGTTATACATACATACATATGTATATATATCCCGAAAAATTTAATAATTTTAGTTTGACATACTTATGTTATGAATTTAACTAGTTTTTTTATCATTAGAAGTAATTGGTAATTTACTATTAGACGGTGTAAGAGACCACACTTGCTTTTCAGTCATCTTATGATGAATTTAGTATATTAATAATTCATTTCATAAAAGTTTTTACAGGCATTCTTTCAATTGCGATAGGTATAAAACTGTGATTGGCACCACAAATTTCAGAACATTGACCATAGAATAATCGAATTTTTTTAGCAGTGTAGGAGAGTGTAATTTGATTTCTTAGAATGAACAGAATAATCCATTGAGGCGTGTTCGTCCAGTATTTGGTCGAATTATGGGTGTGATCATATGGTGCGTCCCAAATGTAAGATTACAAATTATGCTAGAATAATACAACTTGGTAAGAGGAATACTATTCTTGTGATACATAGGTTAGGTTAGATTAAGGCACCTAGGCCGGATGGCTCATTGTGATACCACTAATAAATAAACGGGTTGAGTCTCCTTTATACACTCATGAGATTGAACCACCCTTTACGTTTAATGAGGCGCAGAATGTCTCCGATTTTGGAAGAGCATAGCTCCGCTAAATAAGTAAATTAATACCTTTTTAGGCACGCCAGCTAGGACATTTTTGGACATGTTCTGTTTTTCTAGATAACTCTGTTTCAAATCTAACACCCTGACTGATAGGTAGCTGTGCCATGTTCACTTTCTAAAAACTGTAGAAAGAATAAGAAATTTTGTGTAACTGCAAAATTACATCATTCTAAAAGGTCAGTAGTTATGGTTAAATTTGGCTCATTTTACATAGCAATTTTTTCGGAAATTACGTTTATGCCAAATTTCATTCTAAACTTTTACTCAACCTATCGTGTCCACGGACGGGCGGATAGCTGTAGTGGAATTGACTAACTTATAGCGATTCGATTAGGTTCGATTTTTCGAGTTTTTCAATAGCGATTCGTCGCTTGCGCTATCGAATATACGATTCACTAACTTATCTATAACGATGCGGGCAAAGGATTTATCATCTCGCTATAAAACATACTTTATGTTCTAATTTTTTAATAATAATAATATGGATATAGTATTATTACTTCAATTTTTAATAAAAAATTCAAATTATGTGCATTTTATTTAACGACAACTGCAATTGTGTGTCGTTTACTTTGCGAAACAGCTGATGGCGAATACTCGAAAATCGATAAAAAATAGTTAGTGAATACCAATATCGTGATAAATATCGGTTAGGACGAAATGTCGATTGCGAATGTCGTAATCGAAGTTAGTGTATTCCACTACTGGGTATGTCTTAATCGATTCCTCCGTTAACTCTCAGAACTTTGATATACGGAACTCTTTATCTATCTCCATGACTTTATGCCATTACATTACAAACCACCGTTGTATAGAAAAAACTACTTGTATTTATAATATGCTGTGTACCAGTAGATACACAGAATTCTATGCTGATCAAATACTTTCAGAGGGAGCACATATGCCATTCACACACACATGAAGGATTGGGATTTAATATCGTGTTTATTTTTTGTTTCGAATTATAGCCTGCAGCACTTTGATAAATAAATTTGCATTGATTCCACAAAGCGGCTATATTTCCTATTAATCTCAAAAAGATAAAGTTTAAAACAAAATAGTGAGATTTTCCGCTGCCATGTTTCGAACTGGCATCATAGCCAGCGCAGCCGATATCGCAGCTATATCCACTGTGATGCACACCAAAATGTTTAAAAAACAAACTAAAGTACCGAATTCTTTCATATTAATGGTTGGTTCTATCTATACAAATTCAGAAAGTTTTTACTTGACCCATGAAAACGGTTTTATTTGAAATATGGGTTTTTACAAAGGGAAAGTTAGCAAAGGCATTTGTCAGGTTTCGTAGTGATTTATATGGCAGAGCTACAAATTAATTTCGTCACTGGGATTGTATGCTCTGTGTAGCAAAAATGGAATAAAATAACTCCACGAGACAGTTTCACTATATGAGGACCATAACTAGCTCTGAACTGTTATGCTTAAATTGTTGCAAAATTTTCTCAAATTGATCCATTTCAAATGTAATTTGGAGTATTTGCACTATTTCCTAGCTACAAGTACTTTAACTAGCTCTAAACTATCCACTTTGCACTCGACGCATTGACTAGCTCAGGACTGTTGATTTTCGGCCTACCTGTGAACCGCCTACCAATACCAGACTTTAGAATGTGTTTTAAAGATCTACACTGGGGCGTAATTGCCACTTTGTAGGACATCATAATGTTAAAAGTGTCAGTTGAGCGCATTGTTCTGTCCTAGCTTTAGACAATCGTCATTCACTGAAGAGACTACTCCCTGAGAAAAATGTTTGTAATTTTTTTTTTTTAGGTCGACTTAGCTCATTTTCTTTCAAATTAGTTTTTCATAGAAAAATGTGATTGCCCAAAAATTTCCCTACAATATGGGTATCAAATGAAAGGGGAGGTCCCCAGGTTTCTCTTAGACTACGATATACTTCGATAATTTTATCGGTCAAAATGTGTTGTCCAAAAACCTTAAAATTTCCGTAGAATATGGGTGTCAAACGATGGGCATGGCCACAGCTTTCATTTTTCTTTCACTTTTCGATATTGCGGTTGATCTATACTATAATCAAACTCTAGAAAAGTTGTGTCTGTATATTGGGAATTTCTTTGAAAAAATGACTGGGGATGCCTTGGGGAATGTTTAGGTACAACTAAAAAGTCAACAAAATGTCTAAAGTCAGCAAATGTCTATTAAAAAACGTCTTTACTTTAGTTGGTTGCCGTAGACATAAACGGGATAGAATGTGGGGAAAAAAAGTTTCAAACTGAACGGGAAGTGGTCGAATTCCCCTCCCCCTGGGTCCGCCATTGTTGGTAAGGCAGATGAATTTTTTCTGAGAAGCTTTCCATTGCAGAAATACACTCATATATTTAGGCAAACCACTGCCGGTCAGCTGTCAGAAACAACTTTTTCTAAAGAACCTGCGAAATTCGATATTTGAGGCTAAGAACACCATCTCTATTCCTCAGGGACCAGCTTATAAAAGTGGTATAGTAATAACTGTATATCAATACATATATAAAAAAATTGTATGAAATGAATAATTTTCATTTTCATATGGACTTAGCACGTTGATTTTTTGTAATATTTTTTTTTATTGACTTAGCACATTTTCATATCACTACATTACAACATGTAAAACCGTCATTATGGTAACTTTTTGTTTGGTAGACGATGAATTTTTAGTTGTAGCATCTTACTGCATTAAAATCTCAGTTTCTAAAAAAAGTTTACTTAGCACCTTTTCTTATGAAGCTAACGATTTGTCAGCGAGGTTATAATTCAGTATAAATAGGTAAATTTTTTAATCATAGTGGTGTATGTCAATTTTAGCTTTTGTAGCATACTTGCAGGAGTTGAAAGTACCAGTTTGTGTAGAAAGTGGATTAGTCCTTTCGGGTATAAATGCGTTCATGCTCAAACAAATGTGAACAGTCCAGCCCATACATTACATAGGACTCATTACGGATAGATCCCAAACCAATTCATTTTATGCAGGGACTTTTGTAAATCTACTTACATACATACACAGTCTTGCTTATAAACAAGGCTATGTTTGTAGTACATTTGCTATTGTAAATAACAGGGCGCCACCATGGAACAATTTTTCAATAAACCTTCTTTAACTCTTTCCAAAACATTCTTATTTGTGTCTGAATACGCTGACCGTCTACTGCTTACATACACATACTCAAGAAGATGCAAGTCATATCAGTGATAAAATTACCCCGGTCATCTGAGACACTCGAGCGATAAACGTAGCCTATTCAGTGACCGGCCTTAAATATTTTATTTGGTGCTAGTGGAGGCATAAAAAAGCTGTAGTGTTTTATAAACAGTACCCGTATTTGTTCAACAAAAATTCTCCTTCACCCTGCCTTGTATGTACTTATTTGTGGTAAAGATGCATACCTAGTATATATTTGGCTAAATACAATATTTTTAATGAAAGATCTTTCAGTTTCAATTTGTTATAAAGTGGAATTGAATCGGTGAAAAGAAACAAACAACGTATCGACAGCCACACTGCAAAACCCCGTAAGCCACTATTTTTCCAAAAATAAGGTTCTGAGCCTTTCCCATAGATCGTGATATTTCGCACGCTAAAATTCAGTCAAAATCGGGTTACAACTTCCCGTTTCTTTCCAGTGGTGAAATGAAATAACCGTCGCTCATATACATACGTTATAATTATTACAGATTTTCCCTCTCCTGAAAACTTGTTGGTTTTGAACATACAGGGTTTTGCAGTGTGGCTGTCGGTATGCTCCTTAGCAAATATCGTTTTTATATTTACTTTATATTGAATATACATATGTACTTGTACAATCTTTTTGAGTTGAAAACGCCTGCGCCAAAGAATTTAATTGCAAATATGTGAACTTGTCTATTACTAGAATGCTATTTTTTTATACAAAAATCAAGTGATTACATAGTAAGCAGTTCACATCCAATTTGGTAGAGTTACACTAAAGTGGTAGAAGTCTGAACACTGATGCCTGTAAGAGGCGCAAGGTTTTGTATAAACGCATATGTATATGTGTATGTAGGTATGTATGTCAACACATTGATATATTGTAAGTGGTCCCAGAAAATTCCAGTTTCATGAGCGGCTAAAATGAATCTTATAGTGCTAACGTAAACTCTAAAGCGAGTCATCCGCTTTTGGTTGAATTTATAAACAAATTATGTCTGGATAAGTCTTGTTCCAAAAGGTATACGTCATAACAAAAATACTTCGTTGCAAGTAGCAAACATTGAGTCATCAAGCGGCGCTGAGTACTCTTGCAACATCCCAGCTCAAGTGGCGCAGCAATTGCGTCTTCCTGCATATACAGCAGTTATCAAATGAACTGCGCTAAGTGGCACACATCGGCAGGCGGGTAAAAATCAAGTGGTCACCCCAGTCCCAGGTACTTGCACTTATCCGTTCAAACCATTGCAGCTACCGCTTTTGACGTACCATTTTAAAGGGTTTAAATTGTTTACTTCTTTTTGTCGCTGAAGCATTACATCGTAGCCAGTTGGAGTTGGCACTTTTACGGCCGAGTGTTGAGTGTAAGTAAAAAGAGGAAAACAACCCACCAGGAATTTTCGTTAGGTGCTATTTGTGTTATTCATCCCAGCATGCAGGATTTTGTTAGGTTTATCGCAGGTACTTCTAAAATGTGTTAGCTGGTCATAACAGTTTTGAGTACCTCATTTACCACCTTACTATAACAGGTATAAATAGGAGAAGCCGAAGTTATCAGATGACAAAGTAAGGCTGTGGGCAGCTACGAATTCAGCATCTTTACGAAGATGTCGGATAGAAAAGCAATAACAAATATGATCGCATGTACGCACGATTATTTCCGAACGATCACTCTTCATTCCTTTTTGTACTATACAAATTCATTCATGCGAAGGCGGCCATCGCAGTTCGTTAGTCATGGGGAAAAGTCATGGAAGTTTTTATGCTCCGCTGGTGAAGAGTAAGGCTGAAAGTATTCATGATTTCCACCTTCGGTGGCCTACTGGGAAGTACAACGCCATCACCACTGACAAAACATAATCAGAACGGTATTGATGTCAAGAAAGTTACTACATATACATATACATGGATGAATTAAGGTTCGGATTTTACAGAAGGCCGCTCAAGAAATACCTAATATATCAAAGTAGATGAATTTTTACTAAGAACTAGGCCAGAACATTACCATGTGACAGAATATTCATACATATGTACACTAGTGCGGATCGGTTCCCATACAAAAGAAAAGGGTTTCCAGTCCACCCCTAGGATTAAAGATATTTTGAAGGCGATCCCAAAAAAAAATTTTTTTTTTTGCCACGCCCCCCCGATGGGCTATTTACTTTTTTTGACACTATGTCGCCATTTTAAGTCCGATTTTAATGAGCCGTACACCGTTGTTCATGGCCTGGAAGCCACCACAATTCTTACGTTAATCATTTTTATTCCGAGTTCAAATTCTAGTAGTGACTGTCGGTATCTCGTTTCACATCATACCTATATTCCAATTTTTTTTAGTCTGTCGAAAAGGCCTTTAAATTCTGTGAAACTTTTTTATTGAAAATGAACATCTACGACCAAACCAAATTTGGTTGAGGATTGGTGTAGGATTTGTGTAGGTAGAGTTTGTGTAGGTAATTGAAAGGTTTGGAATTTATTATAAACAAGTTTTAAAAATTGCGTAAACCAATGAATGGTTTACAATTTAGGCTCAACAAAAATCATTCCGATGCTAGGTGAAATCATGCTCTGTTTGAATAACCCTAATTTTAGCTGTTACTAAACACTAGAGTACACGCGCCTTTTTTCTACACTAACGCACGCGTGGCCATTTTAAAATAGCAATACAAAACTCTTCTATGCCCGTCTGTTTTAGCGTAATTGTTATTTTGTAAAGTCATGGTGTGGTGGTAGTGTTGCCGGCCTACCACACCGAAGGTCCAAGGTTCTAACCCTGGTACAGGTTACACCAAACGTGGTTTGAGCAAGTTTCGTTCGAATTTGTAGGAACGGCATCTACAAAGGAAATGCCAACTCCGAACGGCATCTATAAATAAAATGAGTTTTTGCTGAGAAGCCTTCCATGGCAGATACACACTGGGAAAGTTTGGCAAACCACTACCAAGAGGGGACCTTGTATTGAAAAAACTTTAATATATTTTAGTTGTAAGCTACTATTACTGCAGGGTATAAACTGATGAACATATGTATGTATCTACGAGGGTACCGTTTTATATTTTGCGCATTATAATGGAAACAGTATAATTTTAAAGAAAATAGTTTTATTGTTTTTCAAAATATTCTCCATCCAAGTCAGTACACTTCTGAATTCGCTTAAACCAATTTTCAAGGCACTTTTGCCACTCAGAAGAGGATAAAACAAGCTGTTTGAAGGCTTCTACAGCTCCTTCAGGCGATGAAAACCGTTGACCTCGTTTTTTTTTGTTGATTTTCGGGAATAAAAAGAAATAATTAGGTGCCAAATCAGGGCTGTAAGGCGGATGACCATCAATTCGACCTTTTGAGTCTTTAAGAACTCCCTTGTGTGAATCGATATGTGAGCGCTCGCATTGTCTTGGTGAATAATGATTTTTCCTCGACGGTTGGTTCTCCTTCATTCTCCAAAAACTTTTGGGAAATAAATGATTGTATACCACTTAGAATTGACCGTTTTAAGTTTGTCTATTGGAACACATTTTCCGAAAAAAACAGGCTCCTTTGCTTTGAGGTGCTTCTTGTGCTAACAGATTTTGTTGGCTTGGGCTCGTCTTGGAACACCCATACAGTCGATTGCTACTTTGTTTTCAGCTCATATGCATGTCGTACCCGTGCTTTGATCCACCGCGGTTAAATTTCTTCAACATTTCTTTACACCAATAGACACGATTCCTTTTTTGGGCAACTGTCAAATTATGAGGCATCCAACAAGAACAAATCTTCTTTAAGACCAAATGTTCATTGAATGTATGCTGGTCCCACTAATGGCCAAGGAAGCCTCTAACTCGCGATATGTCACATGACGATCTTGTATTACCACCGTTTAGGACGACCTTCTCGAAATTCGTCCTGGAAAGATTGGCGGCCACGTAGGAACTCGTTTGACCATAGTTTCAGAGCGGCTAAGTGTGGTGAGTCAACACCAAAAGTAGAAGTAAGTTGATTGATGCACTCCTTTGAAAATCGTAGTAAATCATCGCATGAAATGTCCACCAAAAAATGCCAAAGGTGCATAATATAAAAGGGTACCCTCGTACAAAACATGCCTAGTAACAAACACAATACAATGTCGTGAAAAATGAAAGGCAAACCTACTTAATATTCACAAAGCGTGTGGCCTGATATTGATTGACATAACTTCTGAGTACACAGAAGTTTCATACCATATATTCATACCGGAAGAGGGTAAAGTACTGTTACATACTTATCCATACCTAAATATACATATATAAATAGTTAACATTCGCAATGTTGTGTAAAAGAAATGTAACAGAAGGAAATACTGAAAGCTTTAAATAACAATAAACACTGAGTAACGCAGTCGTCTAAAGTCTTTTGATTTTCTCTCCGAAGTAGGTTTTAACAAATATAATATTTTACTTGAACTCGGATGAGGATGATTTGCCATAACTCTCGCATCAATTTTTGAACTATCAAAAACCCTTGGAGAGTCTACTTTCTCAAGTTCGGATAACTTTATAGTAATAGACAATAATATATGGGCCGAGAGCTCAGAGTTAGGGTAGATGATGAAATTGATGAAAATATTGAAACCAGTAAAGAAGAAGAAATGAGTGGTACTGATAGATACCGAAAGTAATAACAAAGATGTTAAGGAAATTACTGAAACTAAATTGCTGTGAGGGCTGTTTCAAATTTGAAAAGGATCTGCAGCAAAAACCTCATTTCATTCGAATTGTTACCAAAGTTGGAGAGTCACGTGCAAAATAGTTTCCTTCTAAATAAACAAAAAAACCTACATACGTCAATCGACAATTTCCCAGTTTTTTGAGTAATGAAATGAAAATAAAAAAATCAGAGATTTATAAAATGGGTACCCACCCCATTGACCGGACAAACATTAACTGGCGGGGAGTGTCCGCCCAAAGGAGGTTTAAAAAATGTTCCTTTATTAATGTGCCCTAGTGGATCTCAAGCCTTGGAGCTTTCGCATTTTAATTTTTCTGGTTGACAGTTAATATGATTTTAGTTGGCACAAATAATGCAAAGTGATATTTGCTTTTGAACTTAACTTAGAACAACTTTGGCCAGGCTGGTACTAATAACAAAGGGGCGAAAACTTAGCCAAAACAAAAATAATATGTTCGGCCCATTGTTTCCAACTACATACATATGTACATATGCAACAGGGCCGTGCGCAGGAATTGGCCTTGGGGGGGGGTTTTAATTTAGATTTGCATTCACATACATTTTTCACTAAGATAAACATATTTGCTGAAACAGATACCTAGACCCATACATCATAAATTTAAATGTTCTTTAACTTTTCTGAAACTACATACTCTGATACCTAAAACTATACCCAAGAAAACTTTTTTGGTTGTACACATTTTTCTGTATTTGATAGAGAATTGGTGATATGATGGCATATCCCAGCTAACTAAAAGTGCAAAAAAAAACTTCTATCGGACCATAAAACGATCTTTTCTCAGAGCTTTACTCTCCAAAATGAGCTTCTTTCGGAGCACAAATGGAGCGAAAAATCGCTCTACGCGGGAACTCCAACGGAGTCATAAAAAAGAGTCCGAAATGAGTCCGATTTCGATGAATTTGAAGCGTTTTTTGACTATTTTTAAATGAACTGCGGAGCCTTTATTGGTGCTTTTCTGAACCTTTTTCGGAGCCTTTTATTCCTACATTCTGAGGAGTTTTGGAGGATTTTCAGACGCCTTTCGGAGCCCTTTAATTGGTGCTTTTCTTTTATTCATCCATTCAGAGGGTTTTTGGACTCTTTTCGGAGCCTTTTATTGGTGTTTTTCTGAAGCTTATTTGGGGTCGTTTTTTATTTCTTTTGGGTCATAATTTCTTTGCGCAATTTTTCCCTTCTAACTATTCTGCCGTCACCAATTCTGACTTTCTAAATTATCCCTATGAGCTACATGGGAACAATTTAATTAATTGTCCAACTATATGCGTCATTGATGTTCTTATTTATCTGAAAACTTTGAAGGAATCTTTTAAATGCGGTTCTGATAGGATTCCTACATGCTTCTTGAAGAAGTGTGCTAACAATATTTACCAACCCCTTACCAATTTGTTCAATCTGTCACTAAAGTGTGGTGTTTTTCCAAAAGCATGGAAAGAGTCGTTTCTTCTACCGCTTCATAAAAGCGGAAGCAAGGCTTCTATAGAGAACTATCGTGGCATAGCAAAGCTTTCTGCCATCCCAAAAGTGTGTGAAGCTATTGTTACCAATCAGCTTACGAATCCTATCTCTACCTTGATTTCCGACTGTCAACACGGGTTCTGTAAGGGAAAGTCCACCTTTACAAACTTACTTGAATTTACTTTGATTTCAGTAAAGCTTTCGATAAAGTGTGTCACTCTTTACTTATTCATAAACTGGATCAGTTGGGTTTCCAGCCGGGCCTCAATCGCTAGATCTCTTCTTGCCTTAGCGACAGAGCACAAAAAGTAGTGTTTAAAAATTGTGAATCCGATGTTATTTATGTCTCCTCAGGAGTTCCTCAAGGAAGGCATATTGGCCCGATTCTGTTCTTGGTGTTTATAAATGATATTTCTACAGTAATATAATTTTCGAAAATTTTAATGTATGCCGACGATGTAAAGCTTTGTCATTCGAAGAAGCTTCAATCAGATCTAAATACACTAGTTACTTGGTGCGATTTAAATTATATGCCGCTTAATCTAAAGAAATGTAAGTACATGGGGTTTTCGAGAGGAATATCACAGCCAGCTTCCTATACAATTAACAGTTATAGTCTTGAGCAAATGTATGATTTTGTTGACCTTGGGGTTACTATGGACTAAAAACTCGGTTTTAACTGCCACATTAACTTAACAGTCAATAAATCTAGAGGCTTTCTAGCATTTGTTAAACGATGGTCTAAAGAATTTATGTAACTAAAACTCTTTACTACATTAGAAGGTTGTATAATTTGGAACCCACGTTACCAGGTCCTCGTGGATCGCTTAGAATCAGTTCAAAAACAATTTTTAATATTTGCCTTAAGAGAGAGCATAAAAAAGTCAATTCTTTCTATCCTAAATACATATCAACAATTTGCTTTCATATCCTTTGATTCTTATCTTTATTCTTTACAATAACTATTCGCTGTCAACTAATTATTTATTAATTGTGTCGTCTACTTTTTATCTACCTTACTTAGCTGATGAGGTTTTCTCTGTAGCTGAGCAGTTTTAGGTCTCGACGATTAACAAACCAAAGCCAGACCATTGATAAACGTCCATGAAAAATGCGATCTTTACCTTCTGTTAGGTGAAATAAAAAAAAACCTCAGAAATTGAAAACATTCAAATAATTGAACGGTGTCGCTCATCTGCTCTCCAACGTTCATTTTCTCACAATTCTCTTTACGCCTACATCAAAAAGGGTCAGAAAACACTCGAAATCTTTCATATAACTGAGCCTTGCAATTCAGTCGCTCTGTTAATTGAAACTGCTTACTGTTTTCATCAGTAAAATTCAAAAAAAAAAATGCCCATACGCTACACAACTTTGTAATTTCGGAAAGCTCCAAGTGCAATTCAAAGTGCCGGACTTATCGTCGCTGCCGACGAAGAAAGGCGCATTAAAAATATTGTGGGAAATAAGGACGCATAAAAAATATTTTGACGATGAAAGGCGCATTAAAAAATATTTCGATGAAGAAAGGCGCAGTGTATACATTTACAGTAAACTTCACAAAGGATTTGGTGCTGGATTGAAAAATATTGGGCCAGCCCAAGTACCCATTATACGTATGTGTTTTTATTTAGTATTTCGTTTTTTGAATAACTTATATTACAGCTAGTTATCGAAGCGCGTCTTTCTTTCCTAAAAAATATTTTAAAGCGCCTTTCTTTCTTAAAAATTATTTAAAAGCGCCTTTCGTTCTTAAAAATTATTTTAATGCGTCTTTCTTTCTCAAGATATTTATAATGCGTCTTTCTTCAAACAAAAAAAAAGTTTGCGCCTTTCATCGTCGACAAACAGCTTTGCGCCCTTTTTCGTCGATAGGAACGTTATGTATTGGCCAACCTTATTCTTTGCAACTTTCACCAATTTCTTCTTCCGTAAAATTATTTTAACTAATTTTGTCAAAAATTATTAGTCAAGATTCAATACAAGATTTATAAACTGTATTTTGAAAATTTTTGTAAAATCATTGCAACTTAGATTTGGCCATGGGGGGGAGTTTTAACCCCCCCCGTGCGCACGGGCCTGATATGCAATGACCCTGCAATAAACGCGATTAGTCTAGGATGCATCCAGGATGAACCACAAAGAAAGATGCGACTTATGGCTGTTCTGATCACTTGGTATGGGTTGGGAGACGAACTGTGCCATTTATACCCGAACGTGTATGAATGTACTAGTCCACTTTCCATCCAAACGGCAATTGTTAACTCCTATAAGAATGCTACACAAATGCAAATTTACTCATTTAAACATATTTAATTACAGTCAGCTGTAGACTAAAGCGATTAATCGCGGATCGCTCTCTTTGAGGTTAGGGATACGATTTTTTGAAGGGGTTTATTACTATCGACCGCCGAAAGATTGAATGGCTTACCCCTCATGAGTGTACACCGAAGACTTGAACCGGATACTAATATGATAATTGGAAAAAATTTAATTAAGTTTCTAAAAGTAAGATTTACTTATTAAAATTACATCTCGAAGATTTTATTTCTTTCCAGTCCTTCGAAAAAATCCTTGCTACGCCGCTGTCTAACTAAGTTCATTTCAGCTGAAAAAACCGAAAAACGAGATATTCTGCTATGAATGAGATAAGGGCATAAGAATAAAACAATTGTACAAAAACAAAGATTTTGAAGCAGTTGCGTACATAGCTTAAAGTCAATCCGAATTCAACCTAACCAGTTACCGGTGAAATCATTCTGTATTGCCATTGAATACCATCATCATTCACATTCTGCACTTCAAACTCTTGATTGAACATCATTTAGACGGATCGCTAAGATAGACCTACAAACTGCCTTGCCTTTACGCTGTTTCGCGACTCCTGCTGTCATCTTGTGGCCTACATTGGTGATGCCCATGCGTAGGGTTTTGCAAAATAATTCAATAAAACAATGAAAGTTAGCTGTCAGCAACGGTACGAATCATTGTAAAACAACGCAAATCCTACGCCAAGTTTGATCGTTGTGCTGCAGCCAGACATCGTTCACGGCTGCAACATAAATCGTCAACTGTCATTTTGAGGAAAAATAATTTTGGCCCCAAGGCAATACAACGCAAAGGTGAATAGGTAAGTATTCACAGAAAAGATGTAGGTAGGTACTTCTAACGCAATTTACCAAAAATAACAAAAAAGTGTGTAAGTTATGTAAAAGGTTCATGAAACACTTTTGCACGCACTCTTGCAATTTCAGTTAAGCCCATACCGCCATCATATCACATCTCATACCAGGATACGTACATATGTATGTACGAATCGTCGTCGAAAGTGTAAAAGGAAGCAACGCAATTCTGCAAAACGGCGCAATCGACATTTGTTGCAAAAATGAGTTTTACTTATGTATCTCTGACCCCTAGGTTAGTTAAAACAAATATTGATTTTTGTACAAAAAAGATAAAAATAATGCTAATGGTTTAAAATGTATTTCTAATTTTTTTGGCGAGTATCCGGTTAGCAAACAGTGAAATACTGCCGAAAAGATAATCCATTTTGACAACGAATTTGAATACAACTGTAATTATTCTCCTCTCGCAAAAATTTGTACAAGTATGGTTTACATTTCTTTTATAATTATTTGAAAAATAGTTCAATTTTGTCAGAAATCCATTGGCTGCTTGACTAAGAGTTGATATACCGACTGACTTCGTCAACTGGTTCGTATTCTTGGGTTACCGATCACATTTCAATAGAGATGTATTTTAGTGTCGTTTATTTGTACGGAGTTCTTGGCGATACAACCGAGTTTTATGAACATTATGAAATATTTTTTTTTACTTCTGATTCTCCTATTGACTTATTTTGTCATTTAAAATGGCGATAAGTTCTCGTAGCTTCTCGTCTTGCAACTGCATTGTGTACAACCAATCATTACTGTCTGATGTTATTTCAAAAATGGAGGCCCCCGTCTCAATGGATTGGGCAGCTTGATCGGGTGCTCTACTCATAGCGTCTACATGAGATAGTCGACTGGCCGAAAGATGGCCATGTAAATCTATGCGACAACGTTCAAGTACTTTAATAGCAGCGAGAGCTTCTAACTCATAGGAATTATAGCGGCCATCGGTTCCTGTACAGTGACGGTTATAACACATCGTCGGCTGCCATATACGGGAGCAGTTGTCAAAAGATTATTCATACTTTGAAATGATGTCCTGTGCAATTCTGACCGATGCAATGAGTTTTGCTCTGTTGTGCGTAATAGGGTGGGTAAGCACTTCGTAATCAATGAATTGTCTGGCACAATTTTTCTAAATATCCCAAAAACCGTCGAAGTTGCGTGATATTCGATGGCGTTGGGAAGTTTTTAATTGCTGATAACTAACGACTTCCAGATTTGTACTGTACTTATTTGATAACTTTTTCAATGCGATAACGACCTTTCTCGTAAACGTGTCTATTTCCATTTTTACACAAACTATCTGTTCCGAGTAGCACGTTTTCGTTTAATAAATCAGGGACGATAATCATTATGAGCTAAATAATAAAAATCAGCATTTAATTATTTATTATTGTTTGATCAATATTTTAATTAATAATTTTATCTCGATTTCAATATTTTTGATCGCGAATAGTTACTACCTTTGATGTTAATCGATTATACTCAATCAGAATAACTACCTCTTAATTTTTTTTTCTTAGCCGTAACCATCATCTATGATTTTTATACATTTTTCTTTAATCACAATCATTGTCTTCGATTTTATCTTTTTTCTTCAAGAATAATTGTTAACTTTGAATTTTATCAACTTTCCTCAAACATAAATATTTATGAAATTTTCGCTCACGTATAATAATTATCTTTTAATTTTTATTTTTTTACTCATTTTATACATATTTACTTGATTTTTATTTGTATTGCTTATGATAAAACTCTCACCCTGCAAAAAGTGAGTCTGGTCTAAGACTGTATAAAATACAGTCTTTCGTTGACATACTACCGGACCAAGTCTAGACCAATCTCATGTAAAACCATAGGACCAATTTACACGGAGCATGTCCTAGGCTTGGTCTACCATTCTACCATTTATGCCGTGTACAGTCCAGACCAAAGATAGACCGTTTGGTCTATACATAATTTTTGTGCTCATTAACATAACAAGTGAATATATTTCTTCAATTCGGCAAAGCAAAACTACATGCGCACAACTAGTCATATTGGTCTAGATAAAAACTAGATTTTTCTAGCTATCTATATACCACTAATTTTGTGTTATAGGACCAATGCTTTTTGCAGGGCAAGTGTTTAATTCTATACATAAATCTATACATAAATCGTCCATAAATGGGGGAAAACGGCATATTTTAAATTCGACCATCTCACACTTTGATGAAAATTTGCCTAAGGGTACACTTTACCTACTCGAAAGAAACCTCCTTTTTAGAAATTGCACTTTCGAGCAATTCAAATTACCGAAATATTTAAAAATTGGCGGTAGTAGCTACATATTTTTAAGCTGTGATTACTACCATGGGTCAACCGATTTTATAGGTTTTTTGTACCATTAGAATTAAAGGTATTAAATCCTTTGCACTGAAAATATTTTCTGACATATTTAGAATTGTTTTGAAATGTTTAGAAGATTGTGATTTTTTCGGCCGAAATAATCACCCACACAGCATTTGAATGAATAGGCTTCGAAAAAATCGGCAGTTAATTGTATTTTGATAACACAGGCCGACAAGAAATTTGATTTTGATTGATTTTGGATGGATGAGATATCCTTACCTAAATGTGCAAGAAACCCCGTTTTTGCCTATTTTTATTATCTATATATATGTAAATGACAGATTTTAAAGAAGAATTCTTTCTCTTACGAATGGCGTTGAGTTTGCTCAAATATCTTTTTTTTTCGCTAAGATAAAGTTTATAAATTTGCTAATTTTCCTATAGCTGAAAAACCACGGAATTAACGTATGATGCAGTACACATACCTCTTATGATAAGTCTACAAATTTCAAGATATTGATTTTCACAAGTATGGCAGACATATTTGAAGGTAGCCCCACTTCTTCTTCTTCCCCGTTTGATAAGCCATCTGACTGAAATCGTGTTCTGTACTTTCGTGCTACCAGTTCTTTAAAAAACATATACACTATTTTTCCTATAGTTAACTGAAAAGCAATCGAAGCATTTTTTTCGGTATTTGTTTCCTTTAGGAGATAACTGCTAAAACACGACCAAGAATCACGGGAGAGGTATCAAAAGACGCGTTTGAACCTCAGTGACTATAATCCGTAAGCAGATTTTTGAATTTTTGTTTTTGTGAAGAGATACCTATTTGCACTTAAAGTTCGCCCTTTTCTGTCATTCTCATGTGGACCTCTACAATTTCAATTACGAAAAATAAGTGGGATCGCGTAGCATGAATGACCTGGCTCATTTTATGATTTTTTGTTAATAACTTTTCACTGACACAAAAAATTTTTATTTCGGATCATTGAGGTCAAACCGCGTATTTTGACACCTTTTCCGATAATTTTGGACGTGTTTTAGCAGTTGTCTCGTAAATGAAACAAATACCAAATGCCACATTTTTTCTGAAGCATTTATTTTTGCATCCTCAGAAAATTTTGCAATTAAAATACATATGTTATATATATATTTCATTTTGCGAATAACTACACATTTTTATACACAAAAAAGTACCCAAAAAAATTTAGCAAAATTTCCAAATTTAATAACAACTAATAATTTAACTGTGGCAACATCACGCCCTCTTGGCGACACGGTTAGTGTCAAAAAATTTTGGGTGAAACTACCAAAGAGGATGTAAATTACATTATTTGAAACTACCTTCAAATATTTGTATCGTGGTCACAAGCAACTGACAGGCGTCAGCGAATGAATGGAAGAGAAACCAGTGGAATTTTCATTTGTGAGAAATTATGTTGTGCAACCATGGTTAAAAAGTGATTATTATTGAATAATATCACCACATTTGCAATTGTTTTGAATTGAGGTGCAGTGAAATAACTCCCAAATGAAATAACTCCCATGAAATAACTCCCAATGAAATAAGTCCCAATAAAAATGAAATAATTCCCAACTTTAATAAATGAAATAACTCCCAAAGAAGGAAATGAAATAACTCCCAATATTTGGTAGTTATTTCACAATGAAACCACAAGTCCCCAAAAAAATGAAATAACTCCCAAATGAAATAAGTCCCAAAAAAATGAAATAACTCCCAAATGAAATAACTCCCAAAAAAAATGAAATAAATCCCAAATCAAAATTTGAAATGGTATATTTTTACAACATAATCAGTTACAATGAAATTTGAAAAATACAGGAAGTTAATATGTACATAGATATGTGAATGTAACAATTACATTAAAACCTGAATAGTGTTGTCGACCTTTTGACGGCAAATCGGACAGTTAAAGTTTTCTAGTCCTTCAGAAATACTCTTAGCATGAAGCATTAGAACACAAGCGTTGCATATTTTTAAATGTTTGCACGGCATCAATAGTACATTGGGCTCAACCTCCAAACAAATTACGCACCCAAAAAGCGAATTAATGTCAGTGACATTAAGACGCATGACCAAAAACGAATTAAAGTCAGTGCCCTTAATTCGTTTAATATTTTGACTTTAGTTCGCTTTGGACATGCGAATTAATGTCATTGAGGCAAAATTTGACTTAGGTCAGATCCTCAATTCGGGGCGTGATCGATGGTATTTATGTGCAGAACTCCTTTCCGCATTGGCGGCCTGCGGCCGCGCTTCAAAAAATAACCCTGGGCTACGCCATTCCAACTCCGGGTGTGTGCCATAGCCGTGGCGGTAGCCACGGCTATGGCAACCACCCGGAGTTGGAATGGCGTAGCCCAGGGTTATTTTTTGAAGCGCGGCCGAAGGCCGCCAATGCGGAAAGGAGTTCTGCACATAAATACCATGGATCACGCCCCGAATTGAGGATCTGACCTAAGCCAATCTCAGATTCATTTTTTAAATCCCAGATTCTTGATATAATGATCATAAGTCGAAGGTGATAATGAAAAATGAAAATTTGGAATATAAAAAAAATGTACTGACTTTAGTTCGCTTTCTTACTGCGAATGAATGTCAATGACGTTAGTTCGCTAAAAATATTCCCCAACAAAAATGAAATAACTCCCATTAAAAATGAAATAACTCCCAATGCCTGGATTACAAGCAATGAAGTAAGTCCCAAAAAATGAAATAACTCCCAATTTCCAAAAATTATGAAATAACTCCCAAAGATATTTTATTGGGGATTATTTCATTTGGGAGTTATTTCATTATGAAATAATTCCCAGTTAAAATTATGAAATAAGTCCCAATGAATTGGGAGCTATTTCATAATGAAATAAGTCCCAACTTGCATGGAAAATATTTGGGAGTTATTTCATTTTTTTGTTGGGAGTTATTTCATTTGGGAGTTATTTCACTGCACCTTGAATTGAGCGTTAGAAAATCCACAAAATCTCTATCTGACAATTTATACGCCAGCTGATGCAATGGCATAACCCTATTATTGAACCATGTGTATATCAAATATGATTAACAAATTACTATAAATTCTTCTTAAAAAATCATCAATTATGTTTCAAAACTCAAATCAAAAGTGATCACAAAATTATTGCCCACCGCATTAAATATGATCAGAAAATAAATTGAATTCAACTTTCCAATAATATCAAAAATGACGACGAAATGTTTAAAAAGTGTTCAAAGAATCATTTATGACTAGGTTCCACTTTTCTCCCGATATATTAATACTCGCGTGAAAAACTGTTTTTAAAATTGATTGTTTTTAATCATTTTCAGAATCCTACAGAATACTTGTTGTTCAAAATTTTCAAAAAATGCTGGCTGGGTCGTTATGAGGGAAGATCCCTACAAACATTCTCGGAGTGTTCATAATTTAGGAATCCGATATGAGTCCTAAATACATATGAAGGGCTCAGAACCAAAAGGATCTAAGTGCCTCTATGTAAAATCTGGGTAGGGCGTTTATTGTATGGGAAATATATGGCACTCCAATGTCCGAAATGACTCGGATCTCTTCATATGTGAAAAATTTTAGGTTCAGAAATACGATCATAAAGAAGTCTTTTGTAATTGAATTACATTTATCATCGAATCTGTTCCTGGCTGGCATTGTTCTGGGCTTCAGTTATATTATTCTTGCTCGCCAAATTCAGTTTGAAATATTTTTTATAGCCCTATAGACATTCCCTAATTATGTAGAAGCATCTTTTAGTGTGTAAGTAGGCACATTTAACGGATTTCTTTGCCAAAATCTATTTAAAAATTTTCTTTTTTAACAAACGAAATTTCAGGTATATTTTTTCCAATTCTAGAATCAAAATTTCAATGCTAAAATACGTAGTTTAAAAGGCAGAAATGTACATTTTAGGAATTTTGTACAGTGACAAATGACTCTAAAACTGCTTCATAAATGAGTCTTTTGTGAGTCGAATAAGTCGCGATCCTGAAATGGATAACCTGCTACATTTTTCTCTGTTATAATAACCCAGGATGTTTATAAAACAAACCTTAATTACACACTCGTATTTGTATGACCCTGCGGGTTAGGGGTTAAAATATGCCCGAGCTAGACATATCGGTCGTAAGAGGCGACTAATATGCACAAAGATAATGACTTGCGTCTCACACATCTTTTTCTTTCTCACGGACGGAAGAATGGCATACGCCAAAGCCTTCCGGGAGTTTTTTGTCGTTACAACAACCACTCATATTGAGCTAAGCTCTGTCGCACAGGTACTTTTTATTCAATTTCTCCATTCCGCTTCTCAAAAAGCAATAATAGCTAGTGTATAATTCGGGTTTAGTTTCGTTCAAAAACTCATTTCACAAATCATATTTTCGGTTGGTAAAGTGTTATTTATCATTCATAAAGGGGTTGCCAAGGTGCCTTCAAATATTCTAGCTTAAAATGTTTGCTACCTATATAGCTTTTTACGTATCACCAATGTGAGCTCTTATAAAAATTTACCGAGTTATTTTGTAGTCTTTAATTTAATCATATTAATTCACAAATATTTTTTATTAAATTTTTTCTTTTATGGTTTTAGCAAACCCAGAAAGTAAAGTAACTCCATATACCAGCCAAATCGGATCATAATGCCATTTTTTCAAATATATCGACTAGCGCCAGTTATATACATACATATGTACATACATATCTACTCCGAATAAAATGTGGATAGTATAACCTGTTGCAAACCAGTTCTTAAAAATTGTAAAGGAAATTTTCCTAAGGCATTTTATAGGTATTCGCGGCACAACGAGCTACCTAGCAAACAAGCTAAACTTTTCGTGCTGCATGTTGGCAAAATTTGCTGCATACTTATTTGGTGCCGGAATTATGGCATCAATTCCACTGCAATGACGATAAATAGCAGGACTTTCACAAAACATTTATTTTTTCATCTGTCTATGTCTGGTAGGAAGATAAACTACCTCCGTGGTATAGGGTACTGTGCTGGCCATCTATACCGATTCTAGTAGCGGACCAGGTACCATCTAACGTGGTTAGAAAATTGGTTTTCAAAAAAGGCCCTGGCAGTGGTAGACAAAGCTCTGAGTGTATATGTATGTATCTGCCTTCTCAGCTACAACAAGCAGGTCTGTCCAAGTAATATCCTCGGAGGTATGTCGCGTGAAATTGTTTATAATATTATACTCATTTGTGTTTGAAATTCGACAAATTGTAATGGGGAGTTTTGTGTATGTTGAATTGGGTCCATTAGACCTGACATTTTGAAGGGTAGTTCCGGGAAGAGGAATGCATATTTCCCAAGCTCCTTTACCTCAGCGATTTGCCATCCCAATTCAAAGTTTTTAGTTCAAAGTGAAGCGAGTATGTGGTTGGCATCCTCACTCTTCATTTACGCTACGGAACAGAAAACAACAAATTTTGTGTATCGTGAAGCCTTCATATTAATCAAATTGCTATGTTCGAACTTCGAACGAGCTACGATTGAATTTGAAGCTCAAAGAAATTTTATTCCAATTTCTACAAATATGAAATGAAAATGTTAACTATTGTTTATTTTGGTTTAAAATTTAAATTAAATTAATTAATTTAAAACATGTAAAGAAAGGGCTGTATTCGGCTATTCCGAAAGGTTTATGCCTTTCATAACAACGCATCACAAATGAAATCGAGATATCTCTAAAACTGAGGGACTAGTTGCGTCCAAACAAACAAACGGACGGGCAGACGGACCTGGCTAAATCGAACCATCTCATCGCCCTCATTGAGCCAAACTTATTTATAAGTCTATCTCTGCTTCTTCTCATACATAAAACCATCGGACCGAAGTTGTAATACCATTTCATGTTCATGAAAGGTATAAAAACCTATTTTAGACAGAAAAAGTTCGTTTTATAAAAAGGTGTACAACTTAAGCAACTAATTAACATCAGGCGCTTAAATTTGTAAGCGAAGCAGTGTTAAAGCATATTTAAGCCGCCACATGATAATATCTGCGTGCGATCAAAACTACATACATACATATGTAAATTGGGGTGGACCAAAAAACTTACTTCCTTAGTAAACTTATAATCGAATTAGTAGTTCGATATAGAGTATAGATACTGACCAATTATAGGATATAGGATCGCAGGCATTTTCTTTATCGAATAGACAGGTAATCAAACACTCTAAAAAAATCGTTATTTTTCCAATAAAGAGGCCTTTACAAAGTTATGCAAGGTGTAGTCGACATTGAATTGTATTCGATGTTAAGAGATTCGTTGATTATGGGAAACCTTTTATCTAACTTATCTTCTAATTGGAAACGCTACTTGAGCCATCCAGAATGGCCGTCAGGAACTTTAGTCGCATGCATAATATTTTCCTGATTTTATCTACAATCTGGGATCACGGGATTCGGGACCTGCTCTTCTCCCTGATGCTCATAACAAAGAAAAATCGTTTATCAACAAAATTCAAATTGTACACTTTCGAAACACATTTTGTGAGGTTTGTTGTTGTTATTGTAATATAAATTTGTAAAGCAATTTAACGCTTCTCAATTTGTACCAAATATATATGTATGGTGAGATAAACTGAAAAGTATATAATATTTATTTGGTAGAGCGTTAAATTTTTTATATTGGACCATAAATAATATTGTAAGGGACACATTTTTGTCAAAATAAAAACGTAATGAACGACATTCTCGAAGGACCATTCATTTAAAGCTAATGCTGGGTCAGTATACTTCACCCTTAAAGGAATTCTATTTTTCGATTTTTTGCCCTCCCTAATGTGCTTATGTATGCATTTTCTTAGACTTTGGCACCACCATTACAAGCCTGTGACATTCAAACCCAATATCCAATAAATGGGCAACGAAGTAGGATCATAGGCGCACGCTATTACAACAAGCGCATCCTCACAATGTCATCGCTAGATACCGGTTTCTTCTTAGTCCTATTTTATAAGATGTACACTCTTTGAGCAAAATCTACCGCTGGCTATCAGTTTAAGACTTTTTATTCTTAGGTACCCATGTATGCAAATATATCTATCCCTGCAGGAAATTATGACCTTATCACTCTTTTTACGAGACTTAAAAGTTTAAACATGAGTATTTCGGCACATTGAATTGGAAGTATGGTGCACAAGAGACCATAATCCTTGTTTGTCGAGAAATAAACAAACAGTATCAAATTTATGTTTGTAAATAGTGAGTGGCTTTAAAAGGCGAAAGTACTCCGATTCTTTCTTAGGTGACAGCAGGTATTTCATATTGCCTTCGTGCACCGCATGCCCACTCTTTCGGAATTTATTAAATCCAATTGGTTCAATCTTTCCTTCAGGGTAATTTAGTGTATCTATATGTATGTAAATAGTTGCCCTTTAGATTTCGACCGTCAAGTTACTTTTAATTATACCTGCAATGGTGTTAATGAGATATTTAAGAAACTCACTTCTCGCCGCGGACTCAGTTTGCTTCTACCATGCATTGCGTGATTTAAAGCGCTTCATTAAGTTCGTGAATTCGATTGAATCACGCGCAGTCGAAGGGTCAATAGAAGGAGCCATTATGTGTGCAGCAAACTGCTAGCATTAGGAGCTCTGCTACATATATGATTATGTTTGTAAATTAAGTGGTTCCCTAAACAAAAGCTGGGAAAAATATCGTTTTACGAAGAACCTGTAGGTTGTATTCGGAAATATAAGAGAAACTGACTTCGAAACTGCTTAACAATCTTTAATGGGGTTCATTTTATTAAAATCTAATCATTTTATGCCATACGAAAACTATCGCTTTCAAAATTTCCTTTCACTTGTTATTGACGAAAACTTTCAATTGGTTTTCTATTTTCATGATTATTTGCGGGTCTAGATTTGTTAAATAGCTGGAAAATACGTAAATAAGCTGTATTTGGTTGGCCTATCCGTTATCTGAACTACATATAAGTTCATTATACAAATAAAAAGAGGGTAATTTACAACGATGAAGAAAAGATATGTATGTACTGTTGAACACTTGTATTCATTCATTACTAGAATAAAAGAAGCTATATTAGGAAAATGTGTAAGCCTGACTTAAGGATGCAAGCATCCAAATTACATTAATTTAATCCAACAACATTGAGACTTATAACAAAAAATTTCCCAAAACTTTATATAGCCTGTAAAAATTTCATTTAAATTTGTACGCCTATAAAACACATTCATTGTTATTTATAAGATTGAATAGAGAAAAAACAAGTGGATTGTAGCAAAATTGTGATTTAAATGAAATACAATTCTACATCTACCAAAAAAGCTGGTGGCCGGCACATAAGCTATTTAGTAATAATAGGGAATGAAGATAATGCAAAAGCTTTAAAATGCATTGGCTACCCGAAGTAGTAAAAGCATACCACGGAGCGTACCGGATTCATATCCGGCCAAGGACTGTTATTTCGACAACACTCCCCAAAACCTTCGGGGAGTGATTTTGTTGTTAAAACAACAACAACAACATGTAAGTATTAAACAGACCCTTTCACTAAAATTTGTTATTTCTAATTATTATAGTTTATGCAAAAATATTAGACACATAATTTTTCTTTTTGTCATTAAAACAAAATTGACGGAGATACAGCCTTTTAAGAAAACGAAAAATGACGTCATCTACATGCAACGTATATCTATGTATGTATGTATATATGGCGTATGCTGATGGCATTGATATCATCGGCCTTAACAACCGCGCCGTAACTTCTGCTTACTCCAAACGAGAAAAAGAAGTCGAAAAAATAGATTTGATGGTGAGGGCAAAACGAAGTACATGATGTCATCAAGCAAAGCGTTAGCGCATTCACGCCTTGAAACCCACGCCACTACTGGCAGCAAAAAGTTCGAGGAAAAATGTCTTCGAAAGATCTGCGGACCTCTACGCATTGGCGACGGCGACTACCGAAAAAGACTTAATAACGTCGACATTGTTAGATGGCCATTTAAAGAAGAAGGAAGTTATCTATGTACATATGTATATACACAACTAAAAACTCGCATAAACTTTGTAAATATTCTCTTTCGAAAAAACTGTAGTACAACGAAAAATACCGATACATGTTTTTTTACAACCATTTTCAAAATTTTGTGAAATGGTCTATTCTAGCATAGAATTAGGTGAAATATTTCAACGTATAATGCGTAAATCGCATTTGAATGTAATTTTTTCGTTAATATGTAGATATAATATATGTAACTGACGTGCGGTAAAAATAGGAACTTGCATGGGCCCCCTAGAACAAGAATTGAATTCTGTAAATTAATGTAATGAAATATTAGCGAGTCGACTGTAGATGGTAATTGTGGCACTCTACTTTCAACAATTTGTGTAAAACACATCTAAAAAAGTTCCAGCAAGGAGGGCCCCCATAATTTTCGCCCCGGGCACTGCAATGCCTCTGTGCGCCCCTGGATTTATTTATTTTCCTACAAATTTAATATAAAAAAATCATATTTTCGTATATATGTATACCACCTTAATAATCTGACTATAAAACAGACCATATATACATACAAAGCAACGCATAACACAGATCAGAACGAAACTAGGCAGACAATCAATCTTGTCAACAAAACTCTAATTAAATTTCAATAGTTGCATATCAGAATCCACAACACCCACCACATCGGCTATGGGTAGCGAGGTGCAACCATTTTTTATTGTTTGGGCTCAGGGGTCTTCATGGCCATCATTGCTAATTTGTGGGTAAGTCAAAAGCAGTTTTTGTTATTTTTTTCAAAAATCCCCACTATCCCATGCTATTTTTTGAAGGGAAAAGCTGCAACAACACAATCGACCCTTCTCTTCGCTTGTCATTGTTTCGTCCTAATGTATAAAATGTACATTCAGCCATAGGTAAATATGTGTGCATGCGTGGATTCCCTTCATTATCCTTAGTTACATTTTATACCTACCCTGTGAGTAAGTCAGTTAAAAGTGAGAATAATTTCTGGTTCAGAACTAAAGCTAACGTAACGTGACTAAGAAGAACTAGTGCGATAGTAGCTAGATTTTCACTAGTTCGAAAACAACACAAAAATATCTGTTTACATATTTAAGTGATTGTTTCTTAGGTTATAACAGGTTTAAATTTTAAGAAAAATAAACATTAACCTTTATTTTTTGGACTATTAACATCTTTTTTCAAAGAACAATTTAATTTAAGAACAAATTAATTTGTTAATTTCATTCTCTCATACCATATTACAATTTATATTATAGAAGATAAAATTAGTTTTCTTCATCTAATAAATTGGTCTACAAACTTTTTTGAACCAACGAAATGTTATACATATATACATGTATGTATGTATATATATGTAAATAAACTTCATGGAACCTCTAGAGTTTAGAAGTGGTTCAGAACTTAAAAAAAATAGTCGATAACATACAAGAGATTGAAAGTGATCTAGTAGGGATTCTGAACGCCACATAATCTATTTAACAAGTTATGAAGTAAAAGTGTTCTCTAGAGAGTATGTAGTAGTAGTAGTGCTACGTACAAAGGCATATTCCAACCATGATCGGATAAAAATCTGGATAATCATTGAGTCGCGCTTACCAAAAAAGATTTTGTTCAGAGAGGTTCACTTTTTACCCATGTTGAAAAGATTTTTGCGTGTAAGTGTGAGAGCATACTTTTAGGCACTTGTCGTTTTCCATACAAATTCTAAAAATATGCGTTGGTGTTAGTAAAAATTTGTGAATTTTTGGAATCAGAGTTTCACCATGGTTAGCCATGGTTGGTAGGGTTCATTTTATTCGCGACAAATTCAAAGTGCTCTTTGAAGTTAAGTCACTCAACTGATTTTGGAAAATAGGTGTGGTACCACCAACATTTTAATAATGCTAATTTTACAAATATTTATTGTTAATTATAAATCTAAAACGTTTTACGTAATCATAATGAAATTGTTGATTTCGGAAAGGTTACTCTTTATTGTGAAAATGGGTGAAATCCGTATATGGTCAAGTCAAGTTTTTAATGGTAATATTTAAAAGAGGTTTCGAGCCAACTTACGAAGAACAAAAAATGCAAAGTGGACTCTATATATATTTGCTGCAAGTTCTTTATTTTATATTAAAACGACAATGCGGTGTAGATTGGGATGCCTTAATAAGAGTAGATACAAAGTCTTCCATTTCACCCGACCTTAGACTTTCCTTGTTAATTACTATTGAATCGTTAGTGGTTTTTTGGAAGGCCGATTGGTGATTACAGCTGTTTTGTAAATCTATCTTGGATATATTCAGTAACGGTTTCAAACATGTGTGGGTATACCCACCAATCCATTATCTTGCAAATTTACCTCAAACTAAAAAAAATCAAAAGCACACACAGAGCATGTTGGCCTTTAGTTTGACATTTCACTGGTTTTTTGTATATAAAAGTTGATAGACATTTCTGAAAACCTATAAAAATCGAAAAACAACCAATTTTCTCTGCAATTTTTTTTCTGATTCAATTTTAACCCTATTTTTCTCAAACATGCTATTTTTCAGTTTGTTTATAATTCAAGTTTTTTAAAATGATTCTCTCCAAGAAAGCAAAACAATTTTTGTTTTCAAACTAATTTTTCAAAGTCATCAATGTTAAGTGAGTAAAAAGTAAGTTTTTCACATAAAATAGCAGAATAATAATTTCTTACAAAACCGGCTTTGAATTTAGGATTGGGACAAATGGTCCCTAAACGATTGCTATTACATACATATTTGCTGGAATTTTGTGTTTTGTGGTGTTTACTGGGATTCTTAATAAGGGTCAGCTACGCAAACCAAAGCTTGCTGCTACGGATTGACAGTTCTAAATTGCATGATCTCTTTGCAGCTATAAAACTAAAAAAGGGTTGCATTGATGATGTGTTTGTGTATATTGACAATTTTTTACAAGCAGGAAAAACAAACTTGTCTGACTACTGATTTGATATAAAAATACAGTACCTGCTGGTCGTTTTAATATATACTTTTACTTACCAAGAGTGTATTCATTAATTCCTTGAATTAGTTTTCGAGACAATGGTTGATAAGAACAAAATATGTATGCGTAACCCCAGGTGGTAGCCCTACTAATTTTACCATATCACACAAATTTTTTAAGAATTTAAATTTGGTGGCACCCCTGTAAAAAAGTATTTTGACAATACTTTAGCAGCAGAGCTTGGAATCTAGCATGCATTACATATGTACATTAAAAAGTTTGTCCCAATGGGTAGAGCCGTTTTCGAGAAAATATGTGCCACAAAATAAAAATCATGGAATTAGGATTAAATAGAAATATTTTTGTTGAGGCTGTTTGATACTCATATACAAAAAACTTTTCCATGAGGCATTACTTTGTAGAAACTCTTTGAATGTAGTACAGTATCCATGTACCAAATTTCATCTAAGCAATAAATCCATATTCTATCACAACACGACCTTTCTATGCAACATCTCATAGAAAATCAACATGTGATGAAGTTTATGACAAGGAAACTGCAAATGCCGCATGGTAATCAAATTAATAACACACCGTGGTTCTCAAACCTTCGCAACCGGCGATAGGAGATCTCGGGATATGTGATTCTTTCTATGGGAAACCACTATCCACTGACGAAGCTGACAAGCTATGAAAGGAAAGTATTAAATTGGTTGGTAGTGGATTTAGAAATACGGCAGAGTACAAAACTTCAGTACTTGAGACGTCTTTAAACTTTGAGAAAACCCATCATATGAAGGAGCATATCCTCATATTGTATAAATGAAGCTATTTCGCGGTTTGTTTCACTGTATTTAGCAGAATAAAACAAACAAAACCTTTCATAAAGTTAATCTGAAGTTAATTCGTTTCAGCGCAGTTCAAACCACCGATTTAATGTCAACCACAGAGGGTGGGGTGTTTTGAGAATACAAGTATTGCTCGGCTAAGCTGTCGCATAAGAATTTCATTAAATACGCCTTTGGTCAGCTAAAACATAAACAGAGTGAAAGTACATTCGATTATTCGGATATCGATGTGACAAAGTACGTGTGCTGCCTTCTAGATTGTGCACAGTTGTTTGTATTGATGTATTTGCAGTGAGCGCATGGTTCCGTTATCCACACTTAATGAGAAATTCATAAGGTGTATCAGGGGAAAACTATGACACCGGCAAAGAATCTTCAGGGCAGAAAGAGTACACGGTTAGAAATTAGAGTTTCTGTAAAAATTAAAATATTAGGAAATCAAGTTTAAAAGTTAATTTACATTTTCCGGTATTCACGTTATTAAGGCTGTTAAAAATAAGGTGCTTTCTCATTTTGCATGGTAGTCGAGATTTGAATACGAGTATAACATGGAACCTTCAATCGAGTCATCACATGATTTTATGTTTGTATTTATGCCTTTAAAGGCATCCAAATCGTCGACCGCTTTTTATGGAATTTCCACAGCGGGTTTATGTGGTTAATCGGAAAGGCTTAGGTTACATAATAGATATATAAATTCCATTTTTGCTAGAATAAAATAAAAGTTTGTTTACATAGCTTTGAACCATACGACAAATTTAATAAACAGCTCATACAACACAGGACACATTTTTTCAATCAAAAACGATATTCAAATATCCTTGGTCACCGAGTTAACACTAAACGCAAATGGAAAAGTGGTAACAAATTTGTGAGGAGAGCTAGCTGAAAATATTATCAGAATATTTGAATTAAATTAAATTAAATTGGCACGGCTTATGTGCCATTCATGCTGAAGTTAAAAAGCAGCATTTTACATTTTCGGACATTGGTTTCGAAAAAGCGTTCATGCTGGCGCATTTATCAAATGCACATTTAGCAAGTTCGAACATTTTTTTGAGGTTATGCCACGTGTGAAAAAATGTACAGATTTTTATTAAATCTTTTATTTAAATCCCTTCACAAACATCAGATTAATGTGTAGATTGATTTATTTTAGCAATAGCACACAACACGCGCGCTAAACTAGGTACAAATTTCAAATCCGAGCAAATTTGCAGAATGTTTACGAAAGACAGAGAATGAGAGAACCCCAAGTAAAAACAACCAATATTGCCACTCTTTTGAATTCGAATCGCGATTTTCTTCGAATATTACAGGGTTGATTTCCGCATTTATAATGCTAATGCAAAACAAAAGTTGCTTTTAGTTGCATTTAGGTGTCAAAATTTGTATGAAAAATGCGAAAATAAAAGCTGCTTTTTGGGCTAAATGCTAAAATGGGAGGTAAATGCAAAATGCAGTCTCAGCATGAACAGCCTATTACACGATTAAACAAACATATATGTTACATAATTATTTTTTCTAATAATTTAAATTTTCGCAACAGCATTTCTGATTTTGGTATATTTAATCCTTGCAAAAAGTATTAGCAAAATTTTTTATTTTTTTTTGACTTGGTCATTGCGGAACTATCACCAAAAAACAGGTAAGGAAGTCTAAGTTCGGGTGAACCGCACATTAAATACCCAGCGTTAGTTTTCAGAACGAGATACAAATACCATGACTTGGCAATGATATAGGCCCTACAATCTTATTTGAAATTTTCTATATCAAAAAAAGGGGGCATGGTTATCATCAGATTTCACCCATTTAAAACACCAACCTGCCTTGGCCAGAGAGTAACCTGTGTACCAAATTTCATGCGAATATCTCAAGTTTTACCCAACTTATGTTAATTTATGTGATTGTCGATATCGAAAAAGTGGGCGTATTTATCATCCGATTTGGACAATTTTCACAGCAGCTTACCTTGACCAGAAAGTAGCCTGCATAACAAATTTCATTCAAATATCTCAGTTTTTACGCTAGTTATGTCAATTTGTGTGATTTTCGAAATTTTCGATATCGAAAAAGGGGGCGTGGTTATCATCCGATTTCGACCATTTTCAACAGCAGCCTCACTTGGCCAGAAAGTAACCAATACACTAAGTTCCATGCAAATATCTCAGTTTTTACGCTAGTTATGTCAATTTATGTGATTTTCGATATCGAAAAAGGGGGCATGGTTATCATCCGATTTCGCCCATTTTCAATAGCAACCTACCTTGGTCAGAAAGTAACCTGTATGCAAAATTTCATGCAAATATCTAAATTTTTACTCAAGTCATCGTGTACACGGACGGACAGACGGGCATGCCTTAATCAATTCCTCTTTTCAACCTAAGAACTTTCATACCTGGAACTCTATATCTAACTCGATTATGTTGCTCCGTTACATAGTACCGTTATGTGGACAAAATTATAATACCCTTGTACTAGTACTAGTACGCTGGGTATAAAAAAGGGGAGCTACCATACAGCAGGAGGTGACCCTAATACTTCGATTTGAGTGAAGCGGCGATAAAAAAGCTTGTAATATCTACAGATATTTATAGCTTATCTAATAGTGATTTCATTCGTACAAGGGGTTCTGACAACTATGAGGAGTATCAGCTATATCCAACTTTTTTTATACTACTCCCTGTTTTAATGTATTGATCCCATGCACAAGTCTGATGGGAGAGATCCTGCATAAAGATTTGAACTGTTTGTATCTTAATATATGAAAGTAACAGCTTTTCACAGCATTTGTCTTTGTACAACATTTTCTGCAGGTGTTTTTCAAATAACATACATATAACTTGTTTCTTCAAATATTCAGTTAACCTTGTATGTAGCACTAACTATTCTCAGGCTCATTTTGCTAACAGATACAATATAAATACATATTCCGATGATAGATAACACTCAGTGCCATAACTGGAAAATAATTACACATCAACCACAACACTAATAGATATAACGATATTTGTACCGTTAGTTGTCATATGGCACACACTAGATAGTCCGCGTTTAAACGCAGGCACAAATTGACGGCAAGGAGTTGCTTCTTTGTCAATTGTTGGAGAGAGAGCGATGATGGAATGGGACGGGATGTTACCCTGTTGCTTGTTCTCTCGCAATACACTTTCGTGTTTCCGTAGGCCTCACTAACTTTATATTCGATGCAATATTCTTCACAGTTGGTTTACATTTGCAATAAAATATTGATGAATAACGAAAATATGGTCACTAACTGCCACAAACTCTCTATTAGATCCACATACGGAATCTTCTAAGTTTGCTGTTGTTTTCACTGTGCGCATAGTGAAACTATGAAGTGCATTGCGTTTCATTTGATTAACGTTAAATATATATATATGATCCACTGCGGTTGGCACTTATCCTCCGAAAAATTCTTGTCCTCCTTTTTTACAAATTTTTCCTCCTTTTTAAGTGTGCCTCAACCTTTGTATGCAGCCTTCAAACTCTGACAAAAAGCTCTGCGATTATGTTTATAATGTATCCAGTAGCGCGATTCACTAACTTTTAACAATTTTGCAATAGAGATATTTATCATTAACGTATACTGTTTAATTTAACAATTGTGCGATTCACTAACTCGGATTTAACAATAACGTTTAAATAATTGTTTAAAATGATGGCATGTGGCATCTCAGTCGAAATTGACTAGAACGTTGCTTAATGTTAAGTGCAGCATTTGCCAGCGCCCCCGTTGGTGTCGCAGTAGCGCAGCTGACAAGCGTCTGGATAACAAAATAAACGTCGCAAGTTCG
Source organism: Sphenella marginata (assembly GCA_951509765.1). Taxonomy (NCBI): domain Eukaryota; kingdom Metazoa; phylum Arthropoda; class Insecta; order Diptera; family Tephritidae; genus Sphenella; species Sphenella marginata. The sequence continues at coordinate 32,291,231 of OX608082.1, read as the reverse complement.
ATACCAATAACTAGGAGAAATTTTTTTCTAAAATATATTTTTTTTTAAATAAATACTTTTTTTTTAAATATAGAAATACTTCTTGCTCAAAAAATTTGTTTTTAATTTATTTTTATTTTAACCAATATTTCAACGACACCAACGGATAACGTGATAAAATATCAATTTACAAATCGACTACGATAAATTAACGATTTAAGAGTTGACAAAAAGTTAGTGAATAGCATAGATAGTTAAAATTATTGTTACGTTAATTTATCGTGGACAAATTGTGTTAAAACAGTTAGTGAATCACACAATTGTTTAAATTATTGTTAAGTTAATTTATCGTTGACAAATTACGTTAAAAAAGTTAGTGAATCGCGCTACAGGGTATTATTAAGATTTTCATCGAACAGACTTAGTAGCCTGCCATACATATGTATTTATCGATGTATCGATACTTGGCTAGAATCACTATTGTTGTCATTGTTTCAAATTACTTGTTGCTGTTGAAATAAACTCGTAAGAAATTCGTAATTTATAGATTTCTGTAATTAATGTAATCTTCTTACTAGAACTAACATGTCTGCAAAAAAGAGAAGATGCCATTTAACTCAAAGTTTAAAAGAAGAACTTCCCTTCATGCATGTGCGCGACAAAAAGGGTGATTCTTTTGTGAAATGCAGCATTTGTTCAGCTGAGTTCAATATTGCAGTTGCCGGTAGATCAAGCATAACCAAACATCTTTCTTCGAAAAAACACAATAACAGTTTGAATTTGGCAACTATATTTCAGAAGGCAGAATGCATTCTTTTGCGACTTATCGTAAAATGATAATTGACAAACATTTGTTATATCTTTTTCAGATGAGTCTTCACAACAACTTGAACTATCGAAATCGCCTATTGAAGGCGATTTTATAGCTTATATGGTTGATAAGTCTCCGAATACAACCATCTTACACCGCTATTCTACTATTAAAAGGGCGTACATTAAAAACAACGCACATCTGCCAACTTCAGCCCCCGTAGAGAGACTAGTTAGTGACTTCATGCAAAAAATTAAGTCATTTAGTGACTTCATAAAATGACTTCAAAGTCATGACTTCAAAAAGACTTCAGACTTCATTTTTTTTATTCTTTATTCAAAATGAATGCATTCGAAATTTCAGTCATTGAATAAGACTTCAACTGATAATCATCGGTGCAATGCTCATATTTTTTCAAATACTTTACATATTGCTTCCCGTTTAATGAGTATTGATGTTGAAACCATAATAGCTCAAATTTATTTACATTTTGAATGGTTTACTGTTAGGGTCAGTTCGTTGAAAGGTTTTTGCGAAGATGCCTCAGTGGAGTACAAAAAGCTATTAGGTTATTCAAAAACGAGTTGGCTCGCACTAAACACAGCAATTGAACGAGTGCTGAAATTATTTGAAGCAATAAAATCGTATTTTCTAAGTTTAGAAAAATCTCCTCTTAGTTTGAAAAACTTTTGAACGAACCTGCTGAAACAACACTTTTGTTTATACATAGTCAGGCCACGATGTTTCATTCTTTGATCAAAAAGATTGAAAGAGAAAACATAACATCGACTGAAGTAAATGTTCATTGCAATGCTTTTAAAGAACAACTCAGACGGCGTTATGAATGCAACTTTTTGCCTTTAATTGTTCAGTCAAATTAAAACAAATTATCTAGAAACGATTCTGATATTAAAAAAAAAATTTATTTGGAAGTACAAAAATTTTACAAAGCTGCTATTGAATACTTAGAAAATTGGACAAACCACGACGATTATTCAATTTTGTTTGATTAAGTTATGCTAAAAGGTGAAATCGAACGGGAAAATGTATTGAAAACCCTGATGTTTTGTAAAAACAAATTAGACATTGTAATTGATGATAACTGCTATTTGATGAGATGGCAGAGTTAATAACGATAAAAAATGGATCACTATTTTTAACTTTTTTACAAAGCACAACATTCCATTTAATAATGTCAAAATATTAATAGCAATCGCCCTATGTTTACCGGGAACAAACGCCCATGTTGAAAAAGTATTTTCAATATCGAATGATATATGGACTAGTGAAAAGTCAAGGCTTCATGTAAAAACAGCAATGATCATTGTTAAATGTAATATCGATTTAGATTGTTTGTCATTTTATAATTTGTTAAAAATGAATGATGCATTATTTAAAAAACTTCATTCAAATGCAAAATTTTGATCTCATATAAAAAAAATGTGACCTCAAACAAGGGAAAATCTTCATTGAGCCCCTTACATGTATACATGTATGTTCCTAGGAACATCCGTGAATAGAGTTCCTTTAATTTTTAAATTCGGCTGTCGCTATTTACCAGTGGCCAGCCTATGCGATTTATTTGAGGCAAGCCCGATTAAAAAAATTTAAGTAATGTGTCTTTTACTTTTTTATACATTCTTCCTTAGATAAAGATAACATTAACATAAATGCTAATGATCTAATAACAAAACTGAAATTCCTTTTTTTTCGTCGCATATGTATATTTATTGCATATCTGTGTTTAATTAGTTTCACTTAAATCATAGCTTATTCTATACCAGAAACCAAATTAAAAAATATTTCAAAGTTTACACCTAGTCGAGGACAATTAATCAAAGTGTGAAAAAACTTGCATCAAAATTTGCAACTTTTTTGACAGTTTCGCTCAAAAATTTCCCTTAATTTTCATAATTGTCAAGGGTGTTGAGTATTTTATTTCAAGAACAAATTTTAATTTTGTATTCTTCAACACAATGCATAAGCAAAATACTCAGTAAACTTGACAAAAAAAATCACATTGCACATTGTTGCAATAAAACTACTAACGCTAAAAACCTATGCAATGAAAAAGAATGTAAAACTTCTGCCGAAAAAAACGCTGCAGGTTTTTCAAACTTTGTTTAATTGTCCTGGACTTTGAGTTTTTTTCCTATAGAATTAGCTATAATTTAAATACAAATGTGAATATTTTTTGGTCAAATTATAGCCAAATCTATGAGAAAAAAAATCATTAAATAAAATAAAAAAAATCAAAGATTACACACATTCCCCAGGATTATTCAAGGTGTGAAAAGTTTGTATCAAAATGTATACCAAATGAATTTCCATTGTGTCTTTATTCTATAGTATGTATGTATACATGTACCTATAGATTTATGTAATTACTTATATTCCAGTTGAAATTTTCTATTTTTCTTAAGAAACGATTGAATAACATCTTCATAAAAGTTACCCGACCGTTTCAGTTTTATTAATAATTCTTTTTCAATAGCAATCATAGAGAGTTCTGTTAGTCTCTCTTGATTTTGCGTGTTTCTTAAATATGTATGAATTCGTTTTAGCGCAGAAAAAGATCTATCAGCTGAAGAGCTTGTAGCTGGAATTGTCACAATTAGTTGAGCTAGCTTTGTCAATTCGGAAAAAGCATCATCCAAACTATGTTCATTTATAAAGTCGATAAGTTGAAATACATCAAAGTTTTTCAATTCTGGAGATGAATATAAAGATATGAGTTGCTGTTTTAGTACATATTTGTCAAAATATTTACCGAAATATTGATGTAAAATTTGATATTCGTCACATGGAAACTTAGTTATATATCTATCAAAGTTTTTATTGTTAAGTAATTGAAAAAAAGTCAACTTGAAAATTTCCGAATATCTTCCATTAACTTCAGAAGATATGTTGTCAATTATTTCTCTAAACAATCTTTTAAATTCAGTTTTAGCGCAAAAAACATGCCTTTTAACTAAAGGAGGCGAATTATTTTCTAATGATTTATCAAAAAAAGAATCAAAGAAATCTAAAAAATTGCTCTGCAACCAATTATCGAACTCTTTAATTTTATTAACACAATACCCTGCATCGACTTGAGATTTTTGTATTATGTTGTACAAATGATCAGTTTTTTCGAATATCACATGGAATACTTCAAGAAAAAAGTTAAACTCGAAAGACTTTAAGAAATTTTGAAAGCTTTGGACACTAAAAATTGTACCACCGTCCCAGTTATGGTCATTTTCTATCATATCTGTGACAAGATCTATTAAGTTTTGTTTTTCTTCATAAACTACATTAACTATGCGGGATGTGTAAGACCAACGTGTGGTTGAAGTATTTGGCATCTTTTTGTTACAGATTTTGTTATAATGAGACATCCTTTTAGTGCTCGTACTAAAAAACGTAGAAATGGACTGCAAGGCAGAAAATAATGAACTGACCTTACTAATTCTGCTGCAAGATTTAGATAGAACTAAATTTAAAATATGTGCATTGCACCAAATGTAAATAGCTTGAGGATATTTCTCTTTGATTTTTTGTTGAACTCCATTTTTAATTCCTGACATAACGCTAGCTCCGTCATAACTCTGAGCTATAAGCTTGTCTCCAATGTTATATTTTTCAATTAATCCAATAAGTATGTTTGTTATGGCATTTGCATTACGACTTTTCGATACATCAATGAATCCCAAAAACCGATCTTGAATTTTACTCTCTGAAAAGTATCTAAAATTGCGTTCACTAAATATATAACTAAGTACTAATACTTATATCAAAAGATACCTGAATATTATACATAATTGTTCTCGATTTGAAACATCTGCCGTTTCATCTAGGATAACAGAAACAAATGGAGTCTTCTTAAGTTCCATTTCAATTCTCCGATTTAAGACATCGTAAACACTGTGAACTATATCATTTTGAATTTTGTTTGACAAGTAAGTCGGATCTGAGGATTTGCTTCTCTGTGTGTGTTTTTCCAAAACGGGGTCATATTTTGCCAGTAAATGAATACATTCGAGAAAATTACCCTTATTTAACGAACTTTCTGACTCATTGTGGCCTCGGAAAGGCAACTCCTGACGACCTAAGAAGCAAACAATGTCAACTAGCCTTTGAAAAACACTTCTGTTATGATCAGTTTTCGAATTGTGTTGACTAATTGAATCTGCTAGTTGCCGAGATAATGCTGTCTCAATTCTTTGCTTGCCAAAATTGTGAAAAGGTATTACAGCATTTAAATGTTTTTGGGTCACTTGGTGTCTTTTTGTAGCATTTGTTAAATTATTTAAATCATCATAACCAGTCGAGTTCCAAACGTTTTTGTCATTTGAAAAGAAAATGCAGTACCAGCAAAACAATTTGTTGAGGTGTGAACATCCAGCAATCCACCGTATGCTATATATGGACCTTTGAAAATATCTCTTATGCGATTTATTACATTGTGTAATTATCAAATCCGGAGTTGGTTTACTTGAAGCAATTAGCTCCTTCTTTTTGGCAAAATTTAATGTCTCTAACTTTTTCTTAACGAGTAGTTCGTTAATACACCTAAGCTCATCGCAGTTCACAATTTCCATTTGCAAAAACAATCAAAATGCCAAACACTCACTTGGAAATGTAGACATCTAATAAGAATTTATGAAATTTATTAAAATATTATACTGGACTGTATTTATGAATTATTGTACTCACTGGGAATTGTTTCACACTTTTTTGTACTTACATATAAATCTATTTAAACTAGCAAAACTTCCCAGTTTCTCGAATTGTAAGTTATTAGAAGCTGGCTTCGAACTTTCATGTAAAAACGTTGAAATATTCGAAATAACAACAGGTCAGTACAAATGTATATGTAAAAGCACTTGCTAAATTCACAAATGAGTGAAAGAACAAATACTGTAACTCTGTAGTTAAAAGAAAAAATTGAAAGCCTCGTAAAAGCCCAATGTGTGCAATGAGATAGCTATAAACATAACATTCGATGTTCCCATTCGAAACACAGGGTAACACAAATGAAATAAAAATTTTATGCACAACTTAAGCAGCGAACACATTTGAAGCTACAAAAAACCAAATATTTAAAAACGGCAATGAGGTTTAAAATGCATTGAAATTGTTAGGCAAGCCAGGCTTTTCGGCTTATATTAAAGGCACGCCACTGCTATTTACCTGTTTTAGTTATATAAACTGTGAATTGTTTTTTTTCTTATATAAACAGTGTTAATTTTGGTTTTATTTATGTTCGTGCATGTTTGCGGTATGTTATGGAACTTTTGTCAGAAATTCCTTTCCGACTAAAATTTTCCATCTCTATGATTTAATACCATGTGTGTATCAGCCGTATACTCGTAGAATATAAAAATAAATATGTATTCATCGTCACTAAGCCAAAGTGTTAAACATCTGTCATGAAAATTTGGTAAATGTCGAGTAATGCTCAAATTCGAATTTTTTAACTACAGAAAATAAAAAAAACGCCTTAAGCTATAGCAAATCTATCATGTGACAGCATCGTACATACAAAAGTGTGCACACACAAACATATTTTGCCCCACAATTAGCAAGCAGCAATCAACCAATTACCGTCCCATACCTAATTGCTGCTTTAGTACTGCAATTATGTGACTCACCTCCTGAGTAAATATTCATTTTTTTGATTGTCAAAGCAAACAAAAAAATTCGTTTGGTGATAAATACCAAAGTGTTTGTGCATATCCCTTGGTTGGTCCATGCGATACTTAACTGTTGTGCAAATTTATAAAATACCGTGGTCCCAGAACTCCTTTGCCGAAAATACCGAATTTTAAACCATACAAAAGCACGTTTTCCATGGCTATTTGAAATCCATCTTTACGGTAAATACACATTTTTAAACGCTTTTCTTGGCCATTAATAAAATAGCGTTTGTCTTAAATAGAAAAATCCAGTTATTTGTTACATATCAGCTTCGGATGATTTCTGTAACAGTTTCTTCACTTTGTTCAATCTAAACCGCGAATACCCAAATCGCGTGATCCCGGGATTGTAAAATCAGTTCTCGATAGTTGAAATCAAAAAAAAATAATATTAGATATCATCCCTAATATGTACGCATTAGTGTGTTTGTATGAAGGCGATATGTAATGCAATGACTATGTAGCTAGACATATGCATGTATACAAACGTTTATTTGCAACGAATAGCCCTGAGGCTATCACTTCCTAATGACACTACAAACACAGCATGACAGCACTTCTCCAGTTACCACACGCTGCCGCCCTTGGCAATCGATCGTATATACATACATATACGCATACACATGCATAGATACTTAGCTACTCGGGGTCCATAAACCAAATGCCTTGCCTATATCCTTTGTAAATCTATTGGGCTGTCTGATTTTCTATGATACTTCAACATTTCCAATTGATTTGGTAATTCATGAAATTACTCAGCAGCGAATTAATAATATTTAATAATATTCCCTTAATAGAAACGTGCAAGTATGAAATTGAAAGATGTCAGTCATATATGGTATGTAAGCACATATGTATGTATGTATGTATATGGCGGCCGCCGTGATGTGGCTGTAGTGTTGCAGGCCTAATACACCTGAGGTCCAAGGTTCGAGCCCTGGTACAGGTAACATCAGAAGTGGCTTGAAAAAGTTCTTTCAAAAAGGGATCGCCCCTCGGCAGTTTTTTGGCAAGCTCTCCGAGTATATTTTTGCCATGTAAGGCTTCTTAGCAAAGATTCATCTACTTTGCAGATACCCTTCGGAGTCATCGAAAAACCATAGGTCTCGCTAATTTGTAAGAAAAATTCCAAAGCGGCACACCACAAATTGAAAGGACGCTCGGCGCGAAAACCTCTTAGAAGGTTAATGATATGACTGTTGTATGTCGCGCCATACATTTATTACTTTTTAAATAATGATATCACGTTGCTAGGATGTGTTTATTGGGAGCTGTGTGTGCTATCACATTTGTTTGAGTGGAGGTATCTCCCTGCAAAAAAAAAATACTAGTTTAGGCTCAGTCCGGGATGAGACGCAAAGGATCACGCGATTCCTGCAAAATGCCTTTAGTCTACAACTGATTAACTATAAGTCAATAGTGTAAGTCAATTTCGATTTGAGCAGTAGTTATACTCATAGAAGTTAAAATATATGTAGGATAGCGCCAACCTCTCCATAGGATATGCTCAAAGAAATATGAACCATATCGCGTAAGCAGATCAGGAGTGTTCCTTGATTAATCACATATTTTACAGGGATTAATGATGGTTGTGATCTCTTTATATGAACTTAACTGTTCACATTTGTTTGAGCATGTCCTATGGAAAGACCAGTTAATCACGTATTGCTGTGTTACAAGCTGCAACAAAACTTCGGATTTGGTATAAGCTCTCGAAAGATGATGGAAAGCTATTTATCTGGAAGATCTCAGTTTGTGAGCATGGGTCCATGTCGGAACAAAGGAAAATAATGAGGGGTGTTACTAAGGAATCATTACTTGACTCCTTATTGTTTAGTCTCTTCGTAAACGATCTGTTCAATGTTTGTATAGTTACTTCATATGCATTTGGTCAATATTTTAGTCTTTAATGTTACAGAAATACGTTTATTTATGTTCATATTTCCGAAGTATTCAACAATAGCTAAATATTTTTTACTTATTCTAATAACTAACCCCAAGGGCTATATTTTATACATATACATTTTTCTTCAATTCTGTGTTGTTTTCAAGATACAGCCAGTTTTAAGTGGTCTTTAATGTTACCGTATTTAGAAGTGAGTTACGTAGTAATGTCACACTTACGGAAAATTCCGCTCATCCTGCTAACTAAAAAACTTAAAAAAAGCATTTTAGTCAAGATCAAGGTTGAAAGAAACTGAAACTATTTTAACTTTTGGAAAAAAAAGTTTTTCGGCAAGTCTACGATTCAAGGTATACGGGTCTTTAACGTTACCATTCACCCTCCTTGAAGAATATACATACATAGTGGATAAAAAGATATAAAACAAAGTAAAGTTATAGTTAGCTTAAAAACTAAAATATTTATTATTATTTTAAATACTACAGAATGTACGTAATTGGAATTGGAACGTGATTTAAAGAAAAAAATTTTATCCCGCGTTTTTGACCATATATAGTCAATTGGGGACACTTCACTAAATTTACTGTTGCACTCACTACCGTACTTTAAACAAATCGAAATAATAATTTGGGTTTTACAAATTTGAGAAATATATTTCCGCTCAGGCGCTAAGTGGCCGTTTTGCTCGAGATTTACAGAACTGTGAATTGTTTACAATGTGTGTGTGTTTGGTGTTGACAATTACCCAGCAAAATTTTTGGCAAGCGCTTCTCCTAACATCGATTACAAAATGAGTTCCTATGTAATCAAGAAATGCTTCCCGATGATTATTTCCATTACCAGTTACAATGGCAGCATTGCATTACAGAATCGATTCTGAGTAATGCATAAGAGAATCGAGTAATATAAAAAAAAGAGATTCTAAATATGCATTCCAAAAATCCTTCTCAGTAAGGCAAAGAGCAAGCGCTTTCGCTTAATGACATGCCTGGGTTAAAATAATCGGTGGTTTCATATGGTTGGTAATGTGTTCCACAATATTCGTTGGATTACAGCTCCGATTCTAGGTAAGCAAAAATTTTGCTGGGTAGTAGGTGCGTGACTGTAACGGAGTAAGTGTGTGTATGTGGTGAATGCTGGCGGCAGGGTTGCAGCCGTGAGCTGGTTGTGTTCTTGTTCGGTTGTTGTTGCGTGACGGCTGGGCCACGGAGGCGCTGCACCTGAATGTCCGGTGCAAGAGGGTGAGATGTGACCTGTCGCACACGTGGCACAGGACAGCTGAAGTGCACTCTGCAGTGGCATGCCACAGTGCCAAGCAGTTGAGGCAGTACCCGTGGGCCTGCGCTACTTGTTGTCGTTTCTGTGGCTGAATGCCTTTAAAAATGGCACATAGACGGAGCACATGCGGGCGACAGCAGAGCGGGCAAATTTGCGGTATAATTTCACGTTTAGGAAACGAAAGTCCTTCGAGAAACCTCTTTAGGAGTGAGGTATTTTTTTCGGATAGCCACATCGCTTCGTTGGATTAATTGCTCCGCATTGGATTTTATATTAATTTTTAATTTAAGTATTTGCGGGATCGGTATTATTTATTATACCCAGCGTACTAGTACTAGTACAAGGGTATTATAATTTTGTCCACATAACGGTACTATGTAGCAGCGCAAAATAATCGAGTTAGATATAGAGTTCCATATATGAAAGTTCTTAGGTTGAAAAGAGGAATTGATTAAGGCATGTCCGTCCGTCTGTCCGTCTGTCCGTCCGTGTACACGATAACTTGAGTAAAAATTGAGATATTTGCATCAAATTTTGCATACAGGTTACTTTCTGGCCAAGGTGAGTTGCTGTGAAAATTGTCGAAATCGGATGATAACCACGCCCACTTTTTCGATATCGAAAATCACATAAATTGACATAAGTTGACTAAAACTTGAGATATTCGCATGAAATTTGGTACACAGGTTACTTTCCGGCCAAAGCAGGTTGGTGTTTAAAATGGGCGAAATCTGATGATAACCACGCCCCCTTTTTTGATATAGAAAATTTCAAATAAGATTCTAGGGCCTATATCATTGCCAAGTCATGGTATTTGTATCTCGTTCTGAAAACTAACGCTGGGTGTTTTATGTTCGGTTCACCCGAACTTAGACTTCCTTACTTGTTTTTTTATTTTATTTATTTTGTTTTAAGTCAACACTAACACAAAGCGTCCGTAAAAATATTATATTATCAATTATAAAGTATTACAAAAGTAAACTTTACATAGCAAAATAAACTTAAGCCTAACATATTCTACAAGTGGCAGTAAACATATTTTGAATTAGTTGACTAACCTGCATTCATTTAGGCAGGAATCATTTCAAACGCATTTACCCAGAATTTACTATAAGTAATTTACTTTAACCTTAATTATCTCAATTCAACGTCGATGTTACTTAGATCTTTTTGCCCTTCATATACAAATTAATAAAAAGTGTGTATGCATATTTTATTGTTTTTGTTTAATGTACCGAGGTTTTTTGTTGATCGGTGCTTATTTCTTGCGCGCGATTGTAGGTTTTCAGTCGTTACTGATTTGCTACTGAAAAAGGGGCGAAATCGGATGAAGGACCTAGGTTACATTATTTTTGAAAACTGACAAATTTTTCACCTCTCTGAGAGTTCACCTCAAGTTACTTCTCCAAGGCTACCATACCATTGGAAAAACATATCCAAACGGTTTTGATATTTTTTATATACAAACTCGTCCAAGGAAGTTATGTTTATTGGGTGGTTTTTCTGACAAAAAGAAATTGATTTGAAATTTCAAATATTGCAACCAATTGTTTGCTGAATGCTTCTTTTTTACTAACTATGAACTCTATTCATAAGGTGATAAACGTATGCATCTTGCCAATAAAGCTTTTTTCGTCTTTTTAGCTTGCAACACAGAAAATATCAAAATCAAATTTGGATTTTAATTTTTTTCATCTTTCAACTAAACGTCAATCAAATTGAAATTATAGGCACTATTTGTACCTCTTCACCAAATGCGAAATTTTTTTTGTAGTCTGATTTTCGATTAGTTTTCGTCAGTATTTCAAGCATTAAATACAAGAAAATTCCGTAGTGTCATACGGGCATTATTGGGAAGTTTTAAATCTAAATTGAGAATTTTTGTAGGTAATTGAAAGGTTTGGAATTTATTACAAAAAAGTTTTAAAACTTGTGTAAACCAATGAATTGTATAAAATTTGGTCTCAAAATTTTAGCCGTGTGCAAATGCATGGCTTTACTTTTCAGCTTTTTCTTCAAGTGAAACATCTATGTGGATAAAATTTCAGTTTCAGTGATATTGGACTTTTGCCGTGCAATTTATTGTTATTAACTGGATGAAATCCGAGCTTTAATTTTTGAAAGCGTGGATGGATTTCAAGAGAAAATCCCTTCTTATTGGGGAAAACAAGAATATTTTGATATCATAAAGGTTTAGTTTTGGTGAAGAATCAGTTGTTGCTTCAGTAGATCCCAGCTTAAAAACTTATGTTTGGAATTCTAACACGCATTTGATCTCAAATGAAATTCAATTTTATTTTCAGCAAAAATGCTCATTTAATTGTGTATTATTTTAAATTATTTATAAGACGATATTTTATTAAACATTTAATTTAAAAAGAAATATAATGGCAGAAAAATTAATAAAACATCACCAAGTACAGTTACAGTTTATTTTTGCAGTATAGAAATTCGCCACCTCACTTTTCTGATTGGCACGTCATACTTTTTGTTTAACACAGGTTGGCATCGATACATTTTATAAAAATGCTTTAAGATAAAGATATCGACCAGAAGGGTGGATATTCACATTCCCAGGCACAATTAGTGAGTGCGCTACTGGGGCAAGTCACCAGTGTTATTCATGATTCCCACATGAATATGCAAAACAGCGAAGGGAAGTATTGGCTCTTAGTAGGCAATCAGGGGGTGGATAATGAATAACGGTACATTGCTGCTAAACTACTCCCGTCTCCGGTACGTTATACCAGTGATGATTTAGAGATTTCCGAATGACCTTAGACGCCTGCTGTGCGCTGGCGTACCACCGTTGGACCGTTCAGCGTTCCGCACCATCCACTAAATTATGGCAATAAAAATGTATTCAAGCAATTATCCTTATTACAGCACTATAAAAATGCATACACTCAAAAAAAAGTGTTGCAAAATCAAGGAAAAAACTCATGATTTTACAACGGAATTGCGAGATGGAGATTTTTTTCTTTTGACATGGTTTCGGCTTGAATTAACATTGATTGGTAATCATTTGATTTATCATAAAATGGTACTTTGTTGTTAAGCTTTCAAACATTTTAAAAAAATAACTATGAATGTAATTTGTAAATATACTATTTTATTAGAAAGAAACTGAAGAATTATTTTAAATAGATTTTATTAGTTTTCTAAATAATTTCTTTAAAATTTAAAACAATATATGTATGTATTTTATAAAAAACAAAAAATTGTATTATAATCATTTGCATACGAAACTATATAGATGCTTATGAATAGTTCTGCAGATAATAATAAAATAGATGGTTACTTGTGTGCAAAAAAAAGTTTTTTGTGTAATGAATTTTTCCTAAGTTCCTAATGAGCGGTCGCCATGTAACTCACAAATTTTTATACCCAGCGTACTAGTACTAGTACAAGGGTATATTAATTTTGTCCACATAACGGTACTATGTAACGGCACAAAATACTCGAGTTAGATATAGAGTTCCATATATGAAAGTTCTTAGGTTGAAAAGAGGAATTGATTAAGGCATGTCCGTCCGTCTGTCCGTCTGTCCGTCTGTCCGTCTGTCCGTCTGTCCGTCTGTCCGTCCGTGTACACGATAACTTGAGTAAAAATTGAGATATTTGCATGAAATTTTGCATACAGGTTACTTTCTGGCCAAGGTAGGTTGCTATTGAAAATGGGCGAAATCGGATGATAACCACGCCCCCTTTTTCGATATCGAAAATTTCGAAAAACGTATAAAACGGGTTAATTCAATATCAGAAGCAGCTACAATGATAAAATTTGCAATATGTATTGATTTATATGTTCTAAGGCGGATTTTACCAAATTTTTTGAAAAGGGGCGTGGCACCGCCCCCATATATTTGAAGAAATTTTAAAATTTTGACTCCTAATAACTTGAGAACAGTTTATGCTAGTATAACGAAATTTTGTAGAGGGCATACTATTGTTGTGTTAAATTCAGATATAGAAAATAAACGAAATCGCTTGGCGACCACGCCTACTTTTTTATAAAAGTTATATTGAAAGGAGGGGGAAATATTGAAAAGTCCATATCTAATTAACTGATACCGCTATAATAATATAATTTTGTACATACATCAATTTTCATATTCTTTACATTATTTTTGCAAAATTTTGGAGAGTGGGCGTGGCACCGCCCACTTATGAGTCAAGCAATTTTCAAATTCGACTGCTAATAACTTCAGAACGGTGTGAGATAGGTTTACGAAACTAGGTTCCAGGCATGTTATGTTTATGTAGAGTACTACCACAGAAAATAAGAAAAATCGGTGAACGACCACGCCCCTTTTTGGACTAAAGTTCTCTAAACGAGAGTTAGGAAACCGGAATATGCAATATCTGTTTAACTGATACAGATATAATGCTAAAATTTAGTACACTCATTCACCTGATGATGTTATTTGTGATGTTTAAAGGTTTTTTGGTAATATTTTGGAAAATGGGCGTGGCACCGCCCACAAGTGAATAAACAAAATATCAACATTTCACTATTAACAAGCCACTGTGAAAGTATCATAAAGATCTGCAATGAAAACTGATCTTCAATAGGGACAAACAACATAATAAAATCCGTGGGCGTGCCACCACCCACTTTTTTAAAATTATGTAAATATTGATTAATGGACACATATATCCGTACATCGAAAAATTTCACAAAATACGTTAAAAGTTATGGGCATGGCACGCCTTCTTTTCCAAAGTTATATATAGGACATGGTATAACCCTTGAAAAGATCGATTCAGTACTTTTGGCTCATGTAAGCGGTTAAAGCTTTATAAGCAAGGAGCGTGGCCGCGCCCACCAAATTCGCTATTGTTTAGGCTCGGCATAGATTGGTTTTTAAAATGGGCGAAATCGGATGAAAACCACGCCCCCTTTTTCTAAAAACTAACGCTGGGTATTTAATGTTCGGTTCACCCGAACTTAGACTTCCTTACTTGTTTTTTTTAAATTTGTTTCAAACCTGAAAGATTCATCTGCCTCTTTAGGTGCCAGTCAGTTGGCATGAAACATGTAGCTCCTGCCAATTTGTAGCAAAAATTAGATGCAGCAGAACAGAAACTGGAACAGAAGGTCGGCGCAAAAATGTTTTACGAATTTAATGATGATATACTTGTTGTATACTAGTATATGTTTATTAATTTTTATTTTTTTATTGTTTATCAGCCAGATCATTTCGTTATTTCTATTGTAAAAAGAGTTAACTCGAAATTTTTATTTTTTGTGAAAACGCAAATAAAGTTTTGTCTATTTAAACAGTTAAATTTACGGCTAATTTAATTGGTACCAGAAGGGTCACGATAATTTATAAGAAATGACGGCAAGCTACAAGTTAGCTAGTAGACTGGTAAGCGAAATATTTATATTAATTTGAGTCTTATATTTCATTTTGTCTTAATGGGTAGGGAAAGAAACCAAAGAACAAATAAGGATGCCTTAGTTCGGTTGAAACCGAACATTAAATACCCAGTTGCATGAAGGTAAATTGTTGTGAAGTAATTACCAGTAAAGTTTTAAACTATTTCTTTTTTTTTTTTTTTTTTTTTTAGCATCCAATATATTTTGCCAACTGTATACATAGAATACATCTAACAATTTTTTGATTTTTAAAAGGAATTCATAATTAATAACACTTAATAAACTTGATGAACATGGATGGATTGCTCTCAGTAGTGCATCCATTTTTTGCTAATTTATCAATATAATTCAATAAACTTCTGGGCATGGACTTATTGCTATCAGCAGTTCATCCATTTTAAAAATTCATTACCGTTGAAGGTCTGTGATTGACTTTCTTTTCAGGCGTATGAAATTGGTTGGTCTTGCTGACAGGGCTACAATGAACGGGTTGGGGTGAGTTAGAAGTCTCGTGTTGTATGAAATAGCATACTTTTTGATTTCTTCAGCTATAGTTGGAACCTTTAGATCCCGGTGTATCTGGTTATTAGTCACATAATAGGGTGCGTTTACTATCATTCTAAGAGTTTTAGATTGGAATCTTTGGAGAATCTCTATGTTTGAGTTTGCTGCAGTTCCCCACAGCTGTATTCCATATGTCCAAATGGGTTTTATGATGGCTGAGTAGAGCAGGACTTTGTTATCAACAGATAATTGTGAATTTCGGTTCATAAGCCAATACAGATTTCTTAGCTTGATACCAAGGGCTTTTCTTTTGGTGAATATGTGGGTCCTCCAAGTTAGTTTTCTGTCGAGGTGCATACCAAGGTACTTTGTTTCGTCACTTTGTGGTATATTGATACCGTTGAGTTTAACGGGTGGACAAGTGTTACGTCTAGTAGTAAACGTCACTTGAACGGATTTTGATTCATTGGATTTAATTCTCCATTCTTTCAGCCAATTTGTAATTTTATTTAAACTTCCTTGGAGCTTGAGCGAAGCCACGTTAGGGTTAGGGTCCACGGCCAACACGGCAGTATCATCGGCAAACGTGCCTATGGTGACTCCTTCTGCTATTGGAAGGTCATACGTGTAAAGTAGATAAAGTATTGGGCCCATTACGCTGCCTTGCGGGACGCCTGCTAAGCACTCATAAAGGGCAGTCTGCTCTTCACCTTGTTTAACGAAGAAATAACGATCTTTTAGATATGAGTGTATAAATAGGAAGTAGTTTACAGGGAGGGTGTGTTTTACTTTATAGAGAAGTCCTTCGTGCCATACGCGATCAAAGGCTTGTGAAATATCTAGAAAAGCAGCTGTGCAGTAGTTTTTCTTCTCAAAAGCGTCGTATATTTGCTCGGTGAGTCTGTGGACCTGCTCAATTGTTCCGTGCCCTCTTCTGAAGCCAAACTGGTGATTGGGTATAATTTTACGCTTTTCTATTATGGGTAAGAGTCTTTTAAGGAAGAGAATTTCCATTACTTTTGAGAGAATAGGCAGCAGACTAATAGGTCGGTAAGATGCAACTGTATCAGCTGGCTTTCCGGGTTTCAGAATCATTTTCATCTGCGAAACTTTCCACTGTGGGGGAATGAATTGAGTTGTTAGTGCTGCATTAAACAACTGTGTCAGGAATCTTATGCCTTCGTGGGGTAAATTTTTTAGAATAGTGCCGTTGATAAGGTCGTATCCCGGAGCTTTTTTTGGCTTGAGTTTTGCAATTATGGTTTTCACCTCCGACGATGAAAATTTTTTTATGGGTAGGTCCATTTGATATGGATGGCTTAAGGTAGTTTCCACTTCAGTAGTTATTCTTATTGGGGGTTCAATATCATGTGGAGTGAATACTTGTTTTAGGTGGCTCGCGAAAGCATATGCTTTTTCATCATCACTTTTTGCCCATTCGTTATTCTCCATTCGTATAGGTGCATTTGAGATAATTGGCCTCTTTAGCTTGCTGGCCGCTTTCCAAAGGGAGTAATCAGTTGCAGCTGTTGCATCAATATTACTAAGGTATTGTTGAATTTCTCTGTTGTGCTCCATACTGAGGATGGATTTAAGTTCGTTAGTTAATGCATTCAGCCGTTTCTTGTCATCGGGATGACGGGTTTGTTGCCACCTTTTCCGTGCGATACGCTTTTCTTTAAGCTTTTCTTTTACTTCGTCGGTAACCCCTATGGTTTTTTTCCTGCTGAGGGTGGGAGTTGAGCTCCAAGCGGCGTGTTGTATACACCTGTTAAAGTGTTCGACTGCTTCAGCCATATCTTTGTCGGATTTCAGGGATAGTTTTAAATCAATATTATGGGAGATAATGGATCGGAAGTACTCCCAATCGGTCTTCCGATTATAGAGGCTGCAATGAAAAGCTGTGGACGTGATATTTTTATCAATTGTTACCAGTATTGGGGAGTGGTCAGAAGACAATTCAAAGCACGACTCGCAAGTTATTTCTGAAGAAGATATTCCTTTTACCACACAGAAGTCGATCAAGTCGGGTAGTTTATTTCTATCTGAGGGCCAATATGTGGGTGTTCCAGTAGAGAATGGGGTTAGTTTGAGACGGCTAATAGCCTGATATAGTTGCCTTCCTTTAGGGGTGATAAGGCGGGAGCCCCAGAAGGTGTGTTTGGCGTTGTAATCACCACCAACTAAGAATCGATTTCCAAGAGTTTTGAAGAAATTTTCGTACTCTTCCGTAGTTATAGCGTGTCTGGGTGGGCTATAGATAGCTGAGAGCGTAAGTGGGCCGTTCGAATCTTCGACAGTAACGTTAGTGGCTTGAATAGCATTTGTGCGATACGATTTTGTATTACAATGCCTAATACTGCTCCTTATTAGGATACCTGATCCCGCATGAGCTTTGTTATCTGGGTGTTTTGTGTGATAAAACTTATATTTAGGGACTTCAAAGTAGCTTTTATCAGTGAAGTGGGTCTCAGATATGAGAAGAATGTCAATATTGTGGGTCTGGAGTAATGCCTTTACTTCAAGTAAATGCTTGGAAATGCCATTGGCATTCCAGATAATGATCTTTAAGGCGCCGGGGGTGAACAATTTTTAGTAGTGAGGGTGACAAGGAGTGTCATCATTGATGTGATTTGCTGCATGACTTGTTTCAGTAGAGCTATCATTTCTCGCATTTCACTATCATTTTGGGCTGGAGTAGATGTGTCCATGTTATTTGGGTTAACATTGCCAGATTTTGAGCTGGGTCGGGACCCCTCCAAGGCTTGAGCATACGATAAAGCGTTGCTGGTTGGGTTCACTTGGATTAAAGATGCACCTTGTATTTCTAAAAATGAATGCTGCGTAATTTATAGGTGTCCAAAGTTGGGCTGTGACTTTAATCGAGTAAGTTTATTAATCAAATTTTCAGTTAATCAATTACTTGATTAATCAAAATTAGCAGTAATCAAAACGAGCGTTACTCGAGCATAAGCTGGAGCAGTGCTGCGCTACAAGGTGGAACTCAACTTTTAAAATGTTGAAGCGACTAACTAACTACAATTTTATGAATTTTTTATTGCCATTGTTAGCTTAAAAACCGATCTAAATGTGTGCCGTTTTACTATATGATTAATCATTTTATTCAAAAAACGATTGATCAACAAGGCTATTAATCAATTAATATTTCTTTTGATTAATCAAAATCTTGATTAATCAAAATTTTGATTACCCCATTAATCGCACAGCCCTAGTCCAAAGTATTCAACCGAGTATTCAGTGGTTAGCGCGCAGGCTATAGTACATAAGTTTAGATATGTGGGCGGTGCCACACCTCAATGCTAATAAAATTACAATTTGTCATAAATCTGAATGCATTTGGTCAGTGAAGTTACCATTTATAGCTTAAATTTTTAAATCAATATTACTAATTTTAGCTGTTGATTTTTTGGTTGTTCTTGAATTTGAACATTATAAAAAGGGAAACAATCATATTAAAAGTTACAATGCGAGTTTTCTCTGAGTGTACAGCGTACATATGTATGTACACAGATACACACCTCTGATTTAGCGACCTCGACGCCAGAGTTGTTTGGATTTGGCTGGGACTAACTTTTTGTGTCTATTTGAGTATGTGTGCATATTTGTTATACTACAATGTTTATTATTATTTTAACGGTCCAAATTGTATCGTTTTAGGAAGAAGTAAACTCCTAATTTAGATTGCTTTCGATCCTATGGCCAAACAACTTTCTGTTCCCTTCTTATGTTTATACGAGTGTCTATTCAAATCTAGATAGTAATTCCATTTATTAGCTCATGACGCTGTTACGCCTTAGTTCCAGACTACGAACTTCAATTGAAAGCTAAGAATTCTCTAGGGATTTTTATTAGCGGCGCTTAATACGCTTGAAGCGAAGTTACAGGCACTCAAGACTATTGGGGGAAAGTGAAAGCAATTACTGCACAGTGAAATGTTTGAGTTTGAAACAAGGCTATATGTACATATTTTCGAAATAATAGAATGTGTATTCTATTCTGAATGTAAGTACTTGATGGCTTAGATGGCGCCTATTCGTTTAAATGGTCTAATATAGCGCTAGTCGCTTCCTCGCTTTGTAACTTGGCTCTTTCATCAAAATTTAAGCTATAATGTACTTTTAAGTTAGTGAGTATGCATATAAATACAGATATTTCTCGTTATTTGTCTACTTAAGTTTTTTAAGTTGTTGTGTTTTTTGTTTTTCTTGTTTAAAATAAAGATTCCGCGGCACGATTTTGACAGACCTACGAATTACAAAATCAAAGAACCAAGGCGAACCCATAAAGGGTGACCGTATTCGCTGTGATTCATCTCGGTTTTTTGTAACTTTAAATGTAAAAGTAGAAGATAATAAGAAGGGACAATTTTGGTGAATGTTAAAAATGCTTTCCTATTTTCCTTATGTGAGGGGCAACTGTACAGGAAGAACAATCAATCAGCTGTTCCAAAATCGCCTTACAAAAAATATTGACAATGTGTGTTCGAGTTTGTTCGATTGTAGTTCACTTTGCTTCCTTGTGTAGAATTCGACCTGCCTCTGAAGATGCTGAAATTTATCAGCGAAGCGTTATGAAAGAGGGTTAGTAAAAACATTTTACTTTGACCCGTAAAACATAAGATCAGGAAGAGTCTACAATGCGTATGTTAGCCGGAAAAAGACAACGCTCAGATAGAAAGCGGCGACAACGGTTCCTTGATAATTGAAGTTGAGCAGTTTCTTTCTCATTTTTCATGCTCTTGAGCGTTTCCTTTTCGCATCATTCCAATACATACATATATTAAAGGTATAAAGTGCAAAAGGGATATTATCCGGATAAACGAATAACACCATTACAATGATAATACTTTTTCCTTAAATAAATTAAATATTACTTTTAATACTCGGATTGTTTTATAGTAGGTAGAGTGGTTGCATCGAAAGGAAGAGTGGTTAGATTTATATTGGAACGATTTGCCGTCATCCCTTGTCAATTTTTGTTTGTTTACAAACCGGTTTCGGCGATCCGCCATCTTCAGTGTAAATTTTCGTTCTCCGAACGAAAGTATTTCCATCACTTATTGGTAAGTGTACAGCTAAATAGATTTTAAAAATTATGAGACACAGAAAATTTTTAAAGCCTACATCTAAAGCAGGCAGTATTTTCGTTTCCCGACTTCGTATAAAAAGGAACCTTTCTGTCTAGGTAAGATTTGATTTTTTAATTTTATTCTTATTCTTGTTCCGAGATAAATTTGAGTTAATGCGCCTTAACACTTCATTAGATCTGCAAGGCTCGCCGGAGATACATAGTTCAATTCATAAGTCAAATTTCAAAACCGTGATTTATTAAAAAAAAAATTAAATGAGTAAAAGGACGCTAGAATTTTAGTGTAATAACCATCCAGATATGTTCCGTTCCATGTGTGGCCAATATATTATCATAAGGCAACGACGAGTGTTCTCAGATCATTTCAAAACTTTATACTACAAGTATTTTGGCATTGAGCCTAAAAATGCTGAAAAACCATGGACACCGAACACTTTGTGTACATCGTGTCGAGTAGAATTGATTCAGTCGGAATCAGGACAACAAATGAAATTTGATACACCAATGATATGGAGAGAACCTACTTGCCATTCAATGGAGTGTTATAAATATTTGTCAAACAAAAGTACTTGGCGTTGGAAGATCAAGAAGAGTGACCTATGCCAGCATACCTATAGTGACATTACCAGTACTACATTCGACGGCATTTGCGGATCCAGTTCCATTGTCAACAGTAATATCTGAGTGCGGGGAATCAAGTTGTACTGAATTTCGCATGGGAAACGAGAGAAACCTTCTGTCACAAGCACAACTTAATGATTGGATAAGAGATTTGGAACTATCCAAGGAAAAGGCCGAGATCCACACTTCTCGTATGCAACAATTTAAATTTGTGTCATCCGATGGTAGTATGACTATTTTCCAAACACTATACCAAGAAAGACAGTATATGCTACTGCAACGACATTCCTGGTTTATTCAAAGACTTTGGTCTAACATATGATTCAAAAGAGTGGCGATTGTTCATAGACAGCAATAAACTGAGTTTGAAGACTGTATTATTGCATATTGGTAACAAAAAGCTATACCAACAAAGGCTACACCAAGCACAGCTGCTTCCTCTGCAAGTGGGAAAGACGAGTTCGTAAGGACCACTACGTCAGAAAGGATTGGCCGGAAAGAGTCGAGTTTACAGTTGGTGTGGAAACATCAAATACACCCCTCTTGTCAAGAAAGAGAAAATCATACTTCCACCCTTACACATCAAGCTCGGTCTCATTAAAAACTTTGTAAAGGCTTTGGACAAAGGAGGCGAAGCATTCAACTATTTGAAAACAATTTTTCCAGATATTTCTCAAGCCATGATAAAGGACTTCTCTCATCAGTTGAGGCAGCAGCGAGGGAATCCTTTGAAAAGGTATTTGCTTCTTTTCTCGGTAGACACAAAAGCCCAAACTACGAGCTGATAGTGAAAGACTTAATCAATAATTATGCGAAAATGGGTAAATATTAAAGGCTTATTAAAATTAATTTCCCACTTGTTTACCTAACTAATATTTTCTTTCCAGGCGTAATTATGTGTTTAAAAGTTCACTTTCTGGCGAACATGGCGAAAGGTTTCACCAGAAAAAGAAATTAATTGAGAATCGATGTCAAGCATTCTGGGACGTCGCAATGATGGGTGATTACTGCTGGTTTCTCATAAGTGAAACCAATCCTAAACTGAACAAGCGTCAAAGTAGAACACATAATTGTTTCGACTACATAGTAAAAACACATTAAAATAAATCTGTTTAGAATATAATATATACATAAATAAATTTAAAAAAAAGTTAGGAATATGGTTAATTTCTTTCATTAATTGAACTTTTAACTCAATACAAACAGAGCATAGCTAGATATTTCACTCTTCTTTATACCATACATACGTTTTGAGGAATACGTTGAAATTGCGCAATTGGGTATTTTTATTTGACCACTTATAACTTACGTAGTTTTACATCGATTTTCTTCGGTGAAACGTAAAGAAAAAATATCTGGAAAAAAATTTGTGGTTTTGGAATGCTGCCCTCGCAAAGAGTAATTTTTTTCATATATTTTCAAAAAACAAAAATAAAAAAAGAATCTGAAATGATAAGCTAATATCTCGAAAACTATCTGGTTGAGCAAAAAACAATGTATGATACAATTATAGATAATTTTATCGACTTTTTAAACCTTTTTGTAATTGCTTGACCCGTTCGTGAGATATACGTAATTAAAGGGAGCCATCTTTTTGGTTTTTTCGAATAACGGTAAATTGCAAATATTTCAAAAACGGACAGGAGTGCATAAATCATTTTACTTCTACTTTTGGTGTTGAATCACCACACTTAGCCCCTGTGAAACTAGGTCCCACGTAGCCACCAATCTAATACAAAATCGTCATCTGACAGATCGCGATATAGAGGCATGCTTGGCCATTACTGGGACCAGCATACATTCAATATTGCATGAACATTTGGTGGTAAAGAAGATTTGCTCTTGTTGAATTCCGCATAATTTGACAATTGTCCAAAAAAGAAATCGTGTTGATTGGTGTAAAGAAATGTTTGACGAAACTTAGCCGCGGTGGATTGAAGCGCGTCTATGACATCATAACAGCTGACGAATCTTGAATCTATGCCATGCGCGTAGCCAGAAAATAATTTCGGGGGGGGCTTTTGGCCAAAGTGTCAGTTAATAAGAATTACCTATAAATACACATATATTTATATTTTCACATATTACATATTTATTCTTTTATTTATTTGAAATTTTTCTCTTTCTACACGGCTAAAAATTTGAGCCTAAATTTTAAACCATTCATTGGTTTACACAATTTTTAAAACTTTTTGGTAATAAATTCCAAACCTTTCAATTACCTACAAAAATTCTCAATTTTTTGCGGCTTAGATTTAAAACTTAACTGGGATAAACAAAAATACAACAAAAGTCGCATACACAGCGAATGTGTGTACTTTTCGCTCAAAATTCATGAGTGCGCCGTAGCTCGGTAGGTAGAGCATTGCGCACTGATTGGGGCACGTCGGTTCGAGTTCAAACATTTTTTAAAAAAATAAAAAATTGTTACCATTTTCGGTTTAAAATTTAAATAATTTTTATTACGCGCATTTCTATGACAACCGGCGTAAATTTAATTCTAAACCAAATTTGGTTTGTTCATACACCTAGACCGGCATGTCTGCGTTCAAAGGGTGTTTGGAATTTTCAGTAAGATTAACTTCCTTTCACTAATTTCTTTATTTTTGTATGAAAGTATGTGTATACAATAAAAATACTTTAACTCAAATTGAAGAACTTTGTAGAAAATTCAAGAAAACTCAAAAAATTTTCATAAAAATTTCTAACTTTTTAGTAAACATTTTTTTTTTCGTTCAACTCTATGTAGTTAACAAAGATACTTGGTCGGCTAGAAACAAAATTGCCAAAAATCGAGTAATTCTTCTAGCGACTTAAGATTGGTATCTGTGTTCACTTCAATTGAACGGGCTACAAAACTGCATACTCGAAAAAAATCAGCCTTGAGTTGGAGTATTTTTATTGTGTTTTTACTCATACTTTCATACAAAAATATTGACATTAGTCAAATGAAGTTAATCTTACTGGAAATTCCAAACAACACTTTGAACGCAGACATACTGGTCTAGGTGAATATGTAGCCCCAAAAGATTTTAAATCTTCTAAAACTTTTAGCAGTGTACAAAACGGTATTTATTTTCCATGTTTGTTTTGAAATTTTGTTTAGGATTTCTTCAGGAGTTACTTCAAAAGTAGAGTGGATGTTGAGTAGAGCCAGCCTCTCCTGCCCCATTGTACTTAGATAAGTTTTTAACCTTCGAAGGGAAGAGAAAGACCGTTCGCTAGGAGCAACGGAGCCTGGAAGCGTTGCATCAATTTATATACATATATCGATGTCAAATAGGGGAAAAAGACACGGAACAATTATTTAATGCATCAATGAACGTGCTTAGCCGCTCCTCCTTTGGGATTGGAAAATATTTTTCTTTTTTAGGGCTTTACGATGTTCAAAAGAAATCCAAAAACTTTATATAAAATGACACTTATGAAACGATTAAGAAAAATTTCTTGTGTCAGAATCTCTTCTACTTTTCTACTGCTAATTTCTGGAAAATTTGTACAAAAAAGCGACCTGCGCAAATCTGGCTTTGGCAAGAAATAAATAGTTGTCGCTCTATTTCTTGGAGAAAAATTTAAGTTTCGGAAAAATAAAAACAAAGAATATAATAAAATAACATTGAAATTCATATAATGTTGCAATTATTCAACATGCAGAACGGAACGTCAAAATTTCTTGGCTATTCATGACAATTTCATGGTCAAGAAATAATTGACAATATTTCTTCAGCATTTTCTTTTTAACAGCATACTTTTATCTCCTGACAAGTATTTAGGGTAAAACCGGGATAAATGCGCCATATTCAAAAAATCTAACTTCCCGATCTCGTGACTAACAATCAATTTAATAATTAGCAGCCGCAGCCACAGCGCATTTTAGTTATCTAAGGGCTTGGAGCAGTGAACACGCGTTTTGTTAGTATAAAACATTTTGTTTGCGACGCAATTGAAATACCCATAAAGTTTTAAAGGTAAGTATTGTGCTTTGGATAACTTTATAACTAGTAATAAATTCCATTATATTTTTTAGTACCTTAATAAACTCATTCATTGAGACTACATCTAACTAAAAATAGATGTTTTTTTGTTTATAATTTATTCAAAAAATTCGTAGGCATCCATCCCTATCAAAAAGGATAGTTGCCCTGATATTTCGAGGGATAGATGCCCTTAGGGGCATCTATCCCTCCATGAATCACAAAGGATAGTTGCCATGAATCACAAAGGAGTAAGTATATATTTTTTAAATTCTGATATATGTTTTATGTACTACTTTATGGACTTTTAACAGTTTTCAGCAAAATTATGCCGCGAAAGTACAAAAGGAAGGGACTACAGAAAGCCTGCAGGCCGCGTTCGACAAAATGAACAAAAATAACATGGGAAGGACATTAATTTGACGATATGCTGCTAAAAAAACAACAAAGGTGACACTGGGTATGTATGCAAGATCTTGTAGTACCTACAGGATATAATAAACGTTTATCTAACTATTGGCTGCCTCTAGTTTCCTATAGATTTACTAAGTAGTTTTTATTTTAGTGTAAGATTGTATGTAAAATGTATTTTTATTTTTTTTCTAAATAAACACGTACCTATAAATAAACATATATAACCATGCATGTCAATTCTTGAAAGCAAACGCTTCAATTTAATAAGGTAGGTATGGCTATTGATGAACCTAATACTAGATTTAAGTATCTTCTAATGATAGTAATTAAAAGATTAAAAACCCAACATGTTTCATTTATTATGGTTTTGGGTAGAGGTAGAACTACGTTGCGTTCGATTTGTGTTTTTCGCTTACATGCCATAAAGGGCATCTATCCTTCGCAATATTTTCATGGTGTGGCAACTATCCCTCAAAAAGAAGGTTTCAGGAAAAACTAATTTCTGGAAAAACTGTGAAAGATAGGTAAACCAAAATTTAAATAATTAAAGTTAAAATATTGAACTAGCTATATTAAAAAAAATTATTGAAATAAAACTAATATTTAAAAATTTAGGCAGCTTTTCCAAAAAGTGGGGCATTTATCCTGGTTTTACCCTATACGTACAATCTCATTGTTACTTTCTTTGATAATTCAATACGAGTGCGTTGTGTACTGCTTGGTACTTTTTGGTATTTTTTTTAACTTCGTGGTAATTTGTTTGGTTAAACTTATGGCAACCGTGACTACAATAACGAGAGCACTCATTTTT
The DNA here is from genome assembly GCA_951509765.1 of Sphenella marginata. NCBI lineage: Eukaryota > Metazoa > Arthropoda > Insecta > Diptera > Tephritidae > Sphenella > Sphenella marginata. The sequence goes on along the minus strand of OX608082.1, from coordinate 32,264,760 downwards.
ACGATTTTTGCCCGCTGTATTCATAACTCGAAAAGCAGTTAATTTGAATTTCAACAGATTTGATTTCGAATCACTCTTGCTGTTGTTAACATGCTATGTACATAGTTGAGATGCTAAGTTGATCTTATGCAGAGCAAGTCTGATACTTTTGCTCGAATTTCTTAAAGCGCCAAATGAGTGAACCGTTGCAGGAATTTTGGTTGTGACCTCTCAGACTTGCTCTGATAATTGATAAGCGACTACCAATAACTTCTCTCAGTGTGAAATATTATTTAATTTTATTTTTTGGTATTTTCATTATTGCTTTTAATGCTAATTTCTTAAACGGGGTTTTAAAATTGAATAGAGTAATTATTCTAGTACAGACGTATATGTTTTAATTTTCGGGAATTTTAAATACGCGTCTGATCTATGCATATGATCCGGAAACAAAGCAGCAGTGGCGGATTTAAGGGAAAAAGTCCGGTTGGCATGGTACCTAGGGGGCCCACTTTCGTAGTGAAAAAAATTTACTGTAGTAATCAAAAGTAATTTTAATTATAGATAAAACATAAAAAACCATAATTTGTAAGTTTTTAAATTTTTAAATTTTTTATTTTTTATTAATTAATATTAAAGAATGGTAAACATTGAATTGAATTATGTCACTTTGAATACACGCCTAGCTTTACGTTCAGCAAATAATTCCATTGCAGAGTCCAAATTGATAGTCGTCGCTACTGATCTTTTGATGTACAGAATACAAAAATTGTTCAGTGTATCCTCAGCTAAAGAAGCTCGGCGATATTCTTTAACAGTCGAAATAAACTGTAGCATTCAGGAAAACTGTTCATCATATTACAATGTGCGACAATTTAAAAGTTTTTGTTTGGGGGCGGAATGATTTTAATTGCCAATGAGAGGCCTTAGGCCACGTAGTAAAACCACCAAATTTTTTTGCATTCTCAGGTCAAACTTTTTTTTATGGTCACTTTAATTTGAAGTTTAAAAAAAAGTGATTTTAGAAAAAGTGGAGAAAAGGGTTAAAATTCATATCGGATCAAAATATGTAGTTCCGATGCATATAATAAAACTAAACGAAAATCATTTTGTGGAATATTTTATCCCGATGGCTCTCTCATAAAAGGGTCTTTTCGACCTTTTTTCTAGAATTACGATACAAATATTATTTGTGAGGTCGTGAGCGGGTTAAAATATTCTAGGAAATTCTTCAGCGGAAAATTTCACTGCGGGTCTCCTCAGACCAAATCTTTATAAAAGATATTTTGGAGTCCGAGAGGTAGGAAAAAAATAGACGTAGTCGTCCATCGATTTTGCTTATATTGTGTGGACGTACCCTGTGTAAATGTCCGTATTCAGTTTTTAAAATCTATGTAATATAATAAAAGTTATTAGCATTCGAATTTGAAAATTGCTTGACCCATAAGGTGGTGGTGTGGTTATGGATCGATTTGACCCATTATAAGTAGAAACCTACCTTGGCTGGATAGCAACCGGCGTGCCATATTTCATTCAAATAACTAAATTTTTACTCAATCTATCGTGTTCAAGAACGGACTGACGGACATTTCTAAGAACTTTCATGCATGGAACTCAATATCTGTCTCCATAATTTTGGACCGTTACAAACCACAGTTATATGACCAAAACTATAGTACCAGGATATGGTATAGGATCCTTACAATAAATCTTGAATAATGTAATGATCACAAATAACATTTCTAAAAAAACAACGCTTTTATAAATTTAGAAATTACCAAAACTACGATGGTGGCGACCTGTTGGCTAGACGGTAAGAATAGTTCGTTTCCTTCCAACAATTATAAATGGGACATTCCAGCGAAAGAGACACCAAGGTAAGAAATTATAAATTAAATATAGTTTATTTAATTTCGTGAAAATAGGATAGCAGATGAAAATATGAATTCTTTTCTTCTTTGGTGTAGTTCGTGGAAGGGGGAAATGCCCTATGCACTGATCTGGATGAATGAGACAATATTAGATGCTATGGAACCAGGTATTTCCAATGCCACCTTCTTCTGTTGAAGGAATACCAAAATACTAAAAAACTGTCTCTCATGATTCTGGGGTTTTCCCGATAGTATTTTTGCTGGCACTGATAGGCATACACGTGTCTCTTCCAGTCACGTTCATAAAAAATATTAATCATCATAACTTTTTTCGATCAATTTATATTTATTTTCTTGACATAACTATGTTATGAATAATTAATAAACATGAAAATCAATTAAAACAAAACGGTCAGATTTTATTAATTCAGATTCGTTTGAAATTCCTTCTTAAATATTTTGTTACCGAAAAATAATACCAAAAAAACTTTTTGGTTTAAGATCTAAAATACACCACCAAAACAAATAAGATAATAAAAATGAAACTAACTAATTAAATTAATAATACGTTTATATTCATCTCAAATGTAAATAGTAACTGTCAAAAAATAGTTACGACCATTTTAAAATTTTTTTTGTGGATTCTGGTAGCTTTAACTATAGTCTAAAAAGCAGATTAAAAACATCGCTGGAAAAAATTTGGTGGTATTTTTTTTCCTCATTGACTAAATTTTACACCTCAGTGTAATTACAATTTAATCTGGAATTCGTTATCCCCAGTTTTCGTGCAGGTGTTAAGGATTACCCCATACCAAATTTCAGTGGTCTAACCTAAATACTCCCAAAGGATATGGACTATCAAATATTCCATTCGTATGGGAGTTGCCACGCCTCTTTCATCGTTATCATGCAGGTGTTAGGGTTTACTCTCATATAACCCCATACCAAATTTCAGTCGTCTAACCTAAATACTTCCATAGAGATGGACTATTAAAAAATCCATTTGTATGGGAGGTGTCACGCCCCCTATATATATCAAAATAGTTAGTTTGTTTCTGGAAGATACCCAGTGCGTGTTTGAAATTTGGTCGCGATCGGCTTATTCGTTTAGAAGCCAAGTCTATCTATACCTTTACCTATGCTTTCAATTTTATATACATATATAGATAACATATGTATATAGCTTCAAGGAAGGGGGCGACCACCACTCTAATGGAAGGCCCCAGTTATCTGAGAGAAGAAATTATTGGAAAGCGTCACTTGCCGCACGGTATTATAACTTTGGTCCGATGTTTGTAAGTATGAGCAGAAGAAAAGATAGACCCACCAATAAGGATACCGAAATGATGGGGCGATGAGCTGATTCGATTTAGCAATGTCCGTCCGTCTGTCTGTTTGAACGAAACGAATACAACGCATATGTAGCTTCCATACAAGTCATTGTTCCGATAAACGGATTTTGGAGTATAACTCTTGCAATTAAAAAGGTTAAATTTTGCAGGTTTGGTACTTAGTACATATATACATATGTATGTACATATGTAATGCGTGCAGTGAAAACCATCCAGATCGAACAACTATAACATATAACCAAAATACAATCGACTGCTCCGATAAATGAGGTTTAAAATTAACAGTTTTGAAGAGTTTGTACCAACTGTAAGAAAGGACCGGACACAAAAAAAGTTATGAGTATTCATAAAAGGTATAATGCCTTAGGCACAGCCGAAGACAGCCCTTGTTTTCTCTTGGGTATCATCCGAATCCTCCACTATAAGTTTGGTACGAATAAGACACGTTTTCTGTTAGATAATGCTTCAAAATAAAGGCTGGGATATAGATGTTAACGGCTAGTATGGTATACATGTACAAATATAGTATATACATACCAACATAACATTACGCGTAATAAGTCTGAATTTTATTGCTGAAAATTCGATTGTAGCTGATCAAAGGCGACGCACTTAAAAATGCTAAATTGAATTTTCTGGTCCAACACCTCGATGAGTGCACCACCGAACAACGCATTGGCCGCAGTCGAATACTGTTGAAAGCGTTGCGAAACTAAATGAAAATAATTTTTTTACCAAAACGGTGGATGCAAATAGACCAGGGTTTAGTGGCGAGAACTGGCTAATGACAACAGTGCAACAGGGGTTGCTTGCTGTTTTTTTACAATATTCAAACCCACATATAAACAAGTAAAACACTCGTTTGTGTGAACTTAATCAGTTTGAAATATGTATGTACATTCATGTGTATGGATGTGTGTATATCGATGAGTTTACACTTAGCCGAGTACTTGCAGAATGGCAGAAATAGATTTTTTAGCATTTCAATCATATAAATTCTTCAAATGTACATATGTACTAAAACACTTCAAAAATATTGACATTAGGCAATCAGTTGCCCAATCTATAGTATCCGTTTTTTGGAATGCCTCAAGTGGAAATATACACTGCCTCAGGTCAAATTACACACTTCTACGCACAGTCGAAGTGCAATTATAGCCTTTGAACTATTTACCCATTCACTTACATAGTTGTCAAGCTGAGTAGCCGGCTCATTTGCTCATCGAGTAAACCATTAACAGGTACTTCACTTAAGTTGTAGACAATGCATGTGTGAAAATTTGGGCAATAACGCAACAACAAGTTTCATATTTTTCACTAAAGGGAGTAATCAGCAAGTAGCCACCCTTTCACACAAAAAGGAAATGTTATGAATTTCTTGAATACATTCACACTACATACATACATTTATTAACACCAACAGCAGCAGAAGGAGCATTGGCTTTTGTAGAGACATTTGGCTTAAACACATTTCATTATCAATGATTAATGATAAGCATCAGAAGCCATCGCGTAACGCTCGTCTTTGAGTTCCGTCCGCTAATTTGACAACCAACCCTTCTAACGCTTCTATTTTCGATGGTGACTTATCGCATCCACATTTTGGAAACGTCGACATTTTGGTTGGCAATACAAAATTGTTAAATTGACAACAATCAAATAAATATGAATGAGAAACAAGGAAGTCGTTCAGCAGGCACGTGGACTAGCTTTAAAAGGGTTGTCTTATAAAAGAGTGTATTTATGTATGTATGGTTTTAGTTTCAGTATCACGCCTTGTTCATGTTTTAAGTCAGCAGCTCTCGGTTACTTTCGCTTGCCAAATGCTACTTAATCTTTTGACAGACGCATGTTGCACCAAAAGGCGAAAGGCTTAAGGTCGCAAACCAATGGCACGGTATGCCCATTGATAAAGATCTAATCATGGAAATATGAGTATAATCGTTAAAAGCAGCCAACTTAAATCTCTGAATCATTTAAATGATCATTAAATCTTGGCGTAAATGACTGCGAACGCCGCCGGAAAGTTATTTAAAAAATGTGCAATATTTATGGATGTTAAACAACTGAATGTATGAATATTGTTACACGATTACTAGTTTGATACTAGGACTCACTATATTGCAGCCACCTACTTCCCTTTGGGGGAAATTTCAGAAATGTGGAAGAAAGAATTAATCACACCTCGTAATAAGCTTAGACCTATAGTATGGTGGTCTTCGACAAGCAATACAGTATAAAAAAAAAAATTAATGAACTACATAGGGTGACCCTCGGCGGAGTGACTGGATCACGCAACGACCGACTATCACGCACCCTTCGTCATTCCCACAACAGCCGGTTCTACGTACCGCAATGAGGCACCATGTTGTTCACGCACAAGTGCGTCCCGCCGTTCTCGTCGCTCCGACGTACATACACCGCACCTACCATCATCAAATGGCCCCAGCAGTGGCCCAGTCTCCACGACTAGCTGAACCCCAGACAGCGACATAGCTTTGGGACTAAGCCTACCTCCATCTAGGCAACCACATCCGTCCCTTACTCCCAGCATGCCTTCACCTTCCCTCCCGACACACTTCAAAATTCTACAGCTGAACTGCAACGGATTAACTGGAAACATCGCGGAGATAACAGACTTTATCAAGTCGAACAACATTAAACTGGCCGCGATTCAGGACCCCAAACTGAACGCTGACTGGGACTTACGTACTCGTGATGGGTACGGTAGGAAAGACCGTCCCAGCGGTCATGGGGGCGGCCTTACATTCATACAGTACAGTATAACCTATTTGCCCCGACGTTGACCCCAGGAACTTTCCCCTGGAATGCCAGGGTATAGCAGTCCGGACAGGCGACGTCGACCTGCGAGTGATAAATATATACATCCCCCCTGTTACGTGCTGTCCTCGTGATTATCGCCCTGATATAAGTGCGTTGCTAAGGGGTGATAACTGCCTTATCCTAGGTGACTTCAATGCACACCACGATCTCTGGCACTTCAACTTGCCAGCAGACAGCAGAGGGCATGCACTCGCAGAGCAAATAGACAACTCGGCATTCTGTACACTGAATGGAGATGCCCCCACTAGGGTGGCAGGTAACTGCCACAGTCCGCCAGACATCCATTATCAACCAAGTAAACTGGCAACCAATGCTTACATTAGCATCAGACCACCTACCCATCCTACTAAACATCGAACGACCGTCCGACTTCATAACGACAGAAAAACGAACGAAAACCTTCGACACAGTCAACCATGCCACACTCCTTAGAGACCTGCCGGCCTTAAACGATGGACCGCCAACTATCTAAACGGTCGGCTAGAGTCAGTGAAGTTCCGAAACGAGAGATGAAGACCTAGAAGAATTAGACAAGGGGTTCCGCAGGGTGGTGTCCTATCACCCCTTCTGTTTAACTTCTACATCTCGAGCCTCGCTCCCCCACCAGAGGGGGTCTCCATCGTTTCGTACGCTGACTACTGCACCGTGATGGCCACGGGCAAGGGACCTTCCATAGACGAAATATGCACGAGACTGAACAGGTACTTGCGCGATCTTTCCAGCTTCTTTACCGAGCGGAACCTGACACTGTCCCCGACTAAATCGACAGCTACACTGTTCACCACGTGGACTGCCCAGATGGGGCAGGAGTTGAATGTCTACGTAGATGGTGTTCCACTACCTACAGTCAACCAAACCATTCGACAATAGCCTCACCTTCGCTAATCATGCCACCGCAATAGCTTCAAAGGTACAAAGCCGCAACAAGATCCTCAAGTCACTGGCTGGCAGTACTTGGGGCAAATACAAAGAAACATTGCTGACCACCTATAAGGCTACTGGCCGACCGGTTATTGACTATGCTGCGCCCATATGGTCGCCAAACCTTCACAACACCAACTGGAGGAAATTGCAGGTCTGCCAAAACACCGCCATCAGAACTGCGACTGGCTGTTTGCTTATGTCACCCGAGTCTCACCTCCTCCAGGAGACTAAAATGCTCAACGTTCGCGAGCAAGCGGAAATTTTAAGTAGGCAGTTCCTTTTGAACTGTCATATACCTAGTCATCCAAACCAGCAGGTATTGGATGAAACTCCGCCCCCAGAGACATAAGGAAACATCTCCGAAAGCATTATGATGAGATCCGGCATCACATCTCGTTGCCGTTTGATCTGCGGGACCATAGGCGGGCGGTGGACAGATCCCTCAGATCCCGGCCTTTGAACTCCGTTATTGACACCCAACCACTTGCTGAGGAAGAACGTGTCCTTCCAAGGGAGACTAGAGTCATGCTGGCACAACTTCGGTCTGGATACTGCAATAGGCTGAACTCCTATCTATCCAGACTGAACCCCACCATACCGAACACATGCCCTGCATGCGATATGGCCCCTCATGACACACAACATCTCTTTTCCTGTTCTACTGAACACGCTCTTCTAACACCTTTATCACTCTGGTCCAACCCTCTCGAAACTGCGCGTTTCCTTGGACTTCCGTTAGAAGAGCCTTATGACAATTAAGAGTGAACTGGCCCTTTGGGCAGGGCGAAGCACTCCTAACAACAACGCACCCTTCCTGCGGAAATTCAAGGTGATGTTTCCCTTAAGGAAGGACTGGCAGAGGAACAAAGTATGTGATGAGAAATATTTGACTGTGAAAAGACACACACACGCAAGACATATTAAAACCTCTATAGGTCCTCACTAGCCAAGAACTTACCAATGTTACACAACTGGGTATTTCATATTCCACCCGAACCTAGATTTCATTACTTGTTTTCATGCAGCTTGTTGTTGACAAACGCGCAATTCATATTTGTAAGTTTCAGTGCGTTTACGAACTTTATGGTATTTATTTTTACTTTCATAAACCCTAATTTCCATTTCGCAAAAGTTTTTCTGCTTTTTTGCTCTTCCAGCGTTCTCTTCTATCTGCGTCCCCCCGTTAACCAAGCATTTCAATTTTGTCTGCACTCTGACACTAATCAGATTAGTATCGCTTGGTGTGTCGGTGAATTGATGGCATAAAAAACTACACAAAGGCATCGGGTTACAACCAAAAACATTGCTTCGGTATCTACTACCATCACGGCCGACTGACAACAATGCCTCAACTCATGAATCCAAATGGCAGCGATCGCATTTGCGATTTCGATTGGAATTGCGTTTTTCGATTGCGATTACGTTTGGATTGCCGCACTGCTCCGCCCTTTCATTGTCTGTCTGTTGTTTCACTATCTGGTTGCATATGTCTGCCTTCTAGGTATAACTAGATGCCTCGTATGCATGTATGTATGTAATATTTGTCTATAACAAGCTAACTGGATTGACACTGTCGACAATGAAACTGACGCTGACGATGATGAATATCAAGTGAATCCTTTTATGACATTAAAATGTTCCAGCACACTCAAACACTCCCACACTTTATACCGCCTGCATGCATTATATCCCAGTCAGCGTTTTCATAATTGATCCACGACTTTCCGCACACTTAATGTTAAGTAGCCAAATAATGCTTTCGATTCCCTCAGAGTTCAATGTGATGTTGGGATTAAGGGGATGTAATAGATTAGGAGGACACAATTTTATGTTTTCCTTTTTCGATATTCCGATTAACCTTCCTATGTTTAAGAAAACAAGACCAATTTATTGAATTTATTATATACTAGCAGGATACCTGGCGTTGCTCGGGATGTAAGTAGTTCATAAATTTCTGCTACCCTCAATTGAAAAGACAATTTACAGGCTGAGAAGGTTCAGAACAATATTAATTTTCCCACCAACTAAAGTAAAAGCGTTTTTAATAGTCTAATAGGCGAATTCTGTAAGCTGTCTCTAGTCACTAATAGAGACATTTTGTGGTCAATTTCAGTTTTGAGCCAATTCGGTATTCAGTAAGCTGTCTCACATCTCAGGTCTCAAAAAAGGAGTCACTAATTTGTCAGCTGGTTGTAGGCAGGTCACAAACAAGAAAATATAGGGATAAAAATTAAATAAATTTAAAAAAATAAAATTTGATTATGAAATCATTTATAAATGTTTAAAAAAATAATAATTAATTAACAAAAAAAAAGAGAAAAAATTATAAATAAACTATCCTCGACCCCGGGTTCGAACCTGCGACCCGCACATTGTACTCCGAGACACTTACTTCCTGCGCTATTGCAATATTTATATGGGCGCTGCCAAATGCTGTACTTAAGATTTATGCATATCTGTTTCCACCACATATCAATGGTGAAATTTTTGTGATTTTCTCTTACAGAATACCGAAATCATCGAAAGTCACAAAAATTGTCTCTAATGAAAAATCTCAAATTTAGTGACTTGAGATGAGACAGACTTACAGAATACAGCTATAACTTCGATATTTTGTCATCTCCCTTCCATTTGACTCTTTAGCTGTGCCTAAACATTCCCCGAAGAAATTTCCCATACACAGACACATCTTTTCTAGAGTTTTATTATGGTATACATATTGCGGTATGTATATCGAAAAGTTAAAATGAAAGCTGTAACCACGCCCTTTCCTTTGACACACATATTGAACGCATATATCAAAGTTTTTATACCCTACCAAATCACAGAGAATATGTGTACAAATTATCAATTATCATATATTAGAATTTGTTTCACAAAAAGTATTTTCAGAGTTTTTGTGAAAAAGGGAGTCAAAAATGAAGATACTTTCTAATGCGAAATAGTAGTAATTGTGTTTTTGTATTTCATCACCAGGTGATTAATAGTGACTAGTACAGAAGGTCACATTCAGTACTTTGCATTATACGACCATTATTGTTTTTACTAAAAAGTAGGGGCTAATAGCCGAAACCTCACTTCAAAAGCATCTAATTTTCAAGGGCAGGGGTTTTGCATCCAGGTAGTTGTAGTATTGTTCGGTATATTTTGAGACTGGAACTTATTTAGCTTAGAAACAAGAATAAGTGGGTAAACAAAATTATAAACGGTTTCGCACTAGCAGTGCTAAGTGCAATTTAAATTTGTTTCTCTGAAACATTTTCATATTCAAGGCGTCGACTGTCGTGCTGGATTATTTGATATAACCACTTTGAAAATTTAGGTCATCCCACATCATCCTTCCTTAAGGGGTTTGGGATATCCAGAACCTGTCCGGTAAAATATGTACATGTATGTTTGTATCAATTCATATTTACCACAAAACTCGCTGGTATAAAATATGTTTATAAATGAAGATTACTGTAAAGGGCAGTACTCGGAATACCTCATACGGAAGAGCTTTTTGATTGCGATGACAGACTTATAAAGCGTAGTATTTATTCGACGAACTTCACGATTGCTTCTCTATTGGCAACAACTATTTCGGCCCTCCCGCGATTAGATCTACATACATTTCGCATTTTATTCAAACTAGTGGAGGCAACGCGGTTGTTAAGGCTAATGATATCAATATAATCAGAGTACCCCTTACGTTTTTGTAACAAATTTTTCCCAGCGAAATGGTTCTGCATTGTAATTATCTGCTCCAGCATCAATATAAAAAATCCGTATATGGGGAATTCCTTTGACTGAAACGGTGTTTGTATTCGAAGGCTCAGAGATGCCATGCCCAATCCTAACGAAGCTGTTGGTATTACTCATCTTATTAAGCAGAACAGTATTACAATTACAGGAAAGTCAAGCTCAGACCAACGATTTGTTGGACACTTCTAACAACCCTACAACGTATGCTTATTATTTACTCCGCCAAAAATATGTCTGTCAGACAAATTCCATCCAAATGAACTTGCTACGATTCTCTTTGCCACTGGTATACCACATTCAGTAGATACAGACATATATTTACTTGCATACGTACACAATTTGAAGTGTTGCATAGTGGGTGCGCGTTGAGGCGCGTGAAATTCAGATTGATTGGGACTGATAAAGGCAATGCTAACAAAGAACGGGATCACGGCCACCAGCAGATGACAAAACGAACGACCAACAACAAAACAAATATCTACTAAACCCACCACAGAATCTACTGTGAACGAATGCGAAAATAAACCTGTATGTATAAGTGAATGTGTATTAAAACAGAGTCACTCATCCCCCCGCGTCAACAAATTTAAGGATATGAAACACTCAAAAGCTGTGATTAAAGCGGTTTTTTGTCATGCTCAAATTCTGTGGTGTGCATAATCCGTTGTGATGTATTAGTGATAAGACACTACGTTGGTACTGATAACCATCTATCACTATCGCTCCTCTTAGCAGAGGAAGAGGAGTTTACATGCACATACATCTACTGAAAAGTATTTCTTCACTGTCATTGCTGGGTTCATTATATGCTCTCTGAAGTCCTTACAAAATTAAGAAAAGTGTTGAGGTAAAACAAATCGACTAACCATAGACACTTAAACTTCTATACTCGGTCTCATACCAATAAGCTAGTATACAATTCTCGACTCTATAGGACGGTGATTAGAAACGGCATTGAGTTGTAAATTTATAGGTTACCAAAGAATGCTAAACATTTGAGTTTAAAGGAGGTTTAATATTAGTTAACAACTCATGATGGAATAAAGTAGTATTATTTAAAAGTAAGTAAAGTCTTTACAAATTCAATAACAGCTTAAGTCGATTTAAGCTAAAAAGGTTAAATCGATGCTTATGAATTGCGGTGCAAGGTGTCCTACATTCAAAGAATTTTTCCATCGTTGTTCCACTTAGGTGTTTTACGAGGTTATCCCCTATCTAAAATAGGGCCGCAATGGTGTAAAGATATCCACAAAGCTTTCTGTGGCGAAAAGTGACATTTAACTGGTGTAGTTTAAACAGTGAAAAAGTATTGTCAACTAGTTTGGCTCAATGATACCCCTTAGCTGTAATATAGAGAAGTTATCGTGTGTGTGATGAATGCTTGTGAGAGGGCTGCTCTCACAATAATCAATTTTAGAAACATTTTTATGCTTGGCTTTGAGCTCATTTAAAGTAAAGAGTACTTTAAAAGTTTGCAGCCACAGAAAAACAATTCTATTGAATTGTTATTGTATGTATGTTCAAAAATGCATCACGAATGATTTTACATAATGCCAGATGGCTGTATTTTCACATAAAGGAAGGTAAAAAAAACAAGTAAGGAAAGGGCTGTGCCGAAGGCTTTACACCTTTCATAAACACCCATCACTGATTCAAGTATCCGATCCTTACTTACAAATAGTACAAACTCTGCATCGATTATATGGCAGCTGGCTGATTTCCACCACAAACATTATGTAGAATACTAGAAGGACCCGGCAGACGTAGTTCTGCCCAAATTTAGGGAAAAAATCGCAGGATAAATAAAAAAGTTTGGAATATTTCGGTCCCTGGTCCACTTCCCGGAATAAACCCGTTTATCGGAACAACTTATTGTATGGGAGCTTTGCGTTGTATTGAACTTCACTGATATATCTCAAAATCTGTTGATATAGTTAACATGGCTAAATCGACTCAACTCATCGCCCTGATTATTTTGATATAAGGTAAGTGGCTATAATTCCGTGGTAGTACCTTATTCCGTGGTATTTCGATTTTTTATGCCAAATAAGGAATTAGAAGAAATTTTAGTTAAATTAAAAATGCAATTATAAAGATCTATCTTTAAGAGATACAAATCGATATACTTTTTTGTTTTCTAGGCTATATTTATTTTATATGACACGATCAAAAGTTGTTAGTCTGGAGAAAAAGTGTTTTGTATGACGGTGTCTTAAGCAAAATGTTAAGGAGTCCAATGAAAATTCTTAAGGCTGTAAAATTTTAACAGTATACTTTTGTTTCATAATTATTACATTTAGGTGCTCAATGAACATTTATTAACTATTTTTTATAACCACCATATACATTGAAATAGTTTTTTTTACTTTTAATTCATTATTTCTGATCCACGGAATTAGGTACACATTTCGTTTTTCAATGTACGTAATTCCGTGGGTAGCACGGAATTAGGGTAATTTAACACTTTTTTTTTCTTTATTATAGTAAACTTTTTATAAGAAACCCTACTCCAAAAAGTCATTTAATCATTAAATAAAGCCCCCAAGGAGATTTTGACGTAATTCCGTGGTATAATTTTATTCACCTGTTCGTGAATATATGACCTGGAAAAATCTGTGGCACACAATATTTTAACGAAATGTTGACATTATTGAATTTTTATTAATTCGATATTTTCTAATAAAGACTAAAAATATGATGAAGCTTTTAAGTTCCCTACCGTTATTTTGAATGCATATTTGTAATAAAAAATAGAAATAATAATAAAATTATTGATTTGCCCTTTAAATCGCTACCACGGATTTATGTACCACTAAATTGTACAATGTCCCTTATTCAGTGGTATGCTACGCACTTACGTTGCAGTAGCTAGACGAAAAGAGCTGTTTTTCGGTGGCGCGATAAAAACGCATTTTATTTAAAATACGTGCATAATTTTATTTTATAAAAAATGGCAAAAAGTTGTTGAGTTATATTTTTTTTATTAAACCAAACATAAAAAACAAAAAAAAAATAAATAAAATAAAAAAAATAAAACAAATAAAAAAAATAAAAAAAAATAAAAAAAAATTAAAAAATAAAAAAAAAAAAAACAAAAAAATAAAAAAGAATAAAAAAGAATAAAAAAGAAAACAAAGCAAAAAAACATTGAATGCAATTTTTTTACTTTATTATTGAATACAGTTTTATTTATTTTTTTTATACATATGTTGTTTTGTTTTTTTATATACATGTTTTGTTACAGAAACAAAAAACACACAGAAAAAAAATTTTAAAAAACACGAAGGAAACAAAAATGAAACAAAACAAACAAAATATATAAAAACAAAGAAAAAAAATACTGAATGAAATTTTTAAACTTAAATTTTTTTTAATTTTCATTTATATTTCTATTTTCTGTATAGGTTCTTAAAGTTCTTAAGAATTTATTTTAGTAAAAAACACTAAAAAAACAAAAAAAAAAATAAAATAAAAATTATAAAAAAAAGTATAAAACTAAAAACTATAAAATGAAAGTTTTTGGCTTTATTTTTACTGAAAGCAATTTTATTTATAAATTGTTAAAGTTCTCAAGAACTTCTCCTAATAAAAAAAAAAATTATATTGAAATAAAATTTTTAATTTATATGTTATTTATTTATACAAACAAAAAAGTATAACTGAATTAAATTTTTAGTTTTTTTAGAGCTCAAAGCATATGCATTTTAAAAAAAAACAAAAAAAACCTTTTAAAAGAAGCGAAAAAGTATAAATTTTAATATATAAATATAAAAACCTTAAAACCTATTTTGTTGCTTGAAAACAAATTGTTTTTGAATGCAATAATTAAGTTTATCTTACATTTTTAGCAATGAAATATGTGGCTTGCTCCATACCACGGAATTAGGGACAATTTCCCACGGAGTTATGTACATCATGAAATTTTTTGCCACGGAATTAGGGACATCTGAGTTAGTCATTAATTTTAATTATTATAAAAATATTAGTAGTTATTTTCGAATTTTGGCAATTGGAAATTAAACAAAATTAATCAATTAAATAGGAACAATTCGATTTTTCAGGTTTAACTTTTTTGTTTCAACATGGGAGGAGTACAAAGTCAGAAAAATCCTTAGTACCACGGAATTATAGCCACTTACCTTACATAATTATCTAATGGTGGGTCTATCTCTTTTTCTTATCATACATGCAACACAGCCTTGTATACATTCTCTGGAATAAGGAACATAAATTTGCCTAAAAACTATCATGAAAGGCACATGTGGAACTACATACATACATATGTAAGTAAATATAGATATTGAAATATATGTACATATGTACGGACATTACAATATACAATATTTGCATGACCATTTTACAAAAATCGGATTATATAGAACTTCAATTAAAAGACCTCAAGTTGTTGTTGTTGTTTTAACACTACTTTGCCCTGCCTAGGTAGTCAGTATCAACCTTACCCAATATTGTCATCGAACTCTTCTAACGGAAGTCCTAAAAACCTAGCGGCTTCAACAGGGGAGGACCAGAGGGATATGGGTGTTAGAAGAGTAGGCTCAGATGAGCAGACAAAAAGATGGTTAGTAGTATGGGGGGACAAGCCGCATGCCGGACAGACATTAGGCAAGTCGGGGTTCAGTCTGGATAGGTAAGAGTTTAACCTATTACAGTATCCAGACCGGAGTTGGGCCAGCATCACCCTAGTCTCCCTAGGCAGCTCGCGCTCCTCTTCGGCAACGGGTGGTGTTGCTGCCTGAAGAACGGCGTTCACCGGGAGAGAGCCAACATAGGAATTTACCGAATTTGTGTGGATGAGGGTGAGGGCCTGCCGGTGCACCTTAGGATCAAACGGCGTGGAAATCAGGTGCCGGATCTCATCGTAGTGTTTGCGTAGATGGCTCCTTATGCTCCTGGGGGGCGGATCCTCGTTGATCAGGCGTCCGTTCGGATGCTGCGGTTTGCAACAGTTGAACAGGAATTGCCTGGTCAACATCTCGCTATGCTCTTTAACGGCGAGCATTTTCGCTTCATTATGTAAGTGATGCTCAGGAGACATAAGAAGACACCCAGTGGCGGTACGAAGGGCGGTGTTTTGGCAGACCTGTAGCCTCGTCCAGTGTGTGTCAGCTAGCCCCGGCGACCATATAGGCGTCGCGTAGCTCAGTACCGGCTGGCCAATTGCTTTATATGTAGCTAGTAACGTTTCTTTGTCTTTACCCCAAGTGCTAGGGACTTGAGGATTTTGTTACGGCTTTGGACTTTATTGGCAATTGCGGTTACGTGAGCGCCGTATTTGAACATGTAATCAAACGTCACCCCTAAGGGGTGTGAGACAGTTGGTAGCTTGACACTATCAAGTTAAGACTCAGTAGTTGATGTCGTTGCAGTACCAGGAGAAAAAACTGGTAATATTTAAAATAAAGATTCCCACCGGAATAGTGTATTATAATATGCGTTTGTTTGGTTGTTGTGTTTTCCGACAGGGTGGATATTAGATTCATATTGTCTTCGAGAACGAAATAAAGCATTGAAGATGTCGCATCGACGAAACCGGTTTGCTACAAAACCAAAATTGACAAGGGACGACGGAAATTCGTTCCAATATGAATCTATTATAATATGCTTCATTGAGATAATACATAGGTAGGTGATTTTAGTAAATCATTCTAAGACAAAACTTTGAATTAGGGCTTTATATAAAAGAAGTAAAAGGAAAATGGGAAACGGCTGACTCTCATATGTCTAATTTTTAATTCCCATCATAAGTAAAATATTTACTACAACCACCTCGCTGGGTATTTGTTGAGTTATTGATCTTACCCTCATTTGTGTACTTATGAGCTTGCAGATATTTATACATAGATAACTCTGTTGCTGGTACATACTTTAATACTTATTTCAAAGCTTCTTTTCGAAATAAAGACCACAGCTGTGCCTCAATCACCCGGTGCGTGACTTTTTATACATTTTTATCAAAATATTAAACCAAAAAACAACAACATAAAATAGCATGAATGGAAGCATGCAGTAAAAGAATTAAAAGCATGTGATTTACAAAAAGTCGAAAATCCTCGTGGAAATTTTTTAAAATTTTCACAGCTGATTGCACAGCCCAAAAAAGGCAACAAGATAGCACTTCCATTTATACACATACATACATACGTACTTGTTTCTTCTTCTAGTGGTGTTATATTATTTGTTGTTTTACTGCATCAATCACAACAGCCATTAAAACAAAAGCGTGGCATGAGAATCATCGATTCTCTTGAATAACGACACAGCCTGATTCCATAATTCTCACTCCTCTTGATAATTTCAAAGGAAACAACATGGTTAGTAGCCTCATTTTAGCGGCTCCCAGCAAACGATGAATTTATCCCACTTTGTTAACGTTGCAACCAATGTAAGGCTTCATATTTATTCCTTTTTGATGTAAAGACAGACATTGATACCTATATTCACACATTAATCAACGACATATACACATATACACATAGATACATGTTCCTATAACCAAAAATATATACTTTTCTTCGACCACAATTTTCGCATATAATAGAGGTCTAGAGATAAATACAAATAACTTTCAGAGCTTTGCGATGGCCGCACTTTCCTCAAGGACAAGACGCACCAGACGCAAATATTTCCATAGCAACGTCTGTGGCATACTTTTTCATGGCAGAAATGGAGTACAAGTTCTGTCTTTGTAACCCTTTGCGTGGTGCTGGTACCCACCCCCAATAGGGTGCGATCGAAATCTAAAGTAGGTGTGACCAATACCAGTGTGTCAGTAGGCTTGTTCCTAATACTAGTTGCAAGTTATTGAGTAACTGCTTAATTTCACTGCGGGGTAAAAACCTATATACATTTAAGTTTTTTGCGAATATTTCTGAGTCTGGTTCTGACACGCTCGCAATGTCGCAGCTGTAAATCGCCAAAAATGCCTCAAAGCCGCTAGAGTGGAAAAGTAGCACGTAACATAAAGTGTTTTGGTAGTATGTAGGTATCTAGTACCTTAAAACATACATATGTATACGATATGCAGTTGCTTTAAAACAATTTTAATTTCTTATACCTTTCATGAACATGAAATGGTGATGCTTGTAAGTATGAAAAGACGAAGAGATAGACCCACCAATAAGTATACCGAAATGTTCAGACCAATGCCCTGAGGCGATTTAACCATGTCCGTCTGTCCGCCTGTCCGTCTGGCTGTTTACGCCCACACTGGTCCCTCAGTTTTAAAGATATATCGATGAAATTTGATTCTGTATAACATGAATCATTTGTGGGAGCCATCGATATCGAAAAAATGGAACGTTTGATTGTTTTGGCCTATAAATCTTATAATTAACAAGTAAGGAAGTCTAAGTTCGGGTGAACCGAACATTAAATACCCAGCGCTAGTTTTCAGAAAAAGGGGGCGAAGTTTTCATCCGATTTCGCCCATTTTAACAACCAATCTATTCCGAGCCTAAACAATAGCGAATTTGGTGGGCGCGGCCACGCTCCTTGCTTATAAAGCTTTAACCGCTTTCATGAGCCAAAAGTACTGAATCGATCTTTTCAAGGGTTATACCATGTCCTATGTATAACTTTGGAAAAGAAGGCGTGCCATGCCCATAACTTTTAACGTATTTTGTGAAATTTTTTGATATACGGATATATGTGTCCATTAATCAATATTTACCTAATTTTAAAAAAGTGGTTGGTGGCACGCCCACGGATTTTATTATGTTCTTTGTCCCTATTTGAAGATAAGTTTTCATTGCAGATAGTTATGGTACTTTCACAGTGGCTTGTTAATAGTGAAATGATGATATTTTGTTTATTCACTTGTGGGCGGTGCCACGCCCATTTTCCAAAATATTACCAAAAAACCTTTAAACATCACTAATAACATCATCAGGTGAATGAGTGTACTAAATTTTAGCATTATATCTTTATCAGTTAAACAGATATTGCATATTCCGGTTTCCTAACTCTCGTTTAGAGAACTTTAGTCCAAAAAGGGGCGCGGTCGTTCACCGATTTTTCTTATTTTCTGTGGTGAACATAACATGCCTGGTACCTAGTTTCGTAAACCTATCTCACACCGTTCTGAAGTTATTAGCAGTCGAATTTGAAAATTGCCTGACACATAAGTGGGCGGTGCCAGTTAATTAGATATGGACTTTTCAATATTTCCACCTCCTTTCAATATAACTTTTATAAAAAAGTAGGCGTGGTTGCCAAGCGATTTCGTTTATTTTCTATATCTGAATTTAACACAACAATAGTATGCCCTCTACAAAATTTCGTTATACTAGCATAAACTGTTCTCAAGTTATTAAGAGTCAAAATTTTAAAATTTCTTCAAATATATGTGGGGGGTGCCACGCCCCTTTTCAAAAAATTTTATAAAATCCGCCTTAGAACATATAAATCAATACATATTGCAAATTTTATCATTGTAGCTGCTTCTGATATGGAATTAACCCGTTTTATACGTTTTTCGAAATTTTCGATATCGAAAAAGGGGGCGTGGTTATCATCCGATTTCGCCCATTTTCAATAGCAACCTACCTTGGCCAGAAAGTAACCTGTATGCAAAATTTCATGCAAATATCTCAATTTTTACTCAAGTTATCGTGTACACGGACGGACAGACGGACGGACATGCCTTAATCAATTCCTCTTTTCAACCTAAGAACTTTCATATATGGAACCCCATATCTAACTCGATTATTTTGCGCCGTTACATAGTACCGTTATGTGGACAAAATTAATATACCCTTGTACTAGTACTAGTACGCTGGGTATAAAAAGTGGGGAAATTTACGTTTTTCAGGTTTCGTACACATTTTATATGTAATGTGCGAAGTCAGATCGTACCTACAGAACATATAGCTATGTATCTTTAAATAAACCGTTTTGAAAAGTTTGTACCAATTGTAAGAAAAGATCCGACAATTAAAACCGTGATACGTATTCATGAAAGGCATAAAGCCTTCGGCACAGTGCAAAAGTCCGTTGTCCTTAAACTCCTCCTAGACGCCTGGACCGATGTGGATTAAACTTTTTTTATAATCATGTGGGCTCGAAGATGGTTTAGACTCACAATCCGGACTACTGAATGATGTGGGCGTGGCACTTGCCATGCAAACCATATTTTCCGTTCTGGATATCTCTGGAAGTATTTATGATAATTCTTTGAATTTTCCGTTCTGGATATCTCTGGAAGTATTTATGATAATTCTTTGAAAATTGGTAGGAAGTTTATGGATATGTATGTATGTAGGAAGTGAGATTTGAAATACTTTGTATGATTTATACCTTATGTTAATTGTTATAAAAGCAACAATGAAGCAGGTTTAATATTGTTACAAAATTTTTGAATGTTGAATAAGAAATCAATTGAATACAGAAAATCGAAAAATAAAGAACAACACTCATTCGATACTATCCAATAATACTGAACCTACAAATATTGGTGTCAGAAGTGTTTGTTGAGTAATCTTAAATCTTTAAAATCCAGGACATTAACTTGTCCTTGCTGAAAATATAAATTTAAGAAATTTAAATTCGTATATATGTACCTACATACATACAATATTTTACGAAAAACGATTTCAAATTTTAAAAATTGTGCATTGGAGATAACCTCAAAAAAGCATTTGCTTTTTGGCGAAAAATTGTGAATTGAAGATAAACGGCGGTATAACTACAATAAAATACATGGGTCAAAATTAGAAGACACAATTAAATGTGAAATTTGTGATCAAGATTCGAGCCACCGATCCAAAAGGAAGTAAAGAGAGCAGACATTATAAATTTTGAAATTTTCATGAACGCAACGTGGGATCTTATATCAAAAGACCAGATCATTTTGTTTATTCTTTTATATTGTATTACTAAACAGTTATTATTACAATGGATGTTAATCAAATATGTTCGTTAACGGTAGATGGATTAAGAAATGAATTGAGGAATTTAGGTTTAGATATTAACGGTCGAAAACGAGAATTGCAGGAAAAACTTTTATCTCATTTCGGTCGTTCTACAGGGGAGAATGATGACGGTTCAACAAATTCTGTTTACGGCGATGTCACGGAACATTGCAGGCAAACATTTTTTTTCACTCAAAGATTTGATTGATAGTTTAACAAGATTTTCGGGAGACGGTGGTATGAGTGTTGATCAATGGATTAAGGACTTTGAAACTCCGTAGTCAAACGAGGATAACATGGCCAGCATTGAAAGCTGTTCTTTTTGGAGAATTCGGTGAGGGAGTATCAGCAGCTGAAATTCACAAAAGGCTTAGGCATAGAAGAAAAAATTCAAATGAGTCCTTAATTGAATATTTGTATACATTGATGGAAATTTGTAGTAAAATAGAGCTAGATGAGTTAAGTATTATTGAGTACTTCATTGATGGAGTTCCAGATTCTGCAGTTGGTAAAACAAATTTGTATCAAGCAACTACAATCAAATAGTTGAAATCGCAAATTAAGATCTTTGAAAAACTTGGAAGGATGCAACAAAAGGACATCATTCCACAAGTTGTATCTTCTAGAGAGTTGGATAGTGCTAAAAAAAGGTAAAAAGTGTGGAAGTGAGTTACATTTACCTAATAGTGACAAGTCACTATTGAAAGTACGGTGTTTTAAATGTGGTGAGATTGGCCATAAAGCTAATAATTGTGTAGGAGATAAAACGGGGATTCATTCATGGCTTTAGTAGATACTGGCTGTAATCGGTGTTTGATAAGATATGATACGTTGTTGAACAGTGGTATGGGAGTGATTATTAAGAATGAAAGAAGTACAATATTTGGTATTGGGAATAGTAAAATAATAACTAAGGGTCGTTTTAGTGCTATTGTGCAAATAGATATTATTTCATTGAATTTGACTTTTGATCTTGTGGATGAAAACGATATGTGTTTTGCTGCAATAATAGGAAATTCGGTTGTAGAAAAGGTGGATTTGGTTGTAACTGCAACAGATGTTATTTTAAAAGAAAAGAAAGTTTTGGCTGGAAAAGGATATCAGAAGTGCAATGATAAAAAAGAAGACATATAGAAATTGACAGTAAGGTAAATATAGGTGAATCTGATGCGGGTGGATATAAATTTAGAGTGGATTGGATACAAGAACTAGTTTCAATTCATGTTTTAAATGAGGTAGAGCCAAAAATAGATGTACATAGATCATTTGGAAAATTTTACGGCAAATTGTGTTCGAGACTTAGTCAAAAGTTATAAGCCAAATCGTACCGTTGAATCGTTAATATTAAGTGATGATAAATTCAGAGACCTCGGCGTTTATCATGTGAAAATCAAAAGGTAGTAAATGACCAAATTAGGGAATGGTTAGAATCAGGTATTATTAGACCCAGTGCATCGCCATATGCTGCGCCAATAGTATTGGTTTCAAAGAAAGACGGAACTAAAAGATTGTGTTGTGACTATCGTCGTTTAAATGAGAAAATTATTAGTGTTCCAGTTGATGCCGAATCGAAAAAATTCGCTGGGTTCGTGACTCAAGATGGTCAATACGAGTTTAATTATACACCTTTCGGAATATCTAATGCACTATCAGTTTTTTGTCGTTTTATTAGGGCAGTACTTCAGCCACTAATTGCAAATAGTACTTTAATGGTATACACGGAGAAAACTGTTGTGCATTATTTATGCACAAGCTGTTCATAACCATAAAATGTTTAGATACATTTTTGAATATGCAACTTTGCGCATAAGTTTTTCCCAATAATCATGAATTCTGTACAATCTATTGAAATTGTTCATAAGTTATACACAAAAAATGTGCACAGTTTGTGAACATTGTTCAAAGCTTAATTATTTGAAAATCAAACACCATTGATCATAATATGTGAACATTGTGCATAATATGTGACTATAAACACTTATTGTTCATAAGTTGTGCACATTTATGTATAGATTCTGCACCATCTATTAAAATTATATTTATGTACATAGATCGATATTGACTTCCAAAATTTGTACCCGGTATGCAAAAACCCTTTTTAAATTTCCAGCTGCTAAAACAATTATAAATAATCTTCAACAAACAAAGGTAAAAAAACAATTTAAACTTATGAGATGAAGAACTAATTTAATTATTATTTTTTAATTTTTTTAGTACTAATTGAAGTCTCCAAGGTGCTGGCAGCAATTTTTAAGCCTGTGGCAAGAAACCCATTGAAAAACAATCGTGAAAGGTTAGGAAGGTCAGTGAAATAAAAATGTAAATAGTGAAGTATATGATTTATTGTAATAAAGACATTTGAAAATAAAATTAATTTTGTTCACAATCTATGAGAATGTTGTTCATAAATTATGCCCAGTTGTTTATAGTCTATCCCAGTTGTTCAGAACGTATGCTCAATTGTTCATAGTCTATCCCAGTTGTTCAGAACGTATGCTCAGTTGTTCATAGTCTATCCCAGTTGTTCAGAACGTATGCTCAGTTGTTCATAGTCTATCCCAGTTGTTCAGAACCTATGCTCAGTTGTTCATAGTCTATCCCAGTTGTTCAGAACGTATGCCCAGTTGTTCATAGTCTATCCCAGTTGTTTATAAAACATGCTCATAGTGCTGAACTTAAATTATGGACAAGTGTGCATGGATTATGAACAACTGTTCTTGGTCATTTTTCGTGAACGATTTGTGCATAAGTTGTGCCCATACCGCATAACTTCTGCACACAATTCTCTCCGTGTACATGGATGATATTATTATTCCATCAAAAAATGAAGAAGATGGGTTAGAAAAATTTAAATCGTGATTAAAGTAGTAGCGAAGAGAGTGGTCCAAATGTAGTTTTCTTCAACGGAAGTTTGAATTTTCGGGGTATATTGTGGAGAATGGTAAGGCTACTCCTTCGAATGGGAAAGTTTTATAGGGTTAACGTCTTATTTTAGGAGATTTGTTGAAAATTACGCTGTAATTGCTAAACCATTAACGGATTTGTTAAAACAGAACAACAAGTTTAAATTTGAAGACGAAGAAGCAGCAGCTTTTGAACAATTAAAGGTAATATTGACTAAGGCACCAGTACTTTAATTATTTGATCTTAAAGGTGTGACGGAGGTGCATAAGGATGCATGTAAGTATGGGTATGGTGGAGTTTTATTGCAAAAGGATGCGGATGATCAACAAATGCATCCGGTACAGTATATGAGTAGGAAAACTTCAGATATAGAAGAAAAATATCACACTATGACTATAAGGAAAACCGATGTTCCTCTTCGTATAGCAAGGTGGGCTTTATTTTTACAAGATTTTAATTATGTTCTAGAACATGGAGCAGGAACTAAGATGCGACAGGTAGATGCACTTAGTCGTGTGTATTGTCTTTCGATGGAAGATAGTTTAAAACACAGGATTCGAGAAGCACAATGGAAAGATGTGTGGATAGCCGCTGTTAGGAAAATTTTGGCCACAGGTCAGTATCAGGACTATTTTTATTAAAAATGGTATTTTATTTAAAGATGTTTGAAAGGAATTGATTGTTGTGCCAGAAGGAATGGAAGATGAACTGATTAAGATCGCTCATAATCAGGGTAATTTTTCTGCTAGGAAAACCCAGGACTGTGTTGAGAAAATGTTTTATATTCCAAATGTTAGTAGAAAAATTAAAAAAATTGCAGATAATTGTGTGTATTATCACAAATGCAAAATTGGGGGAAAAAGAAGGTTACTTAAGTCCAATTGTTCAGGGGGATCGGCCATTGATCACGTATCATATCGATCATGTTGGACCGATGGAAAATAAGAAAAGCGATAATAAAAAAAGGAAAGAGGAAAATGTGTACAAGGAAAATGATTTAGTTGCAATTTTGCGTACTCAGTTTGGATCAAAAATGAAATTAAGGCCTAAATATTTGGGCCCTTATAGAGTAACTAGTTGTTTAAATCATGGAAGGTATGAAGTGGAAAAAAAGGATGGGGATCATGAGGGACCAAGGAAAACAACTACTGTAGCAGATATATGAAGAAATGGTCTTCATCATTCGAGAACGAATTTAAGAGGTTTAATATTGTTAGAAAATTTTTGAATGTTGAATAAGAAATCAATTGAATATGGAAAATCGAAGAATAAAGAACAAAACTCATTCGATACTACCCAATAATACTGAACCTACATGTATATATGGTAATATGCAAGTGAGACTAACAAGAAAAAAGGGAAGGAAGGAAGAATGGGCGTAGCAAATGAACTTTTGCAAACTGCATTACTCTGGACTTATTTATGCCAGGATAATACAACTTGGTTTCATGCCTAATGGAAACAATCTCTAACACGTCAAGAAAAAAGTGGTGAAAGTGGGAAGTAGGCGTGGGACCTCTCATGTAGTCCTAAGAGAAGCCCCAAAATGTCACTCATACGCTATGGCCTCCTACCCAAAAGTTCGACCCAAATTGGGGGACATCAGAATTCGTTTGAGAGGTATGATTCCTTCGGCAAAGTTTCTAATTTTGATCCCTAGAATATGATTTTCACAGAGCAATAGGCGATTTTTTTGCCTCGCCACAAATCGACCCGGCATAATTTACATACAAATTAAGGCGCCTCACGGTGGCAACCACTCGGAGTTGGAATGGCGTAGCCCAGGGTTATATGTATATAATAAGCGCGGCCGAAGGCCGCCTACGCAGAATGGTGTACTACGTAGAAGGACTTGGCATAATGTAGCCCAGGGTTGTTTTTTAAATTAAATTAAAATTTTTGCACATACGCGGTTTTGCACCCACAGCAGTGGTACCTCAAATGAAAGGTAGCATAATTACCTATCCAACACATAATTTGAATTTATTTCACATATAAAATGGGGATTTCGTGTTGGGAATTTTGATTTTGGGGATTTTGATTTGGGGGTTTTGATTCGGGGATTTTGATGATTTTGGGGATAATGTGGTAGACCCCAATCACTAATAGTCACTTTCGTAAAAGGAGAAACCATAATTTTGTAAATAATCATTTTTTCGATTGGATCTGAAAATACAATATCGATATACCGTGGATATAGGCCTTGCTAAATTTGCTATACATTTTATATTTACTAACCGATTTGCAAATGCATCGAGCACACTATATTACCACATCAAAGTAAGTGCAAAAATGTTATGCTTCTTTGTGTTATTTAATGCTAATGACGATGCTTATGGAAAATGTGCACTGAAAAAATAATCTACAGTAAACGGCCGTCAAATTGATAGTAAACCCTCTCATTTTTCGTCCAACAGTGGGTAATATAAATTTTGAAAGTGAGCCCCTATCATTCTTCGAATATACTATCATATTGACATGAATTACTGTAAATTTTAAAGTGGACTCATATCATTATGCAAAAATCAAATGTTTTTACTGCCAATTTTACAGTAAATACTGTAATATTTACAGTATTACCATCAATCGCTTGAAAGTGGTTTTGATATGTTACTTTCAATGTGCACTTTCAACTTTTTTATTTCAGTGTGTCCTATTTCTGAAATGCATTTGCAAATAACTCTTAAACACACAATCTAATTGGAAAGATTTATATGGTAGGTTTTTACGGCAATAAAAGATCTTTAACAGGGTGAAAAAGAGTTTTTTGATCGGATATGTAGAACTGGATATCTATTGAATAATACGAAAATGGCGTTTTCTCACTTTGTATGAAACGATACCTCAATAATTAGTTTCAGTTCTGTTAGATACACGATAACAATTATATGTTGCGATATAAATCAGAGGAGTATCGGAGTACTCCAACACTTATCGTCATTCATATAAAAAGGGTGGTCCAATTTACATATATGGCGATAACCAATTCCCATTGGATTACTCTATGGAGTATTCAACAGCAAAGCGAGAGTGGGAGTAATTGGCCCTCAAAAAGAACACCTAGTCCCTCTCTCGCGTTACTGCAAAGTACTCTATAGAGTAATCTTTTAGCAACATTTTCAAAGTACTCGCACGTACATAGGTGCTCCATAGATTATTCAGCAGGGTGCTCCGACATGGATTAGGTCATCCAATCAGCGGACATGGCCTTATAAATTGGACCACCTTTTTATATAAATGACGATAACCCAGCAAACAATTAATTCTTATTAATTAATTAATTAATTAATTATATAAAAATAAGCGTTCAAATGTAAGCAAAACACTTGCAAAACGTTGTTGCGACATTTATGAAACGCATCAAAGCAAGCGTTTTATGATCGAAAAGGACCCAACTTTATAAGCGTGAAAAAGACATTTGCAAAACATATTTTCTAAATGCTTAAAAAAACACATATTTTTGATGAATTTAATAAGCGCTTAAAACATTTACTTTGTTTTGGATATGTTTTTTTATTGATACATTTAAAAAATCATTTTTAATATTAAATTTTTTTTCTGAATAGAATAACATTAAATTAAAATATAAATTCATTATCGCCAAGTCCTCTTCCTTGTCAATCATGATCCTCTGCCACGCTTTCGTAACAAATTTTCTCGAATTGACTGTTGATAATCTTTTTAGATCTGTCTTCTAAAAATAGATATAAAATCGCTATCAGTATACAGTCACCGGACATTTAAAATTTATATTCTTACCAGCAAAACCTCCTGTTCCACAAATGCACTCTGGGTACTTAAAGAACTTTCAGCCGCACCGTTCCACAAATGCTCAAAAATGTTGCTGCTGCTGCGCACAACACCTTTTTTCTTTTTAGCTGCAGACATTAAATAAGTAGAATTACCTTTTTTAATAGCAAATGCAAGCTTGCTGCAATCTTAATTTGCAAAACGCTTGCCAATATGTTGGCTGGGAAGTGTTGTTGTACTCCGATATTCCAACGTTTTTTACAGGGGATAGGCACACCGACACCGTCTCAATTTGTCATTGTGCTTGTCACATTGTTCGATTCCTACCCTACCAACCATACGCAGATAAAAAAATGGATAAAACATAGGTCGCGCTATCCACAAATGAGGATAAAAAAGTGGATAGTTTTCTATGGGCCGCGTGCAGATATTATCCACTTTCCCCATGTACATTTCGTGTACGTGTGACTAAGAAATTTCCCAAAACAAACCTGACAACACAGGAAAGTTTGCATACTTTTAGGCACTGCTTGGGCTGCCATCCTGTTGAATTCTATGCCCATAAACCTTTTTAAAAACCCAAAAAATTTCCAATAAATTTCCAAAAACGTATTTTTTCAATTTTTTTTTTTTTATTTGAAAGAATGGTTTTACATAGTAAGTACAACTAATTCGAAGTTGAATAAATAAAGGAAAGTTATTAAAATACAATAAAAGAGAAAAATTAAATGAAATATAATAAAATGCACTGTAATTAAATTAAATAAAATAACTCTGGCAGCCTTTCATGGCAATAACTACGCCAAATTGACGCTCCCATTGCCACCGATTTTTCTGGCCGAAAAATATAAAGGCACCTTTTTTTAATTACCATGGGCGTAAGGCACATGTGACGTCCACCCCTTTGTTGCTCCTCACAATTTTATGGCCGTACACTGCTTGGTCTGCTGCTGTTGTTTTATATAGAATGGTTTGTTGTGAACCAGCGGCACTGTCGCCACTATAATTCCTCTTACTTGTTTTCGTCGTTATACTCATACATGTTTTGCTTCCTGTCGAAATAAATAATGCATAAGAAATGTTAAAATTATTACTTAAATGGCTAAATTAATGTACTAACCTTGGTTTTTCACGAAATACAATTTTTTGACCAAAAAATTTTAAAATTTTAAAATTTGTAATTTTGATTTTGACAGTTAATTGTATTTATGGAACCAGCTGTTTAATTTCCCTTTGTTATAATTTGTTTGCAATTCTACTATTTCATTCACACTTATAGGGGTAGCAATGTTGAAAAAAGAGAACGATTTTTGTTTGGGAAATATATTCCGTAAATGTGCGTCTGTGTTTGTAAGGAGGAGAAAAAAATAGAGATGGTTTTGGAACTCGATAAGAAATTAATAAAAAGTGGATAGCCTTGGTTGGTAGGGTATGTAAAACTGAAAATGGGGGATTGCTGATAAAAAAAAATATATTTTAATGCTCATATACACACATACGATTGCTTAAAAACTTTCCGCAGAGTAAACATCCTTCATTATTATCGCATTTTACAGCAAAAAACATTAACTCACAATCCTTATTATCCATTGTGTTGTCTCATTGAAATTTAAACGCAGAATAAAACAAAATATTCATTTGCAGTTCTCTTAAAATCAATATAACCCTCGCTAAACGATCCGGCATTGCAGGTCATGCACTGTATATGTATGCGTTTCGTGTGCATGACGTAACCCGTAAACGTTCATGCAAATGAATGTCATGCGCCATTTGAATTGAGTGTTCGTAGCGTGCGCACGTAATATGTCGTCGTCGGAAGATGATTTTTTGTGAGGGGGGTTAGGTATTTCAACTATTTTTATTCGATTTTAAACCAGCTTTTAACTAATTTTATTTAAGTTAAATATATATTTAATATTTATAGTTAAAAGTTGATTTTTAGTGTAAAAATCGATTTATTAAATCTTAGTACAAATTCATTTTCTTCTACTCACTTGTTTATCTCGAATGTCAGCACTCAACTGAGGCACTGTTGCATGTCATGCAGACTGCTAAACGTTCAAGCAAAGCGCAAAAATCAAAAATTTTTGATTTTCATCATGCAAGAACCGACAACAAGTACGTGTGTCACACGAAACGCACACATATACAGTGCATGAAGTGTATTCCGGAGCGTTTACAGAGCGCTTATGCTTTTTGGACATTGCGTAAATTTTCCTCGAAATAACTGGCAAGCATATGGCAAAATTCTAGGAAATTCAGCTAACAGCGAAGCAGAATTAGCAGCGTCGTTTTTGTGTGTGTACAGCGTTGCCGTATCGAAGCTACTCATAAGTAGAGTTTTGCGTATCGTTGTTTTAAGATGTGTATTGGGGTTACTAGAAATCACTAAAATTGGGCCAATATATATACTAGCAGACCCGGCAGACGTTGTGCTACCTGACCAGTGACGTCCCTAGAAATACATTTTCAAATATTTGTCTATTAATTTTAGTTTTTTAGGGAAGTGAACCCGGGGCCGTTCTATTCTAAACAACTCTCATCTATCGCTGGCCTGGATTTAAGAAATTCTTATTGTCCACATGGTCAATTATACATCGCATGTTCACGAGTTACTGCCCCAAAAAATTTATTTCCTTACGTACTTTATCAAAAAACTAAAAATATTGTTTATCCGTTAGCATTAAAGGAAATAATAAGTCCGTAAGTGGTAAAATCTTATTAAAGTGTTTATTTTTGGTGTAGCAACGCTGGGATCCTGGTGTTTATACGAACTAGTAATTAATTTTGATGCATGTAATGCCTAGTACGTAAAGTGGTATGATGCTGATGCAGAAGCGGACAACTGCCATTTCGTAAGCAAATCGCCGTGTTAAAAATACCAGTTGGTAATATGGAAAAATTACAGAACTCGAACTAGTTGAGCCGGTTAGACAAACCAGTATTTGACTAGTATAAAACTAGTAGAATTGACTGCAGGGTAGTTGTAAATAAGGATCAGACATTAAACACCGTGATGCGTATTCGTGAATAAAAATAAAAGAAAACATTTTGTACCTATTCAATTGAATTGTTGTTAAATGAGATCATGGTTCATAGAAAAAATTATTATTGCCCTTTTCTTTATTTAATTTTATTTTACACAAATCGAATCACAATACAAAACCAAAACTAGCTAATTTGTTGTTTGTATCATCAATGAAGTTAACATATTTGTTAATGCCTTCTTTACAAATTTAGGCCCGCTTTCATAAAAGCTGGTTAAAGTATTCCTAATCGGCGATTCCTTAATCGCTGATTTTCTGAATCGACAATTTGGTTTTCACCAAAGCCTGGTTAAGTTATCGCCGATTAGACCCATCATTGTGAATAAATTAGCAAAACATTGCATTGTGACTACACCTGTTTTTCGTTTTGTTTACGTTTTCACAGAAACTAAATTGGCTGAATTAATTTAATAGAAAACTGTTCAGTGCCTAATATTTATTGGATTTTGCTGAGGTTGGTGCCAAAAGACGCGTCTAGACCCCGAATGCGGAAATTACAAATTGTATTTCTGTAAAAAGTTATCGCCAAAAATTTTCCCTAAATTGGTCCAAAATGGGGGATCTGTCCCATGGTATTTATGTGCAAAACATCCCTATCAGCAATATTTAATGCAAATTAAGCATTGAACTGTCTTCTAGAACGGCACCAACTTTCAAAACACTAACAAAACAGCACAAAGTTTCCAAATTAAAATTGTTTTTGTGGGAATATAAACAAATGTTGATTGTGTCCACAGCTGATAAATGTAAATTTTTGCTTAATCTGCCATCCATCGCCGGTAAAGTTTATCAGCCGTTAACCGGCCGATTTGTGCTAATCGGCCTTGGTGAAAACGGATTTTAGACAAATCAGGATTAAATTCGGATTAAGCACTAACCGGCATTTATGAAAGTGGGCCTTATAGTGATAGGTTTCGTATTGGTTCGTCTCATTTTATTTTCTCAATAGATATAACATTTGGATGAGAAGTTTGGCGAAAGTCACAAAATACAATACAAACTGCTGATCCACCTTTGACATCACTAGTTATCTTAATACCAACGGATAGAGCTAAGAAGTCTTTGCAGGGTTTAAAAAAAAAGGACAGCCCAATTAAAATAGTGCGTTACACTTTTAACCCAAATGATGTACGAAAATTTGTAAACAACGAACGTTTTCTTAACGTTTGGGAATTTTGACGGTTAATATGTTAAATTGATTGTCAAAAGAAGAAGATTGTTAAAAGAAGTCAGCAGCTTTTCTTGCATTGGTGACGAGGCTTTGTAATTTCGATGAAGACCATATCCT
This sequence comes from Sphenella marginata, assembly GCA_951509765.1. Lineage (NCBI taxonomy): Eukaryota > Metazoa > Arthropoda > Insecta > Diptera > Tephritidae > Sphenella > Sphenella marginata. The sequence goes on along the minus strand of OX608082.1, from coordinate 32,233,128 downwards.
TTCATATAGAGAGACTAGGCATTGTAATCCAGATTCATACATACAAACTTACAACCGTTGCGCATGACTATAAACACGGAAAATGCAATAAATACTAATGATTTTCATATTTCGCAATTCATTAAGCCACCAAGTGTTGAATGGACATTCTATTTGTGCCAATCATCAAGTCATCGAAGTTACACCCACTGCATGCATCAACGCCCCTTACAAACGGCACATGCCCCAGAAAATAATGTTCCTTAATTTTAGTGCGCAAAATCCCCTTATATACGTACCAATATAACCTATAGAACAATTGCCCACATGCAAACATATGTATGCATGTACATTGTACATCCGTTGTACGTACAATCCAATTAAATGACATTCAAAATTTTCACCTACTGTAAATGGAAAACAATATCTATGATTTCAAAGCATACAACACTACAAACAATGTAAGGATTTGAGAATGTATGGCGAAAACTCATATCGCTGATCCGTTTATCCTCTTATTTTGGTGTTTTAATTTGAAGGCATTTGTGCCAATCCATCACCGACCAGTTTAGCAGTCTGGCAGATGGAAAGGGGCACATCATCCATCTAATTCCTGCAACTCGATATGAGCGCGTCAATCTGTTATACAATCGGTGAGCGTTAAGCATGACTCGACCCCATGCAAGGCGCTATATTGGCATGTCACAAGGGACCAATTCGAAATTTCAAAAGCTACAATGCAACTAAGGCATCAGTGGCCGTCAAGGATGCGTGGGCAAAATGAGCCGAAATGAACGAAGAAGCAGTAGTACGTATTAGTTGCAACGTGCATGCACAGTCGATGTTTTTTATTGTTGCTGTTTTTTGCCTCATTTCATTCCACGTTGGTGGTATTAGTGGTTGAAAACCATATTTTATTTCTCTTCCCAATTTGCCACAGATCGGGGAAAGTTCGAATCAAACTATTTTCTACGTCGGTCTAGTAAAGTTGTTTGGGAGCATTCAGAAGAACTTCGAAGCAAGCTAGATATTTGTTTCCTACAAAGTCTAGTTTGTGCAATAATCGTTTAAGGTTCATAAGTTTCTCAACGAAGGAAGGTCATGCCTACGTCTGCGTAACGAAGTAAGGGCCGGCCATACGACTGCAATTTTCGTCTGCCTGTGAGGCCTCGTGGGTCACTTAACAGAGCTGGGAAAGACTTCTATGGAAGTTTATTTGGCAAATTGGGTTACTATATATTCTTATATGTATGTATGTATGCAGGTATATAAATATTTCTTCAATTCTTTGCACAACTACTTTGGATTACTTTGAACGACTTTTGTTGTTGTTGCATACGTGTATTGTGCCTCAAGTTAGTGGTGTTCCGCTTGTTCTCCTGTTTATTGTTGTTGCTATTTTAACAATCAGTAAGGGTGTTTGCCGTTAGCAAACGAAATAGTATCTCCAAATTTGACTCTATGATTTTGACTTCCAACACATTCGAATTGGCTTGACATCCGTCCAAGTGAACAGAAGGCGGAACGAACGCGTGAAAGTTGCATTAAAAAAATACAAAATTAACAAACAACAGCAACAACTTTCGCTCAACTTAACTGCCTTCCGCCGAGTAAACAAGCAACACCAGCCTGAACCACCACCACATTAGGGGTTACTAGATCTCACACACATACACACATAGATAAATTTGTATATCTAAGGTTTAATTGCTGCTTTGACTACTCAGACTCCGAAAAGAAATGTATATCTTATATAAAGCTAATATTGTTTGAGCAGACGCTTACTTAATAAGAACTGAAATGTGTAACATTCTTTATATTAAATCCTATTTTGTTATACTGATGTCATTCGAGGTCAGGTTTAACTCTTTCTGCAAGGCCACCATAATGAATTAGGCCCTGTTAATTAATTAATTAAAGGTGTTATAAGAAAACTGGCAAAAGCTCAACGACCATGGTTGTTTTCCCATCCAATTTTAACAAAAATCAGGTTTATTAGGATTAAGTTTTCCATAGGATCTCGAAGCAACGCTTCGACACGAAGTAAAGGGTTGCAGACCCATCTTTTGTCCGGGTAAAATCGATACATTCACTGCGATGCTTTCTCCCAAAAAACAATCCAGAACAAATACGTACCAGGTTAAATAATATTCGAACCACTTTCCTAAACACAATTCCACCAGAGAAGATACATACCTACTCCACTTTGCTAGAACTAGTTTTACAAGCCGTCTCCCGTGGAGCGTTCTTACCAAACGGAAGTTAAAAGGAGGAAATAGAAGAAACCGAAAAGAATTACTATCTGATACAGGGCAGACAGCAAACTGATTCCGTCTTCGAGCCTGGACAGCCCTGTTCATTAAAGGAGTTCTTGGTGGAACTGGTTTATGAGCGAACGTCGTGAGAAGGCTTTTAGACCTTCGACCTTGCCCGCCCACCCAAGGGGATCTGTGGAGGTCGGTGACTCAATAATTTGAAGTTTATGAGTTAGATATTCGTTTTTTTAGTCGAGGCATATAATTTTATAGAATCGCCGCTAGCCAGTTTTTTATTTTATTTTTTTATTCTGTAGATAATGTTCTTAAACAAAAAAATCAATTCTCTAAAGTTTTACCTCCCCTACTGATTCGAATTAAAATACTGTCATTGAATGCGGTTGTGTTGCGCATTTTCGTTCTTTTCCCAGCGCTAACGCTGTAATCTACAGCAAGGGGGTGAGCTACGTATAATAAAAGAAAGAATATAGAACTGTGTAGCATAGCCGCCGCTTTTGAGGCTGCCTGATCGACCGACGTTGACGGTCTTAAAACGATGATTAGGTTGTTATTTTAATTTGCTCATTGATATGTTGTTGTAAGAAACACAATTGCGTGTACCAAAATCAACACACATACTTATATATAACCATGTGTAAAATAAAGAAGGGTGTTATGCCTGCCAACGCCTATGTCTATCGTCCTTTCTATTATTTAGCTTTGCTTGTTTTCATTTTGCTTTTGTCATTTTGTCGCTTCCTCGTAACAACAACAACAATAACAAAATGTTTCTTGTGGGAGGGGTGGTGGTACTTGTAGAGACACCCGTTTGGCATGAGGCATGCGGCAAGCGACGTTTGTTTTTGGTGCCGTAACAAGATTTTACATTGTTTCGTGGCATTTCTGCGTTGCTCTGTTGTCGTTATCCTAGCATCCTTGATAACCTTAATTTATGTAGAGGAAAATATTCACACTGAGGGTTGACTCGTTTTGGTTCTATAAAAGTTTACCAGGCTATGGGCTGGCGGAAGAGCGAATAGGAAGTGAGCCGGAAGCAAATGAGTGTATTTAGTAACGTCTGCCCTTCTGTCGGCCTGTTTGACTGTCAGTTTAACTGTCTGTAACGTGTTCGCAATTTGTCATCAATTTTGTTGCAGCATTTAGCGCATTCGACCCATTTTCCAAAAACTCTATCCCGACTTGCAGAAAGAGGGGTTGCTATATATTGGTCGTTGTATGTACATTTCAATGTTTAAATTAGTCTAATTAATAAATTGACTTTTAACAAATATACGAAACCCCTGAGAGGGGACGAGAGATATCGCGTGCCGTGACAAAATATGCTAAGGATCGTCGACAAAAATATTTACATAGTTTTAAAATGCATTGTAGTTATTTTATTTGATTGAGCTATTTTCGTTTGGCTTGTGAAATTGAATGAAACAATGCCTAGAATCAACATTTTTGCAAACCATATGGGAAGATTTCCCCTTTCAGATCTAAGTTACCAACTGATCCATGGGCCCTAGGAATGTGTCGATCTTAGGCTCTCCACATTTCAGAATGCCTGTTTTAGTGAGCACTGCGCATTTGTGAACTCTTTTCCATTTTTTCATTCCATTTCTATACTCTCTTTCCAATTTGTAATGGATGTATTTTCAGTTGAAGAAGAGAAGTAAAATTTTCCTATAAAGATGCAACCAATATTTATGTATACGCCTTAGGTTCTACCTTCCCAGGATGTATTCGAAAAGATTTTATCTAGGGAGGCTCAGAAATACATCAAGAACATGACCCTGTTTGTTTCTATACATTCGTTCTTGATATCATACCTTAGAAGATCTAAAGCATCCAGGCATTACCACTTCGCGGTACATATGAACGTGAATCTGGGAGCGTAGACGACACTAACATATGTTTTAAGTTTCGAAAACGTCGGTTATTCTGCAATCGATAAAATTTATGATCATTATTACGGCCCCCGTGGTGAAGTAGTAGTTTTTTGATCTATTACACGGAGGGTCCAAGGTTATAGTGCCGGGACCGATTATATCAAAATGATCATAAAAGTCCTTTTTGAAACGGGGTCAACATTGAGAACTAGTAAATTACCCCCAAGTGTGTTTGGATAGGGATTAAACTCTTCGCGCACTCAGTAGTGGAATTCACTAACTTTGATTACGACATTCGCAATCGACATTTTGTCGTAACGATATTTATCACGATATTGGTATTCCCTAAGTGTTTTTTCTCGATTTTCGATTAATAGCAATCAGCTGTTTCGCAAAGTAAACGGCACCCAATTTTCAGTTGTTTTCTGTGTCGTTTAATAAAAAGCACATAATTTGAATTTTTTATTAAAAATTTAAATTACAATATTATAGGTGTGTTCGTCTAAAAGTTCAGTAAGAATTATCCAGTAACGAAGTTTTTCTCTCTTCCTTTAGATTCTCTCTCAATGAGAGATGATTGCTAATTTTTGCAAAAATTTGCAAGTTTAGCTGTCAGCTGATCCACGTTTGTATGTCATACAAAACCCAGCCGTGAAAAAATATAACTTTAATTTGATTTTCGCGCATTTTTATTAAAAAATGGAAAACAAAGGAAATCTCTCGGCCGAGGTATCCCCTGGCACGCTAAAACTTACTGACACGTTGCAAAAACTAAAATTTATTTGTTGACAAAATCAGCTGTGCCAAAATCTGCTGATTTTCGTGATTGCTAATTTGTGCTGGCTGAAATTTATCCAGTAAGAATTATCAAGTTCTAGCAAAATGAAATATCATTTTTCTCTCTCAATTCCTCTCTTTACTGGATAATTTTACATCGCGAGCGGAAAAATATCACAAAACAAGATAATTTGTACGAATTTGTACAAATTATTTATTTACATCGCGAACACGGCTTATATCTAGAACATACCGTGTTAATTGAATTTTTACACAAAAAATTTAGTTCGAGTTGCAAAAATGTTTAAGTGTGCATTTTGATTAAAAATAAAAGTAAGAATTTTCTCGCCGCATTGAATCTTCTTATAGTTTCCAGCTTACCCAAGTGGGAGCGCTCCGAAAAAATTATCCAAAAAGAGTATGTAGTTGAACCATTTTTGGAGTAAGAGTAGGATTTACGAGCGTTTTCTGATCGTCTATGTTGTAGCTGTGAAAAGAGTTGTGCGAGAACAAACGTTGATGAGCGACAACGTTCAATTATGCTAATGTTTTAGAGTATTTTCTGAGTGTTTTGTTTATTTTACTTATTAGAAGGTAAAGATCACATATTTTATGAATGTTTATCAGTACTCGAATATACAAACATTTGATTTGATGTAGGCTTATGAGTGTGCAATGATTAAAACATTTGAAGGTGTTGGAACAAAATTATTCTTGCATTCCAGAAGACCTACAACAAAACTACCACCACTTTTTATTTTTGCTGTTTTGCAGCACTGCTTACTTAAATAAGAAATCGGAAACCTAAATATAAACTAGCCATATTGCATAATAGCATTTTTCGAATCCATCCAATCTTTAGAACCAATTATAGAATAATCGCCTAAGCTAACATTGAAGGACATTGGTCGTTTTCAAATAAAGACAATACAAATACTCAAGTTGTCAGTTTTAAAGCAAAATCCCATCCTTAAAACCATATTCGACTTCATTAGAGTTCACTTTAATTTCCTATTCAGCGTGAACGAAAATATTTAAATTTATTATAATGAAGAAAGTACGCGAGAATTTCATACTTCAGCGCATCAGCGCAAAGCCATAAATAGCACAACAACAATAGACCACAATGAAGGCAAGATGAGCCCCATATTGACTTCGAACTGCTGAGCTTACTGACTGGGGTTGTTATTATGTCCAATAGAGTGGCCTTTATTTTCTTTATCCTATGGATTCTTTTAAACTATCGAAAAAAATTATAAAGAGCGTTTACCTGTTTGGGTATAAATTGGATGAGTCCTGGTGTAAATGAGTACCCATTCTGCATAATACACCACCAGACTCATTGAGTCGTATACGAAATTGATTAAGTCTGCAAAACTTTTTTCATTCATACCGTTCCTATGTAAGCCAACTTTCTCGCGAAAAGGGGAAACATCCATATCTGACCTAAGGTTAAGATTTTGAAGCCTCAAAAGTTTCCATTGTGTAACAATTTTAACACATTGTTTTTCCACTTACCGACCAAATTTTGGGGAAAAAAAATCGTGACCACTTGCCAAAAATGGACCAAATCTGAAAAAAATGGTCCAATGGACCAAATGGTTTTTTTGGAACAATTTTGGTCCAATTGGACCAAAGTGGCAACCGTGCTAAGAATTCAAAATTTTTTTTTTTCCTGCACTCTAATGTAGACAGTACGTGTACGGAACTCTATTTTTATTTTCTACATGGCTTTTGAAAGGGTTGAATTTCACGCTTTTTTAATTTTGTTTGCATCATTTTCGAAAGCTTGTTGTTGTTAAGTCCGTACGTAACGGTGTTAATTAGTCCGTAGACAAATGCTCCGCTTTCCTTGTATGATGTTCCAAAGATTTCTTGTTAGCACATTTGCAACGCTATGAATGTGTAAATTAAATGATTAATACATGCATAGCTTTTGTTCTGATGCTACGTAAAAGTGTACTTGTTGTTATTTAGTTACGGTTTCACGCTAACTAATCACTAACAAAATTTCTATCCAGACGAAATGTTATCCGTAAGAACATATTCTAAACCTGCATACATACATACAATGGATGCTTATATTTTAGACTTTTACAATCCAGGTAATTTGTAATACTCCAAGTTACGTTATGGAGATGTGAAGGGAATACGTTTTTTGAACAGCTTTCTAACCTTAAAATGTAGGTGTTTCCTGAAGTAGAACGATTATTAAAATTATGTTGACAACTAAATCGAAGTTGTGCCTAGCCTGGATAGAGCGCCAAGATCTCAGTTACCGACAACGTGTGGAGGTATTTCAGAGACCACAACTAAGTAATGTAATGGGAGATATTTTTTATAGAGCATGCGGATATGTTTCCTTATTTCAATAGACGGTGCCTGTTTGAAGAACATGTTTTATGTCAGTTCAGTAAAGACGTTCTGCTTAAGACGGCACGCTCTAAGACAATAATCATTTTTGACTCTTGTTGTGGGTAACATTAGATGACATAAGATGGCATCCAGTGGCAGTTCTGACAGCGGTATATTGGCAGATTTGCAAATAATTGCGGCTATTGCAGTAGCGTGATAAGCGAAGGTAAGGCCTTTGTCAAGATTTAAGGGTAGCTGTTTACTCTTCGTCAATGGAGAGGCCCTTTCCCGTTGCCATATGAGTACAGTCGTCGTCGAAGGAGACTATAACGACTATATAGAATTAAACGAAATGTGAAATTGAGCACCAACATGTAACTCCCCCTGCTTCAGCTGCGGCATTACAGGCATACGGAACAGTTTCTCAATGATATACAAAGAGGTGGCCAAGTTACTCAAATAGCGTCGTAAAAATATTTAAACGAATTTTTTCTTTAATATTGAACTGTGACAACGCACTGACGCAGTAAAAATTCTGCCCAAGAATATTAAAATTTTGGTGTCAATTTTTACAAGTTTAATTAACTTTCCGGGACAGCTCCAGCACCTCCAAAATTAAATCCTGTGACACATTCTTCAGCCGCAGGTAACAAAATGCTACAAATTTTAAAATGGGGAGCTTCCTTTTTATCTTCGGTTACTCACCCTTTAATCGTTTCCAGGACCTGATGTCTAAATTAACACAAAAATTTTAATTTTTTAAAAAGACATGAATAATCAATAAAGCTGACTGAAAATACTAACCTCCATACAAAGCCATTTGCATTCTGTACGCTTTTGACTAATTTGAATGGTGAATGCATTCACTACCACTGCCACTTCTTTGAATTGCGCCAAAGTAAACTGAATTAACCTTCCGAAGGCAAAAGGGGTGACTAATCACCTCACTGCCCCATTTACTGTTCATGTAGGTGAAAAAAGACTTGCTTTCGGAAGGTTAGTATCGCACTGCCTGTTGTTGTTGTTGTTGTTTGGGGAGGTTTTGGGGAGTGTTGTTGAAATGACAGTCCTTGGCCGGATATAAATCTGGTACGCTCCGGTACTCCCTTGGGGTGCTGCCCGACTGTCATGGTAGCGATTTTTTGTGACCAGTGGAACCTTCTAGGTCACGTCATCCCTCCTTCTGAAAGATCAACCATCGAGCTGCACATCATTAGCTTTGTGTATATTAGTCGCCTCTTACGACCGGTATGCCTTCCGCGGGCATATCCTAAACCCCTAGCCCGCGGGGATGTCGTCCTGCCGGTATTGATGACTGCCAAGTTTTGACACAATCCACATTGTGCTCATTGGCTTTTTTTATTTTGTATACCAACAATTCAATTAATTTGTTTTACGGGCTATACAAAAAAAATTTACACCCTGTTTCCATCGGAATTATAAACTTCAATGTATTCTAAGACCTTGGTCAAAATATTAAGATTTACCGGAGCTAAACCGCGTTAAAAAAACGCTAAAAATATCGTTTTTTATGTATAAAAGGAGTATGAAAAAATATTTTCTAATAAAAAGCACTTGAGATGATGAAGTATATTTTGGGGGAGTCCCTAGAAAAGAGTGAATTTTGAAATTCCGGTGGAAACAGTGCAACTTTTTTTGGCGAGGCACCTTAATGTACATACATATATGTATTTTTGAAGTATTCAAGACTAAAATTTTCCAACTTGTGCTCATTTATAGTATTGAATTAGATACTTTTAAATAATTTTTTTTTGGTCCTTGATACATGAATATAAGATACGGCCATCTAAATGTTTGCTTTTAAAATATTTAACGCTTTTTACCTACATGTCTATGTATGTATGTATGTGTATAAAATTAATAGATTTCATCCCATTAGACGGTTTTTTATTTAAGTGAAGATAAATGCCGAAATAGATCCCTACTACGTAATTTAATACACTGTTTCATTCCAATTTATAAGCTGTTCATGCTGAGCCAGCATTTTGCATTTTCTTCGCATTTCAGCATTTAGCCCACAATGCAGCATTTATTTTCGCATTTTCCATACCAATTTTGACAGCAAAATGATACTTTATTTCTGTTTTAGCATTATAAATGCAGAAATCAACCCTGTAACCTTCGAAGAAAATCTTGATACGAATTTAAAAGAGTGGCAATATTGGTAGTTTTTACTTGGCATTCTCTTATTCTCTGTCTTCCGTAAACATTCAGCAAATTTTATGGGTTTTTCAATTTGTAATTTAGCGGGCGTGTGGTGTGCTAAAATAAATCAATCTACAAATTAATCTGATGTTTGTGAAATTATTTAAATAAAAGATTTATTAAAAAGGTGTACATTTTTTCACACGTGGCATAACCTCAAAAAAATGTTTGTGAGCAAAATCATATGATTCGAGCTTGCTAAATGTGCATTTGCTAAATGCGCCACCATGAACGCTTTTTCGAAACCAATGTCCGAAAATGTAAAATGCTAGGTACATACATTTTAACTTCAGCATGAACATCATATTAGACTTCCTTATACGGCTAAAAATGTTAGCCGTGTATTTATTCCCTGCTCCACACCCACATATACAGGGCATATCAACTTAATACTTAAATTTAAAAGTGCGTATAACACCTCAATCTTACCGTAATCACGAAAAGCATCAGTTCAATTACTTGTATGGATATATGTACATACATGTAGAAGAGATTTGCTGGCCATTTACAGCCTGAAACAGTAGCGGTTTCTGTATAAAAAAAACCCAAAAGCAACAGCTGATTCTGATGAAATCAAGCAACTGTTGGTAGTATCACAGTGAATGAAAATAAAATGCAAATTATCTGAATAAAAGGAACCATTAAATAAAAGAAAAAGATAATTCCAAGGCCTACCTCAACACATACATATGTATGTAAATACCAGTCGCTTATGCACAGCCGCAGGTAGCGATATTCTCATCGTAAAACTCTTAAAATACGTCAAATAATAACTTGCAAAAAATTAAACAACACAGACGTCGCGCCAAAAAAGATGCAATAATCATAAATTATTTGATGAACATTACCGTTACGAAAATTTGTTGGCTTACATACATATGTACATACATCTGTACAAATGCGTGTGAATCGGAAGTTTTCCGTACGAAAAAATAAGCGTTTTTAGTGTCATTGATGCCAGCGCAAGTGGGTTGTTTTGCTGATTTGTGTGGCTGAATGTTGGCCGTAACCTTGCCCTTCTTATCGTTGACGACGGTTGCTGCATGCATAAACGATTTGACTGAAAGTGGAACATGCAACAGTACGAAGAATGAATATTTGATAAAACTTGTCTACTGTTCAGAAAAGGATTTTAAACAATTCACAGCCATATGTATGTACATATGTACTAGGGATGCTGTTTTATGTTCCGAAAATCCCGGAATGGGAAAAATTTTGTTCTTCTTTCTTCAAGTAGCGCTTGGTAATATTGTTACTTAAACTCAAATAAATTGATTGATTGTGCTAAAAAAGTGTTAAAAAAAAGAAAAGGCCAAAAGATCCAGCCACGCCTCGCTGCGTCTCTGAACATATGAAAAACTGAATCCGATATTAACCATTGTATCTTTGGTCACCCTAGTCCACATATCGCACCCTAAATACAAAAGGGTCACAACTCAAAAAAATTTCAGGTGGTTTTTTCGACATTTATCCTTTCACAAACGCTTGATCAACTATAACAGCCGATTTTTTTCTTAATGATTATCATCTTCAACTAAACGGATACCGTTCTGCTTGGTTTTAAAAAAATAGAGCTAAGCTAGCGCTATCTAGAAGCGTTCAAAGCAAAGAACCTCTAATTTTGAGTAGTGACCCTTTTGTATTTAGGGTGCGATATGTATAGGCAGGTACTCTGAAACTGGTAGAGTTATCGAAATTGGAGAAAGTTTTAATTTTAAACTAAACGTCTAGTTTGCACATTGCACAAAAAAAAAATACTGTAATAAATAGGTAGTTTTATTTACTTGTTATAATCAAAATACACAATCACAATTAATAGAACAGAAAGTGGCCTGTTCAATACTTGAAAATAAACTGATCATCTGGCCTCGCGTGGTTGTTGACTTTTGTAATCCGGCGGGCATTATCTCGGATTCGTCAATACTCGTGCTATTTCTATTTTGCCTGCTTAGATGCCTACCGCTATCTCTGTTGCGTTACTGGTGGTGGGAGGGTCATTGAGTTAAGAGAGGTACATACTGGAATATTCGCCCAGATATGTAGAGATCATATTTTAGTTTAAACTTTTGAAGAGAATTGAATAATAAATCCGGTTGTCCCGGGATTGTAAAATAACACCCCGAAACTTTCGGAATGGTTAATATTATTACTAGTAGCGACAGCTCAAAGCAGCATATTAAACTTGAAAGATTATTATTTTTCAAGAACTTAGCTCCAAAATAATAGTTTTATGGTCAGTTCTAAAAGCTGAGGTTTACACTTAGCAAGTTGATTTCCATTTTGCGTTCCCACAAAAGGAAAGATAGACATTGCTACCTGGCCAAATAAATGTGTTCTAAATTAATAAATGGTTCGTCCTAATAAGCGAATACCCAACAGGGCTAAGGCTGTCACATCAGAATATATTTATTTACTATCACTGAAAGTATGATATATACTAAGTATTGATTAAAGGAATGTAAGATTTTTTTCAACACAGCGTCACTGAAGTCAGAGCTAGAATTTCGTTGGGCCCACCATAAATTAAACCAACCCGTAACCGTGTTTTTTTTATTTTATTTTTTATTTTAAAAAGTCAGCGCCTATAAGGAGTTTTTGTTTGATTTGTTATAAAATTAAATCTCTTTGTCAATTCACAAGAGCTTTGGGTCGGCCCAGAAAAGTCCGACTAAGGGCGGGACATTTGTTCTCGAAAGTGTTACTTGGTTGTTGTTGTTGTTTTAGCAACAAAATCACTCCCAGAAGGTTTTGGGGAGTGCTGTCGAAATAACAGTTCTTGGCCGGATATGAATCCGGTACTGCCCGACTGTCATGGTAGCGATTTGGTATGAGCAGTGTAACCTTCTAGGTCATGTCATCCCTCCTTCCGAAAGGAATGAGAAGGTGAGAGGCATCATATCCGTAGATCAACCATCGAGTTGCACATCCTTACCTTTGTGCATATTAGTCGCCTCTTACGACCGGTATGCCTACATATTCTAAAACCCTAACCCGCAGGGCGACAACATATGTACCTCGCATTACTCATCTTCTCTTTCCTTTCGGAAGGAGGGATGACATGACCTACATAGAAGGTTGCACTGGTCATACCAAGTTGCTACCACGAAAGTCGAGCAGTACCGCAAGGGAGTACCGGAGCGTACCGGATTCATATCCGGCCAAGAACTGTGATTTCGACAACACTCCCCAAAACCTTCGGGGAGTGATTTTGTTGTTAAAACAACAACAACAACAACATACATATGTACGTTGTTTCCATTCTAGGGCCTACAAATTTAAAAGTCAGTTTAAGCTGTAAATATTTCTTTTTTGTTATATACTCTCATTCTTATATCAAAATTTACAGCAAATTTTAGCAGAGCAACCCCAAAAATCGGCCAAGCAAAATGTATTGGTACAGTCGTTGAGACAACAAATTTTGCAGACATAGTTGTGAACATTCCCACTCTAAAATTCGCTATCTCTGAAATACAACACTAATCCCACTGAAAAGCAATGTCAAGTAAGGCTCATAGAAGGGTTATTATGAGATATCAATTGGATCAACTTATTTTAAAGTTTATAATAAGATACTATTCATCTTATTAGCTTTTTCTTATTATCTCTTAAACTATTTCTGTCGAGCAAGTATATTTCCGTAGAAAATACATACCAACTTATAAGCCATTATGTCCATGCATAAGTATGTATAAATATGTATATTTAGTTTTCGTTCTCGCTCCAAATAATGGATTGTAAACACTGCGCAAACTCCAAAATGGAAAGTGAAATGCCGAGCATTCTTTTCATATTTCGACACAACTGGAGCGCCGATTTAATCCAGGACTTTACAGTTGCCACTCTTGTTATTGTTGTTTAACGAATCCCAAATGGATGCTGCAACAAAATGTGGGGTAGGCAGCCATTTGATTTACTCACCGTCAAATAAGTTAGTTAGAGATTGGTATGCAAATGTGTATAGGTTGACAACAGTACATGTGTATAGGTGTATGTCTCCCTCAATATGCGGACATAGTTCATAATTCATAGGGGTATCTTTTGTTTATTTTCGTTGAAATACAAATATGTATATAGGCAAGTAGTGAAATGTTAGACGGATGCGCTTTCTGAATGCAAATGGCGTCAATGACGTTGCACTGATATGGAATACATGCATATATATGTACATCTGTATGCAATATCCCTGCAAAAAATAGCCCGACTAGTCTCTAAAGAGAGTGAACCACCATAAATCTCTTTCGTCTACACTTTTTTTACAGATCAATATGAATGCGCAACATATTAGTTAAAATTTTATTATTATTATCGTCCCGGACTCATCTTAGACTGATTGCATTTTTTGCAAGGATGTTTACTAGACTGAGAGTAAGTCGAACTCAAGTCAGACATACTGGTTACTCATTAGAGATAATAGGTGTGAAAAATAATCGTTTGCCGGTTTTCAGAATTTCTTACTTCAAACTTGAGCAATTTCACTATATGCAGATTAACTAAAAGTGGGCTATACTTTAGCAGTATTGGGCAGGCTTTTTCATCCGCCAATCAATTTACAATGATTGATTTTCATAATCTATCTATTAAAAAGCGATTATTTTTTCACCTACCTAAACTTAAAGCCGAGCTTCTTGTAGTGGTTGTTTTTAGCAACCAAAACACTCCCGAAAGGGACCAGTGAGCCCAGTACCCCCTTCCGGTACATGACCGACTGTCGTGGAAACGAATTTTTATGACCAGGGTGTCCGACCCTCTTTAAGGAAGAAAAAATTATGTAATAAGAGGTGAGGGGCATCATATCCGTAGATCAACCATCAAATTGCACGTCATTACCTTTGTGTATTTTAGTCGACAGGTAAGCCTACTGCTAATCATGTAACCCGATCGGGCTTCTCTTCTTTATCTCTACATATGACAAATTTTAAACAGGTGTTAGTACAATATGGGAGTCAAACGAAAGGTGATAATACGTGCTGTGATAAGCGTTGTGATGATCAAAATCGGCCTATTACACTGTACAACAAGATTTTTAGTAATTGATGAAACCAACAAAATCTGAAGCTCTATCCCTCTCATATCAAAACCTCATACCAGGTTTTGGGCCTATAGGTCTGAATTTTTTTTTATTTGAGTTTAAAGTTTTAACCCTATATATAGGGGTTAAGTGAGGGAAACTTGATAAAATGAGGCAATTGGTTACAAAATAGTGGCTAAATTAATGTTTTTTGGGGCAGGGAATTGAAATGAAGCTTAAAACTATAATTTTAATTTTTCTCACAAGAGTAGCGATAACACTGTTCTGTAAGATTTTAGTAATTTTACAATGAAAATATAAGAAAAATTGTACCGCAGCACCACCTATCGTAAGATTTATTAAAATATTAATGTCAAAAATGAGTTGCTCGACACTAAAAACATTACTTTAACACACATTTCGTAAGCAATTGCTACTATTTCTACTTAAAAACTAAAAATTTGAAAAATTGTACCACAGCGTTTTATGTAAAAATAAACATCAACAATGCCCCAAAAAACATTTATTTAGCCACTATTTTGTAACCAATTGCCTCATTTTATCAAGTTTCCCTCACTTAATTTATACATAGGGTTAAAACTTTAAAATCAAATTAAAAAAATCCAGACCTATAGGCCCAAAACCTGGTAGGAGGTTTTGATACGAGAAGGATAGATCTTCCAGTTTTTTGGGTTTCATCAATTACTAAGAGATGAACCCTCATTTTGTTGTACAGTGTAATTGAAAAAAATCTAAAAATAAAAATAACTAGTAAGGAAGTCTAAGTTCGGGTGTAACCGAACATTAAATACCTAGTAGTGATCTGTTGTAGTATCCTAATTTACTCAGGTATAGTTTAATACCTGAAAAGGTGTTATAAAACAACTGATTGTTTTCGATTAAAAACACTTCTGTTGTAAGTTGTAAATTAAATTATCCCTAAATAACAAAATATAAATAGTTTTGCAACGGGCTTATGAAAGGTATGAAAATAAAAAAAATTAATAAAAAAAGGCAATAGGGTGTTAACTACTTTCCCGTAAATCTTGCTTGTTTGTTATTCGATTTGTATAATTTTTGGCAGGAGAATACTACATACTATTGGGAAGCATCTTACTAACTTTCATTGAAATACCTTCTTGAAATTTCAAGCAATCGCTTTTGAAAATAACAGGCCTTTTTTGCTGAGAAGTGGGCGGCGCCACGCCTACTTCAACAAAATCCACAAAATTTTTTTACAGTTTAGTTTTGCTTAAAAAGATTATTATGTGGGTAAAATATTATTTATATAATTCTTACAATTAGGAAAATATCGCTATTTTAATTTTACAAAGAAATTTTTCAGAACTGTGTTCAAAAAGTGGGCGTGTCCGTTAACCAATTTTGTTTATTTTAACAGCAAAGAGTTTGCTTTATATGTTGAACAGTTTCTCCCAATATCGTTTCAATAAATCAATTTTTACCGGAGTTATTGCATGGAAAGTTTTGTGGAATAATCCACCATAAAGGGGCGGGGCCAGGCCCATTTTCCAAAAATTTTGTGCATTCGACTTTCTTTGCCCACGAACACTTTAGAGGTGAAATAGAAATGATATACAGGTAGTTTAAGCAAAGTTATTGCATATTCAATATATCTATGATCCTTTTGAAATCTTTTGTATAAAATTGGGCGTGGCCTTACCCGATTTCGGGAATTTTTTTTCGAAATATTGCCTGTATTAATATAAATATGTGTGCTCAATTTCGTTTTGCTATCTTGAACGGTTTTTGATTTATGATTAATTATATTTCCAAATTTGACTTAATCAAAAGTGGGCGGTGCCACGCCCCTTTTTAAAAATTTCTTCAAAAATTTACTTTTTGCCTTAACGCTAACGTACACACCGAATTTTATCCTTATTGGTGTATTATTTACTGAATAATCACTCTTTTTGTATAGAAAGTGGGCGTGGCTTTCAACCGATTTTGACTATTTTCAATAGCACTCCGAGATAAGTAAAACGGAACCTGCATACCAAATTTCATTGAGATATCTCAAGATTTACTCAAGTTATCGTGTTCACAGACGGACGGACGGACGGACGGACGGACATGGCTCAATCAATTTCTCTTTTCCTCCTGAACATTTTGATATACATAAGTCAATATCTATCTCGATTCCTTTATACCGTTACATACTACCGTTAGGCGAATGAAGTTAACATACATACCTTGTGTGCGAAGCACTACTAGGTATAAAAACGCTTTTTAAATAAGTTGTAAACGAAGTCATTAGAGAAAAGACGGTGTTCCTGTTCCGTGGACTGCTACAAAACAGAGCTCTGATACCTTTTTGTTTTGATTTGTGCTATCTTCTGTGCAAAAACTTTCTCCTGAATCCGTGAAACGACTCATATCTTTCCAATTTATAAATAAAATAAATCCAAAGTCATATTTTTCAAGAACTGAGTGTAAAAGATTTCCTTGCTATTTAAAAAAAAAATGTGAGACCCCTTACCTAAATCCTCTGAAAACGCGCATACATGAAAGAATTATGGCCAGAGAAGCTTTAACTATGAGAATATCCAACAACGAATGCAAGTGGACACTGGGAAACCCCTATAAGGCTATTCATCACTGTACCCGCCTGTAAAATATTATTATAATACAAAAAAGTTATCGCCGAAGTTGTAAAAATGTTCCATTGTGAATGTTGAAAATTTCCTACCCAGGAATTGGTAGTTTGCTGTTTCACACTATTCGTAGCTTTCAACCATCTTCATGTTTTACTTAGTTAAGTTATGGGCTGCTATTGGATTTTCCCTGTTTGATGCTTTCTAAGATTCCTGAGAGATGATCACTATAGCAATTATAGATTAGTAAAGCTCGGGATCAGAATAAAATCATGTTGCGGTAAGAAGATTCAAACATTTTTTCGGAACTATTGCTATATCTATATCGACTGCCCTTTTTCAAAATTCTTTTCAATAACGCCCTAGTATATCAGCTTAAAATGTACATATGAAATTTGTGTTCAGTAAATAGGTGAAAAATTAAAAAAAATCCGTAAGGCGTTTTTTTTTTGGACCTGTGAAATCGCACCTTTTCGCAATGTCAAGCAACTTTGATTTACGTATTGGTGAGGCACCAGATAGAAAAATTTACGGAAATTTGCAAGTTTATCAACTAGTTGATAGCCAAACGAGCACTACCAGAGGCATTGTTTTATTTTCGGTTATCTTAAATATGAACCAGTGGTCCCCAATTTTCCTACAATTTGTCATGTTTTGCAACAATTTCTGTTATAAATATTTAATTTATTCTTCCCCCGTTTGGGAATTTACGAAGGAACGAAATGCGAACCCTCTTTTAAATGCCATGACATTGAAGCCTTCATGGAGATGTTTATTTAATGGGAAGCTTGAGATGTGTCACCCCGAAATCGTGGATTTAGTGACGCCCTCGTAAAAATTAATATTTTCTTGCCCTTTCCCGATAATTTGGATTACATCTTAAATGTTCAAGCAACGGGAGTTGGACCCACTATCTATCATAGCAGTCGGAACAAAAATACGCTATTTTGCTTGAGCATTCAAAGTGATGTGAAAACAAAGGAATGTTTGACTACGGTGCAGTGAAATAACGCCCAAGGAAATAACGCCCATGGGCGTTATTTCCCACTCAAAAAGGAAATTACGCCCATGGGCCTTATTTCCTTTTTAAAAAGGAAATAAAGCCCATGGGTGTTATCACCTTTTGCTGATGGGTGTTATTTCCTTTTTCGAAGAAAAATAAAGCCCACGGACGTTAAAAACGAATTAAAACAAGCTGATTCAAGCTGATTTTAACATATTTGTTATGTTTTTATAAGGCGGGGTGCAATAGCGCCTTGTGAAATAAGCCCTTTAAGGCCTTATTACACTATTATTATTACTTTCATTTTTTTAATGAAACAATAATAGTCTAATTCTTTTTGTATTTTATTGAATAGTTACACACAAATTTCACGTTAACCAAAGTGGGAAACGTGGCACGCGGAAGGACATCACCGTGGCGGTAGCCACGCCTATGGCACACACCCGGAGTTGGAATGGCGTAGCCCAGGGTTATTTTTTAAAACGCGGCCGAAGGCCGCCTACGCGGAAGGGTGTTCTGCACTTAAAAATCGTGGATCGGGCCTCCGTAACTATAATCCGAAGGGGGAAAAGCAATATTTTGTTTCTGTGAGAAGTTATTAGTGAAAAACCGAAAATTGACCCGGGTCAGATCCCCAATTCCGGGCCCCATCCACGTTTTTTATGTGCAGGACCCTTTCCGCGTGGGCGGCCTACGGCCGCGCTTTAAAAAATAACCCTGGGCTACGCCATTCCAACTCCGGGTGTGTGCCATAGCCGTGGCTACCGCCACGGTGATGTACTTCCGCGTGCCACGTTTCCCACTCTTTTCTCACAGGGTAATTTGTGAAAATAATGCTAATTAACAGTTCGTGTTGCTCGCGTAAAATCCTATGGGCGTTATTTCTCTTTTAAAAAGGAAATAAGAGCCATGGGCTATATTTCTTTTTGCAGATGGGCGATATTTCCATTTAAAAAGGAAATACGGCCCATGGGCGTTATTTCCTTTTTGAATGGGAAATAACGTCCATGGGCGTTATTTCCTTGGGCGTTATTTCACTGCACCGTTTGACTACCAAAACTCCATAAACCTTACGAAAATATTATAATAATTCAAAAAGTCAGTTCAATCGGGTGCTAATTTTGAGTTAGTTCAAAACCAATTTGTTTAATCAAAACCTTTCAAATACCTTTAAATTTAGCAATTTTGAAGTAAAAAATATCTTTAAGTTGTTCAGGCCATTTTTTTTTTTGCCCAGTCGTTCATCATACGCGACTACTCAGACTGACACATCTGAAAAAGTGGGAGGAGAACAACAGATACCAAAGGAGCTTCGAAGCAACGCTGGATCTAAAATAACTTCGACAGCAGTAAAAACGATAAAATCAACAATGACAAAAACAACAACAACAACAAAAGCAGCAAGGAACTTTGTTGGGCAAACAAAAACAAAAGTGCAGCAGCAAATATAACATCGTCTGTATACTATCCACAAAAAAGGATGCCACGTTCGTTAGCATGCGCTGGTCGTGTTCGTGGCACACAACTCGTCTGGAATACAAATGAGCTTGCCACATAACACACTCCTCGGGCTGTTCCAACCCTCTCCGCTTCATGAGTTCGTTTGTTTCCAGGTTGCGGGTTATTGTTGGCTAACGGTGTACATATCGTAAATGTATTTATGTAGAGAGCTAAGGTCCGAATTCATATCCTGTGCAGGATGTGGCAGATTTACAATAAATTGTTTTCTTTTTTATTTTTATTTTCTTTCTCTATTTTTTAACGATTCTTATGAACCTGCACTTTGTTTTACTGTAATTTTTAAATTGTGCTTGATTTTCTTCATATATACATATACACACACATTAGACTGAGCCAAACGAAATATGGTTATTTTTTAGGTCAAACTTTCTAAGCAGATTGCCACTGTTATTTTCTAATTTAACTCTTTCCTAATAAAAAAATTTGTTAATTTATTTTGGTTGATTATATTAAATATTTATTATTATAGCCATGATGTAGAGCTGCCTTAAGCAGTTTGTATTTTGTAATTATGGCCGTTTGCAAATCGGAGACGTTTCACAAAGAAGAAAAATACGATGTAAAAATATTTTCTATTTTGCTGTGCCCCATGAGATAAGGTAAATTCTGACGTTCATATTCAAAAAGGTAAATGTCAGAGTCTTCTTTCGGTCAGCAAAAATTTAAAATTTCCAAACGATTACCACATGTATTAAAATTAAAAAAGGTTTTTGCTCACAAATTTATTTCAGCTTTTGTTCCGTTAACATACAACAGGATTTATCTGAGTTTTGGTGTATTACTGCCAAACTATTGAAGCACACAAAAGATATTGAATCCCCTCAAAAAAAATTCCGAGTCAATATTTTCGTCCGATTAGCAGTTCCAGACTCAAACGCGATTATTAAACATTGCTTTAGCTTTTTGATTTAAAATTTTTCTTTTGAAAAGTTGGAAAAAACGTTGAAATCAATATGGATAAAAGACAAATACAGGTTCTTCCAGGGAATTGAATACTGAAACCGCATCTGCAATCGGAATTTAATAAAGAGTCGAGATTCCATAAAAAAGCAAATTTTAAGGAATACATTTTTTTATCATTTCGTTGATTTACTTACTAATTTTCTGAATGTCTTTTTATTTCTTGCTAAAAACTACAGTTTAGGAAAAAGTCACAAATTGGTCCGTTACAATAATTTCAAAAAAATATTTGTATGACAAATGCAAGCGTTTTAATCAATAATTTTTTTATAGAAGGAAGAAGGAAAATTTAACCACTATGTTATACCCGTATCTATATAATTTCTTTCTTCACTTAGGAGTTTCTTCCTAACATAAATATCTAATATTTCTTGTTATTTGACACGGGAGCTCCTACAAAAAAGAGATACATATGTAGCTGCCAAGTGTACCACTACTTTGTTTAATACACTTGTATCCTTATCTTGTTCGTTCAGTGATGTTTGATAATTTCTGTAACAAAAAAGTGAAAACAGAAAACCATATCATAGTTTGTAGGCCGATTACTCTTAAACCGAAAATTCCTTTAAAACCATATGCATCTCAATTGCTTTGCCTCGGCACTTTGACAGTCCTAAATCAAAAATTAGGCCAGACCTATAAAATGTAATTTGTTAATGATAGAATTCTAAAAGTAATGTACGTATATTTGAAGGCTTGAATAAAGCTATTTCTACAAACATATAATAAAATTGTAATACGTATGTCGATGTCTGTGCACTGCAGATATTTAAGAAAACCCGAAAGCAGGGATCGTTGCTAAGCCAACAGAAGCCAAATCAACCGTTTTTATCATTTGTGTCTGTCTGTCGCTTGTTGTGCACCAACTTCCGATATGATGGTGAGAACAAGCATTACATTAACTAAACCAATTGCATATTGCAACTGGAAAACGAACAAACAAATTTAGGTGAATAAAATAATTAAAATAAGTTAGTTGCAATACATTTATTTTCGATTGCGTTTCTAAATGATTGCATTTGCATTTTTTGAAGAAAAAGAAATAGCGTAAATGTTAATAAAATATTCTAAATTAGTGTATTTATTTCTGCATACATATTTGACATATTGATAGAAGTCGGATATTTGCATATATTCATATACCGGCGCAAAAAAGAGAAATTTGAACAGACCCGTTGATAATGTAGATCCGCTTATTCCTAACAGAGTACTCTTAGTTTTTTTGCACTTACACTTTAAAAGCTGGTGACATTTTGAAATTATTTCCTTAAAAAAAATCTATTTTGGCCAGAAAGAAGTTTACCGGGTCATCTAGTACAACTTATAATATTTGTATAGTGAAATATGGCAAAGAGATCCAAGTCATTTCGGACATTGCTGTGTCATCTATTTTCAAAAGGCAGTAAACTTCAAACTTGAATATCTCAAATCAATTTCGGAGTCACTTAGATCCATTTGGTTCTAAACCCTTCATACATATATAATTTTAGTATTCAATATAATACTGCACGATACACAAAATTTTTAATTTTCTGTCCCGGAGCGTAGTGAGCACGGTTTTCCTACACGGAAACACGCCACATAGAGCTATTGATATCGTTAATCTAATTATCAATTTTCAGGTCCCAACCTTAAACGCTTTTCAGCTTGAAAAATTAAGTTTGTATGGGAGGTGCCACGCCCCCTTTTTCGTTATCCCCAGTAGGTAGTAGGGATCGATCTCATATAACCTCTCACCGAATTTCAGTTGTCTAACCTAAATGCTTCCAGAGATATCGACTAAGAAGTATTACATTCGTATGGGAGGTGCCACGCCCACTTTTTGTTATCCCCAGTTTTTTTGGAGGTGGTAGGGATCGATCCCTAAATATTTTTTAGCCTGTGACCATCCCTGGAAGATATCCAGTGGGTATGTAAAATTTGGTTACGATCGGCTTATTCGTTAAGGAGCCAAGTGTGTCCATATATAGATGGATAGATATGTTTTTATATATATAGAAGAAGATAGTTCAATATCGATCTGCTACCTTTTGACTCGATTGGCAATTCCATTTTGCGTCAATTTGTGTTTTGCAATGTAATTAAAAGAATCGACCTTGATGGAAACCTTTCCCGTAAAGTCTCTGTTCACCTTTAAATTAACAACTTTACTAAGTTTTGCAGAGTTACCGACGATATGAACATCATACTAAGATAGCAACTCCAGCAATAAATATTTTATACAATTTGTTTGTGAAGATATTTCGTTAGAAGGCATTCTCATTTGCACTTACATTCTTACATTTTGCACTTTACCGGCTTTCAGACGCCACATTTGGCAAATGAGATCAAAAGTTAGCGCCAAAAACTTGGTCGTAATTCGCTATCCACTTTCACCTGTTGTACGCCTGTCATATGACTACAACGACCGTCTGTAAATCAAGAATACAAACATATATGAAATGGTAAGTACATCGTAAAAGTTTGGAAAGTGCTGAGGCGAAAGCATATTTGTCCAAAGTATGTCTATGTAGGGGTTGAGATGTGGTTATATTTGCATACAGTGCTCTTATGTACACACATAAAATATTTGAAATGTTTTTTATTCTATGCTTGTTGCTCTGCTTTTTGTAACCTAGTTGGCTGTTGCATACCTCCAAAGGTTAGTTAAATATATATTAGCTGCTAAAGAGTTGAAGGTCAACCCACTGCATGCACTGAAATGAAATCCTTCTCTTTTGGCGTTAGGGGCTCAGAAAGGAAACTCTGTATAACCCCACTTAACTTCGGGCAGTTTCAGATAAGGTTTTCCACCACGTTATCGTCTTAGTCATCTTTACAACTAGCACTGCATAGACGATAGGGAGCAGGATTGCTTAGATTTCTGACATCCTGGGCTTTGTAGCAGTCTAACTTAAGCTTACAATTTACTTTCACGTGGCAAAGGGTATACCTAAGCGTTCTTTGTATTGACGAACCTGCCTGGTTGCGGCATTTCCAAAGAGTTCATCTACAACGCAGTTCAAATAAATATCCCTGTCTTACGCGATACTATCTGACCGGAGGTCATATTTCATCAACAACTATTACTAACGAACTTTTAACAGAATATTTTACACGTTTTGTGTACCAGTGAAAATTAGTACTTACCAGGTTGCCAGGTCAATGGTATTAAAGAATATTCTTATAGGCAACTGAAATCTTTAATAAAGGCTGGAAGTAGATCCAGAAGTTACGCTGATGATCTACTTATAATAAAGACGATATGCGACATTAGCTGATATCACGGTTGCCACTTTGTTCCAATTGGACCAAAATTGGTCCTTAAAAATCCATTTGGTCCATTGGTCCATTTTTTTCAGATTTGGTCCATTTTTGGCAAGTGGTCACGATTTTGGTAGTTTTTCTTCTTCACTTGGCTAAAATTGCATAACACTGCTCCCAAAATTTGGTCGGTAAGTGGAAAAATAATGTGTTAAAATTTTTACACAATGGAAACTTTTGAGGCTTCAGAATCTTAACCTTAGGTCAGATATGGATGTTTCCGCTTTTTGGGAGAAAATTGGCTTACATAGGAATGGTATGAATAAAAAAAGTTTTGCAGACTTAATCAATTTCGTATGCGACTTAATGAGTCTGCCACAGTCGGCAGCCGCAGAACGCAAATTTTTCGAACTTTCCCTAATTAAAACAAAGCTTCGAAACGAGTTAGAATTTGCTTCAATTAATAATATTATGCTGGCCAAAGAACTTTTCTCTCAAAACCCAGGCCCTCACTATAGAAATTGAAGAGCTTTATGCAATTTATTATTATAATTATTATAAGCTTTTATTTAGTTTCAGTTGACGGATGTCTGTAATGGAATCTTGCAAGTTAAATTTGAAACACTTCCCGGTGTCCGATTGAGCTGAAAGTCTGCACCGATGTATAACCCCGATGACAATGCAATATTATGAAAAAAAAGTTCCGGTAGGTGGCGCGTAGGTCGCTATATTTTCAAAAATCGCATTTATGGTCCGATTTGGCTGAAATTCGGAACATGTATTACTACCATGAAAATAAATATTTCCCAAAAAAAAATGCCGCTAGGTGGAGCTGAGATCGCGGTTATAAATACTAAAAATCGGAATTATGGACCGATTTGGCTGATATTTTACGTGTGTGGTACTTAATTAGTTTCCATATGTTTAAAAAAAAATTGGACCCGCTAGGTGGCGCGGGAGTCGCTTATAAGCTTTTATTTAGTTTTAGTTGACGGCTGTCTGTAATGGAATCTTGCAAGTTAAATTTGATACACTTCCCGGTGTCCGATTGAGCTGAAAGTCTGCACCGATGTATAACCCCGATGACAATGCAATATTATGAAAAAAAAAATCCGATAGGTGGCGCGTAGGTCGCTATATTTTCGAAAATCGCATTTATGATCCGATTTGGCTGAAATTCGGAACATGTATTACTACCATGAAAAGAAATATTTCCCAAAAAAAATTCCGCTAGGTGGAGCTGAGATCGCGGTTATAAATACTAAAAATCGGAATTATGGACCGATTTGGCTGATATTTTACGTGTGTGGTACTTAATTAATTTCCATATGCTTAAAAAAAATTGGAACCGATAAGTGGCGCGGGAGTCGCTTATAAGCTTTTATTTAGTTTTAGTTGACGGCTGTCTGTAATGGAATCTTGCAAGTTAAATTTGATACTCTTCCCGGTGTCCGATTGAGCTGAAAGTCTGCACCGATGTATAACCCCGATGAAAATGCAATATTATGAAAAAAAATCCGATAGGTGGCGCGTAGGTCGCTATATTTTCGAAAATCGCATTTATGGTCCGATTTGGCTGAAATTCGGAACATGTATTACTACCATGAAAAGAAATATTTCCCAAAACAAAATTCCGCTAGGTGGAGCTGAGATCGCGGTTATAAATACTAAAAATCGGAATTATGGACCGATTTGGCTGATATTTTACGTGTGTGGTACTTAATTAATTTCCATATGCTTAAAAAAAATTGGAACCGATAAGTGGCGCGGAAGTCGCTCTATTTAAGAAATTCGAAGGTCCGTTTTCGGTGTCGTTTAATTCATTTTTCAACGAACTTCCCTTTAAGGTAGTATCTTAAAATTTTCATCCACGTTTAGTTTTTTACCCCAGCGCAATGTAAACAAAAATAATTCCGATAGGTGGCGCACGGGTAGCGATATTTGAAAAATTTCATTTCCAGAAATTTTGTTTTCGATATTGTACCAACTTCCCGTTGAGCTGTGGTTTTCAAATTTTCACCATCGTTCAGGTTTCGCGGACATTGCATTATAAAATAAAATTAAAGAAAAAACTTTTTTAAAATAAGTTTTTATTATTGTTTAATAAAATTAACTAAAAAGTAAATTAATTTAGGAAAAAAGCTTTTCTAAGAACAAGCTTATGGGTATATTACTTGTTGATAAACAGAACTAAAAAGTAAAAAATAAAATTAAAGAAAAAAACTTTTTTAAAAATAAGCTTTTATTATTGTTTAATAAAATTAACTGAAAAGTAAAAAATAAATTCACTGTAAAGAAGTATAACACTTTATAAGTTCATTGTAACCTTTAACGATAGTTAGGCTTCTTCGTCTGCGATAAAATAATTCCATATTGTACATGATTATATATTTTTAACATTAAAACTTTACACTTAAATTATTAAGTCTTCCAGTCTACATCAAAGTCCCAATTTTATTATTAATAAAAGCGTGTTAAATTTTATTTGTTATAATTAGAAACATTTAGGACCTTCTTGTCTATTTGATGGTAAAATTAAGGACTTTTAGGACATTTCTTGTTATCACAATGTAACACGCTTTTATTAATAATAAAATTGAGACTGTGATGTAGACTGGAAGACTTAATAATTTAAGTGTAAAGTTTTAATGTTAAAAATATATAATCATGTACAATATGGAATTATTTTATCGCAGACGAAGAAGCCTAACTATCGTTAAAGGTTACAATGAACTTATAAAGTGTTATACTTCTTTACAGTGAATTTATTTTTTACTTTTTAGTTAATTTTATTAAACAATAATAAAAGCTTGTTTTTAAAAAAGTTTTTTTCTTTAATTTTATTTTTTTTCTGTATGTTTTTGTCATAAAATTATTCAAATATATATAATAGGCAACTTTTTTGCCACTTTAATTTTTTTACCTATACCAAATCGAAGTATGTATTGTGGCAGATACCTACCCAATAAACAATGAAGTAAGCTAGTTTATTAAACAATGTCCCACAACATATTCGTTAGGCTATTGGCCCGTTTTCACCGTTGTCGCCCAAATTGGAGTTTTATCAATCAGTTTTCAACAAACCATTACTGTACATTGAATAAAACGTTTATTAAATATTGTTTTCCAAGCATCAATTCCAATTGTTTAAAAAGGGACCACTTTCGTTGAGTCTACAATGTTTTCCAAACGTTTTACAATGATTATAGTAAACATTTTCCAAGCGAAAAGATTACAAATGTAAGTTTATTGTAAGCTTATAGTAAGCGTATTTTGCTTATTGGGCTACCAAAATAAGTATTTTTAATATGTATAAATATGTGTATAAGACTGAAAAATTCACCTACAAATATGTAATGAAATGTGTTTCAAATTTGTTTAACGTGCAACGTAAATTAAAGCACTTCTTTTTTGTTGTTGTTATATGTATGTATTATTTTTTTAAAATTAAATAGTTCGTGTATTAGTAAGAAAAAATAAATTTGGTCCTTTTTTTTGAAATTTGGTCCATTTTTGGTCCAAAAAAAAACTGCTGTGGCAACCGTGGCTGATATCACTTTTGGGAACAATTTACGTATTCCTGACAAACTTATTGATTTTATACAGTTTACGTGAACCTTTTAAGATAAACTTTACTACCCCATAAATATTCTGATACTGATTTTTCTATTCCGAAAGGTTAACAGACGTGTTTAGATTTTAACATTTATTATAAAAAATTTCATTGTACAACTAAGACTTAAAAATCTTTTATATGTACATCAACTGTGGTATGACAATTCTATTCTAATTAGTAATACAAAATTATTAGTAAATATATTTTTAACGTATCCTATGACAAGCGGTATACACATTATGTAATAAGGGGAAGAAATAAAGTAGTTAGAGGGGACAAGAAAATAGTAAGCCAGGTAGAAAAAATACATAGATTCGACTTTCAATTTCCTGTGTTTCCTGTGTTCAAATGTTAGCAAAATATTGATGTATTTTAGTACTAAAGTTATTCCTGTTCAGTGCAGCCTTAACACTTTCTGGAATAGAGTTCCAAAGCCTTCCAGCACTAACTAAACATCCGCTCGGATGTAAGAGATACGTGTATGGGAACAACCAGTTTATTGTGTCTCTGTGACCTGGTTAATTGCAGCTTATTATACAGATACACAGGAGTCTTCCAATTTAATAATTTAAAGACGGTCATATTATTTTATTAGATGTTGTGGAAATGTAGAATAAATTTCCTTCACAAAGTAAATTCCAGAAAAACAACAGCTGCGAAGAGGTCAATAGAACAGCGATTTAATTACCTTCACCATTAGTAGGGGAAAGTTCTAGCTTTCGAGCAGAGTCTAAGCATTGCATATGAGCTTCTTTTCGCCAGTTTGTTAGATCATTACTATTTTAATATTTTTTCAAATGTAAGAGTCCGCACAGATTTTGCATGGATTATGTAAGGTACCATTTGTCAAGCTTCTCCCCAATGTTACCAATGGATCAGAGCGGAGATCCACTATTAAAAAAAAAACGGGTAAAGAAAGCGCTGTTTTAGGCTAAGCCCAAGTAGTTACAGTAAAAACAAAAGATAATTTTGAGTATAAACTAACTAAGCCGTGCCAGGCGAACTAGTTAACCTATCGTGAAAGTTCAAGAGACACCTACAATAAACTAGGGATATAAATGATGCACAAAATATGTGGACATGAAACCGCTCACTTTTTTCCTTTTTGAAACTTTATATAGCCTCGGATCGTGGCTCCGCCCTCTTTTCCAAAACTATGTATTGTCTATGTTGTACCCAGTGAACTCAATTATGTATTTCATAAAGATCGGTTGAGTACTTTTGCGTCTATAAAAAACAGAAATTGGTATTCCTGTTTTTGTTACGCGGGCAATGTATACTCGTATTACTAAATTCGGCATAAAGGAATCGAGTTATATATTTATTAATGTATATTAAAACGTTCAGGATAAAAAGAAAAATATCCGGACAAGTAGTTAATACCCTTCACACCTATCATGAACATGAAATGTTTGTATGTATGAGAAGAAGAAGAGATAATCCCATGAAAAAGTATACTGAAATGATCAGAAGGACGAGCTGAGTCGATATAGCCATACCCGTCTCTCAATACGTATGTATGTCTGTATGTCCGTCTTTCTATTTGAAAGTTAATACGAACTGAGAAGTATTAAACTAGCCCTGCGTTAATTGGGATGCCATAATAGATCGGTTCCACCCGAACTTAGACTTTCTTATTTGAGTTAGTTTAGTTCATAATGTCTATATTTTATTTGTTTACTTATTTACTTTATTTCATGATTTCATTTAGATTTGCGACCCATATTAAATATGTAAACCTATTGAGTGTTGATGATGTTAAAAACTTTAAAGAAACTTTGAGAACATATTTTGTGCGAATTATTGGCACCTTCATCAAAAACCGTTGTCTAAGAATTTCTCGTGAAGCTACGATATGTACTCGTACGTCCAAATGGTTTTAAAACAGTATTACGTAATTTATAGATGCCGATATGTCTGTAAAGTAAATATGAAACGGTTGACCGTAAATATCCCTTTATAAGTTTGTATGCAAATATGACGGCAGCAGTAACATTCGTTGTATGTGATTGTCATGGGGAGTTAATCGACGCTCTTTCAACGGCGCACAAATCATTATAGTACGCATGCGTCGGTTGTGTGTAGGTTGGTGCATTGTTGTTATGACTGCGAAACCATTATTTGCAAACATTCGCTTTCCTAAGGGTTTCAGTTATTGTTGACGTTCGTTCAATTCATTTCCGTCCCCTGATAGTGGAAATGGGGTAAGCTTGGAGGCACTATGTCTGCCTTACACAAACAGTGCAATGCCGTGATTTCATTTTGTGTTGGAATTGAAATTGCCTCTGCTCTGTCCGAGAATAATGGGCATGCAAATAGCCATACAGACGTACATACATATACATATGTGGAACATGTATATAGAATTTATGTACATATGTATGAACATCCCAACGAACACAGTCTAAAATGATTGAGAAAATGTATTTGTGAATTTGGTTTAAATTTGTTTATCTCGCATGAATCTCATTGCGTAAAATTTTAAATAAACTAAAATAAAAAGAGCAGATTTGTCCATTTAACGATAATCGGTAGATATATGTATTTCAATTCTCTCCCCACTATTTACCGTGAATAATTTCAAAGTGTCAATTTCGGAAGGTAAATATAGATCAAAAATCAGAAATGTACAGATCATGGATGAAAGTACAAAACCGCTGCACTTATGAAAATTTGCTTAAGCAATATTTGTGGGCACTGTAACTTAAAGCACTTTCATTGATAGTTAGTTACTTTAAAAATACCATTTTGCATGGTAAGTGCCACGCCATTTTCCTGGAGGTTCCTTTTTGAAATCTAAATCTTCCCATACAGATTCAGTTAAACTTCCATTAGTATTTTTTGAAAATTATGCACACATGTACATATGTAAGAATTTACTTAATTTTATTCAAGAAAATTTTATAGAAAAATAAATAGTGATGCGAAAAGATTTGAAATTTAACAATTTTCTTTCCACTTTTTATAGAAATGTATTTCAAATCTTTGTCGTATTTGAGATAGTGAATTAATGCCTGTTGGGAAACCCACTTTGACAAATCCACAAATAATAATAATAACTGCATTGTTGTTATATTTGTTGCGCTTGTGAACTGTTGTTATGTGGTTTGTTATTTGCGGCAGCAAAATTTTGTGTGTATGTATGTGTAACATGGAGATTTGATTTTTTGATGGAGACTGGCCATGGGCAAATCCCAGAAAAGTGATGTCGTATGATATGACTTAAAGCTTCAATCATTACCATTATTTGGCGACTGGGTGATTTTGATATTTGCGTATGATAAACCGATTTTATAGAAATAGTTTCCTGGGACTTTTGTTAAAAGAATTTGCTGAAAATACTAGGTAAATGACTAATTGTTGCGATTGATGATAATTTTGAAGTTTGTCGAATTTTGAACAAAAAACTTTCAGAAGAAAAAACGTTACGATTTATAGAATATGTTCCACGACTTCAAAATGGAACTTACGAAAATTTACATATGTATATTTTCATAAACTCGCTAGGCTTAATGTTTTTTTAACGGTTAGAAAAATTGGCTTTCTGTCTTGGGTTTGACAAGTATAAAAATTTAGATTGATCCTGACGTTGTCGGTGGCGATGGAGTAGAAATAGCCCTGAACAAATGCCCAAAAATAAGCAAACTCAAAAAAAATTTTTTTTTGTCCGTTATTTAACTGAGAAAATACTAGTTTCGATCTTAAAACGTTCATTAAATACATTATTACTCTATAAACATTGGTTGTATGAAACAATTTGCACTGTGCTCAGAGATATATTTACTTATTAGAATTGTAGGAAATGAAAATACAACACCGGTACTTCAATCAATCCTCTTATTTCGCAGAACGAAAAATAAATAGTTCTTACCGATGCGTAGACGTATGTGTTTTAACTCAGTGAAGGGGAACTTCCCCATTTTGAAAATCATACATTTAGTGCAATCCTATACTATACTATTTAGTACTTTTCAGTAGATGAACATTTAGCATAAAAATTGTTATTTTTATTGGCAAAGAACCAGATTGCATATGTTTCTAAATAAAATATTAATCGATTAAACTATATTGCACAGGTTGTTGATGATGAAAAAGGTATGAAATCAGTAAAATGTTTATCCTTATATACAAAAAAATCAGATCAAATTTTTTTAGTATGACCTAAAAAAAGCCCTTACCAACAAAACAAGGAAAACATTCTCATTTTGGGTGGTACAACTTACCCCCCGTAGATCCGCGCCTGTATACATATGTACATATGTAAGTATTATTTGTAAATAGCTCCAACTGTCCCTGGAAAAGGGCAAAATGCATAGAAAATCGAGATCGAAAGAAAGTTCTATGTACATATGTACATATGTATGTAGGTATGTGAGTAATACCACACAGGTTTGAAGCGGTGTAAATAGCGAAATGTTTCCCAGTTGAAGATTTGAATGAGAAATATGTACATACATAGTACATGTTTGCAGAGGGTTGTCAGTAATGAAAAATTTATCTAAGGCAAACAAATCTACCAAAATATATTAGGGTGATGCCTTTTCGCAAAATTTGTATATATATGTGCAATCGTTTCAATGTTTAGCCCTTAATATAAATTTTAAGAACTTACAGATACATACAGTTTTCTAGAAACCGTAGTTTGAGGTACACGAAAAATCAGAAAAGCATTACCGACGCATAAGTTATTATATTCGGTTAAATAATATTCAAAGAAAAAATTACACGTTACGCTTAGAGTCGACCGGTAAAAATAAAATATAAATATAAAATTAGCTCATTGCGCTATGTAATAGATACATATCTTATGAAATTTTTTGGGATACTTTGGAAAACTACTTTGATGTATAAAGTGTGATCATAAGCACAGTGTCAAAGAATACTGCCTTTTTTTCTTTTTTGGAAGCATTTCGTAACTTTAAAAAATAAATTTACCTGTCTATAAAGATTAGTTCTATCAATATTGAACGATTTCTTTCGCAGTGGAAACACTGTTTGCAGCTCTTATTCATTTTACGTGCAATACCTAGTACAAGTTTTTCATAGATTTCGACAATTTAACTGAACGAAAATTTACGAAAATATTTACGATTTTTCTCATAAAAACAAATCAAAACAAGTAAGGAAAGGGCTGTCTTCGGCTGTGCCGAAGGCTTCATACCTTTCATGAATACGCATAACTTTTTTAAGTGTCCGATCCTTACTTACAATTGGTCCAAACTCTTCAAAACTGTTAATTTGAAAATACATGGCCCAAACCAGAGTTATCGGAGCAATCGATTATATGGGAGCTATATGTTATGTTAGTCCGATCTGTATGATTTTCACTGCACACATCACATATGTAATAAGTACCAAACCTGCAAAATTTTACATTCCTAGCTTCTTAACTGCAAAATCTATAGCCCAAAACCCATTTATCGAAACTATCGATTATATGGGAGCTGTATGTTTGGTTGGTCCGATTTGAGTCATTTTCACTACACATGTTACTTATACAATATGTACGAAAAGTGCAGAATTTTGCGGACCTAGCTTTTTAATTGCAAGATTTATAGACCAAAACCCGTTTATCGGAACTATCGATTGTATGGGAGCTATGCTTTGTATCGGTCCGATCTGGCTGGTTCCGACAAATGATTAATCCCATGCAAAATGGCGGCCCTATACCAAATTTCATCGAGATAGGTCTAAAATTGAGGGACTAGTTTGCGTTCAAACAGACAGACGGACAGACGGACGGACGGACAGACGGACATGGCTAAATCAACTCAGCTTATCATCCTGATCATTTCGGTATACTTAATGGTTGGTCTATCTCTTCTTCTTCTCATACTTACAAACATCGGACCAAAGTTATAATACCATTTCATGTTCATGAAAGGTATAATTAGAAAAGAAACACATAGCAAAGCTGACTTGATTTGAGACTTCGGTTTACTCTCTCATTTTTTCCCTCTCACTTACTATTTATTTGGCTTTGTTGCCAGCATAGAGTCAAAATAAATAGTATTCCACAGAAGGCTAGACCAAGGCAACGAAAAAATGTACCGAAATAGTCGGTAACTCTTTAGCTTTGGGGTCAAAGGGTAGAAGTTATGAAAAATATTGAGTGCTACATCAAAACATGCGGTTCGGTGTCCCTGATAATAATATTCAGGCGGAAGGTCAATACTATAAGCCAGTCAAAATTTATCAACAAAAAACCTTAAGTACATTTTTTACTTGGTCTTATGTTATTGATTTTGTTAGAAGAACTTCAGAAATTTTAAGTAGAGGACCAGCTCCCATTCACCCATAGACGGTTTATATAGTGCTTTTGATCCTATCAATCCATATCTATCAATAAATTCAATATTTCATTATCAACTCATGGCAGTGTTATATGATGCATTTAAACTTCATTTGTACATACATATGTATATTTTTGTTTATTCATGTCTGTAGATACGTTAATCTGTCATATTTTTGAAAAATAAGTTTCGAAAAATTTTTTTATCCCTTCAAAAGTCCAATTGAAAGCAAAACCTTTAAAATTCCCAAAATATATGATGGAAATACCCATACCCAGTTTTACTCCACTTTCACGGAGCGGAACCAATGAGAAATGTTATAAAAAATGTGCATTTTGACAGCGCTCTCTCGAAACGAAGAGTCCCAAATCTATTTATCTATGACACATAATGTAGCTAATAATGGGATACAAAGGAAACATAGTTTAAATTTTGAATAATCATCGAAAAGGTACTGGAAAACTGTTTTATACAAAAGATGTTAAACGAGTCATAAAGTAATTAAGTAAATCATTACTAACAAAAACTAAAATATACTTAATTATGGACTTAGCTGAATGATTTTTGTTAATTCTGAAGCCATAGTCACTTTCGGAGCACCGATGCATCATATCCAAAAAGAGAAGAAACCAGTGTATAGTTTCTTCCAATATATTCTCCTGCGTCTTACTCAAATAGTTTTTGAGAATTGTTACTTTACACTTCCTACCAAAAATGTCTTCCCATTTTTTCAGAACTGTGTCTGTAAGCTTATTTGTTCATCGTACTGCATACAAACATGGTAAAGGAATTATCGATGTTCTTACTTTATGTTGTCAAGAAAAGGATAACGTAACCATACAGTCTGACTCTCATCCTACCATATACACATAAGACAATTACAACAACATGCAAACATAGAATCCAAAGTTGACACATAGTAAAAATTATGCAAATTTGTTCTACGCAAATTGTTCACTATAGGACCTACTATAATACCTATAGGTATACAATGGTGTTTCAACACAAACTTCGCACACCTATGTACATACATATCAACAGGAGCAGATATCATCGGTGACACTGCAAAACCGCGTAAATGACATTTGTGTCAAAATCTATTGATTTATTCTCAAGAAAGCTGCATGCTAGTTTGGAAAAAATTTAAAGAATCGATCTTGATGGCAACATTTTCCATAAAGTCGGTATTCTTAAAAAAAAAACGGAATTGGTAGTGGAAAAAGAGCCAAACAAAAATATCACTTACGCTGTTTTTCATTTCTGCGTTACGCGGATTTGCAGTGTCATCGACGATATGTAAAATATATGATATGGGGCTGCAAATGCAAAACTTTTACAACTCTAAAGTTCAAAATGTTGAATAAAACACTTCTCTTTTTAATCACATAATATGGAATATGCGTAGATAATTTCATAAAAATATACTTATGTAAGTTGAATGTGTTTGGAAATTTTATTAAAATAAATAAATAATTAATAGTTTTTGTGTAAGTTATAAAATTGTTAATTCTCAGCAAATACATACATAAATGCTCTGGCAGAAAGACCAGGACGGATAGTTTTGTATTTTGTGTGGCAGCATGCAGACTAGTATTGTTAAGAAATGCATTCACACACATGCATTTTCATTCATAGATTAACATTTTGGAACAAGGAATGAAAATTTTTGAATTTTTGACCCCTTATGTCCGACTCAAGTTCTTTACTTCTATACAATAGATTACAAGCAGGTACTCGAAATTTTATAATACGAGGTCTGTTCAAAAATTAACCGTTATTTTTAATTGTTTCAAAAAGTTTTATTTATTCATCAATAACTGTCTTTTCCCCTTCAAAGTTATCCCCCTCAGATATAATACACTTATGTCAGAGTTTTTTCCAATCCTCAAAACACTTCAGAAAGGCCCTTTTTGATATCGCCAACAGCTAATGTTTCGATTTTTCTTTTATCTCCTGAATCTTAACAAACCGCTGGCCTTTCATCGGTGCCTTCAGTTTTGGGAAAAGGAAAAAGTCAGCGGTTGCCAAGTCCAGTGAATACGCCGGTTGAGGCATAATAAAGGTTTTATTTTTGGCCAAAACTTCACACACAATCATTGAGTCGAAGAAAACAGTGAGCAAAACCCTCACATATGACCGAACTTGACGTGCCAGGCGATCATCGTTTTTCACATTTTCTCGGCTTTCCTTAAACCGGCTATAACACAATTGAATATTTCCGATGTTGATTTCGGTTCTCATGGCTTGGTCCCTTCTATCGATTTTTCCTAAATATCTACAACGTGCAGAAATCGAACC
The DNA here is from genome assembly GCA_951509765.1 of Sphenella marginata. Classification (NCBI taxonomy): domain Eukaryota; kingdom Metazoa; phylum Arthropoda; class Insecta; order Diptera; family Tephritidae; genus Sphenella; species Sphenella marginata. The sequence continues at coordinate 32,197,090 of OX608082.1, read as the reverse complement.
TATTACAATTTTATTCTATGCATATAGAGAAGGTCCATAAGGAGTCCCGAACAGACTACGAGCGGGTCTTAAATGTAGACATATCTACTTCTATATTCCAATTTAAATAAAACTGACTGCATCGGAGGGAGTGATGCAAATTTTCCATTGTTGGAATTTTCGGGAGAATGTCGTGATCCCGACGTAGAAGCTGATAGCATTTTCCCGACGGGAGCTTTACCAGAATTAATGATAGACATGAAAATAAAAACAGCAAAAGAACAGAACAGTCAAAAGCTTCAGCGTATTTTAGTTCATACTTTCACTTACAGGTAGGTAGAAATGCTGAGTAGAAACACTAACTGTTACATACATGTATGTAGGTACACTTGTATATTTTGTATGTATGTACATATATCGACTTATGTACATACATACATACATATGTATGTTGGATGGGGTGAGATGGTCTGAGCGGAAACTTGGAATTTGTATAAATAACATTGAAAAATTTATGCAACACACGAATTTCTACTGCAACAACAAGTGATGGGGCTAGCAGTAACCACAATTTGAAAAAAAACCAAAAAAAAAAATCAAATAAAATATGTATGTGCGAGTATGTATGTCAACTGTTGCTTATACCTAAAGAGGGTTATTTGACGGCATTTACAAATTTACATGTGCATGTGTACATTCTTATGTTTTTTAGACTCTATTCAAGGTTATATGATAGGCCCTAGCAGGGGGGATTGACTCTTTGACGAAATGCGGTAATGTTCTTTCCCATATTTAATTTTTATGTTCAATTAATACAAAAAATGTAAGATTTGTGCCAATAAGCAATAACAGCTAATGACGACCACCAGGAAAGTAACTTCTTTGTGTTTGCTTGACTCAGATCTACATACTGTCATTCTGTAACAAAAAATTTCAATATTTTTAACTTATGACGCTCGTAACTGTCAAAGCTACATTGTCACATCGGTTCTTAAGGTTCGGAATAAGTATTTGTTTTCAATAAACGAAGAACCGGCTCACCTGCGCAAGGTGCACGAGTAATCATTTTGGCCTACATTTTTAACTTTTATGGGATACACATGCATTATTTCGAACTACTTTTCTATATGATATTTATAATTTAATATTAATAACCAAAAATCGGGCTCAAACGTTTTGTACTTATTCTCTACACATTTAACTTTTTTCAAATCGGTTGAAAATTACTACCAGCAAGTAATATTGAAAAATAATTTTAAAATTTTACTCACTGTGCACCGTCTTGGTGGCCACGCTAATGTTTTAAAACATAAGAATTAGAAATACATAGTAAGGACTTGGTCTATGGAAAAATGCGAAAAGGCAAATAAGAAGTAAAGTCCTCTTTAGATGAACAAATAAGTTTGCCAACACCAAAATTAGTTACATATATAGAAAATTATAAATTATAATAAATTAAATAGGTATGTATATACATATGTATGTATGTATGTATATGTAAAGAAATGCACTGATTTATATCTTATAAATTAGATTTGTATTTGGTTTTAGTTATTGGATTATGTCTCTGAAGTATTGTTTTCTTTCGTAAATCTGAACTAACGCTCTTGGTTCTGTTTTCCTATAAATTTTCACAACTCTGCAACGCAAGTCTATTAGGGACTTCAATCAAGTATTTTGACCATTCGAAAATAAAAAAAAAAAACTTTTGAATAGGTAACATGTTTTATTAGATGAAGATATGAAGGCCAGAAGTTTTCATTATACTATTTTTGGGATTCCAAACCAAAAGTATACTGAAGAAAATTATATTTTTTTTATAAATTGAAGTTATGTGCTATGAATCTATCCAGGAAACGAGGTGTGTTTTCTAACGTTGACCTCGGATTCTACAAAGTTGATGTAAAACGGCATTACTTACCCAAAAAGGTAGGTTGGTGATTAAGAAAAAACATCTTCTGGGACTTTTAGGGTAATATTTACATACATATGTTTTTAACAACTGATGTAATAGGTAGTATGCGGCTTGACATTTCTTTTGAAAGTTACTATATATCACAGCGAAAGTGCTTAGATGATTTCCAAAAGGGTTTTTTTATTATATTTTTACCATTGACCTTAGTCAAAAGAGTTTGCACGCATGTTTAGAACAAATCCATACATATGTGCATATACATATGTATGTATGTACGCTGAATTTAGGTAGGTATTTTTGTATGCAGTCAGCTGCAATTCAACCCAATGCAAACACCTCAATGCACCTATCCTAAGAAAATGCTTCGAAGTCTGGAACGATTTTACAGAAAAATGTATTCGCCTCATCCATCTTTTTGCTTAGGACATCTATCCACCACCCACTTTCCAATTTAAGGATTCGTGCAATGCGCATGCCTTTCGAAACGGTATGGGTAGCGCCATCTGTTGGCGGTTACTTTTGATAACAGCCATTTTGTTTATACCTAACTCGCTCTCACAACCAGCCATTGCCCATAAATTCTATATCTGATGCTTTCACACATTCATTCAAGTGCACCAAACAATCTGAATTTAATTCCAATGCTTCCTGCTGTTGTACTGTTCATTCCAGTCGCTCTCAATGTGATTCGTTGCGGACCGGCGCACTTGACTGGGTAACGCCTACGTTTGTTGTAGTTGGTTTTGTTTGAAGGGGTTTAGTTGATTAGCAACTAGTTGACTCGCTTCAACAATGTTTTGTTTATCAAAAGGCGCAAAACGTTGTTTTCTCATTGTGAGAGTGGACGCTCAAGAGGCAATTTTATAAAACTCTTTCACAACCACCGTTCAAACTCTTAGCATGTGGCGGTGGTCTCTTATAAATTTGACTTTTTGCCTAAAAACTTTTTGACATTCTTCTGACTTTTCATACTGAACGAAGAGCAGAGTTGCATCGAAAAATGTTAGCGAATGCAAACTTCATATTGATGTTTAAAGAAGTTAATATCTAATAGGTTCTATTGAATAATTTGTATTATTCATAGATGTTTAACTTTAAAAAGGTGTTGATATGTACATATATGTGCATATATACATGGAAATTAACTAGATATACATACATACAATAAATGGGCAGAACAAATTGTGCATCGGAATGCTGAAGGTTTAACTGATCTTATATGTATTCTAAATACACATACCTATACTTATTAAGGTTATATAATTAAAAGTTTAAACGAAGAGCTGCTTCGTGCAGGCTCAAGCGACCTGGATAAGCGCATCATAATATTGAAACTCATTTGTAGAAGCTATAAGCTATTGCAATAAACTGATCAGCACATTTTAATAATTTTTAATCGAACCTAGAGTGTAATTTGTTACAAGTTCACAGAAATAAAAAAGTTGAAAGTGCACATTGAAAGTAACATATCAAAACCACTTTCAAGCGATTGATGGTAATACTGTAAATATTACAGTATTTACTGTAAATATTACAGTATTTACTGTAAAATTGGCAGAAAAACATGTGATTTTTGCATAATGATATGAGTCCACTTTAAAATTTACAGTAATTCATGTCAATATGATAGTATATTCCGAAGAATGATAGGGGCTCACTTTCAAAATTTATATTACCCTCTGTTGGACGAAAAATGACAGGGTTTACTATCAATTTGACGGCCGTTTACTGTAGATTTTTTTTTCAGTGTTGTAGTTGGTCTACTTGAACAAAGTCTATAGGATATACAATTTTGGCATCGATGGTCCAAATTACACTGTGCATTGAACATTAGTGTTTCCGTTATTTTTTCGTTTTTTTCTAGACTTATGGTTTGTGGATATCTCGTTAAAGGCAGGATGAGCCAACTGCGGATTAATTTGTAGGCAAGGTGAGGGGGACCAAACCACCCTTCTGAATTTTCATTAGCTGTGGATATAATATGCCTCGAAATTTCATTAAAATTTTGCGCAACCATATCAATTTTGCTGGAAACTAAATTCAGATTTAGCGGTATCTAGGCAGGTTCTCTTCGTGCTATGAAACGGGGCTTTGAGATCGACAAGAATGTGATTTGTTTTGGTTTTTTTTCCAACACTTAGCGCAGTGTTCTGGTGCACATTGGATTTACCATACTAATAAAGAAAAATTAATCTGTTCACGTCAGCTTCCAATATTTCGCACAATACTCTTGATGGAACCTTATAACGTCGGTGGCACTGCAAAGCCGCGTAGCGCATAAATGCAAAACCACGTAAGTTATATTTCAGTTTGGATATTTTCCACTACAAATTCCTCATTTTATATACGCATATCGACTTAATGGAAAAAGTTACCATCAAGGTCGATTATTTAAATTTTTTTTCTACACTAACATGTAGTTTTCTTGACAATAAATCAATAGATTTTGATGGGATGGACCTATAAAAGTTTTTGGTACAAATGTAATTTACGCGGTTTTGCATTTGTGCGTTACACGGCATATCAGTGTCACCGTCGATATAAGATGTTCAAAGGCTGATTCCGCTATACTTAGCAGTTTTCAAGCAGGCCTTCTTGTGGATTAGGCAGAGAACACTATGAATACACGGCTAAAATTTTGAGCCTTAATTTTAAACCATTCATTGGTTACGCAATTTGTAAAACTTTTTTGTGATAAACAAAAAACAGCAAAAGTCGTAAAGACAGCGAATATGTGCACTTTTCTCATAACATTTATGATTGCGTCGTAGCTCAGTAGGTAGAACATTGCGCACTGATGGGGGGCACGTCGGTTCGAGTCCTAACATTTAAAAAAAAACAACAGTTTTTTTTTTAAATCATCTTCGGTATAAATTGGCAACAAGTGGAATTTGCCACGGGCCCCGCGTTCAATGCAGTAATTAAGAAATGGACCCTAAAATGGGGTTTCACCAAAATTTATTCTTGCTAATCGTTATGTTGCAGCCTTTTAGGAAAATATAAAAAATAACGACATTTACATGCACAGTCTAGATATGGCGTATGCTGACGACTTTGGTACTATCGGCGTTAACAACCGCGCACTAACTTCTGCTTACTCTACACCAGAAAAAGAAGCGGAAAAAATTGGTTTGGTGGTGAACGAGGGCAAAACGAAGTGCGAACAAAGAGTCAGCGCATTCTCGCCTTGGCCCCCACGCCAACTGGCAGCAAAAAGCTCAAGAGAAAAGTTATTCGAAAGATTTGTGAACCTCTACGCGTTGGCGACGGCAAGTAGCGAAGAAGATTTAATGATGAGTTGAGCTTTACGCAGACGCCGACATAGTTAAGCTGAATAAAACACAGCGGCTCCGCTGGCTAGGCCACGTTGTGGAAATGAACGAATACTCTCCAACCCATAAGGTATTCTTATCGGCACCCGACCGTGGAAGCAGAGGAAGACCACCACTCCGATGGAAAGACCAAGTGGACCCGCGGTGTCTCCCATTGGCGCCAGTTGGTGCAACGAAGAAATGACTAGGGAGATATATTGGACGGTCAAAATCGCTCAAGCGGTTAGATGGCCATTTAAATAAGAAAAAGAATATCTATGTATATACATGCATACATATGTATAGGTACACAACTAAAAACTGGCCTAAAATTTATAAATTTTCTTTTTCGGGAAAATTTGTTATGGCATGCTGTAGTACAACGAAAAATACTCGATACTCGAACATGTTTTTTTAAATTCATTTCTTTAGGTGAAATATTTCAACGTATTTGAGTGCAATTATTTCGTAAATACGTAGATGTAATATAACTGACGAGCGGTAAAAATAGGAACTTGGGTGAGCCCCTCTGGAAAAGAATTTAATTCTGTATATATATGTAGGATAATATTAGCGAGTCGACTGTAGATGGTAATGGTGGCGGCACCTGTTTGTCGCACTCTACTTTCAACAATTTGTGTAAACCACTTCTACAAAAGTTCCAGCAAGGGGGGCCCCATAGTTTTTGGCCACGGGCCCTGCAATGCCTCTGTGCGCCCCTGCTATTTATTAATCAAAAATGTTAGTCTCAAGTCTTTCCTTTATAACAATAAGCGCTTAATGAAATTTACGAAATGAAATTTGTAAACGTTTCGTTCACTGCAAATGTTATGCAAAACTCTGTTACACGATGTTTTCGTTCAATAATTTAGAAAAAAAACACATTTGAAATAAAGCACAGTAAAATTCTGAAAGCTCTGGGAAAATTTCAATTTTATTTTAACTTGCACATTATTATGTGCAGAAACAATAATTACTGTACTAAAATTTTATAAAAACTCTACCCAAAAGTTTAAATTTTCAAACCTTAACTAACATTCCTGACAATTTTTAAACTTTTATTTATGTATGTGGTTTCTATTATAGATTTTGCTTTGTTTTGAAAATGATAAAAAATACGTAAATAAGAATACCTATAGTTATACTTTACGAATCGAATCATTCTCAATTTAGTTTCGTTTACTTCTGCCACACTATAAATATGTACATATATGGGTGTATATACATATATATTACATAAGTAGGTAAATATACAAAACTCTCTGGCAACTGATATTTTTAACACGGCGATCTCGTACGAGAGGTAAATTGTCAGATTTCGGACAAAAATTTACCAGGACTAAACCACATAAGTCTTTGAAAATATACCAAACAATTTCAGCTCAATCACGATAAGCGAAAAATATTAAATTATTAAAATGTCGCCGGGCTCAGTGGATAAGTGCTCAATTCAGATCGGTGAAGTCACTGGTGAGAGTCTCACGGAGGCAACAAATACAATTTAAATAAAGACTTTCACCCTAATTTGTCTAACTCTGGGCATTCCAAAAGCTTGCATAACTTTGAATTTTTACTGGTATGTACATATGTATATTATTTTTCATTTTATAGTGTTTTAGCTGCCAATTCGTTGGCGTAGTTTTAAGACTGTCTAAAGATTTAAATTCTTGTATATTCAGTGTTTAAAATAGAAATTGCAGACCGTGATGGGTTGGCATAATTATTATACTGCAAATCTGGTTAAAACATTATTTATATTCTTTGATATATGTATACATATGTAGGTATATTTTATAAAAAAAAGCTGGCCTATTCGCGTGTTACTTTACGTCGACCACAGCAAAACTTTTCTATGAAACTCTGTTTTGACAAGAAAATCTTATTATCCGTAACAACAAAAAAGAAGATATTTACAAAACAAGAACAATTTCTGAGTATCATAGTAATAAAAAGATAAATTTATTGTTGCACAAAGTCATATTCTCAAAACAATCCGAAACCCAGTTATCCACCCTTGGCAGCTCACAACTTCAATTTGTGCAGTGTCACCTCTGCAGGATGTTGTAAATCCTCATGACTTCGATTTTAGTTTTGAACTCCACCAATGAAAGAAACGCCATTCTTAAAGAAAGAAAGGTTACTATCCACGAAGTAAAAAATCTTAAGACCTTACTCTCCGATTACAGGTTACTCAACAAAAATTTGCATTAAATCGTATCCAGTGAGAAAAAAGGAAATGCGGAATATATTTGGATTGCAGGTGATGAAACCGATTAAAAAAGGGAAACGTCTTTAATCATTGGCTGCTGCAAAGAATACCTTGTGGGCCGGAGCATCTTTAATGATTCACTTAACATAGCCAAGACAAAAAATCCGTTGAATTTGAATTCGTTGAACTATGTTGTCTGTGGAGGTTTCTTTCTAATTTGTTTCCATGAAGAAACAATAGTGCAAGACCTCAAAGCTGAGTTGGCGAGTACTATTCCACGCTGTAGTCGTCACCTTCACTCGATCTAAATATGTATGTGTGTCTGTATGTACTACATATGTATGTATGTAGGGCAAGCAGGCAAGAAATTAGATATTAAAATATTTAGCACCTCAACTCAAGCCTGTTACACAGTTTTAATACTAATACAACTTTTGCATAAAATTAACATACCTACGACTCGAATTTTTCTTACTGAATAATTTGTGAAGGAAATCAAACGAATATGTAACGGTTTATAGCGGGCTGTTTACCCAAGCAAGCAGACACTACGAAGAAATGGAAGACAAACCGTCCTATAAGCGTTTCTCAACCTCTCGGTTAACACTGCGCTCTGGTTCAATGTCAGCTGATCGTTTCGATCGTGAGTCTTAAAACTCATTTACATATGATTATGTAAGCACTCTATGATATGTTTTCTTTGATTTGCTTACACAAATAGCTAGTTTCTTTGCAGTTACGTATGATAATAGTACTTGCGCCCTTTTTATGGCATTAATTAAAATTAATTTTCTAGCCTCATTTCCATACTTGCACACTTATATACTCGTACATATGGCTCAAACCCTTTTACTTTCATCGTATAGAAACCTAAGTTTGGTTGCTGGATAATAATAAGAAATGTTATAAAAATAGATAAAACAAACAAATTAACACGAAATTTAGTTATATTTTTATTACATTTTTTCAAATGCACAACGGCTGATCGTTTGACAGTTTTACGAAAAGTAGTCAGCAGCAAATTGTGTGACTAAAACTTGCAACTACTACTGAACTCTTTCTTATTTACTTTCTTTTTTGTGCTCTTATTAGTCAGAGAACCTAGTACTGGGTTGATTCCTATAGCCTTTTCACTATTTCTGACTCGTCTGAGACCACAGCTTAAATTGTGTTCGATGGACTCCCAAACTACTAAAACGACTTGGTATAAATTATATTTTTTGGAAGATATTTTTTATCTCAATCTATATACATATTTAGAGGGTGTGTCATAGCTGTACTGATAAATTCTGGCAAATTGTATACATATAAATATCTATAATTATTCTTTTCAGAAAATTCAGATTCGCTGGAAAATAAGAGGGGATTACCTCTAACAAATCTTACAAATAAACGATAAGATTTAGGCTGTGGCGGATCCAGGATTTTGGGAAGGGGCGTCAAATTTTTTTATAGAAATATCGAGGGCATCTTTTATCCGCAGCTCCTTAAAACTATGACTGTGTTGAAGGGACACCATTCATACAAATGAGAAGTTTCGTACTGCATATCTCAGACATTGCAGTAAGTAACTGAAGTTTGGGAACACATTAAAGGCGGCTTGATCCTTAACACTTCCAGAAAAACGAAGGATAAGGGAATGTATGGTGTGCACCTCCTATATAAAGTGGGCTTTTCAAATGAATATCTATGGAATTATTCATACTAGGATCGACCTAATTAAATTTTCTTCAGCTCCTCTAAAAAAAAAATTTGAAATGAAATACTTATTTGCCTGGCCACAATCTTTTCCTTAATATACATATCTCCCGTGACAAATGCAAAACCAATTACATAAGTGGGTGGGAAAATAACTAAGACTTACTCCGTCTTGCATATTTCGCGGGATAGCTTCTTGCTTGGTTTTGTTTTGTCACAGGAGGTATAGCATGTCATAGACTTGTTCGTGAACTTAAACAACTTTCCTTCTTTTTGATACCTCTCGCGGATTCTTAGTCGTGTTTTAGCAGTTGTCTCCTAAGGGAAACAAATACCGAAAAAAATGCTTCGATTGCTTTTCATTTAACTATAGGAAAAATGGTGGATTTTTTTTTTTAAAGAACTGGTAGTACGGAACACGATTACTGTCAGATGGCTAATCAAACGGGGAAGAAGAAGAAGTGGAACTACCTTCAAATACTTCTGCCATGATTTTTTCACTCCAAGATAGAGGTTATAAACAGAAAAATATTAAAATATTGGGTAACAAATATGATAAATGTAAAAAAAAAATTATCTATATATTAATAGGCTAACATTTTTTCCATACAATCAATTGCCAGAGTGTATCTCATAAAACAATGCATAACTCCAATTATTATATATTTTGATATGTTTTCATGGGTCAGGAGCTTTGCATAGGCATATTATATTTAACAAAAAATGCTTCATTAATTCGTAATAATTCATCAAAGTTTTCACCAAAACCCAAAGCTGTTAACTACAGTATCTGACTTTTTTGTTGTACATACAGCAGTGGCGGAGGTGGTGAGCGTGCCGGCTATGACGCGTGCGTTCGTAGGTTCAAGGACGTGTTCAGGGCAGGTTAAGTGTTTTTTTTTTTTTACTAAATTGAATTTGCCTTAAAATATACGAAAACTTTTTATTATATTTTTTTTTTTAAATTTATTATATTTGTAATCCAATATTTTTCGGTTTATTATGTTAATGACATCTATCTTGGAGTGAAAATCCCAAATTTTTAGAAAAAATATAAAAAATTATTCCAATTTATCAATATTTATAAATTTATATTTTTTAAGAAATCTATCATATTTAATTTGGAAAAAGTAAAAACGCAGTTTGTAGCTTCTTGAATTTTATATTTACGAAATAATTAAAAATCGCGTTAATTTTCCTAAAGACAGGAACTATTTTCTTCCTAAAAATTTTTATTTGTAAAAGAGTTGACATATAACCCAATATTTCAATATTTTTCTGTTTATGACATCCATCTTCGAGTGAAAAAACCAATTTTTTTGAAAAAAAAAGCTAAAAAATTATTTCAATTATCAATATATATATTTTAAGAAATATATCATATTTAATATACAAAAAGTAAAAACGCAGTTTGTAGTTCTTCAATTTTATATTCACGAAATAGTTTGAAATTGCGTTAATTTTCCTAAAGACATCAAAAAAGCTAAAAAATTATTTCAATTTATCAATATATATTTTTTAAGAAATATATCATATTTAATATACAAAAATTAAAAACGCAGTTTGTAGTTCTTCAATTTAATATTCACGAAATAGTTCGAAATTGCGTTAATTTTCCTAAAGACATCAACTATTTTCTTCCTAAAAATTTTCATTTGTAAAAGAGTCGACATCCTTACATCTTTAGGCTAAATTGGGCCAGTTAGGTTATGTGTTTTCAATATTTCCGAGTTGAATTTGACGAAAAAAAACAGAAAACCATCATATGTCTAAGTTGTAATATTCTCCCGCTATACGGACTTCAAAAAATCTACAACTAAAAGAAAAATTGAGAAAACTGTCTGTATACCAAAAAAAAAAAAACACAATTTGGAAACCGGCTAATTTTAAGAAGTTAACGGAATCTCAAAATGAACTTTCATTCGTTTCAATCCATATGGCCAATTTTGTTCGATATGGCATCATTCTATGTGACCATTATATATATTATAAGTCTAACTATGTTGTTGGTATATGTCAATGAAATTTAATTTTGTTTATTGAAATATTGACGAAATATGAAAGGAGTGGTGGGTCTGATGGTGGACTTTCAAACATTACTAAGTACCGTTTTTGCCATCTCCTATTAATGATTACTGGTCTTTAATGGACGGATTTTTCTTGGTTAGTTGTCAAATTACCCGTCTTTACAGTAAACCAGCTTTTATGAAAGCGACTCTCAATAACTCAACTATAAATAATTATTTTCAGCAATAAAAATGTCTCCAATATTTATGCCTCTAGGCATTAGGTACTGGAGAAAAATCCGAACAGAGGATTTAATAAGTTAAACTAATTTAAGGTGGTCGAATTTCGACCACGGGATATACTAGTTATGATAAAAAGTTTTCATATGTTTCAAGACAAATTTAATTTAGTAAAAAAAAAAAACTTAACCTGCTCTGAACCCGTGCTTGAACATACGAACGCACGCATAATAGCTGGCACGCTTACCACCTGCTCCACTGCTCTATATAAAATAAAACAGTCAGATACTGTGCTTAACAGCTTTGGCTTTCGGTGAAAAATTGTATGAACTATTTTTATAACAGTGCTGAATAGTGTTGTATAGTGCTGTTGGAGATTACAAAATAGCTGGAGAGTTTTTAGACTTCTTTTTCTTCTGTTAGCTTATTAATATATAGATTAGAGGACTAAACTTTGTTAAAGGAATAGAGAACATTAATCTCTAAAGTTTTCGGAAAAATGGCGTATACTGGAAACGAAGGATTGTCGCTATGTGATAAATGTAGAATAATAAAACTAAGGAAAGAGAAAAACGGTAGATAAGGTAAAGTTGAGCATCGCTTGATCCCACTCAAATGGAATCAATATAAATATATGAGAAGGTGCTTAAGTTAGAATAATAAAAGTCTGGAAGAAGTTACGTATAGATGTAGGGCTAATCAGTATAACCCATAGATAATATGGATGACGGAAAAGGGTCGTGGCACCTCCTAATCAGAAGACTAAAATTGGCAAGGAGACAAATGGAAGAAATCAGTTATATCATCAACCTCCTATTAGATTTGCACCGAGCTTCTCTTCCAATTTGTGGTGTGCCGCGGTTTTTGAGATCGAAAGTTCCTTTTTAACGGTTTTTCCGATCTTGTTTGAAGGATTCCTTTTCTTTGGAATTCTTAATATACCTAGTTATCACTTTGGCAGAATCTAGCGCTTCAAGCGCAGTTTTACCCGATTTTCTCTATATCCATTTCACTTCGTTGATACTATTTCTACATTATAATGCCCGGTGTTTGCTTAGATACGCATTTATTAATGTATATTTTCAATGTGGTTAACGGCTTAATTGGTTGTGCTGATTTGCGCGACTACCTTTTTCATATCTCTATAGTCAAATCAAATTCCCACTATCTGGCCCCATTTCTAGCCTAGTTAGTGAAATTGACAATATTCATAATAAACTAGTGTGACTTGCAATGCAAAGATTTAAGTTCGCCAAAAAGAACGCTTCATTTTATAGTTAGTGCGTAAGTCTTTCTGAAATGAACTTTGAAGGCCATTGTGCCACCAGTGCTACGGCCATCGGCGACTTTGTCCCTTTTGCTGAGTATAAGCTATCAACAATTAGTCGGAAGCGAATTTTTTTAAGTTCCGTATCAAAAATTGTTAAACAGTAAATCAAATCGAGATAAATCAAATCAAAAGTTAGCTCAACTGCTATCGAAGGACAAAATTTCAAATTCTTGTTGGTTCCGCTATCGAGTGTCCCGATCAAAAATTTCGCTCGATTTCGTTTACGGCGATTCGGGCCCTGGTACAGGAAGCATCAAAAATGGTTTCAAAAAGTTTAGGCAAAAAACCAATTTGTAGGAAAAATTTAAAAGCAGTAAAAACTGGGTAAACCGATCCAAATTTGGAAGCACAGAAAATCTATGTACATATGTCAGGTATTCCTACCAAGAATATAAATATGGCTATCGTAAAAAAAGGCGAAATTTCTCATTTTTAATTATCTGGTGTGACAACATAAGATACAACCCGCTTGTAACAAAACATTAAAAAGCAACTACTATTGTATGATTAATAAAAGATACATCTAGGTACACATGCGCAAGTGTTCATGTTCACTTGTTGATTATTCGTCGTGGTACTTTCTATTTATATTGATTACTAGCAGACCCGGCAGACATTGTTCTGCCTGACCAGTGACTTCCCTAGAAATAAATTTTCGAATATTTTTCTATTAATTTTTAACATTCCATTTATTGCAGCGCTTTAGGATATACAATATTTCTGGTTTTCCCGTCTTTGGTATAAACAAATATATCTTGTGTATGCCCGACTCAAAAAAACGGATCTTTGGACTCAATGATTATGACAAAAGATGTTATGCGCTGCTGAGCAGATGTATAGTTAGTATTTATTTAGTTCTATCCTATCCTGTTTGTCTCGGCGCTGACGGATTTGGGGTTTGATGCGTGCCTGGTGGAGTTTATCCACAATCTGCTTACGCGTAGTCAGATTTAAACTGAGCTAGGTGGTAGCGCGATCCGCAGACCCGTCAGCAGAGGCACCGGGAGGAATTGGGAGGTGATCGCGTATGCGTTTGCGTGTGCATCTGCGTCACTAAGCGGGGGAAATTTCCGCAAACTCTCTGTAACTTAATAGAAGGGGCACTATGCAAAATATCACACTGGGCCACGGCCACAGATTAGGAAGTTAACCCGGATAAAACCTAGTTAGTTCTCTTCACGAGAAGGTACAAAGTACCAGATCTAACACCGTCAAGAATGGGGGGTACTTCCTTAGTATTTGTGACTCATTCTGTACAGGAAGCTGTTATGGAGTGATGATATGATGGAGCGAGCGCTGCTTACCTGTAAGAGGGCAATAAGTACCTCCGACCACATCCTTCCAGGAAATGATTCGGTAGCCATACCCATGGCCACCTTCAAGCTTCGTGTGAACACAAGCACTAGGCAAATGGACTATGGTCAGTCATCCCATCGTGTGAGACGTCCAGGGAACTTCTGGCTCTACATAAATCAGCCTTATCATTCCTAGTTAGGGTCCTGGCAGGGCATTGTTTAATAGGCACGCATGGTGTAAGAATGGGGGTAGCGACCTTCGATTACTGTCGCAGCTGTATGCATACTGAAGAGGAGGAGAGTGTCCAGCACTTAGCAGGCGTAGGTTGGCCCTCCTGGGTAAACCTTTCCTACTGTACCTTGCGAAGGTCTCTAGTTGTGAAGTAAAAGCTTTGTCGAAATTCATTGATCCCACGAAGTGGTTTGACACGCTTTAGGCAGGGATAGGGTCCTCTTTCGGCACCGTATGGGGTATTACAATTGGTCAATTGGTGGCCTAAGTATTGAGCAGTTACTTTAGGGTCTCAGCTCAGCCCTCGCAACCTAACCGTATGGGGTATTACGTATCCTGTTTAAACTGTGCAAACATTGCTGTATACACTGATCACTTAACGCTACTATTATGATTTTATGAAAATCCTTTAATACTCCGGGTATGTAAAATTGCAATAACGAACAAAAAAAAATTAAATAAACTATTACTTAGCTTGTGGCAATGTCGTACCTAAGGAAGCTTCTAACGTACTGGGAAAGTTTAAAAGAGATCGACCACAAACTTTGGATATAGTTGAAATCCAATAATTATTAATTATTAAATTATTAATATTTTATTTAGTGGGCGTAGAACCGTCCACTTTTCCAAAATTATATAAATCTTGACTGAAGTACACACATATCCAAAAATCATTAATTTAGATCAAACATTGTCTAAGCTTTAGAGAAGGCGAGTAGTTTTTTTTACTTTATTTTTAATATGTATTTATTTTATTTTATTATTTGGCTCAGGTTCTGACGACCGTCTTGCGCAATTCTTGTTAAATTCTTTTTGTTTAGAGAACGGGAGGTGGTAGGACACCCACATTCATTTTTAATTATAAGATTTAAAATTTTTTCTCTATCTAAGAAGTTTGCTTAAATATCGTTGCCTTTTTAACTAGAAAGTGCCTAATTTAAAGGCGAATAAGGAAAAAGTTCGATGATTTATTTTATTTTCCAAAGTTAGATGATTTATTTTATTTTCCAAACCAACATGTAGTTTTCTTGAGAATAAATCAATAGACTTTGGTGGCAGAAGCCTATAAAAGCTTTTTACACAAATGTCACTTACGCGGCTTTGAATTTTTGAGTTACGCGGTTTTGAAGTGTCGTGTCACCAACGAGATAGATGTACATTAAACAGAAAAAGCGGGAAATAAGTGCGCTCGTCCAATCGGTCAAGTAAACGAACGTACATACATATGTACATAAATGTATTCCAAACATCATACGCTCTAATTTTCTACTATCACCTGCTTGGAGCAAAGCAATAGCCACGAACTTATAAGGCTACCCCTCTTAAAATTGTTACTCAGTAAAAAGTAAATAAAATAAAATTTAGTTTAATATGTTCTAAATTTTTAAAGAAATAACACAACGATAAAATAGCGTGAAGCCTAAAGGACAACTTGGCCACCACGTTAAATTAAGAGGGTCCTTTTAACAACCCCTCGAACTGCATAGAGAAACATTAATTATGTTCCACACTTGGGTAGCAAGATCAAGATTCTTATCGCACAGGGTAGATGTGAAACCGGATCCTTTTACATAGCTCTTTGTTGTCAGTTTGCTACACGGTTCAAAATTTCTGTTTTTATTCGAAACAATTTATTGGTTCAATTCATTTGTGCTGTATTAAATTCTATAGTCAAATACAACTAATCCGATACGTAACTATGGCTTAAAACTTCCGGAAATGTAAAAATTCGACATAGCACAGATTTTTTTAAGAAGACCTATTCAATTATTTTACAGAAAACTACATGTTGGTTCAGTAAATAATAATAGGAGCAGAGGAAATTAGCTGAATTTCTTTGCGCTTTTTTAAGACTTTGATTTGTTCTCACAACATTTTTGGGTGGTGGGTGCGACTTCATTGAGTAGAGCCTATCTCTGATACATCTTTTTAACTTTTTAATTTCAAGTCCATTTCTGCTTTGGAATTGAAACCATTTTCCTCACACTTTTTTACCCAAATAATTCCATTCAATATCCTTGCTAAATTTGTAACTGTGTAGGACTAAGAAAAAAATGTTGCACCTTGCGTTCTTCCGATGGTGGTGAGCTTAATATTTAATTGTACCGATGCACACATCACGTGAATAGTACTTTTTAAATGTAGGTATGTCTGAGTGTTTATTATGTCGGCTGGTGGTTGCGATCCGTTACACGACTGCACGGCTCTTAATTTGTTTACTTTTTTATCATTACATTTTCCACTTTGCCGCTATCATTCATTCATTAAGTTTTCTAAATGCGTGGGTATTTTCTGTTATTTTTGTACTCGGGCATTGTGCTGAACATAACCGCCACAGCATTGCAACGCGATTGTTGCACCGTTTCATACGCTAATGACACGGTGACGTGAACTTGACCGTAGCTATCGCATAGCGCCGATCTTTAAATGGCTATTGTAGCAAAGAAAACCAGCGAAAAAATGAGCGTAGTGGACTTCAAACTCATGGCTACTTTCAGTTGATATTACCTTACAGCTCACAAGGGATGTTGCACGTCAACGGTCAAGGTACTCATTTGTTGGCCAAATGGTAGTCGGGAAGTTAGTTGTTTCGGTTTGATCGTTTTAGTGAGTAGGGGACGGTGATAAAAATGCGTTAGAGAAATGGGAACACGATTCAGTAGACATGAACACAAGATATAAATCACACTGGTATGAGCTGTCGTTCCAGTCAATGAGTCAAGTTTTAATCTGTATATGATACCACGGTGTATAATTTTTCCTACAAATAAATCATTAACACTGTTATTCGGCCGATAATATGGATTAACGTGGTAAAAATAGGTCAAGCACCTCTCCTTCACGAAAAATTGTTTTAAATTTGAGGAGTTTGTATTAACCATTTCACTCAAGTGAAACCATAAACATTCAACGAAATATTATCTGTTTAATCGCTTTGCTTTTTCATTTTTGGACATATACACATAAGAATCGGGGGGATCGGCTCCGTTCTCGACGGCCCTGTTTGTTCATAAATTAGCATTATTTACCCTTCCCGTTGAAACTAAATGCGTTTTGATTACTGGGTCTTTGAATTAAATAAAATTGAAAAGAAAAAAAAAACGATGAAATATTTAAATAATTTCAAAATTTTGTTAATCGATGGAAGGCTACTCGTGACGGCCGTAATGAATAGTTTGTTCAGTTAATATTAAAGATGGACAGTAATAATTTTTGGCATCTCAGAATATTCTTTATATTTGCGGTATACGAGTTTAAAGACCGAGAAAATGGTGCAAAATATTTTATATCGTGCACAAGAGGATTCGAACGAGGTGGTGAGAACAAAAGGTCCCGAATTACGATACCAACTATGGTGATTGTCAGACTTGATCACCATGTAATATTAATTTAAATCAATGAGCTGTAACACACACTTATACCTGCAATAAGTACTGACTTTATCTGTTATGGTCGGGAAATTCCACGAGTGCAAGGCGCACTCGACACTTATCGCAATTCGAGTAATTTGACTAGTCTGAAATTAAGTAAATAAATAAATGAAAAGTTGGTTTTATATTGGAATTAGTTTATATTTTTATACGTAGTAGGGCAAGGCACTCAAGTTATATTAACTTCCTTCGTTTAACGGCAACATGTAACGGCATAAACCAATCGAGATAGATATTGACTTATGTATATCAAAATGCTCAGAATGGAAAGAGATTTTGATTAAGCCATATCCGTCCGGCTGTGAACACGATAACTTAAGTAAATTTTGAGATATCTTAATGAAATTTGATATGCTGGTTTCTTTTCACTTATGTATGTACATACATATGTATCTCCGCGCCCTATTTAGAAATATTAATCATAAATCAAAAACCGTTCAAGATATCAAAACGAAATTTGGCAAGCCCACCTTTATATGAAATATTTTGAAGAGGATCATAAATATCTATATTGAATATGAAATACCTTTGCGTATTACTTTTAAAGTGTCCGGAAGGTAAGAAAACCAAAAAATTTAAATAACAATTCACTACGAATTATTGCTAACTGGTCTTGAGCTCGCAAAACTTACAAAAAAAAATTAATTTTAATTTTCGAAAATGGGCGTGGCCTTTAGTGGATTATTCAAGAAAGTTTTTACGTAATAACTCCGAAACGAAATTTGGTTTTTGTAAAAATGGAAGAAATCGTCCATGGCTATGCCCAGTTTTAAACATAGTTCTGCTAAATTTGTTTGTAAAATCTAAACCGCGACATGTCTACAACTGTGCAAGTTATATGTTTAAGATTTTGCACACATAATAAGCTTTTTAGGCAAAACTGGTTCGCTAACAAATTTTGATAGTTTAGGGAAGTAGGCGTGGCGCCGACCAATTTTCAGTATAAAAGGTCAGGTATTTTCAAATTAAACTGCTTATAATTCAATTTTGATATTTCAATGCAAATTGGTTAACTGCTTCTAGTAGTATGGTTAACCACCTACCAAAAATTTGCCCTATCGGAAAACACACAAGCGAACTATCCGGGCACGTAGTTAATACCCCACTGCGAGAGGGAAGTTATACATACATATATGTATGTATCTTTAATGATTTTCATACCTTTTATGAGCATGAAACGTTTGTAAGTATGAGAAGAAAAAATGGAAAAGTCTACTGCATTGATCACCGTGATGTCCGTCTGTCTGTCTTTCTATTTGAACGCAAACTTGTATCTCAGTTTTACAAATAGAATGCTGAAATTTGTTGCTTGCTTTAGCCATTTTATTATACAGTAACAACCCCGCCAGACGATCTATAGATAAAGTGTGATTAATTTGAAATAAAAAAATTCCTAGCTATACCGAGTTGCAACCTTTTATAAGCTAGGGGCTTTCCCTAATGTGAAAGTTCAAGAGACATCGACAATAAACTGTGGATATAAATTAGGCACAAAACGTTTGGGAGTGGCACCGCCCACTTTTTCAAAATTATGTAGATATTGACTAAGTGACACATATTTTTATGCAAATATCATTAATTTAGTCAAAACGTTCGAAATTATGACGAATTAAAACTTGAAATGTTTGTGCGTATGAGAAGAAGAAGACATCAAAGAGTATACTGAAATGGTCAGGAGGATGAGCTGAGCCGACGTCTGTCTATATGCCCGGCTGTCTGTTCGAACGCCAATACGAACTGAAAGGTATTAAATTAGAGCTGCCATAATAGATCACTACTAGATATACATATAATGTTCGGTTCCCTCGAACTTATACCTAATTACTTGTTTTAAGTTGGCTTGAGAATTTTGACTACACCCTCCAGTTTAAGTTAGGTTTTGGAGGTCTCCCTTGTATCGCAAAACACGAAGCCTGAAACATGCAACACAACAGACGCCAACAGATATATCTTAGCTGTACCATAATCCGTCCCCCTAGCTAAGTCATGTTATACAATAACCATTGGTAATTCAGAAGCTCACAACACTTAAACCAAACCTGTTCGTTTGAAGTTGGTAATCTTTGTTAGTTAGAGGGTACATTTGTTGGCATTTGCTAACACTAGATGGCGCTTGACATAGAGAGGTTCTGAACCAGAGCGCAATATACCTATGTATGTACATTTGTATCAATACGTATACAAATTATAACTCACCAAATCATCCCCAATAAGATTAACAACAAAGCACCAATGATTCAGTTTTAACATCCCCAAAACTTAGCGATGAATTCCATGCCCCCAATTCAAACGAAGTCGTGAGCATGCGTATTTCATCATCGAAAAGGAGAACCGTTGGGGCAGTTTTCGAAAGATACTTGTTGAATTTAGTCTTGTTGTGGAAACCAATGAGTACGGTGATAATACGCACTTTCAAAATCACTGTAATGTTTACTAAGATCACTGCTATGACGAACAATAGTACATGAATTTATATATCAGTGCTATTTGCCATTTAAATGCCTGATATTGGAATGTGGGAGTGGCACCGCCCACCTTTCCAAAATTATGTAAATCTTGACCACATATCCCAAAATCATTAATTTAGACCAAATATGTTCACAGTTAAAAGAATTGAATTTTATATAGCCTGGGGGGAACCGCCCACTGTTCCAAAAATATATATAGCCTATGCTTTAACCCATGATCCCAAGAATACACTGTGAAAAGTTCATAAAAATCGGTTGAGTACTTTGGACGCCTATTAAGGGACACACAAACACACAGACACACATTCGTTTTATTTACATATGTATATGATAAATACATACTTAGCATTTCAAAATTTTTAATTAAAACACAGAACGTGTGTACCAAAGAACAGGATTTCGATTTCAGCTTTCCCTGATATGATTTGACAATCGTGGGAAGTAAATATTTTACTCTAAACACCAATTATGGTTTGTTCCTAGATACAAATTCCTTACAAACGAACAAAAAAGAAAAGTGTAATATTTTGTACTTATTGTATATCAGCAAAATTCAAGACACAAGCATTCGCAGGGTTTTTTGAGATGTTATTATACCTTTCATGAACATGAAATGGTATTATAACTTTGGTCCGATGTTTGTAAGTATGAGAAGAAGAAGAGATAGACCCACCATTAAGTATACCGAAATGGTCAGGGCGACGAGCTGAGTTGATTTAGCCATGTCCGTCCGTCCGTCCATCTGTCTGTTTGAACGCAAACTAGTCCCTCAATTTTAGAGATATCTCGATGAAATTTGGTATGGAGCCGCCATTTTGTATTATATTAATCATTTGTCGGAACCAGTAAGATCGGACCGATACAACGCATAGCTCCCATACAATCGATTGTTTCGATAAATGGGTTTTGGGCTATAAGTTTTGCAGTTAAGAAGCTAGGAATGTAAAATTTTCTTATTATAAATGTGATGTGTGTAATGAAAATCATACAGATCGGAGTAACATAACATATAGCTTCCATATAACCGATTGCTCCGATAAATGTGGTTCGGCCATGTAGGACACTTAAAAAAGATATGCGTATTCATGAAAGGTATAAAGCCTTCGGCACAGCCGAAGACAGCCCTTTCCTTACTTGTTTTTATTTAAACTTATTTCACTAGCAACAAAGCTAAATTAAAAGTTTTTAGCATTCCACTAATTTTTCGACACTTAACCAGGGTTGTCACCAAAGTACAAAGCTGCAATAAAAGCCTTAAATGACTTGCTAGCAGAGAGACCTCTTTATGACGCCGGAATATCATTTACATAGCAGGGGATCAAGAGATCAATCAGAGTCCAATGTATACATATATGTATGTACATATACATCAGGTATTTTAATATACTCCTACTCCGCCGGTCATGGGACTGTTCTTAACAATCAAAATAAAATTCATGCACGCAACAATCTGGAAACTGGAAAAAAAGTGCAACAGTAACGTTAATTTACACTACAATGGAAAGGCAACAATTTGCAGATGAGCGACCAAGTGGAAATTTTTCTCTTCCAAAACACAATTGCTACAAAAAACTTAACGTTAGCGGTCGCACCGCCAATTTATTTTCAAATACAATTTGAATGTATATACATATGTACATTAAGGCGCCTCACGCTCCATACAAAAAAAATGGACACCCTGTTTCCATCGGAATTATAAACTTCCATGTAATCTAAGACCTTGGCGAAAATATTTCGAAAAAATATTAAGATTTACCGGAGCTAAACCGTGTTAAAAAAACGCTAAAAATATTCTTTTTTTTGTATAAAAGGTATATGAAAAAATATTTTTTAATAAAAAGCACCTGAGATGATGAATTAGCTGGAGTACAAAAGGTAAGCATAAAAAAGTTTGAAAAGGTAAGCATAACAAAGTTTTGAAACGCTATCCAAATATTGAGATGTACTATGATGCTGTTTTCTGCAAAATTTAACCCTTTTTGGGCCAATTTTACACATTGCGAATATTAGCACACAGGTATACAATAATAGTATTGAAACAATTTTTAAACTTTTTTATGATTACCTCTTGCACTCTATCATCTCAGATGCTTTTTATTAAAAAATATTTTTTCATACTACTTTTATACATAAAAAACAATATTTTTTGTGTTTTTTTAACGCGGTTTAGCTCTTAATATTTTTTCGAAATATTTTGGGGTAGTCCTTAGAAAAGAGTGAATTTTGAAATTCCGGTGGAAACAGTGCAACTTTTTTTGGCGAGGCACCTTAATGTACATACATACATATGTATGTACCTAGTGGAGCGGGAACACAATTTTGATTCACATTTTATTATTTACAATTTCCGAGTTTTTAAGTAATTAATTAGAACAGTTTCTGGACAACTATTCGGTCTCAATTCGTTATATTGGGCGTATTCAGCCCAGAGGTTACCAAGTAATTTTTCGAAGATATCCACAATTTGTCGTCGTAGTAACCTTTTGCAATTAAATGTTCAATATTTGGATTTGAACCGCGGTTCAAGTTACGTGAATGAACCAAAATATACTTATTTTTAATTTTTAACACATAAAAAAAAGTAGTTTTCATTCGAAAATTATTCAGCAATATTTAGATCATCTTACACCCCTATTGCCAGTGTCGATTTGCAGTAGAATAGAAAAATCGACACGCCTACGACCGCAAAAATGCTGTAGAAAGATGATCGCAGTTGCTCGTTGATCGATCGGGTCGACACTCGCAATTGCTCGACGATCGCTAACCGCTTATCTATTCGTGTTCGACACTGGCAAAAGGGGTGATATTTTTGATTTGATAATATTATGAAAGGCATTCAATATGGTTAATATTATACCAAAAATAAGTAAATCAAGCTATAAAACTAGAAATATATGGAAATACATCTTTAGAATAATGGTTAAAAGAGCGTGCGAAAATGTGTATGATGAAGAAATGGCTATCTAAATGCCTGTGATAATTGCCTCCAAATGTTTTTTTCTGTTCAAATAAAAACTTGTAACTTATTAAGCAATAAATTTAAAATTATTAAAAAAGAAAAAACATATTTTTATTAAAGTTATTGGTCTTGGCCTTAAGCATATTTATAGTCATAAATACGTCAAAGAATAATATGTACCAATCTTATAAATAAAAATTAATGTCTGTCTGTCTGTCCTTTATAGGCGTCCAAAGTACTTACCCGATTTTTATGAAATTTTCACAGTATATTCGTGGGATCATGGGTTAAAGCATAGGCTACATATATTTTTCGAAAAGTGGGCGGTTCCACGCCCCCAGGCTATATAAAATTTCAATTCTTCAGAACTCTGAACATATTGGGTCAAAATTAAAGATTTTTGGATATCTGTGTCCTTTAGATTTATATAATGTGGCCTTTAGATTTATATAATTTTGGAAAAGTGGGCGGTGCCACGCCCACATTTTGTGTGTGTTGTTTGTACTTCAATAATGTCCAAAGTTTATGTTCGATATGTTTTATACTTTTCCAATACGTTAAAATCATTGTTGGGCATGACATAGGCTATATTTGTAAATTTTTTGGAAAAGTGGGCAGTTCGAATTTATACATATCCGGAGTATTAAAGGATTTTCATAAAATCATAATAGTGGCGTTAAGTGGTCAGTGTGTACAGCAATGTTTAAGGACAGTCTAAATAGAATAGGATAGGACTAAATAAATAGGTACTAGCTATACATCTGCTCAGCACCGCATATCGGTTTTTGTCATACTCATTGAGTTCAAAAGATCTGTTTTTTGAGTTGGGCATCCAAAAAATTTATTTGTTTATACCAAAGACGGTAAAACCAGAAATATTGTATATTCTAAAGCACTGCAATAAATGGGATGTTAAAAATTAATAGAAAAATATTTGAAAATTTATTTCTAGCGAATTAACTGGTTAGGCAGAACAACGTCTGCTGGTATGAAATAAAATTAAAAAAGAACTACTCGCCGTCTAAAAAGCTTAGACAAAGGGCAAGGAGTACGACATACGATCCTTGATCGAATTCGAATTTTTGTATTACAATAACTTCGAATTGATATTTTTTTTACATTGGTAATAGACAAATCCTCTCCATCGTGTTTTCCATAAAAACTTACCCCCCAAATCTTTGAGCCGAACTGACACGATTCGGATAAATTAGGGCTTGCCCCTTTGTCTTTTTTGCAGAAGTCAAAACCTTTTAGCGAATAAAACTCGCTTTTTCAGTTTAGAATCCACTACTTTATCCTTGCTACTCGACCGCCAACATTGCTGCTCCTATGAAGTCTGTGCACTATCTTGCCCGATTCTTAGGTTTTCAATTTTCTCTAAATTCCAGCAATATTCTTAGCTCGTTTTCGAAATTACAGCTCTTCAAAGAGTTTCATGATATGTGAAATTGTTTGGCGACAGCCACTCAATATTTCTACTAAGTAGTCAACCGATTTCCTGCAGGTGCAAAATAATTTGATTCCATTTGCAGCTATAGTTCAGTCGAGATAGTTTTTTTATGTTAATTTTTAAGACCACCGGATCATACCTTCCTACTCCCATTTACTATGCAATGATAATATCTGCCGAATATTCCTCTTTTACCATTTGTTTGTCACGAAATGTTCCATCAAAAATATTCGTATTTTTTGCAAAAATGATGGTTCTCGAGCTAGAGCCGCTTTTTACTATCTTTTAGTGCATGAGGTGTGAAAGAAAAAACTTTTTGTATATAAAATAATTTTTATTTGCGGATTCCGGTAGTACATTAGGTTGCAAAGAGTGCTTGTTTTACGGATTTTTGTTTGTTTAGAGGCGAAATATGAATTTGTATAACAGTATACTAAACTGTATAACTGTATAGTACCGTAGATACCTTTTAATAAATATGTGTACCTATTACTGCGATTGAGACAGAGGGGTATGACTTCTGTGATGGTGTTTCTGTTGCTTATTCGCCATTAATTTCCTCCAGTATCTACTCTATGAGAAGCAATACCATGCATTTTTTTTTTAATTGTTAAAACAAATTAAATTAAAAAGATTTAGAGAAAATTTGTTTATATGTACACATCCCTTCAAAGCGCAAGAGCTTATTTTTTCCTAAAAGTTGGTTTTTCTGGTAGAAAACCTCATAACTAAAAACAATTGTTTTGGCATTATCTGATATTCTTATCATTTTTGAATTTTTCCCAAAAACTGACAATTAAAATTCATTACGAATTATTGTTTCTCTGATCTCAAGCTTGCAAAACTTACAAATATGAAATCCGGTTATTTCGACGAAAAATTTTATGTTCCTTATTAAAAAAAATGTTTTATTGAGTCAAAAAAATGTTATGACAATTATTGAAGTTGAAAATTTGTGAAGCAATTATTAGTTTTTTGAAACATAGTAGTTATACTCCACATTTTTATACCTAGTAGTGCTTCGCACACAAGGTATATTAACTTCATTCGCCTAACGGTAGTATGTAAGTAGATATTGACTTATATATATCAAAATGTTCAGGAGGAAAAGAGATTTTGATTGAGCCATGTCCGTCCGTCTGTCCGTCCGTCCGTCCGTCCGTCCGTCTGTCCGTCTGTCCGTCCGTCCGTCTGTGAACACGATAACTTGAGTAAATCTTGAGATATCTCAATGAAATTTGGTATGCAGGTTCCTTTTCACTTATCTCGGAGCGCTATTGAAAATAGGCAAAATCGGTTAAAAGCCACGCCCACTTTCTATATATATAATATTTTCGAAAATACAAAAAGAGTGATTAGTCAGTAAATAATACACCTATAAGGATAATATTTGGTGTGCACTTTAGCGTTAAGGCAACAAATACATTTTTGAAGCAATTTTTAAAAAGGGGCGTGGTACCGTCCACTTTTGATTAAGTCTGTAAGATCTTTACTTGTGCTTTATTGAATGAGTTCATTTGAGTTTTACAGTTTAGCTTATGCTATAATGTATACATATGTATATATAAGTCACTAGAGAACATGCAAGAATATACATAAGGGCAGCTAACGTATAAGAGCACTTATGGGTTGCCACCTCCATGTACATATATTCTTACAAAGTCAAATTTGGAAATATTATTAATCATAAATCAAAAACCGCTCAAGATAGCAGAACGAAATTGAGCACACATATTTATATTAGTACAGGCAATATTTCGAAAAAAAATTACCGAAATCGGGTCAGGCCACTCCCAATTTTATACAAAAGATTTTGAAAAGGATCATAGATATATTCAATATGCAATAACTTTGCTTAAACTACCTGTATATCATTTCTATTTCACCTCTAAAGTGTTCGTGGGCAAAGAAAGTCGAGTGCACAAAATTATTGGAAAATGGGCGTGGCCCCGCCCCTTTATGGTGGATTATTCCACAAAATTTTCCATGCCATAACTCCGGTAAAAATTAATTTATTGAAACGATATTTGGAGAAAGTGTTCAACATATAAAGCTAACTCTTTGCTGTAAAAATAAACAAAATTGGTTAACGGACACGCCCACTTTTTGAACACAGTTCTGAAAAATTTCTTTGTAAAATTAAAATCGCGATATTTTCTTAATTGTAAAAGTTATATAAATAATATTTTACTCACATAATAAGCTTTTTAAGCAAAACTAAACTGCAAACAAATTATGTGGATTTTGTTGAAGTAGGCGTGGCGCCGCCCACTTTTCAGCAAAAAAAGTCTGTTATTTTCAAAAGCTATTGCTTAAAATTTCAAGAAGGTATTTCAATGAAAGTTAGTGAGATGCTTTCCAATAGTATGTAGTATACTCCTGCCAAAAATTACGCAAATCGAATAACAAACAAGGAAGATTTACGGGAAAGTAGTTATCACCCTATTGCCTTTGAAAATTTGCACCTCATAGGATTATTAGCCCAAGTCGGCCAATGACCGAGTTTAGTCCGAAATTTTGCTATTTAATTTTAACTTACAGTTACATACTTTGCTAAAAACGCTTAAGTAATTGAAGAGAAATAATGTTGCAAATGCGCAACAGATTCATGCCACTGCTGTTGTGACTCTATATAAGAAGATATCGTAAATTCAAAATTATGTTGCAGGACTGCAACACGGCGCCGTGAAGGGATATGAGATGAAATGTGTTGATGAAAGCTACATATCAAGCAAAATACTTTTGTGTACAAACATATATGTATACATATGTAAATAGTTCTATAGATGTAAAAAAAAAAATTTGACACCTAAAATGTTGAAGCCAAATTCAACCAATCACCAGGTTCGCGCCTAATGGTTGTCATTATCTACTACGTATGTACAAGTATGTACATACAAATGTACATTAAGGTGCCTCGCCAAAAAAAGTTGCACTGTTTCCACCGGAATTCCAAAATTCACTCTTTTCTAAGGACTCCCCAAAAATATTTCGAAAAAATATTAAGATTTATAAAAGGAGTATGAAAAAATATTTTTTAATAAAAAGCATCTGAGATGATAGGGTGCAAAAGGTAAGCATAAAAAAGTTTAAAAATTGTATCAATACCATTATTGTATACCTGTGTGCTAATATTCGCAATGTGTGACCAAAAATGATACCCTAATCGTCCAAATCCGTCAATAATTGGCTGAGTTGTTAAAGTTTTCCACAAACCTACCCTTCGAAATATGACCAAAAACAGCATCATACATCTCAATATTTGGATTGCGTTGATAAAATTTTCAAACTTTTTTATGCTTATATTTTGTACTCCAGCTCATCATCTCATGTGCTTTTTATTAAAAAATATTTTTTCATATACCTTTTATAAATAAAAAACGATATTTTTAGCTTTTTTTTAACGAGGTTTAGCTCCGGTAAATATTAATATTTTTTCCAAAAATTTTGATCAAGGTCTTAGAATACATTGAAGTTTATAATTCCGATTTAAACAGGGTGTCCATATTTTTTTGTATGGAACGTGAGGCGCCTTAATGTACATAGGTACATATATTAGACGGGGAAGCAGTTTTTTTTTTTTTTGAAAATTTGTTTGGCAATATTTTTCATAATAGACAGATATTAATTTCAAATGTCCAATTACGTTGAGAATGAATGCCGTTGACATTAATTAGTATGTTGCTATGAATGTTTGTTAGGCCGTATGCTATTTGGAAACATTTTACTCAAAAATTAAGTTAACAAGTTTCATATAGTGTAAACAGATTTTTCATTTTATAGTGCCAAATGAAATTGTAAATGTATTGAAGATTTTTACCGTCTATTTATTTTTACATCTATAATAAGGAATTTTTTGTTATTCTTATTTGACCATTATCACTTTGGTGTAAAAAGAATGATAAATTTGCACTTGCAAAGCCGCTGTTAGAATACTATAACAACTAGCTATGATGTCCTGTAACGTCACGATGATCTTTTTCTCTAAGGCTTATACTGGCGGCCACCGAGGTGTGGTAGTAGATTTTCTGGTCTTGAATGGCGAAGCTCCCAAATTCAAGAAACTGGTAACATCCAAAAAACCTGTAGGCCCCTCCAAAACTTCATCAATCTATTAACTTTTCATTTTTCACTTTTCTAATTGGCCCAGTCTAATATAAACATGTACACTTCGAATGGAACGTACAAGTTGTGTACCCACACTTTTGCGTGCGCTTCCACCGGAAACGAACTGCGCAGATATAATGAACAATTCAATGATGGCGATATCTGCGTTCACCATTGTATTAGGTTTTTGTTTTGTTTTTATAACCAATCCAATCCACCTGACTGCACCACGATGATGGCTCCCAGCGCAACTATTGCCATTTTTTGTTTCTACTTTTTTAGTTGTTTCATGGCGTGCACATGCAATAATTAACCTTTTCGAGTATTGCATTGGATCGCTAAATCGGTGCACTAATTACTATTATTACCTGCGGTACAAACATGAGCGCTTTAATGGCGCTGCTACAGCTAGATCAACTTGCCAAAATACTAACCTAAAATAATCGGTACTGCGAAATAACTCCCAAATGAAATAACTCCCAATGAATTGGGACTTATTTCACAGTTTTTTGTGGGGAGTTAATTCATTATGAAATAGCTCCCAAATGAAATAACTCCCAACGAAATTTTGTTCGGAAAGGTGTTCTGCACATAAAAAACATGGATCGGGCCCTCAAATCAGAATTTGACCTGGGCCATTTTTCGATTTTTCGCAAATATTTTTCAAAATATTGGTTGAGCGGAGTTATATTTATGCTCCTGGGACCGAAACGCGTCTTTTGATACCCCTCCCGACATTTTTGGATGCGTATTAGCGCTCGGTACCCCACGTAAACGATTACCAACTTATGTAAAAATATATTATGGACGTATAAGCTTATGGATGAATTTTGAAATACTAAATAAATTACATATGAAATTAGGATTGGGAGTTATTTAATTTTTTTGGGACTTATTTCATTTTTTGGGTTGGGAAAAAAATCAACCCGAATCGTCGACCATATTGAGGAAATTTGCTGACTGGAATAACCATTGACTGTGTTGTGTTATTTTAAAATCCCGAATCTCCTCCGTAAAAGAGAAATACGTTCTTTTGTTAGATCGAAATAAAATGAATGCAGAAAATTGTACTAATTTTCCGAAAACAGCAAAGTTTTAAATTGCATTTCTCAACATTTAAAATCTTGCACATTTCAGGCGTCTGGCTAAGAGAGGTTGGCTATATTTACATTAATATAGAGTCTACTGTAAATATGTACATATGTACTTACCTATGTGCAAGTGTACGCGGGTGTGCGATGTATATTAACACATATGTACATACTTATATTCATTTGTGGGAATGTGCACGGGAAGATTGAGTTCTGGCACGCGATGACTTTTTCAATGAACCGCTCATGCCGCCATCTTTCCAACAAGCTTACCGCTTCAATCTACTTTTCATCTAGTATACATACATACATATGTATGTATGTATGTATGTTTGTTGGCATTCCCGGCACCACCTGTAGTCATATTATTTTAACATTTTTGATTTAGTGGCGAATGATTGTTATCAAAAGATAAAAATAAATTATGATGAATAAAGATGTTGCCGTTGCGCATGTTGCATGTTTGACTATTGTATTTACTATTGTTTAGATGATTTTGATTAACTTCCTGTTGCATGCCAAAAGTACAAAAGCAATCTCTCTAAAAAAACACAGAGATATTGTTAATCGCCATCATTTCCAATGAATTCTGTTCATTTGCTAATTTACAACAACAACATTTCCCCTTTGTATATACATTTGATAGGTGAAAACCGCATATGGAAATGCAGTAAATTCAACATTTCACCTAAATATATTTTTGTTGAAACAAGATGTGAAATTCCGTTCGTGTGATACCTACATATATTGACATAAATACTTTGCGCATATTAGTCGGGCACCCCTAACCTACCCAGAGCATCGAAAAATTGATGCCTACGCCATTTCGAAGAAAATCCAAAAACAGCAACGTATACCTAATCATTAACTGGTGCCACTGTATAACAGTAATCTCACTAACTGGGTAGGAAGGTCCATTTTTGACCAAGAACGCTATCTAGGTGAATGTTGTTGTTGTGGTGTAACAAGTCGAGCTTGTGCCTGAACAACTTAACTTACTGAGCGAGAGTTGACAAAGGAGTTTATCCTTTGGATTAAATTTGGCTAAAATATGTGG
Source organism: Sphenella marginata (assembly GCA_951509765.1). Taxonomy (NCBI): domain Eukaryota; kingdom Metazoa; phylum Arthropoda; class Insecta; order Diptera; family Tephritidae; genus Sphenella; species Sphenella marginata. The sequence continues at coordinate 32,166,312 of OX608082.1, read as the reverse complement.
TGGCGGATCTCATCATAGTGCTTACGGAGATGCTGATGCTTATTTTCCCTAGAGGCAGATTTTCTTCAAGCAAGTGCCCGTTCGGATGTTGCGGTTTTAACAGTTGAACAGGAATTGCTTGGTTAGCATTTCATTATCTATATATTAATAGGCTAACATTTTTTCCATACAATCAATTGCCAGAGTGTATCTCATAAAACAATGCATAACTCCAATTATTATATATTTTGATATGTTTTCATGGGCCAGGAGCTTTGCATAGGCATATTATATTTAACAAAAAATGCTTCATTAATTTGTAATAATTCATCAAAGTTTTCACCAAAACCCAAAGCTGTTAACTACAGTATTTGACTTTTTTGTTGTATATACAGCAGTGGCGCAGGTGGTGAGCGTGCCGGCTATGATGCGTGCGTTCGTATGTTCAAGAACGTGTTCAGGGCAGGTAAAGTTTTTTTTTTTTTACTAAATTGAATTTGCCTTAAAATATACGAAAACTTTTTATTATATTTTTTTTTTTAATTTATTATATTTGTAATCCAATATTTTTGTGTTTATTATGTTTATGACATCTATCTTGGAGTGAAAAACTCAAATTTTTTGAATAAAATCTAAAAAATTATTCCAATTTATCAATATTTATAAATTTATATTTTTTAAGAAATCTATCATATTTAATATGGAAAAAGTAAAAACGCAGTTTGTAGTTCTTCAATTTAATATTCACGAAATAGTTCGAAATTGCGTTAATTTTCCTAAAGACATCAACTATTTTCTTCCTAAAAATTTTTATTTGTAAAAGAGTCGATATATAACCCAATATTTCAATATTTTTCTGTTTCTGACATCCATCTTCGAGTGAAAAAACCAAATTTTTTGTAAAAAAAAAGCTAAAAAATTATTTCAATTTATCAATATATATTTTTTAAGAAATATATCATATTTAATATATAAAAAGTAAAAACGCAGTTTGTAGTTCTTCAATTTTATATTCACGAAATAGTTTGAAATTGCGTTAATTTTCCTGAAGACATCAACTATTTTCTTCCTAAAAATTTTTATTTGTAAAAGAGTCGATATATAACCCAATATTTCAATATTTTTCTGTTTCTGACATCCATCTTCGAGCGAAAAAACCAAATTTTTTGTAAAAAAAAAGCTAAAAAATTATTTCAATTTATCAATATATATTTTTTAAGAAATATATCATATTTAATATATAAAAAGTACAAACGCAGTTTGTAGTTCTTCAATTTTATATTCACGAAATAGTTTGAAATTGCGTTAATTTTCCTAAAGACATCAACTATTTTCTTCCTAAAAATTTTCATTTGTAAAAGAGTCGACATATAACCCGATATTTCAATATTTTTCTGTTTATGACATCTTTTTTCGAGTGAAAAAACCAAATTGTTTGAAAAAAAAAGCTAAAAAATTATTTCAATTTATCAGTATATATTTTTTAAGAAATATATCATATTTAATATACGAAAAGTAAAAACGCAGTTTGTAGCTTCTTCAATTTTATATTCACGAAATAGTTTGAAATTGCGTTAATTTTCCTAAAGACATCAACTATTTTCTTCATAAAAATTTGTATTTGTAAAAGAGTCGACATATACCCCAATATTAAATTGGGCCAGTTAGGTTATGTGTTTTCAATATTTCCGAGTTGAATTTGACGAAAAATCAGAAAACCATCATATGTCTAAGTTGTAATATTCTCCCGCTATACGGACTTCAAAAAACTAAAAGAAAAATTGAGAAAACTGTCTGTATACCAAAAAAAAAAAACACACAATTTGGAAACCGGCAAATGTTAAGAAGTTAACGGAATCTCAAAATGAACTTTCATTCGTTTCAATCCATATGGCCAATTTTGTTCGATATGGCATCATTCTATGTGACCATTATATATATTATAAGTCTAACTATGTTGTTGGTATATGTCAATGAAATTTAATTTTGTTTATTGAAATATTGACGAAATATGAAAGGAGTGGTGGGTCTGATGGTGGACTTTCAAACATTACTAAGTACCGTTTTTGCCATCTCCTATTAATGATTACTGGTCTTTAATGGACGGATTTTTCTTGGTTAGTTGTCAAATTACCCGTCTTTACAGTAAACCAGCTTTTATGAAAGCGACTCTCAATAACTCAACTATAAATAATTATTTTCAGCAATAAAAATGTCTCCAATATTTATGCCTCTAGGCATTAGGTACTGGAGAAAAATGAGAACAGAGGATTTAATAAGTTAAACTAATTTAAGGTGGTCGAATTTCGACCACGGGATATACTATATATATTATAAGTCTAACTATGTGTTTGGTATATGCCCATGAAATTTAATTTTCTTTATTGAAATAGGTATTGACGGAATATGAAAGGAGTGGTGGGTCTGATGGTGGACTTTCAAACATTACTAAGTACCGTTTTTGCCATCTCCTATTAATGATTACTGGTCTTTAATGGACGGATTTTTTTTGGTTAGTTGTCAAATTACCCGGCTTTAGAGTAAAGCAGCTTTTATGAAAGCGACTCTCAATAACTCAACTATAAATAATTATTTTCAGCAATAAAAATGTCTCCAATATTTATGCCTCTAGGCATTAGGTACTGGAGAAAAATGCGAACAGAGGATTTAATAAGTTAAACTAATTTAAGGTGGTCGAATTTCGACCACGGGATATACTAGTGAACTTTAACACCGAGCAATTTTGCTTCACTTTGTAGATGATGTTTAGGTGATATGAGTAGACATTGGTAGACATCCCATGTTTGACTGCACTGAAAACGTCGTGAAAAAGGTGACCGAAACTTTAGTCGGTGGCAGTGCCAGATTTCGCGCATATAGAAAACCGGACAAGGTCGGAGGGAATTAACTTTTAATCACAGCGCATTTACAAATGAATTAAACAAATACATTTCCTTGATGCAAGCCAGCCGGGGTGGGAAGAGTAGCGAAGAAGCTCTCATTGAATTTGCAAAAACCGACCCAGTCAACTTTTCTGAAGCAAACGTAGATAGGGTGATCTAGTGAGCGGGTAATCGGGAGTGATCCCGGTCTGGTGAACTTGTCCAATATACCCCGACTCTTTTGGCGGCATCCCTGTTCACCGTGTAAAACGTGGATCTTTTATTTGCTAAGCCAACTGCTATCCTCTACCATCGGCCTGTAGGCTTGAGTGTCATAAATAATGGTGTGCGTTGAAGTCTCCGAGGATAACACATTTCTCGCCTCGGAGAACAGATGACAGGCGGTATGCATTCATAATTTCAAGATCGACATCGCCTGACCGGACAACGAAACCTTAACATGTTAAGTTATTTTCCCAAAGCTGGAGATTAGCTCTACATGCAAAGCTATTTATTATTTGTAGTAGTGCTTTCGGTTAATCATATTTTATAGAAATTAATTGATAAAAAAAATAAACGATTGTGAACGAACAAAAAATCCATTTGTAGTATAACGTCATTGTCAACATAAATAGTAAGCTGGGCTGATAAAAGTATGCACACGGCTAAAAATTTAACCATTCGTCATGTCAAGCAACATGATTACTTTTTTGTAATGTGTTAATTCTAAACCTTTCAATTACCTACTTCAATTCTAAATTTATTGCGTTTAGATTTAAATCATAACTGAAAAACTATTCCCGCATTTATTTTTAAAATTTTTGTCAAGTCATTGAACTTTTCTTATTAAAGCTTTGTGTGCGCTATAGCTCAGTGGGTCTGATACAAATGTTTTTTATGCTTTTTAATTGTTAAAACACTTCTAGTTAAAAATTAAAAGTTTAAATTGTAGTCTACAATTTTTAGCTTTGTATGGTGACTTCTATGTCATTTACTTTTATTATTTATTTATTATTACGGCTTTTTAAGCCTAAAACTTAAACTAATAAATTGTTTACATTATGTATAAATTCTACATGTACATATATTCTATTGAGATCAGTTTTACGGGCGAGTCTCAGAGAACTCTTTGTGGGAGGCTGGAAAGAACGTGTTTCCATGGCTTTATTGAATTCGACAGAATGCACGAGACTCCGAACAGCCCAATAAGTGGCACCCAAAGGCCACTCTTTGCAGGTGGTTGGAATGGACGTGATTCCAATCCTCCCATATTTCGAGGCTTACATTTACTTAGCTCTATTTACGCTGTCGGCAGTTAATGGTGATGACCATTTTCATGAGGTTGGCCAGAACGTGTTTCCACTTTTCACCTTCTTCAGCTCCTAAATGGCCAAAGCAATTCGTCTCTCTTCTTTCATTATTAGTTGAATTTACTTGTATTTACGGGTCAGCATTTGTTTGCGGTTTGTCTAGCAGCTTCATATCTATTTATCATGAAAGAAGTAATAAACAGACAAAATTTACCATTGCATATAGAAAAAATAAATACCGTAAATAATGATATGTGGTGGTATAGCTGATCTTCCTAATTAATTTCCTGTTGATATAGTTTAGGGTAATCCCCACCTATGCGCACGGGTCCATCTAGATCTGCTTGCTTGAATTTCTTATAACAACGTAACTCAATATCAGTTTTATCAAGTAACGAAAGGGCTGTCTTCGGCTGTGCCGAAGGTTTTATACCTTTCATGAATACGCATAACTTTTTTGAGTGTTAGAATTGATACAAACTTTTCCAAACTGCTAATTTAAAGATATATAGCCCACACCACATTTATCGGAACAATCGATTGTATGGGAGCTATAGCTTATGTTGGTCCAATCTAGCTGATTTTCACTACATACGTTACATATATAATAAGTATCAAACCTGCAATATTTCATGTTGCTAGCTTTTTTATTTCAAGAGTTATAGACCAGAACCAGTTTACGGATCAATCGATTGTGTGGGAGCTATGCCTTGTATCGGTCCGAAAGGTACAAAAAGTAGCTCAAATAATTATTAATTTAAAAAAAAATCGATCTTTACTGTAACATAGCTCGGAAAGGTGGACGAAAAAAATATCCGATAGGTGGCGCACGGATAGATGTATACGCAAAATTGATTTAATACTTGTATTTTGCGTTTGGTTTATAAGTAACTTCCCGGTAAGGGTTATGAAATGCAATGCAACTTGTAACTGACAACTCAGTTGACAATACAATATAGCACAAAAATAGTCGCTAGATGGACGGTTTGTAGCATGCTGGCTGTGCCATGGACTTGTCCACTCAAAATGCAGCAGGTTAACCTGTAGAATAGCTGACTTGATTAACGACGGAAATGGCCTGCGCTATGAATGGTCCTGTGGAAAACTTTTAGACACATTAGGAACGGGTTTTCTGAAATCAGCAAAGATTTTTCATTGCTGACTGAAAAGTTAAAAAAGTACGTAAATATTTATAAAACTTTAAAAACTCTAGATGCTTCGCCTAACTTGGAATGTCCTAACAATCGCGAAAACAAGCGCAAACGTACGGTGCCTACTACTGCAATTGCGCCGAACCTGCCTCCATCCATTGAACTTATAGATTTGGCATCTCCAATACCTAGTACGGTTGTTCGGACAGCTCCCAAAAACGCCCCCCCCCCCCCACAGAGTCAACTAATAAAAAAACCCTAGAACCTCCAATTGCTAGGAAGCTGGTTGTGGTCCCTCGAAAAAAAAGGATTTTTGTGTATCGTTTCCATCCGACACTACTGAAGATGATTTGAGGTACCATATTTCTTCTAAGGTTAAAGATCAAACCTTAACATTTAATTTCGCTTACCAGATAAATATGTCTTGTTTGAGTACAGACCGAATAGAAATGTTGAAAACGTAATAATGTTGAGTCAAAAAACTGAGGACTGAGTACTGAATATCTTTTACCAAAGTGTCAGAGGTTTATATACCAAATTAAATGATTTTGAAATCTTTCCATTGCATTTATAACGTAATTGCTTTTACCGAAACTTGGCAAAAACCGCATGTTTTCTATTCCGAGTTTTTATGTAACGAATATCAAGTTTATAGACATGATCACTTGAACAGAGTCGGATGTGGTGTTCTACTTACCGTTCATTCCTCCATCCCATCGGAGGAGGTTAATGTACCTAACACAGATTCCATTGAGTTTAAATGCATCCGCATCCAGCTAGAGAACGTGTATCCTTTTGCTACAACCCTCCAGTATCAGATCTTTCAATCTACTACATGCAACATGTCTCTCTGCTCAAAACTGTTAACTTATTGACTAAAGCTTCTGACTCTATGATTGTTTTAGGTGATTTCAACCTACCGCATATATCGTGGAACATATCTGATGGAAACATTATTCCAAATCCATCCAACTGGGCTTCAATGACTTTTTGGATGGAATTTCTGAATCTCTGCCTTAGTCAAATAAATGTTACCGCTAACAAGTTTGGCAAAATTTTAGACTTAATTTATGTTGACGATAAAAACAAATTTTCTGTAAATCGTTGTGATCCATTGGCTTTACCAGAAGACGTCTACCACCCTTCTATGGAAATATTCCACGAAACCATAAGTAATGGTCAATGTACACAACTCTGCTCAAGTAGCTTTGATTTTAACTTCTCAAAAGCCAACTATAAGAAATTAAATAGAGAACTGTCTAATTTACTTGGCCTGAGCTTTGTGGCGATATCGATCCAACCGTTTTACATTTTAATCAAACTATTTACTACTTAATCAAACTATTTGTTCCCAAACTTAAGTTAACCTATGATCATCCAACGCATGTTTGGTTTACTAAAGAGCTTATGATTTTGAAAATTAGAAAAACGCGTTCTTTCAAATTGTTTAAGAAATCGGGGTTAAATAAACATTACTTATTGTATTATATTCTACGTCAGAAGTACATCGACTTTAATAAAAAGTGCTATATATCTCTGAAACAAAAAGACACATTATTCTCAATCCGAAGTAATTTTAATTTTAAATTCTAAACGAAAAGTAGTGGAATTTCCCTCAGCCATGAAATATAAAGACATTTGATCTAGCGATAATCAAGATATCGCAAATTTTTTTGTTCAATTTTTCACTTTTAACTATTCTGCCGTCACCAAAAGAAAGTGTAGCGAAAACTTTCTTGAGCAGCCACCAAAGTTTAACAAGCTGTTTTCAAAGTTTGTTACCTATTGAACAAAGAATATTTTTACGTAAGCTCTGTAAGTGGTTAGTGTTCGATATGTTTTAAAATCTATTTTTGAAAAGCTCCACTTTAGCTTTACTAATGAGTAACTAAAGTGTACGGCGACCTTTAAAAATACCAAGGTACCTACTTTATATTATATCAGTACTTCTTCCTTCTCAGTCGGCGCATCCATTATTGGAATTGGAGGGAACAGACCATGAAGGTTTTTACTGATGTGTGCAGTCCTTTTTACGGTCCGGTGCAGGCATCCCCTGCCACCATTACGACTGCCGTGGTAGTCGATTTGGATTTTGGTCTCCTCATACAACAGGCAAAATATAACTCTCTCACCCGCAGGGGTTGCCTTGTAACTGCTTCTGCTGCAGTATATATAATTTTTCCTATAGATATTTTTATAAAGGTGTGCAGTATCAAAAATGTTTTAGCTATGCTAATAAAAATTTTATAGTTCTCGAAAGTTGTTATGGTAATACAATATAAATTCCGAATGCAAGAAAAGGGCTTAACAAAGTTGCTCAGAATAATCTGTAGAGTATTTTTCGCATTTTTCTGTTACCATCCCTACAAATCAACCCGCTCTAGTACATAATCGGCAAAAAAAGGGATTAGCGTACGATGATTCGGGAACTAGTCGCAAAAGAGCATGTGACCAATGCCAGTTTTGATCTCTTTGTATGGGTTGAAGTGATCCCTTTTGTTTGAGCATACGAGTATTTGACTTTGTTTCCTACTGTAGGAAAAGTTTACATTCAACACCTAAATGCAGGCTACAAAAATTAAAATTAACTTACCACAACCATGCCTATAACAGAATAGTTGGGAATAATTGCAACCGAGTGTAGACGAGTAGTATTAATCGCGAATCGTTCTTAATAAATATCAGTAGCATAGTTTTTGCATACATACATAAGTATGAATAACATATGCACTTGGATATTTGTGCGCACTCAAAATGGTTTCACCGCACAACTCATACTCGTTTCTTAAAAAACATTACGTACATTATATTGCTAGGCCGAAGGTTCGGCGCAGCTTCTGTATTCGGCCTCAAATATAAAAGTAACACAATTTCGTTTATCTATAATTTTGTAGAAACATGAGCCCTATTTGAAAGTTTTCGAAGGGAAAAATTAAAAAAAAAAGGTTGCTTAGGTCGCGCCTACGAGTGTGGCTAGCCAATTATATATGAATGTATACAGATAGAAGAGCAAATCTCACAAACTTCTTTTTCTGTCATATAAGGCTATGCTTTTTAACTTTTAATGTTATAAATAGGACACGGAAATTTATGTTTTTTTTTTTATTTGCTATAAGAAACAATATCTATGTATATAAAAATGGTTGGAAAAAATGTATAGTAACTCATCAATTGAGAACGGCTGGACCGATTTGGCTAAAATTTTTTTTCAGTTCTTGGCAATTGCTAGGAGGCGGTTTTAAAGAAAGAAAATTTGGGAAAACCCTGCGGAAAAGTCAGAAAATTGGAGAAATCGGTCCAGTCGTTCTCAATTGATGAATTACATTTCTTACACCATTTGACAAAGTCACATGATTTAGGCGAGATGGCGTCCAAAGTACTCAACCGATTTTTATGAAATTTTCAAAGTATATTCTTGGGATCAAGGGTTAAAGCATAGGCTCTATTAATTTTTGGGAAAGTGGGCGGTACCACTACCCAGGCTATATCAAATTTTAATTCTTCATAACTCTGAACATATTTGGTCCAAATTAATGGCTTTTGGATATGTGTGTCCTGTGTTCAAGGTTTATAAAATTTTGGAAAAGTGGTCGGTGCCACGACCAAATTTTTTGTGTTTTGTTTGTACTTCAATAATGTCCAAAGTTCATGGTCGATCTCTTTTAAACTTTCCCAATACGTTAAAAGCTTTGTTAGGTAATACCGAAGCTACATATGTATGTAATTGTATATATCGCACACTAAATCAAAAAGAGTCACAACTCAAAATCCGAGTAACTTTCAGTTAATTGCTTCTGGATCGCACAAAAGTGATTTGATTTTTAAAAACTTGACATCACTGTGCTCTTTAAAGAGTAACGATAATAGTCAAAAAGAAAAATATTGTATGTATTGGCTGCACTACTTTTTATCAGACAATCTATGCCAAGAAAGCGACCTAAAAAAATTTTGAGTTGTGACTGTTTTTGATTTAGGGTGCGATATGTAAATTTTTTGAAAAGTGGGCAGGTCCAAACCTACAAGCTAAGTAATATTTTAATTCTTTATATCCCTGCATGTATTTGCTTTAGTAAAATTAATCATTCATTAATCTTAATGAATGCACCTCATTTTTTATGGTTTGTATTGCAGTTTATACATATCTGGAGTATTAAATCAATATATGTATACAAAATTCCAATTATGTTTGTGTAGATGGACTTGGCTCCTAAACGAATAAGCTGATCGTAGGCGGGGCACCTCCCATAAAAATGGATTTTTTCATAGTCCATATCTCGGCCGCCGTGGTGTGGAGGTAGTGTTGCCGGCCTACCATACCGAAGGTCCAAGGTTCGAGCCCTGGTACAAGTTATGTACATCGAAAGTAGTTTGTAAAAGGTTTTTTCAAAAACAGAAGTAAATAATACGAGCATAGCATATCGGGCTACTTACCTTCGATATACTGTTGTCTCTTATCGGGGGCCCGGTTTCATGTGATTTTGCGCATATAACATCCCACTGCTGCTTAAAATTTAGTGCAGATGCTTTTCCTTGAAATTCTTTTGCTAAAGAAGGGTTTTATTTCTAACTCTGCCACAAGATTTTCAAATTACTTCCCAGTTGTGATTTTTACTTTCCGTCCTTTAACCCTTCTGCTATGTTTGGGTCAATTTAACCCAATTTTAGGATAAACTTAACGAACACTATTTTCCACCTTTACTTCAGCAATTGTCACTCACAAATTCTGCTAGTTGTTATGACAAACGCTTTCGAGAAAAATGGCGTCGTGTGAGCTCGTCGCCAATGGCGGCATATGTATCTTAATGAATACCAAACGCGAGTCTATAGCTGGCAATAGTTATCGATAACGCCAAAGGGAATAGCCATAACTGATACCATAATAAGGCTGAGTATAATAGAAAACAAAAGTTGATGAGAATTTTCGACAGGTACTGTTAAACGAATTGTCAAGTTAGCATGGTTACGTTTTTTGTTTTGGCACTGAAGACCGCCCAGCCAGAAGGTGATTCTGTGCGCAGGGACTGTAACTAGCAAAACCGGCGTTGATCTGTATTGTTTAAGGGCGATTAATATCTCTCTTGGCTTGGCCTTTTTTCTTATCTTTACTTGCGATTACCAATGTTTTACATGGGTTTATTTCATATCAATAGAACATTGAAATGGGATGAGTTCGTATCAGCTCGCTAGGTCTCAGAACAAAATACAAACGAAGCAGTACATATATTGTTGTCAAATTTCAGCAGAAATCCAATATTCGCATTCGCTCATGTCCATAAAACGGCATTCGTGACGTCTCTTCTTCAGGCATATTTCGTATATGAAATTGCAAAACCAGATATTCAACATTTATAAAATCGCGGAGGCGACACTATCACCTTGGCGGTTTTGTGACTAGAATAATTTGATTTCCCATATAATTTTTTTCTTTTAATATTCATCCAATTCAATTAGTAGACTTGCTGTCGAAAGAGTCAGACAATGTTCACAGTACTGTTATCCACACAGTTTATCAAAAGTAATATATGCGGTTTTGTACTTTCACCGATGATTTTGTATCTGCCAGCGATATTAAAATGAAAATATCTATGTATGTATGTTGAAAAAGCAACAAAATTTTTAATAAAATTTGTTAGTTATTGTACAAGCGCCAACTTTTTGTACCTGACAACTTTTGGTTTAGCTGAAGTGCCCTCAACAACTCCCACCTATCGATGTTTTCTGTTGTGGTGGCCGTAGTCTTTAGTGAGAACTGAAATGTGATTTACAACTGTTGCGTTGCTGTCCCCAGCAACCCCAAAAGCATAATAGTTGACGCTGTGATAGCTTGGCAGTTCTTTCCGTTTTTTTAACAGGTTAAAAATGTTTATGCAAATTTTGTATTTAATGTGTGTGGGGTACTGGAAAAACTCTAAACCTTTTGTGAGCTCTGTGAAGCTTGCAGACGCTTCAATTCATTTAATGGAGCTGGGAAACTATCGATAGTACTATGAACACAAAAATGTACAGTTATTCCTACTATCGGAATTATTGACTCATCGCAGCAATAAAAAGATGTGATTTACTTTATAGTTCATAACAACTAGGAAAGTCGATGTTTGCATGTATTCAGCTGTGTATCTCGGGAAAACATTTAGACATTGAAAATATTTTTCGCCATACAAGAAGTAGTTACAGCAAGTTAAATTTAATATTTATTTTTGCATTCCGATATTTAAAGTTTCTGAGATCTTCCTATTTCACAAGCTTATAGATTAATCGACTTTTTAATTGCTACAGTCTAGTGAACGCACGCATTCTCAGTTCAGTCAGAAAGACTTCTCCTCTTCAGAATCAGCGTCGAAGACAAGGACCTTGGACTTTAACCCTTTTCCGACGTTGTGTTGTCGACCAAGACTTTTGTGCGGCCTGGTTTTTCCAGAGCTTTATAAGTCCGGCGGTGTTTTGAAGCTAAGGTGGGAAACTTTTCGGATTGCTTTTTGTATAAATTGAGTTTTGTCTTGTAAACAGTCCATGATGATTCATGCCCGTCATGCTTTATTAAAGGCCTTTCTACCTACCTTTCTGAGCCTATCAAGATGGTACCACCAATACCGTAGTAACCCCAGTTTGTTTTTCTAACATCTGATACACCGAAGCTTATATACCTGTTATCAGAGAAGTAGTGTTAGTATTTTGAAAATTTCCATGAACCGACAAAATCAATGAAAGATTCTGTGACCAGAGTTATGTTGAGGACCTCCTCACGTTTCCTTGTGATAAAAGTGGGGTCATTTCCCCTGTTACATATGCTTTTATTTGTAGCTACTCAGTGGCGGATTCAGGGGGGCGATCAGTACAAGATTGAATTAGCGGTTTGCCTAAATCTATTTTTTTCTTCTTTTCTACACAATTTGGCTTCCATAATATATATCAATACCGCGTTGCTTTTTGCAAATTTTCGACGACCGCTGAGTCTACTTTTACAAGCCCTTCTATTGATTTAAATAATGCTACCGAAGCTTTGAATGGCACACTCAATGTTGAAGTGATAGAGCGAATGCGGACGATAATTTTGATATTGGAAAAACTCTTGATAAAATTACAAGTTTGCTAATCAATTAGATGTTGAGATTTATATTCCGCGTCTAACAAGTATACAAATATATCGCTCGAACTCTGCCGCGTCTACTGCCGAAGAGTGTTATCGAAAAGCGATTTTTATTCCTTTGTTGGACCATATTATACTTGACCTTGAAGAAAGATTGCCAGAAGAAACGTTGGCCTTTTTAATATGAATTAACTCCTCCCATCAAAATTGTAGAAAATAATACATTTTCAAAGAAAAAAAAAATGCTTTAAAACTGGCCCAATCAATAGGCGAACGATACTCATATTTTTTGAAAAAAAGGGAAAAGTACCGCTCATTTCACAGGAGAGTATGAAGTTTGGCCCGACCCCTGGACAACATAAAATCAATACCAAAATCGGCAGTAGAAGTTATAAAACACTGCGACCCAAATGCTTTTCCACTGATTGCAAATTCTGGCTACACTGCCACTATCCTATGCACGGCCGGTCACTTTTTTAACTCTTTCGTGAGTTTTTGCATTTTTTCAATTACTGATTAAAAACACACATTTATCTATATCAGACTAACAGGAATCAAAGTACCTATCGAATGGTATAAAATTATTCAAAATCGGTTTTGTAGTTTTCGAGGAATTGCAATTTAAAAAATGCTTCATATGAAGTTTGACCTTTAATCACTTTTTTTGTCGTTGTTTCCCCCGCTAAAAAAATATGGTTATACTCACCTTAACTACATATATGTATGTATATATCCCTATATCTTGTTTTTTAGTTTGGGAGTTTGTGGTATTCTGCAATTTTGCAAAAAAAAATCGGAAAAATCAGGGAACTTTATAATCGGCTGAAAACTTGTACCTCATATATAACAATTCAGAGAGCTACAATACTACATACTCAATAAAAAATCGTATATCGAACATCAGTACAAAATCCAGGGGACTGAGGAATTGCACATATACATAAGTACATAAATATGAAATTGCATCTAAAGTTAACGTCCTAGCTTAACCTTAAATATTTAAGATAATATGTCTATAAAAGACATTTAACCATGTATAAATTAAAACGAAATGTAGCCACTAAAGAAAATAGGAGCTAGCCATGGGACTGTCGATTTGAGTGGAACCGTATAAATATACTGATATCATAATAGCTACCGTTAATATTTGTTGTTCTACATATCACTGAACCACTGCCATTTAACTTGCACAATTAACTATTCAACAGCGGCAATATTTTTCGAAAATTTCACATTTTAATCCGGCCCAGGGGACTGGCGGAAAAAAACGATGACAAAGTTTATTCACTTTTTTAAACAGATTATTATAGATCGTATCTATTTGTAAATCTATTGAATATGTTTTAAATAGATGTAAAACAAAGTATAGAAACAAAAAAATATGTAATAAATACAGGATATTTATTTTGACGACAACTTTATTAACCGCTTAAGGGATTGTGACATGCCAACTGTTTTTTTATTATAGGTGACACATATGATGACATCAATGTGTTTTCACCCATGTATATTTAATTTTACGACGAATATATTGAAATATACTTAACTTCAATAAGCATCATTGTTCAGTTTTTTTCCTTTTCTGATTGCCCTAATAGATTCAAAATAAATCCACTTAGTAAAAGGATACAAGTGAAACTCGCTAATCAGACAGAACTACAACATTTCCAGCAGTACTTACGAAAATGTCAATTTTAATCTTAGAAAGCATCAATTTGTCTTCAGAATATATCAAATAAACTTTACAATAATCAAATGTTCTTTAGAAAGCGTCAAATATAATTTAGATTTATCAAATGTACTAGGTATAGAAATCATCATTTTGATTTTAGAAAGACCCGAATGTACTTTAGAATTATAATCTGTACTATAGAAATCATCAAACGTACTTAAGAAATTATCAAATGTTTTTAGAAGCATATACCATAAATTTTTTTTAAACTTATTTGTGTTCATAGTGAATTTTAATTGTCAGTTTTTTTGGGGAAAATTGATAATTGTAGAAAAATTACAATGTTAAATCACAGCGATGGATAGGATTACATGTTTCAGAGTTTTCCAGGCTCATCATCAGATCCCTTTTCGGACACTGGGATATGAACCAGTGTCTGCACCAAAGCCGCTGTTAGAAAATTCTAACACTAAGCTATGATGCTCTGTGACGTCACAATGCATTGATCTCCACTTCAATTTATTCCCTTTGTTGTTTTTGCCAACAGTGTGCACACATTATTGTACGCGGTATACAGTTTTAATCATCGAGTGGTGTATTATGTATAAATAACTAAGCAACAAAATAATAGTTTAACTGTCCAACTGGCATATCATCAGCGGTGGGCACCACTACAAACAAATTTACAGCACCTCTTGTGCTTGTATGAGTGTGCTTTTGAGAGGACAGTGGGGCCAACCCCGATTTTCACGAGTAACTATTTTGTTTTAGTTTCCATTTTGGTTTGGTTTTAGTTTATATTTTGCTTTTTTTATTAAGTTTTCAAAATAAAGCATATATTTTTTTTATTTAAAAATATTAGTTCAGGTTTATATTTTTTCATATTGTTTTGATTTGTTTTTTGTAACAAGAAAATACTATTTTTTATTCCAAAGCAATAGTTAGCTTTTTTTTTGAAATATACTCTTTCTTTGTGCAAAAGTAACAGGCAATCTTTTTAATTCTTTTATATTTTTTTATTTGCAAGTAAGTAAGTTTGCTTTCGAAAGAACATATTTTTCGGTCGTTTTTGCTGAAATCATTAATAGCCCTGTGGAACGCCAAAAAATTTCGCTTTAAATTGAACTCTGTAATAAGATTTAACGACCTGGAGAAAATATGCATTGTGGCTTTTAGAACAACCTATATAAAAGAAAAATAACTTCAATTTGCCACCCAATTTCGAACATCATACAACTTTCATCAATATAAAACAAAGTTGCCCACTGTGTAACGTATAGGCAGAAACCTGTTTCTTTTACTCTTGAAATTGAATTGAGCGCATTTCATTCTCACCGCTTTTGTATACGTACACACGATTTTACTCTCGCAGCTCTATAGAGCTGCTCTGCCCACCATTGCATATCATCAAGTGCAATAGCAGCAGCGTGGAAAGATGTACTGTGCTGAATTGCTCTGGCGCAATCTCCACCATTAACAACGCCAGATCCATTCACGTGTGGAATCTCTAGTTTCGATTTCACATTAGCTTTTATTTTTCCCATATTATTTCAATGGGGTTAAGCATAGGGGAGTAAGGTCCCAAATGCAACAACGTGGCTTCCTGGCATATCTCTTGAAGTTTTGAGTGACATGGCGCATTGTCACAAACAATTACACCATCGGCGATCTGGTTTCGAATTTCGCACCACCTCTGTAAAACAGTACTCAGCCAGGAATTTGCGCCCTCAGCTTTGAAAGATCCTCTCCTGATAGTTATTTTCACAACACCAGATGCAGAAATTGCTCTGAGGTGTTTGTTGGGACCCTTTGATACTGGCAAAACCTGTACAGCACGCTTTCCAATTCTTGCAAGCCCCCGTGTACGACGGCAGAATAAATAAAAATTTATTTCGTCAATTAATATAATTTGTTTGCCGGACTGAATAAATTGGTTGAACGCACATACATAATCAGGGAGTTTTTCTTTTTTTATTTGGTTGTTCATTGAAAGAGGCTCATGTGGAACAATTGGCCTTCCAAATAGTTTCCCACAGTCGAGACGCAAACGGATTTTCTGAAGTTTTGTAGAATCCTTTCACAAATTTTTTTGAGTGTTATGGTGGCATCCTTTTATATCCATGTAAGAATAATTGCCAATTCATAGACGCTCAAACATTTATGTAGCTTTCACTCCACCTCGCTTAAGTGCTTCAGGAGTGCCAGAGGACACGCACGCATACGCTGTTTTGTATTTACGTTAAGTGATTCCGACAACAGCACAAAATCAAGCCCCTCATTGGCTACTTCGACAGTTCTTCGCTCTACTGATTCATGTCCTAAAAACAAAATAATTTCAAACAAATTTTAAATTTTGCAATGAAAATAATGGTTATGTATTACTCAAGCGTGATGTCGCGTCGACAGATAGGACAACTTATTGCCGTTGTCAAATCTCTTAAACACTCTCTATGAAATAGGTGCCTGCAGTCCAGTAATCTTACCGAAGCACCACGTTTCAAAGGTATAAAGCTATGCAAGCTTTTATAAATGGCAAAGGTAACATGATTATATTCCTTACATATTTTACAGTAGAAAAATTTCTTAACATCCATTTGTAAAGTACATTCGACTATTTCAAGGTCCATATGATACGTTCCAAAGTTAAACTGACGATTTCTAAAATCAAATTCATATTTTCGAAAGTACTGCTGGAAAAGGTGTATTATCTACCTTTGAGCTGTATATGTAAATTCAATTAGCCAATTTAAGTAGGTACTAAAGATAAATTCGTAATGCTGCCAAAATGGCGTTCTAATATTAATAATTCATTTATATTACTCTTATGGCAATTTGGATCAACTAGAGACCTGGATCCGCCACTGTACCTAATAAATAGTTGTATAAAGACTCACCTCGATCATTTGTGTCGACCCTTGGCTATGTCGCCAAAAAACTGTTTCCAGCCTCCATGCGTTCTGGCCCTTTTCGATGTCGTAGGGGTTGTCATCTCCGCTGATCGCTGAGGCTTCAAGGTTTCTCCACTCTCGAGCTTATTAAGCCAGAACGCCATCAACACCAGCCTCTCCAGACGCTTGACGCTAAGTGACAAGCCCACTAGTGGGCACTATGGGATGAGCGGTGGCCTCCCAGTCAGTGCCCTCTTCTTGAGGAGTACTGGCTATTGACCTGCTCGGACTGGATTTAGTCTTAGACCTTTATTGTCTAGCTACCCCTGCTGCAACAAATCGCTGAGGTCGCCTCTTACCTTTTTGTTATACGCCCGGTTGTACCGTGGCCCTACAGGAGCAAGCTGCTATCGGATTCTTTAGCGGAGAGCCACCCTCCTTGCTTGTTTTGTTTTCATTGTTAAAATTTGTATCTTCCATGCTTAAACCCACTTGTAGCGGGGAAGGGGTAGGTCGTATAACACCCGTATCCAGCCCATTTTTAAGAGGGGAGAAGGAGGTTGGAAGGAAGATAGCAGAAAGGAAAAAAATGTGGGTTAGCGGGTAAGTCACCGCTTGAATTAGCCACCGAAGCGTTACCAGGTGTCACCACGAGGGGGATCCACCCCAAAATGCAGAGCACCTACGAGTCGACACTTTGGGGTGAGTGCAAACACCTCCAGAAAGACACCCAGGTTCAAACTTAAATTAAAATTTTATTTTTTACAAAAGATTTTCCACCGTCATTCCAACTTGGCATCACATCAATCAGAAAACTTTCCATTAGAAATATTTCAGCTAACATTTTACTTTAAGCTTTTATTTACGTTTTTATAATACCTGTATTTTTAAAACATGAACAGTAAAACAAACGTCGACTTAAATATTATTTACGTGTTATTTTTTGTTTAATAAGTCAGTTTTTAGCATTTTTCTCAACAGTGACGTCCGCCCCGGGGGCTACCACGGCAAAACATTTTTCTCTGATAATGTTAAAAAAATTGATATCTGGAAAAGTATTTTATTAAATGAAAATGTATTTATATTTAAATCTGCCAACAAACCCCATTTTAAAAATTAAACCGATTTCTAATTTATTTAGAATATCTTATTGTAAATGAGAGCTTGATTTAATTGTGCAGTGTAACTTAAGGTTTCTCGTAAAAATCCTCCTGTCCTTAATTCATTGCTCAATGACCAGTCAGTGAAACCCCAAACTATTAGTCCGGAGCCACCCATATCACCATGATGTAAATTGGTTGGAATATTTTCCTGAAATAAATATCTAGTGATAAAAAATTCCCAATAACTTAAAACGATTTCTCCCCATCATTAAATCATCGTTTGAAAGTGGTTGATTTTGAATTATGATATTATTCTTTAGATCTAGATAACAGAAATGCTTGCGTGTATGTTATTAGAGTATATTCGATTTGCCATTAACGAAAAAATTTTAGAAATCTTTGATGACTTGATTATTGGAAAGCACAAACTATTCAATGTAGGCTAAATTTTGTAAACGAAGCAATTAAATGTGATAACGTGCTACAACGCATATCATTCGATGCCAAAAAAAATTGCATTAAAGAGCCGAGAGGGCAAAACTAAGTACATGCTGTCATCAAGCAAAGAGTCAGCGTACTCAAGACTTGCCACCCACGCCACTGCTGGCAGCAAAAAGTTCGAAATAGTGAAGGACTTCGTTTACCTTGGATCCAGCATTAACTCCAAAACAATAATGTCAGCCTTGAAATCGAAAGAAGAATTACTCTTGCAAGTAAATGCTACTTTGGACTGTGTAAGGTCCCGCCCCTCCTCTTTCAAAGGGAGAAATACCAAAGATTATTTTTTTGAAGAACATAGGTTTGGAAGCCTTTCAAATTCTATATAATACCTATAATTGCGATATCTGAGTCAATATGTCTCTTACGATTACGACTTTTCTCCCATGCGATATTCGTATCGATAGTTGTCACATTCCCAAAAAAAGGGAAAAATCACTTCAAACTGAGATAATTGTGTGTATCAGTAGTGCCAACTTCAATGCTAAGGTAAAGTGACAACCGTCATGGTCCAAAAGCGTGGCGCAAGCGAAGTCACTTCCTTTCACTTTCAACCTTGGACGAAGACGAATCCCATTTTAACATCAGGAAACCAAAACCCGTGGGTAAGAGTCAATTTTTCCCTTTGCTATCATCGGATAGCTTACTACAGTTGTGTTGAGGGATATATAGTGCCTATATTAGTTATAGCACATAAATCTTTCAGTTTTTAGAAACCTGCAGATATCCCCCCCTGGAGGTTCATTGAGAGTGGAATCCCTCAATCATTCCGGAATCAGTAAAGGTATCCCAATGTATTATTCCCATTTGCGAGCCCTATGTACATATTTACAAAAAAAGGCAGGAACACGAAATTGTGTTTGCGTTATCTAGTACTGTCAGTGTCCTTTCCCCTTTGCCTAGATCTTCCCAGAGCAACGAAAACACAAAATTACCTGCATTCATACGACCGACGGACGCATGCTGTTCAGTTGCGTCTGGCTATTGCACTGTAAAGACGGTATCATTCCTTGCAGTCGTCAAATTCGCGGAGTGATAATGACTTGGGCAAAATATTGATAACATTAAAAATTTTAACTCAGGGCAGAAGGAAACCTTGTGTTAAGTCCAAATTACTTCAAACCCATAAACATTTAGTTCAGTGTAAGCCATTCAGGGCAGAAAATCGTTGACCCTATTACATAATGAAACTCTATGCGGAGTTCAAACTCAATCAAATTTAAATTAAAAAAAAAAAAAAGTTTTGATAACTTAAGCTTAAATTTTAGGAAAAGCAAAAAAAGAAGAAAACTAAAAGAAAACCCCAAGTTAATTTAGTGCAGAAAAGAAAAAAAAACCTACATACACATATCGACAGCCACACTGCAAAACCCCGTAAGTCACAATTTTTCCAAAAATAAGGTTCTGAGCCTTTCCCATAGATCGTGATATTTCGCACATTAAAATTCAGTCAAAATCGGGTTACAACTTCCCGTTTCTTTCCAGTGGTGAAATGAAATAACCGTCGCTCATATACATACGTTATAATTATTACAGTTTTTTCCCTCTCCTGAAAACTTTTTGCTTTTGAACATACAGGGTTTTGCAGTGTGGCTGTCGATATATTGGAGTGGGTTTTGATGTTTAAGTGTTGTAATAGAAACCTAACCTATGTTATTTTGCAATAACAACCAAAGTGAAATTTAGCTCCGAAAACTAAAATTAATTGCTGAATCGATATATATAATATAAAAATTGTCACCTGAAAAGTTGCCACGGAAAATAATTAATTCTTACCAAAAAGAATAATGCCCACCCCTTATATGTATACATGAATATTAAAGAAAATTTGCATTGATAAAAAGGGGTTCAGTCACTACAACAATAAACAAGTGGGACACAATTTTTTTAGTGAAAGCAAAAATTAAGCAAAACAAAGCAAAAGTTACTAGCAGCATATTCAGGTGCACTCTTCACGACGCTCCGGAAGGCCTTTCAGCGTACATGGCGGATCACCCGGTAAGTTGTATTGAACCAGTTTTTATCTAATTTTGGGAGAGATCCCTGTTCTTGCTGAGGAAGAACGTGTCATGCTGGCACAACTTCGGTCTGGATACTGCAATAGGCTGAACTCCTATCTATCCAGACTGAACCCCACCATACCGAACACATGCCTTGCACTCGGTGTAGCCCCTCATGACACACAGCATCTCTTTTCCTGTTCTTCTGAACACACTCTTCTAACACCTTTATCACTCTGGTCCAACCCTGTCGAAACTGCGCGCTTCCTTGGACTTCCGTTAGAAGAGCCTGATGACAATTAAGAGTGTACTGGCCCTTTGGGCAGGGCGAAGCACTGCTAACACAACAACAACAACAACGTAGGATTTTTCCATACACTTTTTTTTCCTATTTTCCACATAATGTTTTACAAATTATATGAATAGGAACACTTAATTCACAAGTTTAAATCTTACATGTTGTATTTATAAAGAAAGAAGATAGCATAAATTATTAGACTCTACTGAAATCCCGCGTTCGTTTCGAAAGTGGCTTGCATAACATAAATTATACTCACTATAATGTATGGTTGTAAAATTTATGAATAACTTCATTAAAATTATTCAAAACCCTATGATCCATTATTAACCATGCAAATAAAGTATATTAACAACCTCTTTTTTCTTGCTTCAGTTTTTGGTAGGCAAAAATATATTGAAACGCAAAACGGTCGCGAACGTACGCAACTTTGAGCACTAAAAAAAAAAATTTGGTAAACCCTTCAGGAGAAGTAGTTTTGGTTTTCAATTAAGTGCACTCAACTGGCTTTAGAAATGTAGTTCTAGACATATCCTTACACTCCTTGAGAAGTGGTAACAAAAAATGTATTTTTTTGGTCGTGAACGTACGATCCAGGCAGAGGTAAAAGTTTCAATAAAAATTTACCGTTAATACATCGTCGTTCACTCTTCTTTCATTTTTATAGTCTTATTTGATATTCATGGGGGTAAGTTGTTGCAAAAAATTATTGCTAGTATAATTCGTACATCTGAAAAAATTTAAAAGAAACAGGCCTTTAAAACTGCCTGGAAATGAAAAATTTTTTTTTTCAGGTTTCAAGACAAATTTTTCATAAAAAAAATTTAAATTAACTTCCAAACCTTTATTTTTATAAAAATTTAGGTAATTTTGTAAAACAGGGTTTAAAAATAATTTATTTTTATTAAAATTTTAAATTTTTTCTCTGGTTGACCATTCTACGGAAATGCTCATATGGGCAAATCCCAAAAACTTTAACTTTTTTGGATACTTGGCTGCTACACACGAGCAAATAGCTTAAGGCCAGAAGAATGTACAGGGACATTCAGTTCGACCTATTGACTATCCGGTCTGATGATATTAAAAATCAGAAAAGCTGATAGCAAGTTTTTGGAGAACTTTGAAACCTGAAAAACGTCGATTTTTACACTTTTTCAAGCGATACTCTTGATTTTTTTTTTTGAATTTCTTCGATAAAATTTTGAGGCACAGCTGAAACGCTTTGAAATTTAAACTGAAGGTTGTTTTTGAGATGGAGATTCTAAAAGTATGTGCACAATTAATGTGTCCCTCCAATACTCAAAATTATCATCAATCAAAGTAGCGATACTTTTTTTTTTTGTCATTTTCAATATTGGCAGTTTTTTGCTTATAGCTTTTTGAGGCAACTGAGTATTGAAATTTGGATTATGCCCGATGATAGCCTATCAGGGACTAAAAATACCTATGGCTTCAAATTCGATGTGCCTCTTTCAGTTGTGAAGGTAGAGGCAGAAAAGTGGAAGCGCTTGGTTGCGTAAATTTTTTTCAGGAGCATGTTTTTTTGTGGACACAGCTACAATTTTACTTTTATCACTTTATACCCTTTTGTTAATTTTTTCTCTACACCACAGTAGTATACCATCAATTGCCTCATCTGGGAATATTCACGCAAGGAAAGTTATTGATGTTTGTACAACGCACAAATTTACGAAATTTTCGACAAAAATTGGCAATCGTCAAAAAGTGTAGACAATTTTTTTTTTTTTTTTTAAACCTGGTTTTATTTAAAAGTAAATGAAAAGGAACATAAATATGGTACAAAAATTTACAAAAAAAAATAGTAGTGTTTTTCACCAGCCTTTTCTCCATTTTTCTTTAGAACCAAGGAGTTGGGGTTTTGAAAAAGTAGCTACCAAAAGAAAAATTTGCAAAAGCATTGATACAAAAAGTTATGCTAGTAAAAAGAAAAAAAAAATTGTTATGTATGTATATTGTAGTACTTGGTAGCAAAAGTATTGATATCATTAAGAAGCCTTTGCAGGATTAGTAGTTTCTTTTATTTATTTTTTTGTTTTTGTTTTTCGATATTGTAAATTTTATACAATTTCGACGATAAGCATACTATTTTTAGCAAAAGATATTTTGCTGGTCATTGAATGAATATAATAAAAACCCACATATGTACATATGTACATACATTAATTGTTATATGAATATAATGTAGATTTTTGAATAAATAACTTGGTTGTTTCAAATATAAAAAACTTCCTTTATTTTTTAATAGTAATTTTTCCATCATATACTCCACCTATATTATGTTTCTCGCATCTTCCTCTCGTTTGATACTCATATATTTCAATAATGTTTTATGGGTCCCTGGGTCCATAAATCAGCCGACACCTCTTAAGATGTGGAAATATGGACATGACAACTACAGTACCTTAAATCTCTTTAAAATACCTTTTGTTTGATACCCATATTGTAGGTAAACAAATTATTTGACGGTTACCCGGTTTCATATTTTTGGCGATATCTCTGAAACCGGGTTTCGGATATTAACAAAATTTTACCTAAGTATACCCCACATAGATATGCACATTCTGATAAAATTTCAACACAATCGGTTAAGGAGTGTTGAAATAAGTAAAAAAAAGTAAGGTTTTTCGGGTTTTTATTTTTATTAATATCTCCAAAACCGGATCTCGGGTATCAAAATTTGTTTACCTAAACATACTTCTCTTACATATCTATATGATTTTAAAATTTCAAGGGAATCGGTAAAAGGGTGTTAAAATAAATGTGCTTCAAAATTTGCAGTAAAAAATATTTGACGGTTATTCGGGTTTATATTTTTACCGATATATACAAAACCGGGTCTCGTGTATCAAAACAATTTTACATAACTAACGGTTACATATATCTCCATATTTTGCTAAAATTTCAATATAATCGGTGCAGAAGTGTTGAACTAAATGTATATTTAACATTGCGACCTCAATTTATATATATTTTGCTCAATTTTTTTAATATATTTTTTTGAGGCATTATGTAAGACGAGTAACGGCGGTGCACTATAGCTCCAATTTACCCCTCAAAGTTCCTAACAAAAACATATTTGCGTGCTACCATGTTTCAAAAAAAAAATTTTTTCTCCAAAAAAACCAAAGTTTGGCGGATTTCCCCATATACATACATATTCAAGCAGGGTGAGAGCAGGGTTTGTACTAGGCAGGCTTTGTTGGATATTATTATTTACCTTTATTTTTGCTACTTGTTTTTGAATTTGATTTCAAAGCTAAAGCTTACATACGTATGTACATGTACATAGGTTGCTCATGTAATGTTTTTTTTTTGGGTTATAAACAAATAGGAAAACTGTAAACCATAAAATTTAAATAGAAAAATCGGGAAATATATATGTATATATATAGCGCGATATACAACAGTTATATCATCAACCTCCTAAGAGATTTTTGCGCAGAGCTTCTCTTCCAATTTGTGGTGTGCCGCTTTGAATTTTTTCCTACAAATTGGCGGGACCTATGGTTTTTTCGCCGACTCCGAACGGCATCTACAAAGCAGATGAATTTTTGCTGAGAAGCCTTTCATGGCAGAAATACACTCGGAGAGTTTGTCAAACCATTTCCAAGAGGCGACCCCGTTTTGAAAAAACTTTTTCAAACCACTTTTTGATGTAACCTGTACCAGGGCTCGAACCCGGACCTTCGGTGTGGTAGGCCGGCAACACTACCTCCACATCACGGTGGCCGCGAAAAGAAAACTTAAAAACAGACACCGAAACAATTGAAAAATAATTTTTCTTTTCAATGCACTAAGTTTTGTTTTAGTGTTCCAGTACCCTTAAGGAAATAAAGATAAGAAATGTTTTCTAAATTTTAACTTTTGAATTTTTCCATTATGTTCAAGCTTTTGTTTTGATGATCTAAATCTAGTTTTCTTTGTTGTTGATAATCTAAATCTAGTTTTTTTTAAATTTGTAACAAAAAAAATGAATTGTTGAAAATATAAATGAATATGATTCGCTAAGCAACGTAATCGCGATAAGGAATAGGGGTTTCCACCAACATTTCGCAACGGGAAACCATGGAAGGGAGGGTCAAGATCAGTTACATCATTGATTAGCCAAAAGGTTTGCAGAGTTGAGAAAGACCATCATTGAGAGTTTTGTTCTTATTTTTTTTGTATAGAATACCGGCCCTTTGTTTAGTCACCATGAATCCGTTCATGATTTCTTTGGTTGTTTACTTTGCTTGAATATGTTTCGGGGCTCTATAATAATAAGGTAGTACCATCATGTAGGTAGCCTCAGGGAAGCAAGAACCACCCCAGCCACAGAAGCCTAGCCTAGTTTAAAGGGTCCCCACCAGCTAACCTAAGTTCTAAGAAATTCCACCCTGACGAACATCTTCGGGTACACCAGAGGCGGTTACAGCTGAGTAGGCAATTGTAAAAAGTAAAGTCCTCTCGACGCACGAAAATCACACTGTACAAGTCATTCATCACTCACGTCCTGCTATATGATGCAGAGGCGTGGACACTAACAACATCTGACGAAGCGGCATTGGGAGTATTCGAGAGAAAAGTTCTGCGAAAGATTTGTGGGCTTCTACGCGTTGGCGACGGCGAGTACCGAGAAGATTTAATGATGAGTTGTATGAGCTTTACGCAGCCGCCGACATAGTTCAGAGGATTAAAACACAGCGACTTCGGTGGCTAGGCCACGTCGTGCGAATGAACGAAGATGCTCCAGCCCAGAAGGTATACTTATCACACCCGCCGGTGGAAGCAGAGGAAGAGCTTCCACTCCGATGGAAGGTCCAAGTGGAGACCGACCTGCGATCCCGCGGGGTTTCCAATTGGCGCAACGAAAAAATGACTGGCGACCTATGTTGGACTATCGAAATCGCTGAGGCGGTTAGAAGAAGAAGATTAAAGGGCATACGAGTATAACCTTAGTTAAAGAACTTGGCTCAAAATTTATTGGATACACATGTCCAGAACTAAGCATTGGAGAAGGAACTCAATAATCTATAATGGATTTCCGCATAAAAGATAGGGGCCTGAAATATGGTCAGGCGAAATTGGAAAAGCAATTTTAGAATATGAAAATATGAAGTAAATTTTCAGATGTATTCAGAAATTTACCTTAATCACACACGTTCTATTATTATTTTCTTACATAACAGAAAAGGTTGCTGAATGTCTCCGCACTTACCCAGGGTGTTTTGCCAGACAACATCAATGAATACGATTTTCGAGATGATCAACGAACATCGAGAGTTAGAAACCTACCCGATGGATTTTAAGTTTAAATTGCTTGCAGAATTTTACGTCTGTTCACGGCTAAAATATTTATTTATTTTTGTTTTAAGATTTAAAAAAAATTTAGGACTCCGATGTGTCCCAAATCAGTGCACCATGCTCTACCTACTGAGCTACGGCGCACATATTCGGTGTATTTACGACTTTTGCTGTATTTTTGTTTATCCCAGTTAAGTTTTAAATCTAAACGGCAAAAAATTGAGAATTTGTGTAGGTAATTAAAAGGTTTCGAATTTATTACAAAAAAATTAAAAAATAGCGTAAACAAATGGTTTCAAATTTAGGCTCAAATTGTTAGCCTTGTATGTGAAAAAACCCTCCCGCCGTGTTAGCGGTAGTGTTCCCGGCCTACCACACCGAAGGTCCTAGGTTCGAGTCCCTGGGAGTTAACATCAAAAATGGTTTGAAAAAATGGTCGCCATCGGCAGAGTCGGCAAAAACCTATAGGTCCCGCCAATTAAATTGGAAGAGAAGCTCGACCCAAAAATCTCTTTTGAGGATTATGATGATATACCTGTTCTTTTAGTTTTTATGTAAAAAATCCAGAAGCTTGTTGAGTTTATTTTATAAAAAAAAAACAAGTTTATTTTATAAAAAAAACAAAACAATTTAAGACATTCTGTAATTTCCTTGTCATTTGTCATTGGGAAATGGATGAATCTTTGGGTGGAAATACACTAATGTAGGGCAACACTTCCCTCAATTTCTTTGCAACTAAAAATTGCGATTTTCAATTTCTTTCTATTTTAATTTAAAACACAAGTGTAGTTAAATTTGTAACTAAATTAAGTAAAATGGTAATAACGGTGGCACAAATGGGCAGACATTTACAATGAATTCTGGCCATGAGTGAAGCGATATAAAATATTTACTTAGTTATATTAAAACTTGAATTGAATCCTCGGTTGGCACATTGAATCTGTTATTAAATTGGAGGATTTCCTTTTGCTGGCTATCAGACACCACGCTAAAACTCAGAAGTATAGATATGCATATGTACATATGTATGTGCATTTATTTTTATACCTATTCTTACATACATACATACATACATGTATCTAAAAAGACATGAATTTATTCAAAATACACAATTACCTCAAGTAATATTTCTTCACTCATAGAGTCATACGCATGGCTCTGTTACTTACTGCCACTGAAAGGTGTAAACAATGCGTTTGCGAAAATTTATTGCATTTTCTGCGGCATTAATGCCAACGCCCAGTTCCCAGGCATATGACTTTGTTATTGTTTTCATTTGCCGTCATCTAATTTAACAGTCTCTTTCGCATTTTTTTAGATGAGCTAATTTACATTTTAGAAACGCCTGTGCAGTAACCTTTGCTGACATCTTACAGTGTAACGACACCAAATAAATTGTGGACAGAGTTCTCTTTATAGCGACTTAGTATGTCCTTTCTTGTTTGTCCACTGACTTTGTTACGAAATTTGGGAATAATGAAAATATTTTTTATATTAGAATTTCTTTAAAGTAAAAAAAATTTATATATACTATATACATATGTATATACAGTGCACTCGCGAAAACTCGAACACACGATAACTCGAACATTCGGAAACTTGAACATTTTTTTTTCTCCATTGACTACTTTAAAACTCGAACAAAATGTAGCTACTCTAAAACTCGAACAATTATTTTCTTTTTTTCATGGAAAAACATGTTAGAAACTGTCGTTTTGCATGTGCTGTAACGGCCGATATTCAAATTTTTGTCGTTATGTGAGTCTTTTGTTTCATTCTAAGGCGCCGCACTGGCTAGGTTTCGTGCTAATTACGGAACTTTTCTTTTAAGTTGATTGATATTGGTCAGTGATACACGTGATTTTGCGCGGTTAGGATCAAATTTATTTGCGTGTTATAATGGGACGAAAACTAAATGTTTTAAGTTTAGCAAAAAAGTCTGTATTAAATGCGGTAGAAAATAAGAAACATCAAACCAAAATCACTGCTTTTTTTTCTAAAACATAATTTGTAAACAACATTCATATTTGCTAGCATTTTTTATTAAATAAACTGGCAATGAACTACAAAACATCAAACCAGAGAATCTCTTTGATTAATAATACATACCATAAAATTGGACAGGGTATAAAAACTGTTAAAAATAATACATATATCGATTAAAAATACATAACGTTCGAAAACTCGAACATTTCGATAACTCGGACAGGGCTGGTTTTCATTAGTTCGAGTTTTCGCGAGTGCACTGTATGTACATATATATTAATTAAATTAATTATAAAAATACTTTACTCAACGTATTGAATAATTTAGGAATTAGCTCAGACTAGGGCCCTTTTACTCAATGTCTGATTAACTGATAAATCAAGACTTTATCAGAGGTTGGCCCAAAAACCGTTTACTCAATGTCTGATGCGCTGATTATCTTCAGATAAAAGATGTCAAAGGATGAACCTCTGATTAAGTGCTTGTTAAAAGAAAAAGTGACAGCTGAAAGTAAAAATTGCTTTTGTGTTTTGCTAACAAATTCTGCTTGTGATAGAGTTCCAAATATAATAATATACATGTCAAGAAATATCACCAATGATACTTGTACGCCAAAATGGTGACATCTGTCTCTTTTGATGCATTCACACTGCAACTTTTGTGAATTTTTTTGTAAAACATTCACAATGGCCAACTTTATCATGATAACTTACTCAGAATATGTCATTTTGAGACAAGCCATTATTAGGTTATCATATGATAAAGTTTATCATAACCAGACATTGAGTAAACGAGCCTCAGTTTACAAAAGAACTGTGAGTTATGTAACTGATCAACATGTCATTGTTTTGAATTGTTTCTTATTGTCATATACATATACATATGTACAAGTTGAATGGTAGCACAGTTTTCTGGCATCTCTATTTGAACTTAGAAGCTTAGCTTGGAAATTGAAAATCTGTAGTTTTCAAGTCCGCCATAAGCGCCCTCGACTTCTGAATAAATAAGTATTAGGTGTAAACTTTTTAAAAGGCACACTGTCTTTAAGTTGATCTACATTGTAGCCCAGGATGGTGTATGAGTGTTTTACTTGCTTAGGATGATTACGAGTATGCCAAAATGTACTTGCCTCGATATGAATACATACAAATATATGTACATGAAAATACAAACACATACTCTATAGATTACTGAAAGTTAAATATTTTTTTTTAGAATAGCCATATCAACGATTCGTTTATATACCTACATGGAGCAACACAACAGCTTCCAAAAAAAAAACAATAAACCGGAAAAAAGAACTTAAGTAAACATTAATTTACATAACTTGTGTGCAGGCAGCACCCACATAATACATAATACATACACAACGTTCAATGTTCACTCTTACTTAATGGTTGATATCTTTCAATGAAATGCTTATCCTCCAAAAGAAAAGCTCTTCACGTTATATTTTAGAAGTGCCAACAACAATACACGAGCTAGTGCATACATTTGAATTTATATTCGTTGTACGATGTTGTCGAGTAGCAGTTTTTACCAGTCCAAGTATTTATTTTTTTATTTGTATCCTCCTTTTGTCCATTATTAAAAAAAGTGTAGCATGTTTTGCGGCGCATGGCTTTGCCTTCTGCAGGGTATGCTTCAAATCCTATGTTCCACTAATATTGCTTACTAATGCTACTACGTAGGTCCGCCCTTTGTTGGATATGTTTTTGATGTTGCGTTCATTTGGGTTCGTATTTTTTAAGTTTTTTCTGTGCTGATCAACGGGTTTAACTTGTGTAGCAGAAATTCTTTTAAATCAAAATGAATGTTTGTGTATATACTTATTTTAAAGACGCCCCAAGTTCTGAACCTAGTCACTAGGTAGAGAATACGCCGTATGAAGCTTTGGAAAAGTGGACTCTGAATCTAGGAGTATGTATGTAATTACCTACTTATTTT
The DNA here is from genome assembly GCA_951509765.1 of Sphenella marginata. Classification (NCBI taxonomy): domain Eukaryota; kingdom Metazoa; phylum Arthropoda; class Insecta; order Diptera; family Tephritidae; genus Sphenella; species Sphenella marginata. The sequence goes on along the minus strand of OX608082.1, from coordinate 32,136,207 downwards.
AATGACGCCTAGCCGTTTTAACGATAACAACCCCAGTGGGGAAAATGTAATGAATGGGAATGCATAAAGTAATGTATATCCCCTATAGACTATACATGAAAAAATGCATGAATTTTTCTACAACGATGTTATAGGAAAAGTAACAAACAAAAGCGATGAACTATACATTACTTCTTATATTACTTTTTATAAATGAAAAGATTCATTACAAGGGACACATTATATCTGTATGATAGAAAATATGCATTAGCTGCGAAAATTTGTATTCCTGCATTGCGTCTTATAAAAGAATATGCAACTTATAAACAATACTAAGATGAGGAAGCTTAGATCGAGCGCATTCGATCCTAACCTATTGGTCTAAGAAGAATTCAAGTTGGAGCTAAGAGGTGGCTTTTTAACATCGAATCACCTTGGGCAGTAACTATACTCTTACCGCTTCATAAAGCTCTGCAGCGACGGATGACTATTGAGCTTGACATATGTATCCAAAAGGTGGGAACACTGACCATATATGAAATATGTATCAGTAAATGACACAAAAGAACCAATGGAGCGAAGCCAACATTTCTGAATGTTACGTATTTTTGAGTAAAGCCATATGAATTGTGTACAGGTAAATTCAATTGTTCGACGATTTTGAAAATTATCATTTCCTTGGATGGCGGGCTAGACCCGAACCCCGTGTTATAAATATTTCGTCCAAATTCACTTTAATGTTAAAGTTATTGAGTGTTGAATTTTTGATATTATTATTTTCTCATGAACTACTGCAGATAAATCCATGATTTTTTTTCTATATTATAAGGTGAAGGTGACCGTTTTTCGCGTTATTTGGCATATTTTTCAATTTTTTTGAGCGTGCAGAATGTAAACAAATTTTATTATTTAAAAAAAAATTGTTTAAATATCATTTATTAAACAATTAGATCGTATAAAATTACTTATAATATAGTAAAAACAGTTATCTGCAGTAGTTCATGAGAAAATAATTTTTCAATATTATCATATTAAAAAATTATCAAAAATTCAACCAATAACTTTAACAAAAAAATGAATTTGGACGAAATTTTCATAACACGGGGTTTGAGTCTAGCCCACTATCTAATGGAATAAAAAAATAAAATCGGTGAGGTTTCGCAAAAAAAAACCAAAATTTCGTACACACTTCACATGGCTTTACCCTTATTTTATACATACATACATATTTTGGATTTTTCAAAATTAAGTTTACATTTTTTCTCAAACGCTTCTTAAGAACACATAAGTGAAAAGAATTAAAAATGTAGTACTACAAATAAAAACAGAGAGACACCTTACTCCTTCTATTGCTTTTGTATTGATCTTTTCTTACAACAATTTTCATAGATTTGTCATGCATGAAAAAGGTATGCACTCCCTGTTTTCCTACGGGGAACATAGCCCGAAAATCGCTGAACAAGAATACCTTCGCACAACATCTTGTTGTCAGCATGGCCTAGGCAAATGAACCGCTGTACTTTAATTAGTTTCACTATGTCGATGCTTGCATATTGAATCATTATATCTTTCCGTCGACAACGTGTGCGAGTCTATAACTACACTACCCGGACAATTTTAAAAAAATTTCCAAATGCTGCTACTACTACTTGTTTTTCTTAGCTCAAAATATTTCGAAAACTGTTGTACTTTTAAACTATCTGATTACATATTTGAAATCAGCGGAATATTACACATAGGAGAGATACAGTGTTGCCCCACGCTGAGGAAGAAATGCCATTGAAGTGGATCTACCAACATGACAACGATCCTGAACATACGGCGAAGTGGTTTCTGGACAATAAAATAGAGGCAATGCGGTGGTCTGCACAGTCTTCAGATCTTAACCCCATAGAAAATCTAAGGGCGATTGCAGATCGGAAAATAAATCGCGAATTTTGCAACATCAAGGACACCCTGTTCGTTCAAGTCAAATAGGCATGGAATAGCATTTCCACAGAAGTTTGAAACAAACTTTTTGAGTGTATGCCACGAATATGTTCAGCAGTATTGAAAAATAATAGATATTCTACTAAACATTAAAAGTTAGAACTTTCTTTTTCCAATTAGACACTAATGTGCTTTAGTTTTGTAGCACTATATTTAAGATTACTTTTATGTTTGAACTAATATTTCTGTTAAACTTGAAGTTTTATGTTATTTATTTTATTAACACAACAACATGTATGTATGTATATCCACTTGTAAATAGCATACAAAACACTTGAATAAATAAACGCTTGCAAATTTAGTTTCGCTACAAGGCAGTAAGAGAAATTTCGTGCTTTGGTTTTGTCTCACTCTGTATATCAAGTACTATATGCAATTTTTTTATTTTCCTTTTAAAATATTTTCCAATTCATTTAGATTTCAAATGTGAATGGCGATGAAAAAACAGAACTCATGGCTGCACTTCCGCAATCTGCTAATAATTGCATTAAGTTGCAGCATTGAACGTATTAGAACTAATTTAATTACTTTATTGCAATATTTACATAATATAAGATTCAATAATAAAGATTCAAAAAAAAAAAAACATTTATGTATAAAAACAATTCTGTGAAAATGTAAGCTTTGTATCAGTGTGCTATTTTGATTATAATACTCTTGCTTTTAAAGTCAAAATTTTGTAAGTTGGTATTGGAAAGCTCTTTGGAAATTTGTTTTGATTTTACTTTTCTCCTTGGGTACTGGTAAATACAAAACAAGTAATACGGGGTCTGATCAAAAAATAACCGTTATTTTTAATTTTTTCAAAAGGTATTTATTTATTCATCAATAAATATATTGTCCCCTTTAAAGTAATCCAGCCCCCAGATATATATGTACATATATACGTATACATTTGTGCCAGCGTTTTTTCCAATCCTCGAAACACTTCTAAAACGTGATTCTTGGTATCGCCAACAGCTCATGTTTCAATTTTTCGAAAATTACATATCGACTGCTGAGTGGAAGATCACCCTATTTCAAAATATTTTTAAAAACGTCCCATCTCAGAATTTGTTTGAACAATGCCCCGTTGTATAAGCTGCAATTTTTATCTGTTTTGCACATACATAAGTGCACTGGCGAAGTAGATTTATGAAAATACAGTACGAAGTCTTAAATTAGTCTACCATGAATCTGGGATGTGCCAGAAAGAAGAAAAGTCCCCTTACTCCTCTAAATTGAAATCTAATTATAACAGAATAAAACAATTGTAGCTTACTGTAGACGAAAGCTATTGTTCGCGGCTTACTCTCTCTAGAGATCAGTCGTACTAGTACTGTGTCCAAGACGCGTCTTTTGATACCTCTCCCGATATATTTGGACGTATTTTATCAGTTGACGTTGAATTTAAAGTATTACCAAATAAGGTGCACCTTAGGTAATTGTTTACTACCCAATTGTCAACTTTAATTGCAAATATATTTTAACCGAAATAAAATATCGGATACCCCCCTTGTTACTGAGGTCAAGACTCGTCTTTTGAAACCTGTCCCGACAATTTTGGACGTTTTTTAGCAGTGGTCTCCTAAAGGAAACAATTTCGACTTCTGTACTTAATTTTTTTTAAGATACACGGCTAAAAATTTTAGCCTAAATTTTAAACTTTTTTGGGCTTCATACATATATGTATGTTGACCAAACCAAATTTGGTTTAGAATTAAATTCACGCGGCCTTTCAAAGAAATCCGTGTAATAAAATTTATTTAAATTTTAAACCGAAAGTGTTTTTAAAATTTTTTTTTTTTAATGTTAGGACTCGAACCGACATGGCCCACATCAGTCGCAATGTTCTACCTACTCAGCTACGGCGCACTCATATATGTTATGAGAAAAGTACACATGTTCGGCGTCTATACCTACAACTTGTGTTGTATTTTTGTTTATTCCAGTTAAGTTTCAAATCTAAACCGCGAAAAAGGCTTCGAATTTATTACAAAAAAATTGCGTAAACCAATGAATGGTTTAAAATTTAGGCTCAAATTTTTAGCCGTGTAGGAGCTTGAAAGTAAAAAATCGTTCGGTTAAACTCCAATATACCTGCCAACTTTCAGCTGTATTAGCGAAAAATTAAATTTCTTACATATTATTATATGAAATTGTTAGATATTACAGTTTTTCCGAATTAAAAGAGATCTTCGGTCGGTCATAATTAGCCCAGCTACTGAAAAAAGTTGCAACAATACAGAGTCGTTTCAAAACATAGCCGAATATATCGCTCGTTCCATTGTAAACAGGGTTAACTCAAAGATGCTAAATTCCATCCAAACTTTTTTCATTCTGAGATAATTCACTTTACAATAAAAAATTTATTCAGAAAAAAAAGCTACATACGTAAATTTTCTAAATACTACAGTTTCATACAATTAAAAAAATGGGTTTTTTGAAATAATTCGTTTTATTGCATTACGTGCCTTTAATTACTCTTACTTTAAAAATATATTAAATTTTTGTCGTTGCATCATATCAACACGGCAATGAGTTAAAATCAGTAAAGATAGAAAATACGAGTAAATAACAAATGAAGGGCTCAGAACCAAAAGGATCTAAGTGACATTTTTTTTGAATTGAGTTATACCCATATTTGTATAGTGAAATATGGTGTTTATTTGTTGGCAAAGAGATCCGAGTAATTTCGGACATTGTAGTGCCATATATTTGCCAGACCCAAATCTAAGTACGCTCCTCCAAGCAATAAAATTGAATTGCTCCGCCAAAAAATCATGTAGAATTTTTTCGAGTATGCAGTTTTGTAGCCCGTTTAATTTGAGGATAATAAAGTGCTAAACTTAAGTTCGTAGGAAGCCTCGCTAATTTTTGGCAATTTTTTTCTGGATCCAAGTGCACTTTGGCTCCAACAATTATTGCAATAAAATTTCGAACGTTGATTGCTCGGCTACAGTTATTTTCCATCTGCGGTAAACATCCTTTGAAGTAGCTGACTAACCTGCATTCATTTAGTCAGAAATAACTTCAAACGCATTTAACCAGAATTTACAATAAGTAATTTACTTTAACCTTAGTTATCTCAATTCAACCTCTATGTTACTTAGATCCTTTTGGTTCTAAGCCCTTCAAATAATCTTATAAATAACTAGTAAGGAAGTCTAAGTTCGGGTGTAACCGAACATTAAATACCTAGTAGTGAATTGTTTTGGTATCCTAATTTACTCAGGTCTATTTTAATACATACATACCTGAAAATTTGTTATAAAGGCAACTGATTGTTTTCGATAAAAACACTTCTGTTGTGAGTGGTAAATTAAATTATTACTAAATAACAAAATATAAATACCTTTCCTCATGTTCATGAAAGGTATGAAAATAAAAAAAATTAATAAAAAACAGGCAGTAGGGTGTTAAATACTTGCCCGTAAATCTTGCTTGTTTGTTATTCGATTTGCGTAATTTTTGGCAGGAGTATACTACATACTATTGGGAACCCTCTCACAAAATTTCATTGAAATACATTCTTGAAATTCCAAGCAATCGCTTTTGAAAACAGCAGAGCTTTTATGCTAAAAAGTGGGCGGCGCCACGCCTACTTCACCAAAATCCACAAAATTTTTATACAGTTTAGTTTTCCTTAAAAAGCTTATTATGTGTGTAAAATCTTATTTATATAACTTTTACAATTATGGAAATATCGCGATTTTAATTTTACGAAGAAATTTTTTAGAACTGTGTTCAAAAAGTGGGCGTGTCCGTTCACCGATTTTGTTTATTTTTACAGCAAAGAGTTAGCTTTATATGTTGAACACTTTCTCTAAATATCGTTTCAATAAGTCAATTTTTACCGGAGTTATGGCCTGGAAAGTTTTGTGGAATAATCCCCCATAAAGGGGCGGGGCCACGCCCATTTTCCAAAAATTTTGTGCATTCGACTTTCTTTGCCCACGAAAACTTCATAGGTGAAGTAGAAATTATATACAGCTAGTTTAAGCAAAGTTATATCATATTCAATATATCTATGATCCTGATTTCGCTAATTTTTTTTCGAAATATTGCCTGTATTAATATATATATGTGTGCTGAATTTTGTTTTGCTATCTTGAGCGGTTTTTGTTTTATGATTAATAATATTTCCAAACTTGACTATATCAAAAGTGGGCGGTACCACGCCCCTTTTTAAAAATTTCTTCAAAAATGTATTTGTTGCCTTAACGCTAAAGTGCACACCAAATATTATCCTTATAGGTGTATTATGTACTGAATAATCACTCTTTTTGTATTTTCGAAAATATTATATATATAGAAAGAGGGCGTGTCTTTTAACCGATTTTGCCTATTTTCAATAGCGCTCGGAGATAAGTGAAAAGGAACCTAAATACCAAATTTCATTGAGATATCTCAAGATTTACTCAAGTTATCGTGTTCACAGACGGACGGACGGACGGACGGACATGACTCAATCAATTTCTCTTTTCCTCCTGAACATTTTGATATATATAAGTCAATATCTATCTCGATTCGTTTATGCCGTTACATACTACCGTTAGGCGAATGAAGTTAATATACCTTGTGTGCGAAGCACTACTAGGTATAAAAAAATGAATGTGTGTGTGTGTCCTTTATAGGCGTCCAAAGTACTCAACCGATTTTTATGAAATTTTCACAGTATATTCTTGGGATCATGGGTTAAAGCATAGGCTATATTAATTTTTGGAAAAGTGGGCGGTACCACGCCCCCAGGCTATATAAAACTTCAATTCTTCATAACTCTGAACATATTTGGTCTAAATTAATGATTTCTGGATATGTGTGTCCTTTGGTCAAGATTTATGTAATTTTGGAAAAGTGGGCGGTGCCACGCCCACATTTTTTGTGTTTTGTTTGTACTTCAATAATGTCCAAAGTTTTTGGTGGATCTCTTTTAAACTTTCCCGATTGGTTCAGAAGATTGTTGTGTACGATTTAGGCTATATTAATTTTTGGAAAAGTGGGCGGTGCCACGCCCCCGGGCTATATAAAATTAAAATCTACATAGCTATGAACATATTATGTCTAAATTAAAGATTTTTGGATATGTATGTCCTTTAGACAAGATTTATATAATTTCTGAAAAATGGACGGTGCCACGCGCACATTTTTTTGGTTTGTTTGTACTTCAATAATGTCCAAAGTTTATGGTCGATCTCTTCTAAACTTTCCCGATTGGTTCAGAAGATTGTTGTGCACGATTTAGGCTATATTAATTTTTTAAAAGTGGGCAGTGCCACGCCCCCAGGCTATATAAAATTAAAATCTACATAGCTATGAACATATTATGTCTAAATTAAAGATTTTTGGATATGTGTGTCCTTTAGTCAAGATTTATTTAATTTCTAGGGAAGTCACTGTTCAGGCAGAACCACGTCTGCCGGGTCTGCTAGTAATAATTAAAAGCTAAAAAAAACTTCGCATTTTCAGATTTACTGTTCTATTTAATTGTACCATATCAAAATGTATCACAATTAAAGACTAAATTAATTTAAAGAGTTTTGAGATAAAGCTAAATGTTTATAGTACAGAATTATAAAAATTTTCGTAGAAAGAAGGTATTAACCCTTTTTGAAGAAGTTCTCTCAAATCTTTTTTTCTTGTTCTCACTCAACTCCTGTTTTTGAAAATATGCCGGATTAAGCTTTATTGTTGTAACGGGCTTCATTTGCCTTCTTTTATTTCTTACATTCACTTCTTTGAAAGTTTGTAAGACGTTTTGTATAAAAAGGTGGTGGTATGCTCTTTAGTACTTTTCAAAACTTTTATATCACTCCAATTTAAATCCATTTTATCCGTATTGGTTGTAAAGTTGTACCCCCACTCAGCTGGTATAGCTTTTAAGTCATAAAAGGACTCAAAGTTTAGCTCGTGTACTTTTAAAGATGGACTGGTTTTTTTTTTGGCATTATTAATAAAAGCTGTATACTGATCAGGGGTATACAGGGGCCCGAGCTTAAGTTCTTTTTTACATCTGTTTCAATGAGGCTCTGCACACTGTCGGCCTCATTTTGTGGGTGACCTCTTATTAAGTTCTTATGTGTTATGCTATTAATTTTTAAATTTTGTACAGCAAAAAAATACAAGGAGGCTATGTACTTTTTTTATTTTGACCGCAACAATTATCAGAGTAAAATACCACATCAATTTGGTCTTCGCTTTTATCGCTTAATCTCCTAAGTAATGCCATACACATGAGCCTATCTCAACAACCCCTGTTGTTGTTGTTTTAACACTACTTTGCCCTGCCTAGGTAGTCAGTATCAACCTTACCCAATATTGTCATCGAACTCTTCTAACGGAAGTCCTAAAAACCTAGCGGCTTCAACAGGGGAGGACCAGAGGGATATGGGTGTTAGAAGAGTAGGCTCAGATGAGCAGACAAAAAGATGGTTAGTAGTATGGGGGGACAAGCCGCATGCCGGACAGACATTAGGCAAGTCGGGGTTCAGTCTGGATAGGTAAGAGTTTAACCTATTACAGTATCCAGACCGGAGTTGGGCCAGCATCACCCTAGTCTCCCTAGGCAGCTCGCGCTCCTCTTCGGCAACGGGTGGTGTTGCTGCCTGAAGAACGGCGTTCACCGGGAGAGAGCCAACATAGGAATTTACCGAATTTGTGTGGATGAGGGTGAGGGCCTGCCGGTGCACCTTAGGATCAAACGGCGTGGAAATCAGGTGCCGGATCTCATCGTAGTGTTTGCGTAGATGGCTCCTTATGCTCCTGGGGGGCGGATCCTCGTTGATCAGGCGTCCGTTCGGATGCTGCGGTTTGCAACAGTTGAACAGGAATTGCCTGGTCAACATCTCGCTATGCTCTTTCACGGCGAGCATTTTCGCTTCATTATGTAAGTGATGCTCAGGAGACATAAGAAGACACCCAGTGGCGGTACGAAGGGCGGTGTTTTGGCAGACCTGTAGCCTCGTCCAGTGTGTGTCAGCTAGCCCCGGCGACCATATAGGCGTCGCGTAGCTCAGTACCGGCTGGCCAATTGCTTTATATGTAGCTAGTAACGTTTCTTTGTCTTTACCCCAAGTGCTGCCAGCTAGGGACTTGAGGATTTTGTTACGGCTTTGGACTTTATTGGCAATTGCGGTTACGTGAGCGCCGTATTTGAACATGTTATCAAACGTCACCCCTAAGATTTTGGGGTGTGAGACAGTTGGTAGCTTGACACTATCAACGTAGACGTCTAATTCCATGTTCACTTGCGTTGTCCACGTCGTAAATAGGGTGGCCGAGGACTTATTCGGTGACAATGCCAGGTTTCTCCCGGCGAAGAATTCGGACACGGCTGGGAGGTATGAGTTAATTCGAGAGCAGAGTTCTTCTACGGAGGGGCCTGTTGCCAGAATCGTACAGTCGTCGGCGTAAGAGACGATCGAGACACCCTCTGGTGGGGGGGGAAGTTTCGATATATAATAGTTGAACAGGAACGGGGATAGGACACCACCCTGTGGCACCCCCTGTTTAACTATTCTGGGTTTTGATCTTGCGCCTCTGAACTCAACCGACGATTGACGACCACTCATATAGTTTGCAGTCCAACGTTTAAGACAGGGAGGAAGGGACGAATCTTCAAGGTCTTTCATTAGTTGCGCATGGTTGACCGTATCAAAAGCTTTGGCCAAGTCAAGCGCAACTAGCACTGTCCTGTGGTTTGGACGCTTTTGGTTTAGTCCGTCCCCTATCTGAGTGGTTATGGCGTTCAGCGCGGTGGTGGTGCTGTGATTTTTGCGAAATCCATGCTGATGTTCGGCGAGCCGCAGGTTTGCGGTGAAGTACGGCAACAAGGTGGCTTCCAACACTTTCACTACTGGCGAGAGGAGAGATATCGGGCGATATGACTCCCCTACGGCAGCTGGCTTGCCAGGCTTTAGTAGTGGGACCACCTTTGCTTGTTTCCATCTTTCAGGAATAACAAAGGTGGAAAGGGAAAGGTTGAAAATTTGTGTGAGGTATCTTATGCCTTCGTCGCCGAGGTGTTTCAGCATCAGCATGGAAATGCCATCGGGGCCGATATATTTGGTGTTCTTGGATCTCCGAATAGCCTCATGAACTTCTGTTGTGGAGATGGCAATGGGCGCATCGCTGTTTTTGTGTTTGTGCGCTTCCCTGGTGGCTCGGCGAATATCTTTGTTCAACGTAGGATGCATTACAAATTGTCGGCAGAAGGCGCTCGCGCATCTTTTTGGCTTCGACTGAACCTTATCACCGAAGGCGATGGATATTTTGTCGTTAGGTTTAGTCGGGTTGGACAAAGATTTCACCGTCGACCATAATTTGCCAACTCCAGCCGAGAGGTTGCAAGACCTTAGATGCTCCTCCCACTTAGCGCGTTTGTGTTGATCTACTAAGCGTCTGATTTCCGCATTAAGATCCCGTATTTGAGGATCCGTAGGGTCAAGGTGTCTAATATGGTCACGTTCATTTGCCAGGGCCGCTGCCTCTGCGGGGAAGAATGGACGCACTTCCTTTATTCTACCTGACGGAATGTGTTGGTGGGAGGCTGAAATTAGGGCCATACGAAACGCCTTTTCCCCTTCTCGTACGTCAGACGGGGTAGGAAGAGCAGCGAAGGCGCTCTCTGTGGTGTTGAGAAAACCCTCCCAGTCGGCTTTATTGAAGTTAGTGTAAGTGCGTTTCTCAGCGGTGACAAAGTCGGTGAGGCGATCGATTGAGAGCACTATGGGTAGGTGGTCTGAAGCAAGCGTCAGCATCGGTCGCCAGTCAACGCAGTTTATTAGTCCAGCGCTGACTATGGTGATGTCTGGCGAGCTAGAGCAGTTTACCGCCACTCTAGTGGGGGCATCCCCATTTACCGTGCAGAACGTCGAATCATCTATTTGGTCAGCCAGCTCCTGTCCCCTACCATCGGCCTGCAGGCTGGAGTGCCACAGGTCGTGGTGTGCGTTGAAGTCACCAAGGATGACGCGGTTCTCGCCCCTGAGTAACGCACGAATGTCAGGGTGGTAATCCCTGGGACAACAGGTGACAGGAGGTACGTAAATGTTTATGATTTCAAGGTCGACATCGCCTGACCGGACAACCATGCCTTGACGTTCTAAGGTGGTGTCCCTCGGGTCGATGTCAGGCTCAAATAGACGATACTGCACAGATTGATGCGTGATGAATGCCAGACCACCCCCAAGCCCTCTCACACGGTCACAACGGTGTACATTGTACCCGTTGCAGGTCAAAAGAGACGACCTTCCACCTAACTTTGTCTCCTGGATCGCCGCGATCTTGATGTTCAGTCGCTTCATTAAATTTGTCACTTCAACAATTTTGCCAGTTAGGCCGTTGCAATTAAATTGCAGGATACCGAAGTGTGTAGGGGGAGCAGAGTTGATGCTGGGGGTCAAGGACTGGTGCGTATGCCTAGGTGGTAATAGGCTGGGTCGCGCACTACGGCGCAATCTTGAAGTCGAAGGAATCGCGTTACCAGAAGGTAGAGGCGAGTCGGACGACGTTGAAGGTTGCGTAGCTCGACAGCATGGCGCAACGTACGTATCAGTCCATAGGTTCCTGTTCGCGAGTCCAGAGCATATGAGCAGGTGACACAGGCCAAAGCAGTTATTGCACTTGACTGATGCCAACGGCGTATATAATCTTAACCGACAAACAGTGCACGTAGTATAAGGGACCAGGAGCTGATGGTTGTGGCTTATACTCGTGCTAATGCTGGAAGAAGAGGGGCTGACCGAGGGGGTGGGAGAGAGCGGACGCTCAGCATTGCTCAAATCCACTTGGGAAGTGCTACGTAGGGAGTAGCTGTGAGCTGCTGTGTGAGATGTTGACGCCTGTGGGCGTGAGCGGCCGCTCGAAAGGTCTACTTGCTGATGTGCATTGTTAGTGCTAGTCGTGGAGACTGATGTGACAGAGTCAGACATATGTGGCGGAGCGATACTTGATCGACGACGGCCACTGGACGTCATAGGACGTGAACAGCAAGGGGCCACAAAAGTTTTATAAAAACTAGCGGGTCTATGAGTAGAGGGATTTAGTCCGGAGCAACTAGTTAGATGCAACCATCTGCTACAGTTAGAGCATTGTACCGAATGTGAACGTTTCACATAAATTTTCTTCCAGCATACACAGCAGATCCATTCTCTAGGTCCGGGGTTGGATTCAATACCAGCCCGGAGCAGGAGAGTCTTGAGCAGTCCCGCTGCAAGGAGCTGCTCGGAGGATGACATTATTGGGGGGAGGATAACTGACGGTTTAGGCAGGGGGGTAGTGAAATAACAGCCCTTGGTCGGGGAAACCCCGAGTCATTCCGGTACGTAGAACCGGCTGTCGTGGGAATTTCAACAACCCCTCGCTTTGCATCCTTTTCTGACCAAAAATAACTATGTACGTTTTCATATGCCACTTTGGATTCCTTTCTCGTTCATTCTGTAGCAGTGAAGTTGTAGCAATTTAATTTGATTTGTAGTAAAATGAAGAAGTATGGCCCCTCGGGCATTGCAATACTGCCTGTAAATCATACACAGCTATTTTAAAGATATTATTTTTTTGCGATCATTTAACTTTTCAATTCTACTTAAATCCTTTTCTTCTAAATGAATCCTGTATTTTTCTTCTAGCTCCTCATTTAACTTAATGTTACTGCGGAAGACACATAGATCACACTGATTCTTTTTGAGTTGATGAAGTCCTATATTAAATAATATTTTAAATAGGTTATAGTATGTTTGATGTGATCCGGCTTTTTTTCCATGGTCCTTTCGCTGAACACTAAAATCATTATATAAATCTCTGATAGTTTTACTGCCATCTATGGACTCTTTCGAAGAAGAGGCTCTTTCGTAATGAGATTCAATCCGTGGAATGGAATTTATATGCTCTTTTATATCCTCAGCTATGTGAGGGTTCTTATTATTGCAGCGTTTTCCTCTCAAACCTTGTAAATCAAAGCTGAGCTGTATAAATCATGCGGTTTGAAATATCTAAAGTTGACTTAAAGAATGTTTTGCATACCCTTATTTTCTTACTATCTACTTCAAAATAAAATGCTTTTTTTTTTGCCTAGGGTGCTCGGCAGATGAATACCTATATTTTGGGCTAACGTCGATCATGCACGAACGCATGTACGTCCCCTGCTTCAGTAAGTCACCCAAATCCTAAAATTTCGTACCTTATTTCGATGCTAATTTGTTCAGAGCATTTAAATTTGGGTCTATGAAATAACTCCCACGAAATAAGTCCCACCAAAATGAAATGATTTAAAAATTTACTTGAAATGAAATAACTCCCACTCAAAATGAAATAACTCCCCCTTGAATAATATATTTCTTAAATGAAATAAGTCCCACTTTCATAAACGAAATAAGTCCCACTTTTTCACTGTTTAATGCGATTTCAAATAAGAAGTATTTGGCTCTTCGAAATAAAACACACGTCGAATAATATGAATAATCAAAGCAGACAAATAATAAAGAAAAATCGTATGCAAGCTTGCAGAAGGTTTCTTAATGGAATGGATATTACGAATTTTGATAGAGTTCCAGAATTTATTATTAATTCTTTTTTCGGCCATGGAACGTATAGAGAACGCCTACTAGTAACAACGTTTGGTTTCGTAAATGAATTAAGTACAGATCAATTGTTCTTATTATTAAGATGGAAACCGTTTCGGAAGGACCATCAGATTAAAATTATCGAGCTTTATAAGTGGCTTCAAGATCCAGTGCATGTTAGACGGTATGATAGTTTCAACGTGGCATTGGGATTAGTTGTATTTTGTAATGGTGATATTAGAAAACATGGAACACGAGTTCCAAATTCCTACTAAAAATATAATAAAACACATACATACGTAATAACATCAAACATTTTTAAAATAATCTTTTTCCAGTAGTTAAGTTCGGTACGTATTTGTACACATTTCTTAAAATTTTTTTTATTATAGTAAGTATAAAGTAATTAATAAAAAAAAAAACCATGAGAGATAAGGACAAAAAATTATGGTTGTCCCTTTTACGAAATGTCCAATATATAACTTTTTGCATAAGAAAAAAGTGCTACAAATTTGATAAAAGTAGCCTTCTTTGGAATGCTTTTTCCTATGACGCTATTGTAAGCTTCTATTGCAAACGTAGTGCGGATTTCAGAATCGAAAACTGAAAAGTTATGTGGACCGATCTGTAATAATGAAATCATAACATCGTTTGGTAAATATTCTGTAAAAGGGAATATTGTACCTTTGGCATCGGGGCAGTGAAATATAGCCCGCGGACTTTATTTCCTTTTCAAAAGGGAAATAACGCCCGCCGAAAAAAGGAAATAAGGCCCGCGGGCATTATTTCTTTTCTGAAAGGAAACAAAGCCCGCGGGGATTATTTCTTTTCTAAAATGAAATAGCGCCCGTCGAGGAAAGGAAATAACGCCCGCGGGCCTAATTTCCATTTTGAAAAATAATTTTACAGCGCCGGAGCAAGTTAAGCTAACATTTTCACTTTGCAAATTATAACTATGTTTAGGAAGGACATCACCGTGGCGGTAGCCATGGCTATGGCACACACCCGGAGTTGGAATGGCGTAGCCCAGGGAAGGCCGCCTACGCGGAAAGGTGTTCTGCACAGAAAAAACATGGATCGGGCCCCTAAATCAGGATTTTACCTAGGTCATTTTTTGGTTTTTTGTTAATAACCTTTCACTGAAATAAAGTATTTATTTTTCGGTTTCGAAATCTTGTTACAGAGGTCAAAATGCGTCTTTTGATACCCCTCCCGATATTTTTGGACGTGTATTAGCAGTTACGTACGGTCGTAAAGAATTACCTTAACTTGATTTTTTGTTTATTTTTTATCAACTTAGGAAGGCCCTTCTTCGTTTTCCGTATATAAGGAAAGTATGCGAACTACAAGCTGTGTTGGATCGCCTAAGGGTTATTTGTAATAAGCGCTACGTAATGCCGAGATAAAATGAGAAATAACGCCCGTTGCAAAAAAGAAATACCGCCCGCGGGCGTTATTTCCTAAAAAAAAAAAAAACCTGTGCGCGTTATTTCCTCTTAAAAAGAGAAACAACGCCCGCGGGTTTTATTTCCTTTTTGAAAGGGAAATAACGCCCGTGGGCGTTATTTCCCCGGGCGTTATTTCACTGCACCTTTTGCATCCATTGATTCTCAAAATATAAATTTAGGGGTATGAAATAACTCCCACTTTACAGAACGAATTTATTCCCATTCAAAACGAAATAAGTTCCACTTAAAATAAAAAAGCGTAACGAAATAAGTCCACCAATTGACGAAATAAGTCCTACTTTTAAAAACGAAATAACTCCCACTTTCAAAATAGCAATTTTTGGTGGGACTTATTTCGTTTTTAAAAGTGGGAGTTATTTCATAGACCCATATAAGTATATGCAAGTACAAAATTAATTAATTTAAATATACGAACGTAATTATTTTAAAATTAAAGCTTAGTCTGTATTTACCTCTCCCCAATATATAACTGCCGTATACGTATTTAAATAATTATTGATGTTCGATTTTTAAGTATTGAGCTATGCAGGTTGTAAATTTTTTAGGTGTAACACAAGCATCGGGCATTAAAGTATTAAAGAACAACCAATTTAGTAAGAAATTTGTAAGAATGATTAAAATATAGGCTATTTGTCTGAGTTTTTAATATTAAAATGTATCAACTGAAAATCATAAATGCCATAATTCTATGTAAGTGAAATAACTGAAAAATTCATCATATAAAACTAAAATTACTTTTCGAATAGAGTGAATCAACTCGAAATCAAACCACTTTTTGATCTAACAAAACCAGAGAACAAATTTGTCTGTTGGTGTAATATAGATTTATTTCGAATAAAAAAACAAATCCGATTGAATGAGAAGAGATGGTGTATCTCTGAACTCGATCAGTTTACTTTTTACAGATAAGCTACGAAAATTTAAAATACACATATACAAATACATCTATTTCCGCCATTTCTAGTTCAATGACTATTTTATAACGTTGAATATAATGTCATCGGCTAGCTATTAAAATGTATCATACTATCTAAAAAAATTAAAATTTTGAGTTAACCCTGTTTACAATGGAACGAGCGATATGTTTATCTTTTTCTGCTCACACCACCATTTTAATGGGTTGTCTTTTCGGTTCCTCGTTTCAATATTTATACGGTATTGTTTGTCGAATTGGTGACCGAAAGAAATTCTGTATCGTATTCATCCTAAGTGCTTTGATCGGTCTTAACATTACTTCCATGTGGTTGAAATATTTCAACTTCTTCTGTTTGCTGTACAGCTCCAATTTTCTTTTTTAAGTCTTCTAAAGATTTTTTGTACATCCTTGTTCTTGAAACCACACTTTTTGAATCGAGGGTCCAATATTGTACTCTCTGAATACAAACCATTGGCTTCGATTTTAGAGAAAACGTGTTACCATATCGGTTCGCAGTACATTCAAAACCTTATATACCACTTCTGAGTTAGAGTAACTTTAAACAGACAACTTCATAATTAGGTTAATATCCCAGTTATGAAGTTGAGAGTTCCGGTGTTGAGTATTTTTCTTCAAAAAAAAATAAAAAAATATTCTAAAAATAAAGGGAAAATTTGAGGTGCATCTCACTTAAATATTATCTGTGATTGCTTCTTTTTTAAGTGGGCATCTAACCGCCTCAGCGATTTTGACCGGCCAACATAGCTCGCCAGTCTTTCTTCGTTGCGCCAACTGGCGCCAATTGGAGACCACGCGAGAACGCAGGTCGGTCTCCACTTGGCCCTTCCATCGGAGTTGTGGTCTTCCTCTTCCTCTGCTTCCACCGGCGGGTGCCGATAAGTATACCTTTTGGGCTGGAGCAGTGGCGTGGCCAGGATTTTTCTAAGGGGTATGAAATTTTGTTAAATAAAATTTAAATTGAAGCACACACAACTAAGCTCATCATATATTTGTACGCCTTCGTAAACCAATCATACTTACCATTATATAGGTATCTAAATACCTGTACTTATACTAAATTATTTAGGTCTTCTATACGTACAAAATAAATGACTGTAAAACCAATAATAATAATAAAAATAAAAGTAAAAAAAAACTTTATTTAAATATAAGTTTCAACTGTTTGTTACAACACAAAATTCAGCCTTCGTGGCTTAACACTCAATATTTCAATGACTTCTTCTGGTATTAGTGGTGTAACAGGATCAACCGCCAACATTGTTAAACCATTCAGTCGCTCCTTGAATAAAAAAAAGGCTAAAATAAAATGTATCTTTGCAACTATAAGGCATTTATTAATGGCGTTTTCATTTCTGGAAAAAATATTACCCTCTTAAATTTCAACTTTTTACCTCGGTTACCTGGGCCTCTTCGGAATGGCTGAGTTTAAAGGTAGTGGTGCCCTTCTAATTGTTCAAAGGGACAAGTTTTTCTAATTGTTTACTCAATCCTGATTGTGAGCGTTGAAAAATAAAAATTTTAGCACTTTTTCTAGAAAACAAAACACCGTAACATTTAGAATACCTGTCCTGTGGAATTACTAAGATAAATCTTTAGCCTTTAAGCGTGGAAAATGTGCGATCTGGGGTTGAAGTTGAACAAGTTTTCAAAGGTCGATTTTTCGCAATATTGAAGTGCTTCGATGGCAGTTTGTGGTGTAAGATCCTGTTGCTTTAAAAATGTCCTCCATAAATTGATTTCTGCCACAATATTTTTACTGTCAATGTATGGCTCATAAAATTGACCAAGTTTCAATATATTTGAGTCATTATCTTCGCTGTTGTTTTCTGAAAGAATTGTAGCGCATTAAATTTTTGGAAGAAATTTGGCAGACCGTTTTTATTGCTGTATGCAATGTGAAAATAAATATGGTCTATAGGGGCTTAATCATCTATCCTTGTATACGCGTTAAAAGAAATCAGATTAGGGATGTCCGTTTTGTTCCGAAAAATACCAAAAAGAACTAAAAATCCCCAAAACTCAGTTTTTAGGAAGCATATATCCCTTATGTGATTTAACTCCCTTATTTCACATAAGCTAGGATGGAGGGACGAAGGGGGGGATCTACCCGAAGACTCCATAAAAAAAGCATCCTCTTCACAATCCAAGTTTATATTCACATTATTTTGAATGAATTAAATGCAGTTGATGCTTTTTCATACTCGCCTATAAATTATTCCTTTCCACAACTCTTTGCTAATCAAAATTATTCCCAGATCTTCTACTCTTTATTTCTCCTGGACCTCATGCCTCCCATCGCCTTTTCTGAATTTTGCGCCTGGACCAAGGGCTTACGTTAGCCGGTCACTGAAAAAGGTGACTATTTTGCTAGACACCAAAAAATATTTATCAAAATAAACTTCACTTCGTTATTTATCAACAAATATTTGAATTCTTAAATATTATTCTGTAAGATGGGTTGCAAACGACTTCCCTGTAAAAAATATCCCGAGCGCTCACATTGTAGACTCAACGAAAGTGGTCCCTTTTTAAACAATTGGAATTGATGCTTGGAAAACAATGTTTAATAAACGTTTTATTCAACGTACAGTAAGGGTTTGTTGAAAACTGATTGATAAAACTCCAATTTGGGCGGCAACGGTGAAAGCGGGCCAATAGCCTAACGAATATGTTGTGGGATTTTATTCCGAAGGTTGCTGGTTCGAATCCTCACCATTTCCTTAACTTTCTTTTTTTTAAATTAACTATTTAAATATTATGTTTTATATATTTGTAAGTTTTGCAAGCTTGAGATCAGAGAAACAATAATTCGTAATGAATTTTAATTGTCAGTTATAATAAATTCTTATTTAGTGCAAGAGGAGATAAAGGGCCAGTTTTTGTGTGCTGCTTGCAATTTTTTATGCAGTCTGCATCTGCAAGGCAAATATGTGCATTTTTCTGAGAAGCCTTTCATGACACCCGTTTTAAAAAACCATTTCAAATAATTTTTCATGTTGCCTGTAGCGGGGTTCGAACCTAGGTCCTTCTGTGTGGTAGGCCTGCTGCACTACCGTCACACCACGATGCCCATATAACAAAATCAATATGAATGAAGCATATAAAATTTCAAACATTATTTTTGAAAACTGACAAATTTTTCACCTCGCTGAGATTTCACCTCAAGTAATTTCTCCAAGGCTACCACACCATTGGAAAAACATATCTAAACGTTTGTGAAATTTTTTAGTTACAAACTCGGTTGGAAAACATTGTTTAATAAACTAGCTTACTTCATTTGGCGTGTTCCAGTTAAACACAAACCCAGACCTGTATAAAATTTTGCATGTAAATGCAACAACAACGCTGTGATCTTGATATTTTTCTGGGTCAGTTTCTGATCCGTAGTAGTAGATTTTTTTTGTAGTAGATTTTTTGACAGCCAACCCTTATTTGCTTAGTGGCACAAACATGCATATGTATACACACTTATTTACAAAAACAACTCTCATGCAGCTGACCCGCATCGTTCCTGTTAAATTATGACCGTGACCCGACCCAGGTCAGCAAACTGGAACGCAACTATTGTTTATTGGGCAGTATGATAACACTGTGCTACAGTGAAAATACACTCATCAAGCACTAGTCAAGTAAAACACGAAACGGTAATCCGCTATACCCTCAATTTTTTTTATTGTTAAAAAACCGTTTTTTCAGTTTCTACTTAAAACAAAATATATAGTGTTTTATTCATTTGAAAAAAGTATGATGTGTTTTTTAAGCAAGAAGTGGAATTTTTTTGGAAATTTCATCCGGTTTTCCGGTTTCGACGTCATTTTTTTGCCACTAATTAACAATGAATGAACCTCTTTGGACATTCGTCATCGAGATGTATTCACTACCAAATTATACCATTTTTTTTTTTTTTGAAAAGGACGTTTCATGTTATGGAGTATAATGAATAATCTAACACTCCCATTTCCAGGGGCACCCCGTGTAAGTGAAAAAATGGGCTAATCTGTTAGGACATCAATTATAATTTTAAACAACAAATAGTAATTTTTGACGATGGTTTGATTCATAATTTATTGATTCAATGAAGTTTTACAATAATTTTTTATACACCTGATATATCTTAGGCCATTTTAGAGCCAACATTTATTGGATTAGGCTGCATAACTTGAAAACTTGAAGTCCTTTCCGAAAAATAAAAACTGGTATATTTAAGTAGTGAATGCCTCTCGATGACATATTTATGTATGCCCAAAGACTTTCATTCATGTCAATAAGTGGCAAAAAATTACACCGAAACCGGAAAACCGAAGGAAATTTCCAAAAAATTTTACTTTTGGCTTAAAAAACACATCATACTTTTTTCAAATGAATAAAACACTATGTATGTGTATATACATATTTCGAAAGTGTCAAGAATTCTCTACCCAAACCCGTTCAAAATTTTGAAATCGGTTAAAAATTGGTTGTTTAATGCATTTTTTTTTTAAGAAGAAACTGAAAACCGGTTTTGTGGCCTTAAAACCAGATTTTGGGGGGTGTTAAAAACTTTTTAAAGGGCGTTTCGTGTATTACTCGACCAGGTGAACAATCTCGGCTAGGTCGCTCAAAAGTGTATTTAATTTTGTTTTTTTTTTTGTAGCACTGTGATATTAATTAATAAAAAATATTTTTGGAAAACTATAGGAGCGAAATATTTTTTTATAAGTTTTTTTAATATCAGCAAAACGAATTTTTTTTGTTTATATTGTTATGAAGCCCTGTCAAACCTTCAGAGAAATAAGACGTCATATTCGGTTTGCCTGGTTGTTTGAACCGCCTCTTTATATTATACGGCCTCACAGAATAGATATTGGGAAGCTGAGGCGCCATTTAGCATTCACCCAAACCATTAACGCTTTATCAAGGAATTGAACATTAAAAACTCTTGTCCAACACTGCTTAGTACATGTTGTAAGCTTAAACCACTTTCGCCCAATCCCAACTCAGCCGTGAAATTGTGGTTGGAAACTAGTATTTTTTCTGATCAGTTTTGCTGTTGAACTGCAGGGTGTAATATGTTTGACAGTGTAATAGGTATGAACATATCGGTAAATAAAAAGGAGGAGAGCACATTTGAAGTAACCTTAATCTTGTGGCACTAAGTGTGACAGGATAATTATGTTGTATGGCTTTTATGAATTTGCATTTAAAGTGGTGGCGACGATATTTCAGATGGCAAAATTAATTTTCGCCAGAACCCTGTTGGGTTGGTAATAATATTTGCATTATGTGTCATAAAGATGAAGTTAAACAATAACAATCTACAATACGGTGACTAATGGTATACTCTTATAAGACGATAGGTTAGATTATAACAAGACGGGATGGAATGCTAAAATAGGCATACTTACTACATAAACAGGTGTGGTAAATATTGTTTATCTACATTTTAAAATGAATTGGACAGTTTATTTCCATTAATTAAATAAGATAAATGATCCATTTTTAAAATTATTGTCTGTTTGTCCGTATGTATGTTTTCTGTTTGAACTTAAGGATCTCGGAATGAAAGAAATGGATTTTGATCACTAATAAACTGCTTGAAGCCTTCACTTTGTTTGATCAAAATCGGACGACAAACAAAAAAGATATATTTATTTTTATTGAGGTACCTACGAAATTTTTTTTTTTGTAATAAATTTATATGGAGAAAAATTCACTTAGTTTCTCAAGAAAATAACTAGATCTGCCTCTCTACAATTGTTCCTTAGTGTTTTCCAATTTCAGCTAAATCAAAAATCAATTTCATAGGTCCACTGCCGTCCTATGTGGGTATCAGCATATTACAAGAAAATCAATGTATTTCCACTATGACATAAACTGTGTTTTCCGTCATTCACATCATTTATCATTTGTTCCATCTTACAAAAAAAATTGATTTGATTATTTTTATAATATTAAAGAAAATTTTTAGAATATAAGAAACAAAGTTAAATATTTAAAAAATCAGACCAATTCTATTTGTATTTCGCTTAAAATTAAAAAAAGGAGCAACGCTTTTAAAGATTTTCATCGCCATATTTAGCTTTATATTATTGAATACTATAGATCCCGATAACTGACAAGAATAAATAAAAAGCAAAATCCCACAAAGTGGATCCGTTATTTAGATCAAATTGTTTTAAATTTTAACAATTAACAAATACGATACCCGGACGTAATCTGACACAATATTATATAACTGCAACAACTTCAATTTATTTAATTGCAATTCTCCATGCCATGTCACCTGATACGGTGTTGCGATCCGATTGGGAACGTCGGTTACGAAGCTTAAAGTTTTCAGCGGAAAAGTGGTCTTAACATTCAAACAGCTTATAAAGCACGACTTTGGCTACATTCACGAAAATATAAAAACTAAAAAATATGAATTAACAAAAATTAGTTCGTTTTTGGTTAAAGAATAGGTTTATGTTAAGTCATGACAATGGCGGCGAAGAAGAAGAAGTGGAACTACCTTTATATATTTGTACCATGAAGTAAACTTGCTGCAATAAGCGATATGTTGGCTGCATCTTAACCAATTTTTGCAATGTGCAGTTTACATATTTTGTTGCAAAAGCGAACAAATATGGTTTGAATAATTTTTTCGGAAAAAGGCTTATACAATTTTTTTTTTTAAACTTTCTTGAAGGCTTACACTAATAAGTTTTTATCAACGTGCCGTTTCAATTAAAAAACCTTTAATTTCGAACGTTTTATAAACGAAAAATCGAAATTTTGTAAGCTTAATATTTTGGAGAGTTTTTAAAACACTTAATTTAAGGTCACTTTGCTTGTTGGGTATATTTTTGACATGTAATTTTTAGTTGACAAATAATTTTTAAAAACAAATAGTTTGACAAACAGTTCCGCTGCGGCGAAAAAAAATACAAATCAGCTGATGGCTCGATATCACCATAGTAATTACGCCATGGTCTGTATATTGAAAATTTCTTTGAAAAATGAATGAGTTGGAATATGTTTAGGCAAAGATTCAAATGGAAAGGAGATGACAAAATGTCGAAGTTAGACTTTTTAAAAAACGCCTTTACTTTATTTAGTTGCCGTAGATATAAACGGGATATAAAGTGGGAAAATAAATATTATTCTGAACTTTCTCAGCTTGTAAATTGTTTTCGAAATTGAGGGTAGCAGGAATTTATGAACTACTTATGTACATCCCGAGCAACGCTGGGTACCCGGCTAGTATTATATAAATTTTCAATATTGTTATGAAGACCAAGAAAATATTAATAGTATAAAAAGTTCAAATTTAATAACTCCCATCTGCGTTATAATTTTGGTACTTTTGCTATTCTTTCAGAATCTTCTACCACCAAGTTATGATACTCTGCTTAGAAATACCTTTAGAAACGTGAAGTAAGAATAATTCAGTTTATATAGGGAATGCCATAGCCCACTTCCAAGAACTATAATTTGTTTTGTCGTGAATAAAGTATTGAATCGTATACCTTTTGGGGATACTACGGCTGTAAAATCATTTTATTATAGGAAGTGCCGCGCCCCTTTTAACATAACTCCCATTTGTTTCCTCGTGAGGTTGGAAATGATATCGTATTTCTATGTATCTCTGTAAAAATTTTCAAATTTTAATGTCCCTCTTTTAAAGTATAGTGCGGCTAACAAACAATTAATTTTTATGTATACAAGGTCTGATCAAAAAAGGACCGCTATTTTAAATTTTTTAGTATTTATTTATTCATCAATACATACATATCTTGTCCCCTTCAATGTCGTAGCCATACACCCATGATTCGTCACCAGTTATGACCTGGATCGGCGTTTGGTTATCCAAAATCATTTTCTTCACTGCTTTAATGTTTTCGTCGGTTGTTGACGTGCTCGGGCGACCTAGACGAGCATCGCCATTGCCATTTTCTCGGGCTTCCTTAAACCGGTTGTACCATAATTGAACTTATGTTCTGCTCATAGTAGACTCGCAAAGCGACAAAGTCAACATTTCGAATGTTTTTTTTCGCATTTAGTTTTATTTTTTTCACAAAATTTAATACAGTTTCTTTGATCCATTTTTTCGAATTGTTAAAAAACGAAGAGCACACCAAAACACGTCAAAATAAAACTGACAATCCAAATGGCTGATTTTGCCAACGTAGTATATAACAGACATGTGTACCAACATAAAAAAATGCTAAAATCTAACATATGTACATATGTATGTACGTAACTCACCAAATTTAAAAATAACGGTTATATTTTATGTAGATGAAAATGCGAGGTTCACTGACGTTTTTATAGGTGCAGTGAAATAACACCCGTTGCGAAAAGGAAATCACTGCCATGGCCTTAAGCACACAGAAGGGAGGACTCTGTGCAGAAAAAATGAGGATCGCGAGGCCGAAGTTGGATCGGCTAATGGTTATTTTTTATAAGCACGGCCGAAGGCGTGGGATGGACTCTGGCCGCATATATCCAAAGCCTAAAAGGAAAACGAAATAACAGCCGTCGAGAAAAATAAATACGACGTTATTTCCCCGGGCGTGGCCACTATGTGAAAAATTTAATATGAAATATACTCATAGAGATTTGAGAAATAAAGCCTGATATCACATCGTACACTAAATATGTAAGAAAAAGCCATACGCTTTGTCCTATTAATTTGACATTTGCCTACATATTTGGAATAAAAAATTGCGCGATCTTTAACTCCAAACGTCTTTTATATTTAAAACAAAAAAGACACTACTATTTCCGAATGGCCGATGAAAAATTCAAACTCAGAAAGCTTTCTCGATTGGACTGTGAATTACACTTAATGGAGCATTTAATGCCTGAGGGTCGAAATAGACCACTTTTACTCTACATAATCGTTAAGAAATTGAATCTTCGGTAAAATGAATATTAAATAAATTTAATGAGTTACAAAACGAACTTGAAAAATTTATGGAATTAGTTACTTAATTAATTTTTAAATAATAAATAATCTATAAAAAATACTTTCGTACAAAAATAACAAAGCTTAGGTGTTGTATCTCATATCGGATCTACCAGCTAAGCTCCTCAGGTAAGCCACCAGGATACTCCCCCGTAAGGCAGGCGGTGCAGTAGCCTGCTTTGATGGGATTTGAATTCGTCTTGTTTTTTTCAACAGCCGTGATAAGTCCGGCAACGCTCAAATATTTTAAGCTATCCGCACCGACATGCTGTGCTAGTTCTTCGGCATCCATCTTGTTTGCAATGAGCTCTTCTCTGGTCGGTATATTAATACCCATATAACAAGGGTACATTAAAGGAGGACTCGCGATACGGATATGTACCTCCTTGGCTCCAGCGTCACGCAACAATTTTATGATTGGCCCGACTGTATTACCACGTACTATTGAGTCATCTATTAAAACCACTCGTTTACCTCGACAATTTACTGAAAGTGCTCCAAATTTCTTTGCAACCCCCAATTGTCTCAGTCGCGTTGAAGGCTGAATGAATGTTCGTCCAACATATCGATTCTTGCAAAGCACCTCAGAAAAGGCTATGCCAGACTAAAAAATAATACATTTTATTTTATGTTGTTATTTATGTTGTGTACTCGACCTACAAACTAATCAGAATTTAGAATTTTCGGCTATAGTATAGTCCTGTCAAGATATGTATGTATATAGATGAAAAGTTCGAGGAATTTGTCAAGCGGATCGTCTTTTACACATTTTTCGTAATAACACATTTTGTGTAAGAAGAGCTGTTTCTACCGCCATTTTTGATATGTTAGCGCAGTTTAATCAAAAAAATGGTTATACATAATAAACGTTTTCAGCAATTGAATGCTCTACGGAAATCCGCAAACAAATTTTACTCTTCTGCAAAAATTTTACTCTTCCATACAAAATTCAATGCAAAAATCAACTTGTTTACATACTTTCTTGCACAGAGGAAAAGTGTATCCAGCTCGACAGTTATCGTCTTTACACGAAAAAGCTAAAGAGACATTTTCGATGGGAATTTTGTAAGAAACGAACAACAGAAGAACTGTTTTCAATATCTCTTACCACAATTAAAAAAAGTATGTCATCCTTACTAGTAATGCATTTCTATAAGTCAAATAAAAAGAACGGTACCGAATGGTTTATCTTGACGGGACCATAATGCAAAAATTCTAAATCGTCAACTGGCATATATTAGACGCAAAACCGACGCAATTATTTGATTAATAACAAAGGTGAATATTCGAAATTTATACATAATTTAGAAGAAATTTTTAGAAGTGAAAAATGCTTTAATCATTACCTCTCTTGCAAATCCGTGAGCAGCTGCTGTACCCGATTCAGGTACCGAGCTGACAATATCCGCATCAATGGGTGCCTCCCGTGCCAATTGTCTACCACATTGTAATCGTGCCGAATAGACCATTTGTCCTTCAAAGGTGGAATCGCTGCGTGCAAAATAAACATATTCGAAAATGCAGAAAGCCATTTTCTTATAATCTGGACGCTCCACTATATCGACTGTTCGGAAACCATTACGAGTCAACTCTACAATCTCCCCGGGCTCCACCTCCCTGACATAACGAGCACCTATCGAGAGGAAGCCACAACTTTCACTTGACACTACCCACCCTTCAGCGGGTGCATCTTCAGGTTTCCCGGGACCAAGTGTAATTGGTACGATTTTACCAATACAAAGTGGCCGATTACCATAAGAATCGCGTACCGCATAGATCTTATCCTTATGCATGACAATCAATGAATATGAAAGTGGTGCTAGGGTCATAAACTGGCGTATACGAGCTGGCCAATCGGGTCCATCATGTTCACAAGCATCTTCGGGTGCACAGCAAAGCGACTGAGCAATCAGCTCACTATCACTGTGAGTAGAGAGACCAACGCCACGTTCCAAAACCTTAAAGCAATATACAAAGTAGTATATTTTTCACTACGAGAAATAGCTTATTTACTTACCACTCGACGTAATGATTCACAATTAATTAGCTCACCATTATGGGCAATTGCCAAAGCACCATGGGCTGTGTGAACCACAAATGGTTGGCAGTTTAATGCTTCAGAAGCTGCTGATGTCGAGTACCGATTATGACCTATACCGAGATTTCCCCTTAACCTTTTGATAGCGTCATCATTAAAAAGGTTACTTATCATTCCCATGCCCTTGTGAATGCTAAAGTTTTTGGCAGTTTTTCCTTGGCTTGTGGCAATGCCGGCCGACTCCTGTCCACGATGCTGTAGTGCTACTAATCCAAGGCAAATCACCTGAGCAATGTCAATCTGCAAAGATAACATATAATTTGAACAAGTGATTGTCCTCCTTTACAATTGTAGGGAAGACATGTAGGCTAGGATGAGTATTAGAGCACCCGTTAAGTATATAAAAAAAACCGGCATATCTATATATTCGCGCCCCGCTCATTTTCGGATAGCTTGAGGGAAAAAAATAAGGTATGCATTAAAAAAAGAATACCGCCAGTGGGAAAATCCCAGGCCCCCAGGACCTAAAGGCTCAAAATGAGCTAAAACAAGATACTCTAAGAAAATTGCTAATAACTCTTTATTAAATTAACCCATGCAAAAATTGCGTATAAGTAATATTGTTCAAAATTAAAGAGTAAACATTTTTTGGGTAAAACTTTCGGCCCATGATGCACTTTATTGCACTTTAGTGCATTTGAATGAAAAATTTTGCTGAAACAATTTTCTAAAGTCCTGTTTCATGTAATATGAATAAAGCGAATTACATATATGAGCTTGACATCACTGAATGGAGAATTGAATGGACTTTAACCCATGGTACCCATTTTCGAAAATATAAAAAACTTTAGAACATTAGAAGAATAACAAAATATTATATATGTACATATTTTCGTTAACGGTCAATTAAATGAAAGCTTGAAAGACTTTGGAAAATTGTGAGTATTGGTAAAGGATGTTTTTTACAAGTTCGAAAATGAATCGATGAGCATTTTTGGATAAACACTTTTGACTCCTGATACGCTATACTGAATTTGAGTATGCTAGGCACATTTAACTGTAGTTAGTTTTTTGAAAAGGTAGCAGTGGCGGATCCAGGTCTCTAGCTGAGGGGGAGCGATCGTCGCCGAAAGCTCAAAATCCAAATTGCCTTAAAAGTACTATAAATGAATTATTAATTTTGGAACGCCATTTTGGCATCATTACGAATTTATATTTAGTACTTACTCAAATTGGCTAATTGATTTTATACAGCTCAAAGGTAGATACTAGTTCTGTCTGATTAGCTAGTTTCACTTGTATCTTTTTACTAACTGGCAGTGTTGCCATTTTAGCTTTTTTCAAGCTAGATTTAGCTTTTTTTTCGTTTAGCCGGAAAAAATGTAATTTAGCTTCTAACTTTTTTTTAGCCTTTTTTCGCTTTTTTTTTAGTTTTTTTAAATCTTTTTTCAAAGATTAATAAAATTCGATAGTATAAAAATTGTTATTCTAGTCTCCACAAAGTATGTATGTATACTGTGTGTCCGCTTAACACTGAATCGCAGCACGAACAATCGATTATTGCACTGTTCTTTTCACCGCCAACATTTACATGTATAAATGCAATGGAAGAAATTGCATCTAATCGAATGGGAAGGCATAGATTCTACAGTTGCATTTTGGACACAGGCTCGGGAGTATAAGAATGCGTTCGGGGAAAATCCTTTTGCCAGTCTTTCTAATTTTGTTTTTGAATTTTTAGTTCTGCCGCTGAGCAATGCGGAGGTTGAGCGTATTTTTAGTACGATGAATAATGTAAAAACTAAGGTGCGAAATAGGACTAGTACTACAATGTTAAATGCAATTTTATGTATAAGGTATGGACTAAAAAAGAAAAGAAGTGCTGTCATGACTTTGTCATAACAAAAGGTCTCATTAGACTCACGAACAATTCCAGTATTTATTCTTATTCCTCGGATGATGAAGAAAATTTTGACATAGAAAAATAATAAGACTTTTACAGCCCAATCTGATTGCGGTAACTTTTTGTCAAAAATGTCTCATGTACATACAAGTTGTATGAAAGTATCATAAATTAATTTGCGTGCGTAAAAACCTAATTTGATTTCCAATTTTGGTTCTGCGTGACACCAGGGTTTAACATATACACACATTTTTTTTTATTAAGAAAACTTGTCTTTATATCGGTTAGAGCAAAAAACGTCGTTTATGTTCGTGCGTTTATATTAGGTTGGGCAGTTAGTAAAAGGCGCTTTTTTTATTTTGTTAACTGGAAGTGGAAATAATTTTATGAAATACAAATTGCAATGTTTCGTAGCTTTATATTTATATGATGCAAAGCATCAGTGTATATACAATATTTACTTTTATGAAATTGAAGTACAAATTAAATTTAATGTTTTACTACATGTCTAAAATAGTTATGCTAAGTATTGTTTTTTTACAATGAAAATAACGAATAAAACATAAAACTGGCGTTGTACTTTTAGCTTTTTTTAGCCGTAAAGTTTTTGTTTTTTTAGCTTTTTTTTTATCCATCTAGCTTTATTTCTGAAAATGTTCTGGCAACACTGCTAACTTTATTTGGACTATTAGGGCAATCAGAAGAAAAAGCTGAACAATAATGTTTATTAAAGTTAAGTACATTTCAATATATGTATTCGTCGTCAGATTAAATACATATGTATGTATGTATGTAGTTTTGTTACAAAGATGTTTTCGAAACGATTTATATTATTATTTTTAATGATGATACAATTATAAAATCAATTTTGCGAATCCTTTTTTTTGCGTATCTTTCTATAGTATTTTCAACGTCAATTTCAATACCATAATGTATGTTTAAAAGTGCAGTGAGCCTCTCTTCAGTCATAACAATGTCTAGCATATGAACAAAATTTCACAATTTCTTGAACCGCCCCTTTTATTTCTGAAACCATGACTGAACAGCTATCTGTTCCGATACCAACGCAATTAAGGAAATCAAGCCCTAAATTTTTCAGAATATTGGCAACTATATGACCTAATGCTATTCCTGAATAATGAATATGAATATAATATTCAAGAATTAAATCATAAGCGTCCACAAATATTAAAAAGTCTTCTCGAATTCTATCTTCATGAAGATAGCGCAAACAAAGACTAAGTAATTCAATATATCCTGAATCTGCTGGACTACTTAACTACAATTGAAGCGGCAGCAACAGGTGTCCCCCCTCTGGATCCGCCACTGAATCGGAGCGGTAACATTTTATGGTAAATTCAATTCATACCGCTCAAAAACACACAAAAGTGTCCGTAAAAAGAAATGGCCCACTTCAACATATCGCTTACCCGCACTCAAGCTGGGAAAAGTATACCGAAGAAACCTGCTATTCTAATGGTTATAATTTAGAGCGATAGTCCTCTGAGGTAGCACAAAATTTTCCTCCAATTTTTGGGACCTACATATATGTTTTACTACGACTTTGAACGGCATCTAGAAAGCAGACTGTTTTCCATGGCGCAAATGTCAAACAGTCTGTTAAGCGTCAATAAATGATGATGAAATCTGAAGTAATTTTTCCAATGTTAAGGCAGCAAAACAACCGTAACCCAAATAAACAAGTGTAAATATCGTATACAAATCTCATCATAACAGCTCAAAGACCCCATGGCGAGAACCTTACGCTACTGATAAGGCGCTACAATTGTTTACATTGCAATTAATAAGTTTTCCACATTATATATGTACATATGTATGTATATGAAAACTTATGTACGTCAGTGATAATATATGTACATATATGTATGTAATCTTGGCTTGTATATATAAATTGCTGTTTTATATCAACCCAGTCGGGAACTCGAATAGCTCTAAATTCAAATTCGTACCTCTCCACTTAATAATGTTTCACGTGGCGATGATCTAGGAGGCACTCAGAAGTGCTTACTTCTGCATATCTTCCCGCTAACTACTAGACCACTAAAAGGTTCAATTGTAGATATAGAAAAGCCACAGACGTTGTCCTGTCTAAATTTTGACTTGCCTACATTTGACAAAATGAACTGTCTTCCCTCCCCATTTATCGCAACGTCTTTATCTATCCCTACATAATCTTTCTACATTCTCCTTTTGCTTTGCCCTACCCCATAACCGTTCCTCTTCTTTGCCCTCTTCACTTTCCTCTAACACTTTCTCTACACCTCAAATTTAAATATTCTTCCTACTAAATTAGGCTCTGCTGGTACTGATATTTCAATAGTTTTGAAGATATCGAGAAGCATGGTTTCTTGATAGTGGTACCGTTAACTTTTCTAAAGTTTCTTTTTTATGTATAAAATATAAGTATATGTATACATGTATAAAATGTCATAAAATTGAATCAAATAAACTCCTAGCTATGCCTAATTGCAACTTTATATAGCTTGGGGGCTTCCCCAAAAACTGAATATGATTTGTATAGAATATAGCGGACTCCAAAACCCACTATGAAAGTTTTATAGAGATCGATATTATTTTTATGGTAAGTGGCAATAAAAAGATTTTCTTACCATTGACAGACTAGAAATCATGCAATAGATATTTTCTGGTATGTAAAAAGTTTGTGGCAGATCGGGGTAAATTTATATAATTTTTCAAAAATGTGCCAAAAAACATAATTTTGTGATTTCGGCCAACTTTGAAAATCTGTATAAAATAATTGCGACATACTGCAATTTTTTCTTATCTTAGATAATGTTTCCTAAACCTTGGTTTATATATGAGCTGATATTCAAATCTTAAAAGAGCACCCAGAGCACAGGGGGCTTGTTCAAATTATACTAATTTTGGGGTCTCAAAACATTTTTTCTCAGAAACGGGACATGATGGAAATTTTTGGACCACGGATTCGTGTTCCGCTTAAAAAAAATCATAAGGAGAATTTTTGTTTTTTTTTTGCATTACAAAAACAGGGTGCTGTAACTAGTGCCCTAAAAACGAATAATTAATTTTATTTAATAGTAGTTTTGCAATTTTTTTTAAAAAGTGTGACTTTTGTCAATTTATGTGAGTAATAGAAACCACCTACACGAACAAACATACAGAAGCTATTTTTGAAAAGATATTTTGGTCAAATGTATATTTTTGAAGCTCCTAAAGCATTAAAGTGGGATATTTCGCGAAAACGAGCAGCCGCGATTTTACTGTAGTTCGACATTTAGGATGGTCCCAGACAACACCACATTCACAGTTTTTGTGCCCATTTTCGTTGAACCTATTCTTGCCAGCAGAGCGGTGTGACACACATTACACACATAATATATACCAAAAGTCCAAAATTTTGCGCTGTATAATATAAGAGTTATAGGCCAAACCCCGTTTATCGGAACAATGGATTGTATGGGATATATGCGTTGTATTGGTCCGATGTTGCCGGTTTCCAAAATCATTAATGTTATAGAAATCGTGGCCAAACGGCCCTGGCTAAATCGACTCTACTTATGTATCTCCCATGCAACTTCTAAAATTAACAATTTTTAATTTAATCGTCAAAAGTTGCTATTAACAATTAATAAATTATTAATTGCCATTCTATATGGTTAACAATTTATGTATTTAAATTTTTGGTTTGAACTTACAAGTAGTTAACGGGCTTGACAAACCTTATCTGATGTAATATTACCCGCAACCATTATGGTATATTGCGAGAAACTTCTTCTCATAGAGCATGTAGGTTATATCTGTGATATTTTCTAAAAACTGCTTGACTTCATTCGAATATTACTTTCGTGATAGTTATATGCCCCTCACAAATTGTATTAAATATCTAAAGGGAATCAATTAAGATTTATCGAGGTTAATGTAAAAAAAGTCATCAACTATTATTAATTGCTTTTTAATACAATTCAAAATTAATTATAAGTTTTTAAAAGGTAGTTATTTTAATTTTAAACAATTTAATTGCAACAAGAAATTTTAATAAATCGATTAAACATTTAGTTGATTAACGCTCAACACTATTAATTAACCACTTTTTAACTACTTTTTTTGGTACGCCTACATATGTATACACAGCCAAACAGCTTCAACATTACCCAGGTAGTATACGGCCAGAGCCAGTTTTGATCCCTTTGTATGGGTTGAAGTGAACTCTTTTGTTTGAGCATGCTCTATCATAGACTAATTGTGCCCCTTCATGCTCAAAGAGGGTAGTGTCCTAGATATTTCCTTTGTTTCCCTACAGGTACGGTCGGACAAGTTTACTTTTAACACCTACATATAAGTAAGCTACAAAAATTTAAATAAACCTATAACGGAATAGTTGGTACATTCGGGATCGATGGTACTGTAGACGAAAGATAATGATCCCGGATCGCACTTTTTAGAGATTACCAGCACGATTTTTTGCAGAGTAATATGTGAGTTGCCATTATAATTTAGAAAACTGAATATGGTGCTATTTCGGATCATTCGGGATATAAAATTAATCAATTAGTCGAACATATCAACGAACTCAATCATTTCCTGTTTGATCAGATTTGATTAATTTCGCAAATTAATAGTTTGGAATGCAGTAGGGCATTCCGAGCAAGTACCTAATAATAAGAAATATTTCTCTTGTACTGACCCCATTGATCATTTCAAGGAATTGAGTTACCAAACTCTTAAATCCATTATTAACCAGTTTGTTCATATATGTATATTTGTAAACTTACCTGTGTCGGCCATTCACCGCAAGCGATTGCACCAAAAACTCCACATTCATGTGTTAGGCCCGTCACTTCCTTGCCGGTCGGTTGCACTTCTTTATATATCTTTTCGGGAAATATTTTACAATTGCTCTTAGTACTAAAAGCAGAGGCACTGGCCCCACTGCTAGTTTCTGAAAATTTTATTAAATACACAAATCATTTATTAGTACACTGAGGAAAAACCGCGGTCTAAATTTAAGCCTGTTGCGCTTAATTTTAGATTATACTATTCTTAATTTTTTCGATAACCAACGGTCTTGATAGGAGACCAAAAAGTTCTTAAGTCAAGAACAAGTTCTTAATATTAGACTACATTTGTAGTATTAAGACCCAAGTTCTTGTTTTAGAACACAATTCTAGTATTAAGAACTAAGTTCTTGCTATCAGAGCACACGATCTTAATTTTAGACCATCCGTTCTTAAATATATTCTATCCGTTCTGTGATTTATACCACGTTCTTAATTTCAGAAGGCTACAAGATTGAAGTAAGAGTTTAGCTATTTTGACACAACATTCACTTACTTTGCAGACGTTTTCATTTTATTTGTGCCCGAAAAGCGGTAACTTATCAGATAATTAATCGAAATAAATAATATAAAAGATGGAAAACTATTGTGTTTACTCAAATGACGCTACTAGTGATGAAAACCTGGTAAATGATTGGGTTCTCTTTTTATTAAAAAATATTTTTTCATACTCCTTTTATACATAAAAAACGATATTTTTACTCGTTCTTGAAATAAGAACATAGCAGATCAATTTAAGAACAAGGCAGATTCCTATCAAGAACACGCGTTCTTGGACTAAGAATATGGCAATCTTCTAATAGGAACAATTGGTTCTTAAAAAGAGACCGAAACAATCTAAAATTGAAACGGTCTAGAAATAAGATTTTGGGTCTTGGTTTAAGAATTTTCAAGCTTAACAGACTATTAACAACGTATGGGCTTAAATTAATACCGCTCTTCTTGATTTTAGACTGTTTTTTTCCTCGGTGTATTCAAATAAAGACAAATTTGTATTTTTTACACTTTGCATCATTGCACTTTGCATATAGTGAGGTAACAACGTCCGTTTTGCCGGTAAAAAAATGCGAATAATTTCATAACCATCAGAAGTTGATACGTAACGCGCTTAAGGTCATTCTCACAAAAGCTTTTTCTCTCCCATTGGAATGATCCGAAGTAACATTGGCTAACTCAGCACACCCTCCTAATAATGATAATAATCGGATCAGATCAACAAACGCGCAAGTTCTGCAGACGAACCAACGCTTACATCGACAACAATGGCAGTCAGACTGAGAAGACAAACGCTAAAAGTCTCTCATCATACATGCCCTAATGTACCGCTGGAAAGTGCTCCGGTATACTGAACTAAACAACCTCTTTTTTGGATTTTGTTTTAAACGAAGGAGTTGTGCAATCTTATGTTCTGTATGTAACGCAGAATACGTACCAGATGTATCTTGGCATTCTCCGCAGGATTTCATATCAGTTTTACATAACATAGCGAAAGCTCAGTTCCAAATCAAACAACACAATTATTTTTATAAAAATATTGTTAAATTACTTTACTTTCAGCACTTTTAACCTCAAGAAAAATTGCTGCGTTTATTTGTGTGAATTAGAATTGTCACTTTAAATGTTATGAATTAAATGTTTTCAAGAAAGTTTCAGATGACCGTACCTACATTAATCGCAATTGGAATTGAACTGATTCTTAAATTGTTAAACAAAATATTTTTTCGATTTGTAATATGGATCTACATACATATGTATGTGCCCATTATCAATATCAAGCAAAACAAATCCCTTATCAGCTGTTTGGGATTGCCTGCTTAAATGTTTATACGTGTAGATGTATCTGTTATTGAACATAAATTTTGTATTATTCATTTAGCTACGATTATTGATAACAAGCGCTGACCACCTAAGTAAACAAAATCGGGTAAAGCTAGGGTCCCGTAACAACTACAACAACAACCCTCAAATTTCTGCTGAAATCATATCTACTGATTACATTTTTTACATAAATATAAACATTACAGTTAGAAAAAACTAATTGTTTGGAAAACTATAATACCTACTACTTCTCGAGAGATACATATCTCTCCTATAGGGGGATGAAATTGGATTAGCTTATAATTATGTGCTATTTACGTGCTCAACACTTTCTAAGAACTGCTAATTAAGCACTTTTTAGGTTTTAAAAAACAAATTAAAAAGCTTCTATCAACGATAAATAAATAAATCTGCCAATTAGTAATCAGTTATTTGGCATAATGTTTTTGTAAAAATCCTTGTATATAGGGTGCCTTAATAGCTTTTCCTTAGAAAACTTTAAAAATTCCAAAAAAAATTCTGACTGACTAGTTAATGTAACCTGCTGACCAATTAGTGACCAATTATTTGGATTATCATTTCTTTCAATTATCGGCCATTGGGATGCCAGCTTCGCCTTCAGCGGCTTACGATTAGTAACTTGCTATTCCGAAATTGAAGGAGCTACAAAACTGCGTACTTAAAAAATTTAAAAAGATCTTGGCAAAATATTTAAAACTTTTACGAAATTCCCACAACGTCCTAAGCATAAGAAATTATGAAAACTATTTAAATGAAGTAATTCTTCCTGAAAATTTGTATGGTGGCTCATTTGGACTGTGAGCCACTGTAGTCAGCAAATGCGCGCGTTCGTGGGTGGGAGGAGGTGCTGAACGTTAGCAGAATATTCAGGTAGATAATACGAGGGTATCAGATACGCAGTCCTTTTCTGACAAAGGTTGATCCTCTTTGATGTCGTTCTAAAATTAGACATTTCTATTCCTTACCAAAATTCAAGGCGGACCAACTGGCAAAAGTTCGTTAGGGTGGTGCGCAATAAGTTAGTTAGATTAGATTTATTTATTTTCTTTCAAATCAAACAATATTTTTACATGTGTGAATACAATTGGAACTTAAATCAATAATATTATATAATATAACATTGAAAGAAAGAATAGTAAGGCATTCTGTAAAATTATTTGAAACTTAGTTTTGAATGCCATCACAAAATAACTTAATAAATATAATAAACAAATATGTGTGGGGTGAGGGTAGTTAGTTGTAACTAAAAATAACATTGTGACAATAATAAAATTTACATATTTTTATTTAATTATTTTATTTTTCTCACATTATCATATTTTCATTTAATTGACCTTTTTCTTTTTAAACACTACATACATACATATGTATAATTGAATTTTTGTTAAAATTTAGATTTAAAAACTTGAAGTGTGAAGCAAGCAAAATAAATTAAAAATGAATTAAAGTGGGGCTAAAGTAATTTTCGTGGGGATTAATTCCTTTTTTTCGTGGGGATGCTGTCATGTAAGAACCCCCACGTTTGGTGGGGCTTAATTCATTTCGATTGGTGGGGATAAAATCATTTTCGTGGGGTTTCATTAATTTTTTTTTCGAGGGGATTCTGTCATTTTTGGTGGGGAAAGATTCACTGAGACATTGGTGGGGCTTAAGTCATTTAGCCCGGTGGGGGTTAATTCAGTGGGGGCTAATTCATACACCCATTCTTAACGTTTAATTTTTTATTTCAAGACAGTCATGTGCCTAGTGGTCATGCTGAACGTAAAATCACGAATCGACTGCTGAGTGGAAGATCACCTATTTCAAAATATTTTTCAGAATTTTCTTCAATAATACTCTATTTAAAAATTCGGTTAAAGAACGCCCTATCTCAGAATCCTCCTTAAAAATTTGATTGAAAAACGCCCTATCTCAGCTGAAAATGTATGGAATTTTCAATGAGATAGGTCCTTTTTCAAACTCATTCTGAGATATGGCTTTCTTCAAGAGAATTTTGAAATAGGGCGTCTTTGAAAAAACATCTAAACTGGAACGTTCCTTAAGTGAATTCCGAGATAAGGCTTTTTGAAACATGGTGATCTTCCACTCAGCAGTCGAAATACGATACCCTTTATAAAAAGTGATTTAAATTCTGTAGGAATCTCGTGGGATTTTTTTATTTTATACGTGGGAAAGAGAGTAAATTTTTTCACATTTTTGTATGAAATTCAGCGGAGAATATCTGGCATTACTGATATTGTTATAAAACTTAGTGAATTCCACTACATACCAACCCCTAATAGGTCGCTTTCATTTTTAAATTCGTGTCGTGTACTCAGCTAATAAGAGAAAATCTGCTTACAGAGGTTGCTGGAATTGGATGGGCGAAATAATGATGTACATCAGTTTTGCAGAAGAAAGCTCGACGATGCAGAAATGTATGAGGTTCTAGTGAATGTGTGAAAATCTAAAGGTCTAGTGGTCGTGGTTAGATAAGTTTCCTTGGCAGACATATTCAGCAGTTAAGATGCAGCATACTGAAAAATTTGTGTAGTGTTTGTCCAACAGCAAGTTCGCAAAGGGGCTCATGAAAATCTGAACTCACAAATAAAAACAGTTCAAAGATTGGAAAAAAACTTTGGATAAATTTAAAGACCACCAGACCAGGAAATACCACCAGGACGCTTTAACAGATGCAAATAATTTCAAACTTTTATATGAAAAAAAAGCGAGAGGACATCAGATGTGAGATAGATCACAGCATGAAGCAAATACAGATCGAAAACAGGCAGAAGCTGACCCAAATCATTCGTGCGGTACTCTTTTGCTGTAGACAGGCGCGCCTCCCCCAGAAATTTTAGAAAATTAAAAAATATGCGTCTGTACTAAAATCATTACAATTACTCTATTCACCTTTAAACCCCCTGTTAAGAAATTAGCATTAATAGCAATAATGAAGATACGAAAGAATAAAATTAAATAATATTTCACACTAAGAGAAGTTATTGGTAGTCGCTAATCAATTGTCAGAGCAAGTCTGAGAGGTCACAACTAAATTCCTGCGACGGTTCACTCATTGGCGCTTTAAGAAATTCGCGCAAAACTATCAGACTTGCTCTGCATAAGATCAACTTAGCATCTCAACTACATACATAGCATGTTACCAACAGCAAGAGTGATTCGAACTCAAGTATGTTGAAATTCAAATTAACTGCTTTTCGAGTTATGAATACAGCGGGCAAAAATAGTAATAAAAAATAGAATAAAAAAATATTTTTAATTTAAAATGTTTTTAAAATGAACTAAAAACTGCAAAATAATTTCTCCTCTGCCTACATAGATTTTTCACCACGTAGAACTTGTCCTGAACATTTATTAGTGGGAATTCTCATAGGCATTACAGTACTTGGCACGATTGATATGCATAAAAACATTTGGCGCTTGCTATATCGTGAAAAGATGATCTTTTTTAGGAAAGTTCATATCGGTAGTAAGATTTTTAGAAACTTATGTGAACCATCTATAGCGTGCGCCAATGTTTTTATACATTTCAATCTTGCCAAGTACTGTACTGAAGATTAACTAACGAACGTCATGCTATAATCCACTACTTCCTATAATATCTGTGGCAATAAGACTAAACGACTAAACTCAAGATAGGACGATAAATGGGATTTATGAAATTAAGCAATATTTTTGATTTTTTTTTTTCGTATAATGCATTGTTAGCGAAGCCTGAACGATGATGAAAATTGCAAAACCCCAGCTCAACTGCAAGTTAGTTCAAAATCCAAAGCAAAATCTCTGGAAATGAAACTTTTCAAATATCTTTACCCGTGCGCCACCTATCGGGATTTTTTTTGTTATATGGTGTGGGGGCACAAAACTAAACGATGATGAAAATTTCAAGATTCTACCTCAACGGGAAGTTCGTTGAAAAACGAATTAATCGACACCGAAAACAGACCTTCGCATTTCTTAAATAGAGCGACTCACGCGCCACCTAGCGGGTCTGATTTTTTTTGAGCATTTGGAAATTGATTAAGTAACACACACGTAAAATATGAGCCAAATCGGTCAATAATTACGATTTTGAGTTTTTATTACCGCGATCTCAGCCCCACCTAGCGGAATTGTTTTTCCCGAAATATTTCTTTTCATCGTAGTAATACATATTCCGAATTTCATCCAAATCGGACCATAAATGCGAATTTTGGAAATATAGCGACCCACGCACCACCTATCGTAATTTTTATTTCATAATATTGCATTGTCATCGGAACCTGAACTATGGTGAAAATTTCAAGACCCTAGCTCAACAGGCAGTTGGTTTAAAATCGAATGCAAAAATCCGCGGACAGATACGACGAAAGCGACATTTTCAAAATGAGTGTCTCTCTTTATTGTAGTCACGGTTGCCATAAGCTTAACCAAAAAAATGACCAAGTAGTTAAAAAAAATTACCAAAAATTACTAAGCAGTACACAGCGCAGTCGTATTGAATTATCAGAGAAAGTAACAATTAGATTGTACTTATACTTGGCAGGTGATAATAAAAAGTGACGCTAATTTGGCAAAAAAGGATTGAAAAAGTTAAGAAGTAAAAGCCCGGTATGCTGTTGAAAAGAAAATGCTCAAGAAATATTTTCATTTATTTCTTGACCATGAAATTGTCATGAATAGCCAAGAAATTTTGACGTTCCGTTTTGCATGTTGAATAATTGCAATTTGCCGCTTTTTATATAATTTCAATGTTATTTTATTATATTTTTTGTTTTTATTTTTTCGAAGCTTCAGTTTTTCTTCAAGAAATAAAGCGACAACTATTTATTTCTTGCTAAAGCCAGAGTTGCGCAGGTCGCTTTTTTGTAAAAATTTTCCAGAAATTAGCAGTAGAAATTCCAAAACATTGACATAGTATCCGGACGCTAGCGCTGTATGCATGTATACGTATTAACTTTGACTGCATACAGACCCAGCAAAATTTTTGGCAAGCGCTTCTCCTAACATCGATTACAAAACGAGTTCCTAAGTAATCAAGAAATACTTCCCGATGATTATTTCCATTACAAGTTACAATGGCAGCATTGCATTACAGAATAGATTCTGAGTAATGCATAAGAGAAGCGAGTAATATAAAAAAAGAGATTCTAAATATGCATTCCAAAAATCCTTCCCAGTAAGGCAAAGAGCAAGCGCTTTCGCTTAATGACATGCCTGGGTTAAAATAATCGGTGGTTTCATATGGTTGGTAATGTGTTCCACAATATTCGTTGGATTACAGCTCCGATTCTAGGTAAGCAAAAATTTTGCTGGGGAAATGCTACTTCGTTCACATGATTTATATGTAGAAAATCACTTTTTCTGCATGGATACAATAGAATGGGAGTGTTATTGGGTTAGGGGTGGTAAATACTTGGAATATTCGCCACAATACTCTTCGATTCTGTACATCGATTCCAGTGAAGTATATATTGTTCAACTTTGGCGACGACGCATTGCTAGGGAGGAAATCAACAATTCAAGAGAAAAATGAGAACCACTCTAATTTTACCGGGAGAGGTCCGTTCCCAATTCAAACTCTATTAAAATTACCGGACCTGTGGCCATACACTAAACAAATTACTTACTGTTGATTGGGCAGAAAAGTTAGCTATTGGATCAGACTGAGTAGTGCTCTAGCCATATGGAATTGAACTTGGTCACCAAGTCAGTACTTCCGGAATCCAGTTTTTGTTAAAAGTTTTGACGCTTTTCCTGTTCGCAAGTACATAGGTAGCTCGAGCTCTTCGCACTCACGCCTGTCGTGCCTTCTTAGCAATGTCGCTGGAATGAATTTTTTAGAGCAGATGTGGAGCGAAACTGCAACCCTTTAACGAACTGGAAATTCCAGACGTACAGCTTTCCTTCTGTTTTAATGCACCTTTGGAAAAAGACGGGCATAGACATTAGCGAAGAATAGGCGAATCGTTAGGTTCTATAGTCATGGTGCGGAAGCTCCGCAACTTAATGTTTCTGAGTTTGTCAAACTTGGTACTCGATATGGTCATGTTTCGCTATTCATCGAAGATGATTAATTTTAATTCAAAAGGACAAAGTCTCATGTATGCAATCGTTTCTCGAAATGCCATTAACCTTCTTGCACTATGAAATTATACATATATATCAGGGTGAAATAAGAAAAAAAAACTTTTCATGATAGTTATTAACTTGTGACACGCCGCCACCGACCACATTAATACACACAAAGTTCAGTCGACCTTGTTGCACGTCTCCTGATCGCATTCATGAACGAAGGAGAAAAGTCTGCCTGATGTTTAAAATGTTGTAGTTTTCCGCTGTTCTTGCCGAATTAGAAGTGTGGCAAAGATATTCGAATCGTAGAGGCGATATCAAACCTGGAAACTCTTTGGATGCGCTTGATGTTTGTCCAGAAGAAAGTTTTCAGAATACCAACGTATTGCTGAGAATATTAGCTACTTTATCGGTATCGGAAAAGGATAAACACAATGCTGCTAAACACGACAAGAGAAGTAAGTAATTATATTATTAATTTAATAAATTAAAAAATTGTTTTTGCCTCATTTTTTTTATTGTAGAAGCGGTTGAATGGATTGGTTCCTCCGGCTATTCATCATGACATTGCAATCACAGCTGATGAAGTCATAGATAAGTTATCGACAAAATCCCGAAAACTTGATTTTGTTCTTTAATTGTTGAAAGAGTTTTTCGCATATTGATTGGGACTCAAGTAAAAAATGTATCCGTATTTTTTGTTTGTTTTATACAATATAATAAGTCATTCTCATGAAAAAATAACCAATAAAAATAACTTGAAAGTAAAAAGAACTGTCAAATTAAATCCCCCCATCACAAAAAGCTATCTACGCCACTTTCTCTACGTTTAATAAAATTGTACTGGTGAAAGCCCTGTATATTGTAGATATTTAACAAAAATCGATAGCACGGATTAAGGCAATATACATATGTAAGTTAGGTCATCCGTTTTTAGAATTTTTGTCTATCTATCTGTTTGTTTGTATGTTTGGGCTAATCACTCAATGGGTATTTTACCGTTGTATTACCAGACCCTTGATTTAAAATCTAAGGATATTATTTCTTCCGATAGCTCGACCAGTTTCGGAGATATCGACCGACATGTGGACCCATGTTAGCCAAAATGTGTTCAATGTAAAATGGGTATCAACCCAAAGGTAATGCAATAAGGCGTATTATTATTGAATAAGCGATGTAATAAAGTTCCATATCTTATTTGGTGTGGGATATAACGATTGAAATCGGAATTACTCTATTATTAGTTCTGGAAACGCCGCGAAGCGAGAGGGGGTTGCTAGTGAGGTAATAAAGCAAAAATAAAGAAAATTCGTATTTTTTCATTAGAGGCCGTTCAAGTATTACATAAGCAGATTTATTACAATTATTTACCCCCAGATCCCCCTTGTCATCGAAAATAAGCAAAGCGGTTACCCCCTCCCGCTATGCTTACGTAAACATTTTACAATTAATGTGTTGTTTTTTTATATGTATTATAATTATAAATTTTAAAATAACAAAATATATTTAGGATACACATATATTAGATTAACTGATTCGATTAATCTTACGAGCATAAAAAACTTATTTTAAATTTTTGGTAAACATATTGAATTCAAATTAACAGCCTTCAGTCCATGAAACCCGAGTCCATGATTCTAAGTTGTCGATGACATTTTATTGCTGCTCAATATTGTGCAATATCTACGTCATTCTCATCACACCATCCAACATCATGGTGCTCTAACTTTTGAAAAATGTACATCAGTTCATTAGCACGACGAGCAGCGACTCTTACAGGTCTAACTTTCCTGTCAATGTTCATGTTTACTTTTTTATGGATATTTTCAATGCGACGATTT
Source organism: Sphenella marginata (assembly GCA_951509765.1). NCBI lineage: Eukaryota > Metazoa > Arthropoda > Insecta > Diptera > Tephritidae > Sphenella > Sphenella marginata. Next base: position 32,092,851 of record OX608082.1, on the reverse strand, counting down.
AGTGAACGCGGTAATTCCCCAAACGTATACATTATTTGCGGGATTCGCCGAAAATGCGTTTCGTTTTCAAGCAAAAACAATGTGAGGATTGCCATTCGTGTAAAAAAGTTAATAGCTACTGATGACGTAATCATCATCTAGATCATCGAAAATAAGCAAAACAAAGACCCGCCCGCCCCCCAATAGCGCTTACGTAATACTTGAACGGCCCCTTATTTAATTTCTCTTGAAAGATTTTAGTTTCGAGATAAGTACTATCCAGCGGTATCATTTCAAAAGGTGTCCGGGATGACTCCATTGGGAACTAGTCGAGTAGTTTTTATGGAAGGTTGCTTAAAAACTCGGAGCGAAAAATTCAAACTCGGGGAAAAATTAAATAAATGGTCATCTGAAATAAGCAGTCCCAGAAAGAATAATCATTCGAATGTGCTGCTGAATTATGCATGAATTCGACAAACAGGCAATGAAAGTGGAATCGAACGGCAGTGGTATAAGTATCATTTTGGACATCCGTTGCCCATGGAGCAATATACATATGTGTGTATGTATAAGTACATATGTTTGCATGTGAGTATGTATGTGTATGGATACGGCACTCTTCCTTTAATTGTAAAAAAAAAAAACAATTTTTCCTTTTTGGCTCAATTGCAAAGTATGTAAAACCAATGTTTGTATTTCCTCACTGGCCCTGTAGGTACAATTTAACAAACACGGGCGAAAAATGCAGCAAAGCAATCAAATAATAAAACTCGATTTAAGCATCAAGTTTTTTTAGAAAGAGAAAAGAAAGGGGCTCTAAGTACTAATATAACTTCTTCAGGTTAGTTACTGTAGTTGCAGAGGAATTGTTTGGGGAAATTGGTCTGTTTCTCTCACTGCAATAATGGGTCTTGTCAGAGAGATAGATACTTAATTTGAAACCAGCACCCAGAGACAAGACAGAACCGGTTTTTAGTGGTTTGGGTGTCAGAAGAAAATTTGATGGATAATGTGGATAGAAAAGCGGGAATTGGAATGTCCTCAGCATGGCTGTTTCCTATTCCTTTTTTAAATGTCCAACATAGCTCGCCAGTCGTTATACCTGGATTTGCTGGATCACATCGCGGTTTTCACTTGGTATCCCCCTTCTTCTGCTTCCACCGGCAAGTACCAATAATACTTTCTGTGACGAAATATACTTGCTCAGTCCCAAGTCAAGACGCAAATACGCTGACTCTTTGCCTGATGACCGCACGTACTTCGCTTTGGCCTCCTTCACTACAAACCCCATTTTCCACTTCTTGTTTGGCCAAAAATGTTGTTATTGTTGTTTTAGCAACAAAATCACTCCTCGAAGGTTTTGGGGAGTGTTGTCGAAATAACAGTCTTTGGCCGGATATGAATCCGGTATGCTCCGGTACTCCCTTGCGGTACTGCCCGACTGTCGTGGTAGCGATTTGGTATGACCAGTGGAACCTTCTAGGTCATGTCATCCCTCCTTCCGAAAGGAAAGAGAAGATGGGTAATGAGAGGTGGGAGGCATCATATCCGTAGATCAACCATCGAGTTGCACATCATTACCTTTGGCCAAAAATGTCAATTTAGTTAGCATACGGCAACAATTATTAATTTTTATTTCATGGATTTATTAATTATTTTGGTGTATTTTAGTTCACAGTTTTAAAAAACACATTGCTTTAAGATTTGCACCGAATATATATAAATAATAACCGCATTTTTCACTGTACTTATACATATTTTGGAATGTATATCGATACATAACCATAAAACCCTTTCGGGAAAGGTGTGCCCAGTTACTTTAAAATTGTTAAAAAAAAAATACAAATTCTTCGAAAAACCATTTTTTTATGCTAAGGGGAATCTTGACAATCTACCCTGTCATTAAACACACTACACCCCCTACCCCAACATCAAATCTCAGAACCCACTTCGAAAGTATTTTCATATACTACGCAAACGGGCACATTTTCTAAAGTTGGAAGGGGATTATTCTGGTAACTGAATTGTAATACCTCTCATGAATATGAAATGGTCTAATAAGTTTGATTCGAAATTGGTAAGTATGGGAAGGAGAAGAGATGGACCCATTAAAAAAAAAACCTAAATGATCAGCACGCTAAGCTGAGCCGATTTCGCCATGCCCGTCGGCATTTTTCTTTGAAATATGTACATACCTCAGTTTTAAAGATACGGGTCTATGGTGTGGGTACGCCAAAAGCATCGGACCAATTTAACATATATTCAAAAGCACGGATTTAGGGCTGCAGCTAATGAAAATAAATAGCTAGGAATGTAACATTTTGCACCTAGTTGACGTATCACACATGTAAGGTGGTTAGTCAATACCAGTAAGTTAAGGCAATAGAACATATAGTCCAAGTACCACCGATTCTTAAGATAAACGTTGGTTTGGGAGTCTATTTTTCAGTGAAGGTAGGAAAATCTGGATTCACATTCATTAAAGCTATGGGGGCTTCTGCACCAGCGAAGCCAGCTGTCTCCTTACTTGTTTGCAATGACTTTGCGGTCGCTATATCTTGTATTACATATGTACATACATACCTACATATATACATATGTATATATTCAATGAAAACAACAAACAACGCACATCATTCACAGCAATTTTGTTATGATATTCGAATGTAGATAACAACTAACTACAATATTCAGTCTCTCAATCGCACTATACTCTTACAAGTGTTTACTTCCTTGCCCTTTCATGATACTCTCACACAGATTCGTTTTATATATGTATGTTCTGGATCCATCTCTTTTGTAACGCACACGCATAAATTACAGGCTCTAAAAATGCGAAACCAGAAGCTTTTTGGCAAATGAAATTCAAGTTTCATCAGATTGGTAATGACGGGTAGAGGCAGAAAGCTGACCGAGAGGTCAAAACTAACTTATTCAAAAAGTAATGCACTAAGAGGAGCAGTCGTTTTTATTTAAACGCAAAAAAAATAATATCATTAATGAGATGGTTGAGGAAATACTTGGGTAGGAGAATGTTTTTATCTAATAAATAAATGGCGTTACCCAATGGGCGTTGAGTTAGTTGCATAAGTAAATTATTTCTGGCAGATAAATGTATTTATTGCATCCATTATATTTAAAGTTATTGCTTTATTTTGTTCGAGGCGTTGAACAAGTACATACTTACAAACATTTAAGTGCAGCTTTAAGAATAGAAATAATACTTATGTACATACATATGTACATATGTATATGCATTTTGCAATCGAATGGGTTGTATACTAAAGTGGGTTGAAAAATGCGTTTTCTTTCACATGGAGGTAAAGTTTAGGCTTTAATAAATTAAATAATTGATCAGATTTAGTAGTTGCAACAAAAACTAAATATATTTGGAAACTTATATGTATGTATGTATGTATATGTATTTCAGCTTTTACCCGCGGGTACGCTACCATTGAAGCCATTGAAAAGGCAAGAGTGGTCAAATAACCACAATAAAATTTTTGAAAGCACATAATTATTTGACTCTGTAGAATTAAATCAAAACAAAGTAATAGCTGGATTGACGTTTATGAAATCTGAATACCTGCCGACCGAATGTGGTCATTTGACAGCATAGCGAACATTTCATTGAAGCATTGACAACTTTATATTGTGGCAAGGGTGCAGCGAGGTCATCATAGAGCACACGTCATGGTTTGGTGAAGAGTGTATCATAAAGGCATAAACTGTCTACAGCCGAATGATCAGACCGCTTAGGAGCCTGTATTAAGTCAATAAGAACAAACATCATAAGTGACATTCATGAAAGTTATAAGACCTTCTGCACCAGCGAAGCCAGCTTTCTCCTTACTGGTTTGCAATGACTTTGCCTCCAACACCGACTACGCCATCCACAGTACTTCTATACAGTACACCTCTCTGCGTAGGGGTAGGCTGTTTAAATTTGTATAGCGGAATATGCTAGTAACTTGTTTATAAGAATATTGTTTATAGCTAAATATTTTTTGGGGTTGTGCTTTATTTAATAAATATTTTTATTTAAAGTTAACTTAAGTTCATTTTATATTTATCTGAGGGCTATTCGTTTTTTTTTTTAACTTTTATAACAATATTTTTTTTATTTTATAACATTTTTGCAAATGACCAGGGACGGATTCAGATGAGGGGTCCAACTGGAGTAGAACGTTTGAATGGATTCTTCTTCTTCTTTAAATGGCCATCTAACCGCCTGAGCGATTTTGACCGTCCAACATAGCTCGCCAGTCATTTCTTCTTTGCGCCAACTGGCGCCAATTGGAGACCCCACGAGATCGCAGGTCGGTCTCCACTTGGTCCTTCCATCGGAGTGGTGGTCTTCCTCTTCCTCTGCTTCCACCGGCGGGTGCCGATAAGTATACCTTCTGGGCTGGAGCGTCTTCGTTCATTCGCACGACGTGGCCTAGCCAGCGAAGCCGCTGTGTTTTAATGCGCTGTACTATGTCGACGTCTGCGTAAAGCTCATACAACTCATCATTAAATCTTCTTCGGTACTCGCCGTCGCCAACGCGTAGAGGCCCATAAATCTTTCGCAGAACTTTTCTCTCGAATACTCCCAATGCGGCCTCGTCAGATGTTGTTAGTGTCCACGCCTCTGCACCATATAGCAGGACGGGAGCGATGAGTGACTTGTAGAGTGTGATTTTCGTGCGTCGAGAGAGGACTTTACTTTTCAATTGCCTACTCAGTCCAAAGTAGCATTTATTTGCAAGAGCAATTCTTCGTTGGATTTCTAGGCTGGCATTATTGTTGGAGTTTATGCTGGATCCAAGGTAAACGAAGTCCTTCACTATTTCGAACTTTTTGGTGCCAGCAGTGGCGTGGGTGCCAAGGCGCGAATGCGCTGACTCTTTGCTTGATGACAGCATGTACTTCGTTTTGCCTTCGTTCACCACCAAACCCATTTTTTCCGCTTCTTTTTCTAGTTTGGAGTACGCAGAGGTTACGGCACGGTTGTTAAGGCCGATAATGTCAATGTCGTCAGCATATGCTAACAGTTGCACGCTTTTATAGAATATTGTTCCAGCGCGGTTGAGTTCTGCAGATTGTATTATTTTCTCCAACATCAAATTAAAGAAATCGCACGATAGGGGGTCACCTTGTCTGAAACCTCGTTTAGTTTCAAACGGCTCGGAGAGGTCCTTCCCAATTCTGACTGAGCTGGTGGTGTTGCTCAATGTCATTTTGCAAAGCCGTATAAGTTTTGCGGGGAAACCAAATTCAGACATAGCGGCATATAGGCAGCTCCTTTTCGTGCTATCGAAAGCGGCTTTAAAATCAACAAAGAGGTGGTGTGTGTCGATTCTTTTCTCACGGGTTTTCTCCAGGATTTGACGTATTGTAAAAATCTGGTCGATGGTAGATTTTCCAGGTCTGAAGCCACACTGATAAGGTCCAATCAGTCTGTTCACGTCAGGCTTCAATCGTTCGCACAATACGCTTGACAAGACCTTATATGCGATATTCAAAAGGCTGATTCCGCGGTAGTTGGTGCAGTTTGCAGGATCACCTTTTTTGTGGATTGGGCAAAGAACACTTAGATTCCAATCTTCGGGCATGCATTCATCCGACCATATTCTGCACAGAAGCTGGTGCATACGCCTTACCAGCTCCTCGCCGCCATGCTTGAATAGCTCAGCAGGCAAACCATCAGCGCCAGCTGCTTTATTGTTTTTTGAATGGATTGGCAATGTTAAATATTCACAGAGATTTCGAAGTTACTCATCACGGTGGGTTTTAAGCAGGTTCACGTCCCTCCATTTTTTCCTTTGAATGCTCGAATATGCATTAAAATAAGATGATATGTTGATTTTTAGCATTTTTCCTTGAGCTCTTTTTTAAAAAACTCATTTTAAAAATGTAAAATACAAAATTTTGAGATTTTTTGAATTTTTCTGGAAAACGTTAAGTTTTATCTTAAAACTACCTGAGACAAAGTTGTAGACCTGAAAATTCTCTACAAAAACGGTGCGAACAGTTTTTATCTACGAGTCACCAGTTCTGAGATATCGCGATTGCAAATCTAATTCTATAAATTATTTATAAGAACATAAATGCCACGTATAGACTTTTCCGGATTTTTCTCGAAAACGGTTATATGTATCGAAACATTTTCTTTTACCGTTTGTTCGTCACGAAGCTCCTCATTGACAATGAAAATAGTTATTTTTGCAAACCCTATAGTTCCCTAGCTAGAGCCAAATTTGCTCCATGCGTGATATCAAAAAGTAATAGTGGTTTAAATTTAGATATCTTGTATAACGAAATTTCGATAGAGCTAAATTTTTGTGGAGAGCTTAGGTTGACCCCCAGAAAGAAAAGTCCGTAACGTTATATGTATGTATGTATGTACATATCGTCTGTCATTCGAAAATTTAAGAATATATTGCAAATATATAATAATTTTACTGTGTAAGTATACATATATGAGTGAGTTTTTGTTATTCTTACCTCCGATTATTATCTTCCAACTTTTCTTGCGAATGTTGTATTGGAGATTTCAAATCTGGACCCCCCCCCCCGAAAAATTTTCCTGGATCCGCCCCTGCAAATGACATACATACATGGAATCGAGATTTATTAAGGTATGTGTTTAACAATAATTCCGAACCATTTAATTTAGCGTTTACGATTTATTTATTATTTATTCATTTTCTTTCAAGCATGTGCATGTTGCAATAGTAACTTAGAGGCTAATATTAAGTGAAAGAAAAGTTAGGCATTCTGTAAAATATAGTATTTTTTATCGAATACCGCCATATACTAAAATAGATTACCAAATACAAAATATTTACAAATATTAACAAATATGTGGGTCGATCAGGGTCATTCAAAGCATTTAGTTAAGGTGTATGGTGAATTTATTCGTTGAAGTAAATATGTCTAATATATACTAACGTTAAATTATGCGAAATAAATAGACATGTGTTTAAAAAAAATTTAAAAAACGTTAAGCAATCTTAGTACAACAAGCTTTCGAAGTATACTTATGTATATTTAAATAACGTTAATATCCAAGAATAATATTAAATATGTAACAAATGGCGCCATTTCAAGAGGTATATATCAAGTCCATATCAAAACAGATACTTTCAGACAATACAAAAGTAATACTATGTCATAATCATATTTGAAAATTTTATAAATCTTTAACAAGTGATATCATGCTGCTATTTCATTACGAAATCTTGTAAAAGTAGTACATATACATATTACATTCCGAAGTTTTATAAATACTCTACAATTGCAAGCTTATACAAAGGGCGCCGTTTTGATTTGTCTTCAATTCTTGGGTATTCTTTTTTAATAGTAAACTTAGACCTTTCTCGCTGATAGTTGAAGGCTTGTAATAAAATTTTTTTCAAGGTTTTTGCACATTAGTAGTACATTTTTAAATCAAACATGCATTTTATTGATATTAAAATTCACATAATTAGTTCATTACATCACAATCAATAGAATACTTATTTGTTACTCTAATATTAAGGAACATTTTTAGACAATAAGGTCAGTTCGTTCAAATACTACACAATTAATGGAGTATTCAAAGAGTTTGTTTAAAATAGGTAAAGTTTATTATTTTTCTGGTAAGTTTTTCCAAAAAATCCTGAACATATCAGGAATAAGGGGACAAATGTTCTTCAATATACCATTCTTCTTTTCTTTACTTATGCCATTTTCTTTTTTACAGTGAGTCGGATCAGGTATACCCTTTTTCATGACTTACTTTTAAATAATCCATTAATATTTTAAACTCACTATTGTACTCTGTTTTGTATTTAAATGCAGTAATACCTCTATTAACTTCTAATTTAAATTATATAGACACGTAGAATTTTACACTGTTATCGTTATTATCCTTTTTCTTACCGAAGTATGATCAATAAAATAATGAAAATTGTCAAAATAAATATTTTAATAAGATTAAAGACCAAAAAAGCATCATTCTTATCGTTCAGAGTATAAAGGCAGTATATTTTCATGAATACTGCCTTTTTACATTGTAATACTTCTTAATTTTTATTTAGTCTTAGAAACTGAAGATATTCTACACATGCCACTAAATTTAAACCTTATTTTATCGTTGAAATTACATTCTGACCGATTTATTTTATAATCAGCTAGTTGCAAGACATTAGAAAAATACGTACATATATTGGCTACAAAATTCCTAATAGGCAGTAAAATGAGTTTACTGCCTTCTTGTTAAGGATGACAGTAAAGGAGTTTAATAAAAAATGTATATGAATTTGAGCTTTAATAGTTTTATTTTTAGAGAGGAGGTTTTGCGTGGAAAAGTAATATTTGCGATTAGTGTAAGTCCTCAGAAAAATTTTGTTTACCTAAATGATGGTACATTTTCCCTTGATTTGGTACATTTTTTTTGCTCATTTAGTACATAATCAGAAAACTCATTTTCCACCCATGCCCACAATTCGAGGCCGCGAAGTTCACAGAAATTTCAATTCGCTTCGCAAGTGACAATATGCGTGTTAATCAATCATTTAAAACATACTAGATTTCACAAGACTTTTATAAGGAAGAATGACATTTACGAGGCGATGATATATTTATGACACGATCGAACTTTAACTAACTTAGAGCTTCAAGATCGTTGTATACGCTTCTTATGAATAAGTTCAGTATTCAGTCAAAGAGATCCACGTTTTGGAAATAAATCGGGTGTACTTACATATAAGTATCTACATATTGAGTGCAAGTAAGAAGAAAACAATCAAACGCTGGATAAAAGTCTCTCATTATTTTCGCTGTGGAGTAGGCAACAGATTTTAAAGTTTCATTCGATTGCCGGTAATTATAGTCGTCGCTTTAAACACGTTTTTATGAAAATCGGTACTTAACTTAAAAAGGCATTTTAAATGTAAGTCCATCATAGTCATATTAAACAAAGATTTTGGGTAAAATGAAACGTAACGTTATAGAAAAAAGTAGTTAAGAAATTTTTTATGTATTGCAAATACATAGCATATCTATGACATAAGCGGAAAATTCCAAACTCAAGTTTGGAGTAAGCGTTGTGATATCGCACAACCATAGACACAAATCCGCGTTCCGTGTGGTCGAGCTGCGTTAACGAAAATCAACAAGTGAAAGCCAAAAAACCTGCTACAGAACTGAAGCACAATGTGGGAACGTGCTTCGTATGCGGTGGACGGGGCAATTTCGCTGCAGCCTGCAAAAACCAAAATAGTTATGTAAGTAACTTAACGGTAATGTTAGCGAGGAGCCCTAAATTAATCTTTGTTGCGATAAAATTGTTAATAACAAGTAAGGAAGTCTAAGTTCGGGTGAACCGAACATTAAATACCCAGCGTTAGTTTTTAGAAAAAGGGGGCGTGGTTTTCATCCGATTTCGCCCATTTTAAAAACCAATCTATGCCGAGCCTAAACAATAGCGAATTTGGTGGGAGCGGCCACGCTCCTTGCTTATAAAGCTTTAACCGCTTACATGAGCCAAAAGTACTGAATCGATCTTTTCAAGGGTTATACCATGTCCTATATATAACTTTGGAAAAGAAGGCGTGCCATGCCCATAACTTTTAACGTATTTTGTGAAATTTTTCGATGTACGGATATATGTGTCCATTAATCAATATTTACATAATTTTAAAAAAGTGGGTGGTGGCACGCCCATGGATTTTATTATGTTGTTTGTCCCTATTGAAGATCAGTTTTCATTGCAGATCTTTATGATACTTTCACAGTGGCTTGTTAATAGTGAAATGTTGATATTTTGTTTATTCACTTGTGGGCGGTGCCACGCCCATTTTCCAAAATATTACCAAAAAACCTTTAAACATCACAAATAACATCATCAGGTGAATGAGTGTACTAAATTTTAGCATTATATCTGTATCAGTTAAACAGATATTGCATATTCCGGTTTCCTAACTCTCGTTTAGAGAACTTTAGTCCAAAAAGGGGCGTGGTCGTTCACCGATTTTTCTTATTTTCTGTGGTAGTACTCTACATAAACATAACATACCTGGAACCTAGTTTCGTAAACCTATCTCAGATCGTTCTGAAGTTATTAGCAGTCGAATTTGAAAATTGCTTGACTCATAAGTGGGCGGTGCCACGCCCACTTTCCAAAATTTTGCAAAAATAATGTAAAGAATATGAAAATTGATGTATGTACAAAATTATATTATTATAGCGGTATCAGTTAATTAGATATGGACTTTTCAATATTTCCACCTCCTTTCAATATAACTTTTATAAAAAAGTAGGCGTGGTCGCCAAGCGATTTCGTTTATTTTCTATATCTGAATTTAACACAACAATAGTATGCCCTCTACAAAATTTCGTTATACTAGCATAAACTGTTCTCAAGTTATTAGGAGTCAAAATTTTAAAATTTCTTCAAATATATGGGGGCGGTGCCACGCCCCTTTTCAAAAAATTTGGTAAAATCCGCCTAAGAACATATAAATCAATACATATTGCAAATTTTATCATTGTAGCTGCTTCTAATATTGAATTAACCCGTTTTATACGTTTTTCGAAATTTTCGATATCGAAAAAGGGGGCGTGGTTATCATCCGATTTCGCCCATTTTCAATAGCATCCTACCTTGGCCAGAAAGTAACCTGTATGCAAAATTTCATGCAAATATCTCAATTTTTACTCAAGTTATCGTGTACACGGACGGACAGACGGACAGACGGACAGACGGACGGACATGCCTTAATCAATTCCTCTTTTCAACCTAAGAACTTTCATATATGGAACTCTATATCTAACTCGATTATTTTGTGCCGTTACATAGTACCGTTATGTGGACAAAATTAATATACCCTTGTACTAGTACTAGTACGCTGGGTATAAAAATATATTAACGAACTTATTGTTTTTTCTGACGAGTCGATAAGCTATCCAGACATATGTATTATACATTTTTTATATAAGGAGCTTCATAGAGAGAAGTTATTGAACTTTGATATAAAAAGGTCGGAAATTTTTGAAGGGAAAATCTTGTGACTAAAAAGGTTAGAAGAAAATAATTCTATAGATGTTACTATTAACGAAGTTATTGCGAGGATGGAAAAAATGAACTTTAAATGTGTGTAACAAAATATGTTCTGTGAATTTTTTGATCATTTTTTCCACATTTCATCTCTACGAGTAGTAGAATTTGCTAAAAAAAACGTTGAGAAAAGCTTTCAAAACAAAAACTGTCGTGTGTCGTTAGTAGGTTCATACTATTAACCTGAATTTATAGTACTTTTTTTTAAATGAATTCAAAAAACCGTAAAATACAACAGTTCGGTCCTTTTCCTTTCGGGGTATTTAATGTTCATTGTTAAACATATTGGTATACGCCTACTGGCTGAACTTGCTACCTCATGCAAATATTAATTTCGTTTAAATATTCTTATTATTCTTTTGCAAGATTTAAGACTCTAGAAGCTTAAAGTATTTCCGTCCTTGGTAATCTTTGCGAATTCTAATAAATCACTTAATCGATAAAATCAAGGCAAACCGCTTTGAACGTATTACTTAACTGACATTAATTACATCCATGGCATCTGCAATACTACCTACATTCCTTTAGATTTTCCACGTCAAATCAAATATTCTGAAAACCATTGCGGGCGTATCAAATCAATGCTTGGATGAAAAACAAACAGCTGAAATGCGTCAGTGAATTCAATTAACAAAAAAAAGCTGAGGAATGGTCGCTGATGGCATAGCTTAGACCGTTCGTTACGATTCCAACAAATTTTCCATAAGTAAATACTTAATTTCATTTTACTTCACAATTGGTAGAATGGGGGAAAGGTTGTAATCAGTGGTGAGGCGACTGACGCAAGGCACAGCCCTTCGAAAAGGAGGATGTGGTCGCTGCATATCGTTAGGTAAATTTGGTCTGGGCGTTTTGTTGCAATTTTTAGTATTTCACTAAAACTTCAGAAACTTTTCTTTACTTTTGTTTCTTGGCTTTTTGCTTTTATTTTATTTTAAATCGGATTTTAAGGCGCAAGTTATGGCTTTAAATACCGGTAAATTCTTTCTTTTACTTACTACTTAGATACTTTGAATCAATTTTTTTCATGCAAACGTCCTTTAATAACAATTACTGACAAAAGCCAAGTTTTTTCAGGACTTAAGTTGAAATTCAGCCCTTACCAGTGTGCAACTGTGTATCTATTTATTTTTGATGTTGTTTTTATCCGGAAACATGAATTATTTAAATTACCTAGCTTGCTCCATCTCATCTCCAATTGTTATTTTTTCTATTCTGTGACAGATTTGCATAATGAACTTAAGAGAACGGAATATTTAATTTTTATATAAAATATAACTTAAATATACAGTAATAATTCTATCATTTACGAGAATACCCACTTGTTCTGCAATAACAAACCATGCTTCATATAGAGAGAGGATCTTTAATATATCTTGTGACAACATCGAATATGTTAAATTGGTTCCTTTACGTCAGTGGCGGAGTCAAGAGGGTCTAAAAATACTATTTTTTACAAGACACAATAGCAATAAAAACATGCAGGAACAAATTCCAAAAACCCTAGGAAAATTCCAAAAAAGTTGTATCAAAAAATAGAGGTTTAGCGGTAGCAATTTTTTTTTAACTACCACTGAATATTCACTAGCATTTAATGATAGGTCAAATCTTAAGTGATTATTAAAATTTTCACTACAATAACACTGCTTTTTAAAGAATAAAATTAGGATTCAAAATAGTCAAAAGTAGAAAACCGTATTTCAACTTTTATTTGCCTTCTTAAGTGCCAACATTTCAAAATTATCATCGGTGAGATTTTGACTTGTCGATCTATTGACAACTCCTGCAAAGGAAAAAGGTATTTCCACTGGCGCAGAAGAAGGAGGAGGTGTGTATTTTAAAAACATTTTAATTATTATAGGATATCAGCGTAAAGCATCCATGCTAATATCATCGTCATTCAAGTACGAAGGTACTTCGGTTGCTATAGCTACGCCATGGGAGCTTACATATTGACTTACATCTAAAAAATTAATTTAGGTACAAAAAATACTCAGGTTTGGTTTATTCAAACAAATACCTTTGGGTTCGTTATCGAATTCTATAAATCGTGTTTTAGCACGCGTGAAAGACTGCAAGTTATTTTCTTCTCCCTTCGGTTGGGTTCTAATTTCCATCGCATATGCTTTTAACTTGTCCCGAACGTCGCGTCGTCAAGAATATATGACTCAGCACTTTCTAGCCAAACTTTTCAAAATTTTAGTTTGATTTCAGGATTGATGATCAAAATTAGAAATTTCAAGCTGGAAGCAAAGTTCAAATAATTTATACGACTTTTGTTGAATTTTTGATAATCCCAGCTAAGTTTTAAATCTAACCGCAAACAAGTAAGGAAGTCGAAGTTCGGGTGAATAGAACATTAAATACCCAGCGTTAGTTTTCAGACAGTAACCTGTATGCAAAATTTCATGCAAATATCTCAATTTTTACACAAGTTACGGACGGACAGACGGACGGGCATGCCTTATTCAATTCCTCTTTTCAACCTAAGAGCTTTCATACCTGGAACTCTATATCTAACTCGATTATTTTGCGTCGTTACGCAGTACCGTTATGTGGACAAAATTGTAATACCCTTGTACTAGTACTAGTACTAGTACGCTGGGTATAAACATTGGTGCAGTGAAATAACTCCCAAATGAAATAACTCCCAACAAAAAAATGAAATAACTCCCAAATATTTTCCATGCAAGTTGGGACTTATTTCATTATCAAACAGCTCCCAATTCATTGGGACTTATTTCATAATTTTAACTGGGAATTATTTCATAATGAAATAACTCCCAAATGAAATAATCCCCAATAAAATATCTTTGGGAGTTATTTCATAATTTTTGGAAATTGGAAGTTATTTCATTTTTTGGGACTTACTTCATTGCTTGTAATCCAGGCATTGGGAGTTATTTCATTTTTAATGGGAGTTATTTCATTTTTGTTGGGCATATTTTTAGCGAACTAACGTCATTGACACTAATTCGCATTAAAAAAGCGAACTAAAGTCAGTACATTTTTTTATATTCCAAATTTTCATTTTTCATTATCACCTTCGACTTATGATCATGAATCTGAGATTGCGACATAAAAAAATTTTTTTTTGTTGTTAATTGGTGAATATAGAATAAAAGTAACACACAAATGCAAAAAAAAATTTTTTTTTATTTTTAATTTTTTTTTTTTTTTAATTTTCTCAACATGTGGTGGGTGTATTTCTAGCTATTAGTGTCCTCTTCACTTAAAAGAAAATAATAATCAATATTTGTGCAAAATTAAAAACATAGATTTCGCCAACCGTCGTAAAAACAATAAAAAGTAGGTGGTTACCAACGCTAACCACCGTGACGTAAAGAGTTAAAGCGTATCACGGTGTATGGAGGAAAAAAAAGTTGAAAATGTCCCCCCCCAGTTTGAACACTTACCTTATGAGGTTTTAAAAAAAAATTTTTTTAATTTTTTTGTCACCCTGTAAAAACAGCGAAATTTGATTTCTTTCTATAATTTCTATATTTTACGTTCGATTTTCAAAAATAATACATTTTTGGAAAGGTATGGACTAATGCAATATTTCATCCATAGAAACTATTACTCCATCATGCCAAGTTCAGCTTTTATTTTAGTTTTACTCAAACCAACACCCTGTATTGGAAAAAAAAAATAGTTTTCTGAAAACTAAAAAACAAAGAATACTTACCTGCATATATATGGACGAAATCTGACACGGGTTAAACCCTTCACAACGATATATCGTTCTTTGAAATCAAGGCTCAATTGGAAAAGTTATAAGCAAAAAACGAATTTCACTGTTTTTACAGGGTGCCGAAAAAAATGTTTTTTCCATTTTTGAAATCACCAACAAGTAAGCATTCGAACCAGGGGGGGACATTTCAAACTTTTTTTGGCGATACGCTCTAATGTACATACCATTAAAGTTGGAATACCATACTAAAAGTCAGAAACGTTTAGATTTACCAAGTTTGTGAAACAAGAATTAAATCAACTTTTTATTCTAAAAAATGTATAATGTAATCCATTTTTTCAGCATTGCGATTTCTAGCATTAAAGTAGACCACATTAAGACCAATTTACTGGCGGCATAAATTCTCGATTGCAATTTTGTGGATATCAATGACGCTAATTCCCTGTTCCTCTTTACTAGTTTGGGCTCTTTGCTAATCTTTAGCAGTACAAACATCCCACGTATGGAAACCGCCGACTTCGTCTTAACTCTGATATGTATGTATGCCAACACCTCTCGCTTTGTTTATGTCAGGCTATTATGCAACTAAATACTAGCGTATCCCAGCAACTTATTATCGTTCTCCGATATTAGGGACTTCTTTTCAATTTTGCAAAACGAGGCAACAGATCGCAAATACCCAGCTAACCAAAAGTTCAAAAAAAGACTCCTTTCGGAGCCATAAAACGCACATTTCTCAGAGCTTTACCCTCCGAAATGAGCTCCTTTCGGAGCCCAAATGGAGCGATAAATCGTTCTACGCGGGTACTCCAAACGGAGTCATAAAAAAGAGTCCGAAATGAGTCCGATTCCGATGAATTTGGAGCGTTTTATAGCTCTTTTTAAATGAACTTCGGAGCCTTTTTGGACTCTTTCCGGCGCCTTTTATTCGTCCATTCGGAGGGGTTTTGGAGCCTTCTTGGACTCTTTTCGGACCCTTTTATTGATGATTTTCTGAAGCTCATTTGGGGTAATTTTTTACTCCTTTTGGGTCATTTTGGAGGTTCCTATCGACATTTTTATGAAGCTTTATAAATAATGAAGAGGAAAGATGCTTTTTAAAGTTTTATGCAGATTTATTGACACAAATCTGAAAATATAAAAATTGCTATGTTAAAATGTTTGGTCAGTCGCCTACTAATAAGCGTCATGAAAAATGTGATCTTTACCTTCTGTTAGGTAAAGCAAAAAAAACCTCAGAAAATGCTCGCAAACGTTCACATATTTGAACGTTGCCGCTCATCTACTCTCCTACGTTTATTTTCTCTCAATTCTCTGTACGCCAACAACAACAAGGGTCAGAAAACGCTCAAAATTGCTCATATAATGGAGCCTTGCGGTTCATTCGCTCTACTATATTCATTTCTTCTCTCAACGCTCCGTAAATCTTCATAAAAAAGTGGTTCTTCGGTGTTTACTCCGAAAAGGCTCCATTTACGGACTCTTTTTGGACGCTTTTTTCGGAGCGCTCCGACTTTGGTAAGCTGGGTATAGGCTTCGGAAAGTTGAAGAGTAAAGCTGCACGATGATTGGACAAAGCACTGGGAAAAAAATCACGTACAGGTGGAGATTTGTGCTGGGCTACAATTGTTGTTAAATGATTTTTGTTTTATTTTGTGTTTATTTGCTGAAGTTCGTTATTATTTATGTTATTGTTTTACTTTTTGTGTATGTGGCTGCTTGGTTTTCGTGATTTCTGTACTGCAATTCATTTGCCTACCAGACCGTAAATAATTTACCATACGAACACGGTGCTAAATGTTTTCTACAAAGGTGGGACAAAAGCTGTTGCTATGAAACTTTTACAGAGCAGTTTCCAAAAATAGTTAAGTTCACTGAACTGAAGAGGATACGTAAAGGTGTCTGCATACGGGTCAGACGGCTCATCAGTAAATCCTTTTCCGTTACTATAAATCTTTTATACAACTATGCTTTCGAATAGTCACGCTGGTGTGATTGCCAAGACGCGAATGCGTTGATCCGGTTCTTAGCTTTTTATTACTGGTTTGGAAGTAGGCTTAAAAATCAAAAGGAGAAGAGCCCATAGAGTTTTTCCAAGTAGTAGTGTGAATGGATGTTATTTATCCGAACCGAGCGAATATTTAAAAGGCTGGAATCATGCTATTCGTCTATCACAAGGTGATCGATTTGGTTGCGTGTTTTACTATTAGGGCAGCATGGTGGGCATTGTTTTGTTTGAACCTGGTGTTGGATATGAGCGTGTTTCGTAGTGAAGTGACGAATGTTTTGAAGTTTCCAATAAAAACTTTAATTTCATGACAGAATGCCTTTGTTCTGTCAAATTGGGAGTCTCAAAGGGGAAGCAGATGAAAAACTTCGGAAGTGGAAGCAGCATTTAGGTTCCTGCAACCTCTCTGTTGGTTTAGGCCAATTACGGTCCACGGTCAAATACGAGAAATGACCTAGCGACTTTTTTTATTGGTACATATTGCATCCTTTAGTAAATAAGATAAACGACGTAACGTCAGCAAGCGCATAAACCTAACAGCAGCTATGTGCCAACTACCGTCACAACACAGTTCAAAAGTACAAGCGTGATCTACCTAATAAAGGCTAGGAAACCAGTTAACGGAGGGGAGTCGTATCCCTTACGAGAACATCATTAGCAAGAGTTTCGTAAAATTCAATCCTTTAGAGTTCGGAAACGAGCGATAAAAATCCTGTGCGGTTATACAAGGAATGGTGCCCCCCATAAATTCAGAAACAAAAAGTCAGAATGAAAAAGTCGGAAAAAACTTTTCAGAAACAAAAAGTCAGAATGAAAAATTCAGAAAACTTTTTCCAGAAACAACAAATCAGAATGAAAAATTCAGAAATCACTTAACAGAAAAATGAATGAAAAATTCACAAAATCTTTATACTCCTCCGTAACAATAATCTGGAGGGGGAAATCCGATATTTTTAGAATTTTGAGAGATATTTGCAGTTAAAGTTCACAATTTTTCTGTCATTTTCATGTGGTTGTTGTAATCACATTACCCTGTGAGAAAAGAGTGGCACGCGGAAGGACATCACCGAGGCGGTAGCCACGGCTATGGCACACATCCGGAGTTGGAATGGCGTAGCCCAGGGTTATTTTTTGAAGCGCGGCCGAAGGCCGCCTACGCGGAAAGGTGTTCTGCACATAAAAAACGTGGATCGGGCCCCGAATTGGGGATCTGCGCCAAATTTAATGTTTTTTCTGCCGTCTGGCTACTTTCTGAATTTTTACTTTCTGAATTTTTACTTCTGAATTTTTACTTCTGAATTTTGACTTTCTGAAAAAAAATTTCTGAAAATATGTGTTTCTGAATTTTTGCTGTCTGAATTTATGACGGGAGCCACAAGGAATACCACAGAATGGTGCCCTATAAACCTCTAAAGTTCTAAATGGTTCAGAATAGTACGAACGTACTCCTATGGCTGAATCGATTTATTTCCTGAATCGATTTATTTCTCGTAAGTTATATGAAATTGTCTTAAAATCAGTTATCTCGACATTTTTGCTTGTTTTGCTTGTTGAATTCAATTCTATTTGTGTTTTCCTTACCTTTAATTTGTGACAGCAACTATGAAACAAAAAACGATTTGCAAGAAAAACGACAAGAAAGTGATAGAGAAACAAGTAAGGCAGACTAAGTTCGGGTGGAACCGTGTAAAAGTGATGGTGGTAAAGTGTTGTGGAGTTATGACCTATAGTCTTTTTAAAGATTTTCTAATACCATGTGGGCAGGACCACGCCCATTAGGTTTAGCTAAATTCTTGTGAAGCTAAATCAGTTACTTTAATACCAAGTTTACCAATGCAGAAAGGTGTACTACGCAGAAGGAATTAGTATGGTGTAGTTCAGGGTTTTTTAAAATTAAATTTTAAATTTTGCACATACGCGGTTTTGCACCCATAGAAGTGATATCTCAAATGAAAGGTAATTTTGTTACCTATCCAGTGCAAACAAAATTTTAAAAATCGGTTATATAGCATTGATAATATTTTCATTTAAAAAAATGCTAATCAACAGTTCGTGTTGCTCGCGTAAAATCCTATGGGCGTTATTTATCTTTTCAAAAGGAAATAAGAACCATGGGCTTTATTTCTTTTTGCAGATGGGCGATATTTCCATTTAAAAAGGAAATAAGGCCCATGGGCGTAATTTCCTTTTAGAATGGGAAATAACGCCCATGGGCCGTAAGGGTGTAGATGGATATTTGGGTTCCAATTGAGTCCGCGTAAGGAAAAAATTAGAAATTTCTTTTTTATAGACTTAATTCGTTGTATATGGTTTTGATATACGGGACACCAAACACATGAGCAATCCTCAAGTATAAGGCGTACTAACAATGTGTAATGGGCCCAAATGGCTCCCCTGAGGTTATGTGAATGGATTTAGAAATTGTGTGAATCGAATGCTTTGCTGAAGTCAGTGCAGATCAAATCCGTTTGAGTATATAGGAATAGCTGAAAGCTTAGCAATGCCTCTGTAGCTCTCAATATCTGAAATAGATAATGTCCCTGGAATGTAAGCACCGTCCCTTCAGAAAGTGCAATTAACAGGTTTAGGAGCTAATGCATTGGAGAGATAAAGAGAGAAAATCGAAGTCGTGGTGATCTTTTCAAGATAAACTGAAAACAGCACATGGCGCTTGCTGTCTTAAAGCAAAGTCCACTAAAAAGACAGGTCACAATATGGGAAAATGTTATGAAAAAGGTACTATTTACTTCTCCCTGCTGGGTAGTCACATAACTCTTCAGAAAATACGATCTCGATTCATAGATGATTAAGTTTTCTATGTATGAACATATTTTGCAACTCCATTCAGCTTCAATATATTTACAAACCGAAAGAAAAAATTTATTTAAGAGGGAATAATAAGAAGAAAAAAAGAAATATTAATTCCTATCTCCCCTAATTCTGTACCTTCAGAATTGCTGGCTCTACATAGTGCTGAAACAATAAGATCCTTGGGCGCCAATCAGGCATACGCATTCGCGCAGCATACAAACACTTAACTGATGCCACTTACTCAAGTGCGACATCGTTACGACGAAGAGAAAAACATTTCAAAGCATTCGTTTAGGTTTTTGCAGCTTCAATGACTTTGAAGTAAAATGCTGGGAAAGAAAATAAACACAAATGATATAAAAACAGTATCTAGTAAGTACGCTAAAATACCGACGAATGGCAAGGTGGTTGTAGTAAGTGGAGGAAAGCGATTTTCATTTTATATGACGTCCGGATGAGCTACGTAAGATGCAATAATAAAAATGGCGTCTGTTAAATGTCAAACGCAGTAAGCAGAAGTAAAGTTGGCGGTAAGAAACAGATGCTGAACAGCATAGCCACTTCAAAGAAACCCTGCCATGGACGAAGCGAAGCAATAATACAGCTCTTCAGTGTTTATTTGTATGTACTAGTATATATGTATGTACATGCATATGCAAATACACTTAGAAAAAAACACACTTAGAAGAAGTGGAGGTATCTCTTGTGATAAAAGTATCATGGCGAAACGCATTACATGCCAGGCAAAAATTGTCTCCCGAGGAAATCCATGTTCCTCTCCGCCACCAAGTCGTGCCTGTGCCTGATTGACGGCATTCAGCGGCCAACTCAGTGTGAATGTATGTAGGTGAGGAACTGGCGATGCACCTTTGGATCAAATAGTTATACGGTTTGAAACAATTAAATAAGAACTGCCTGCTTAGCATTTCGTTATGCAACATAACTCTAAGCATTTTTGCCTCACTATTTAGGTGGCGTTCCGGTGGCTTAACTAGACAACCCGTGATAGTTCTGAGTTCGGTTTTTCCAGGCCTGCAACTTCTTCCAGAGTGTTGTCGATAGCACTGACGACAATGATGGTGGCGCGTAGCCCAGAACAGGCTTGGCAAATTTTCCTCAATGAAAATACCTCATCAACAGAAGCGCCAGTTACCAATATGGTGCAATTATCTGCCTTAAGATATGATCGAGAAACCCGCTGTTGGGGAAAAAAGCGTATATGTATATGAACCAATTAAGGAAGAGAGGAAAAGAACCAAAATGTGTAACCCCTTCTTTAATCCTATGTTGTTTTTCCTGATTTCCACCATCTTCGATTGTCGGTTCGGGTTCCTGTCTTCTCTGGGCGCTTGTTCAATTCCTTCCTCTATGATCTTAGTTAGCCCCGGGCTTTAGCATGATGTGTGGATAAAGTATAAAGATCAATATATATTGCACTTCAATAAAACGTATGTACCTTGCAGATGAATGCCGTTAAAATGCTATCCACGAAGTGATGGCGTTGATGATTTTATGGTGGCGCGAACAAAATTCAGGGGCATTAACGGCACTGACGATTTTATAGTTAAAGGGTTTCTTTCTATTGTATAAAAACACTCTTTGGAAGAAAAATTAATGGCATTACCTAATCCTTAAAATTAATTATTTATAAATCTGTTGCCAAAACTTATTTCATTTTATAAAAATTCACCATTTTACCCGACTGTCAAATATATATTGTCGGTAGTAACACTCCAAAACCCCGTAATGCATAAATCCAATACCGTATAAGTGATAGTACCTGGGTGACCGAGACTTGCTCGGTATTTTTCGAATTTGCCGCATAATCTTACTTACCAAGAGCATAAACTTCCAAAATAGATTTCCAAAACTTCACTAACCACAAAAAGTCACTTAACATACATTGGCGACACCTGTTGTGTATTAAATATTCTGGTTGGTATACGCCCTAAAATACCTTTCATTTGATACCCATATTGCCATATATTTAAAAAAAAATCGGAAAGGTGGCAACCCTATAAGCTTCCTTTAGTGGCAACATCCAAGTAGAAAATCTAAGAAGGAAGCATACTATCCATCTACCATATTTTATCGAAATCGGTTTAGCCTTTCCCGAGATAGTGGTCTATATCTGAAGGAATAAATAAAATGCGTTCAGGTGGCAACCCTATATGGCAATCCTACGTGAAAATATTTTGGTTTATATACGGCCTAAAATACGTTTAATTTG
The DNA here is from genome assembly GCA_951509765.1 of Sphenella marginata. NCBI lineage: Eukaryota > Metazoa > Arthropoda > Insecta > Diptera > Tephritidae > Sphenella > Sphenella marginata. Next base: position 32,071,043 of record OX608082.1, on the reverse strand, counting down.
ATACCCATATTGCCATACATATATTGCTTTATATTAAAAAAAAAAAAATCGGAGAGGTGGCAACTCTCTAAGCTTCCTTTAGTGGCAACATCCAAGTAGGAAATCTAAGAAGGAAGCATACTATCCATCTACCAAATTTGATCGAAATCGGTTTAGCAGCTTCCGAGATAGTGGTCGATATCTGAAGGAATAAATAAAATGCGTTCAGGTGGCAACCATAGCTGGCAATCCTACTCGACAATATTTTGGTTGGTTACGGCCTAAATATCTTTCATTTGATACCCATATTGCCACATATTGCTTAATATTTAAAAAAAATTGATATAGGTGGCAACCCTAAGGACCACCCCAAGTGGCAACACCAAAGTAGAAAATTTTGATACAAAGCATAGTACCTGTGTACCAAATTTCATTAAAATCGGTAACGTCGTTCGGGAGATAGTAGTGGATATACAAATATACAAGAATAAGTCGTTTAAAGTAATAAGATTTAAGTTTGGCTGTTTTTTTCACTTCAAATTCCCAATTTTTATACGAATATCGACTTTATGGAAAAAGTTCCCATCAAAATCGATTCTTTTAATTATTTTCCAAACCTACGTAGCTGCCTTTTCTTAAGAGTAAATCATTAGATATCAATGGAATGGGCCTATATAACTTATTGTGACAAATGTCACTTACGCGGTATTACAATTTTGCGCTAAGCGGTTTTACTGTGTCACCGACGATATGAACATATGTATACCGTTGTTGGATCTTCATTTTTTTCTCGGTGTATGTATGTACCAGTTTATACATATGTTTCCTGCTTTACCACTCCTTTGCATTTCGGTATAGCCAGCATTCGATAAACCCTCCCATACAATATCGCACAGTACTTGAGTTTTCCCTTATCTAGTACTCTTGAATAACGTCTTTATTTAAGTACTTTTTTTTGCGGATATTAGTGCCTTCTTAATAATAACATGTTGGCTGTCACCATTTTTATTTAACTTCACCAATAGTATTCGTACAAGCTTCCGTGCAAAAATAGTTGGGTCACCCATAGTCATTATGTCATAGTACTCACGAAGTTGGCAGTGGTGGACCAATGAAGCTCTCTATTCTATAGTTCGAATGTAACGAAAGGCAAAATCATTCAATCTATACAACAATTAGCATTCGTTTATTTGCGTTAACTACAATGTAAATTTTGGCCAACTAGAACAAGCATTCTTCACTTGTTTTTTAATCTCATTCGGGTCCCGCTTTCTCTGCTGGCCGAATTTGGATATCCATAGAAACACCCTCTTAGTTTTAATTTGTAAATATAAACAATCTGTAGATGCCTTTTTCATAGCAAAGACTCGCTTTTATTGACGGTTAGATTGTACCCGTATTATGACGCTACTTTATTCCACATAAGCAAAACCTTCTGCTACTCCAGTGGAGCGGAGCATACTTTGCTGCTCCCATTAAAAATGTTTGTTTCTCCATATTTGAAATTGTTGCGGTAACAATAAAAGCTTTTGAAGCTTTGAAAAACCAATAGTCCGATGGTGACCGAGTAGGAGTCATTCTATTTTTTTTTTAAAGTCAACTAAGAGGTGATGTGTATCTGAATACAAAATCTAAATCCACAGTGATGAAGCCCAATCAGTATGTTAACGTCAAACTTCAGTCTTTCACTCAGTACGCTTGATAAAACTTTATCTGAGATACTTAAAAGGGTGTTCCGCTGTTGCTGTGAAACACATTATTTTCAAAGGCGACCTACGGTTGTTACGGCACCAACAATGTTTGACTTAGGTTTAGTATCTAAATGTTTGAGGACAGGTAGTGCCTTTACCGTACCTAGAAAATTTAGCGCTGGGGTCAAAAATGTAATTAATTAATGAAGTCTTTGAACTTTGTGGAAGTTTTCGTAAAAAAAGTTAGGATTCGACATCAGCTAATAAAACTAATATAAAAATGCAGATGTCAGAAAGAATGGTGCATATATGTAATTCAGAAAAACTTCCGTTAAGAGATTGGCATACATATGAATTTTTGTATTTTGTCTGTGCTTCATTAGTGTCCACAGTTTATTGCCGATATTTATGGAATTGAAACAAAAAAAAATTGTACGAATTAGTATGACTGTATGATATGAAACACATTTGTAAACCAAGAATGGTTTAAAATTTATAGTAAAATTTTTTATTTCAAATTCACGTCCACTGCTCTTTTTCCCAAAATATTTTTTTTTTTTGAATGCCAAATTTATAACAAAAGTGCTTGATATCCTCTAATTGTATAAAGTGGAAAATTTGGAGTAAAATCTGAATGGTCCATTAACTTTTTAGCAATTACGTTGTCATTATAGAAATTACTAAAGCAAAGGTTCTGTCGTTAATTCGGTTTTACAAATAGAATTAATGACGTTAATTCTCAAAATAATTTCACAATAATTCTCTTTCGACACATCGCCCAGAAAATATTTTATCTATCACGTATGTAAGTAATGAATAAATGTATGAAAAGGTGTTCAAGAAATACGATGAGGCAAAACATTTTCTTGCTTAAAAAATGTGCTAAGGAGTAATGTCAAGATATTATTCTTGATATGATTGTTCTATAAATATGTATAAGTGGTAAAACTAGCTCAGCCCTGCAGTAACGACATGTAACTACGAGCACAATTGATCATTTACATTTTAATTCGATGTAAATTCTATATTCACACAATCAAAGGGAAAATCACAAATGTATCGGGGAACATCATTTGTCACAACAGTGGAATACATACATACCTAAGCATGGAACTTTTTAGTATGCAACACCAACGCCAAGCCACACAATTCCGTATCAATCATAATCGATCAGTGGTATTAGAAACAAATCATCAAAGCACGTAATGAAGAAGCATGACATGTACGGTTCACAGAATCACATCAACGAATCTATACAATGTAGACATACTTCCATATACACTGAAGGAAATTTATGCTTTGGACGACGAAACTATGGACACACTCATCAATTAAATATTGGTACCATTAATAAGTGATGCCAGACAAATTGTGTCCATCCTTAGTTTTATTTTCATTACTTCTGAAAGTGTTGATAAGACACTGTTCTCATATCCGGAATGCCTTCTCAAATGTTTAACAGCATCTATGAATTCGAATTGAGAACAAACGTGTGAGAAGAGTTTGGGAAAATATATTTGGCCGCTTGCAGAAAGCTAATCGGCGTTATGTTAAACATTGCCGTAAATCAAACAGAGATAACATTTTCTAACTACAATTTCGATATTGAACATTTATTATAAAATGCATTTCATAATTAAAGCACATACCGCCTTGACCAGTTTTGCTATTTTGTAATATACACAGCTAAAAACTTTAACCTAATTTTGGCATATACATATGTATGTAATACTCCTATATTGCTGGAAAGCACATAGTACATTCCCCCATATCAGAGTGCAGAAATATAAAAAATAGAAAGAGAGATCCGATAATGGAATGTACCTAAAATGACAACTTCACTTTAAAAAATACATGGGCGGATCAAGCCTTCATAGAAAAATCGTTTATATTTACATGTTGAAGAAATTATTTAAAAATTGTTAAAAGCAAAAAATATTTATAAACCCAAATATATGATGGTGAGGCTATGCTTTGTGTGCAAAAAAAATACAGATAAAGAAGAACATCCTCATGCGTAAGTACATATGTATGTATATTCCAATTTTTTGAAAAGCTAATAAACACATTTTCCAAACCAGATTACCCAAACATGCAGAGCTTCTCAAATGTTCTCATAGGCCACTTTCATTTAGTTTGCTGTTTTCTTGGCCCCTTTTGTACTTGAACCGCCCCTGTAATTATTTGAATTTTCAGTCTATTTGACAATTTACAAGTTTACATTTATACTACTACAAGCTCAAAAATTGATGTAGTCTGTCTCGTTTTGTTTTCGTTTTCAAAACACATTACGAGCCTATCCCACCCGCAATAATAGAAGTATTACATATGTACATATATGAATTTTGGTTAACGCATTTTTAAAATGGTTAACGCATATTTTTTTTTTTTAAATTTTTGTAGTAAATTAAAATCTTGCAACAACTTGTAATTTCTTTCGATTTCGATTTAAAATTTATTTAAAAACAAGTAAAGAAAGGGCTGTCTTCGGCTGTGCCTAAGGCTTTATACCTTTGAAGAATACGCATATGGGCATTTCCATAGAATGGTCAACCAGAGCAAAAATTTTAAATGTTAATAAAAATAAATTCTTGTTTAACCCTGTTATACAAAATTATCCAAATTTTTATAAATATAAAGCTTTGGAAGTTGATTTAAATTTTTTTTATGAAAAATTGGGCTTGAAACATGAAAATTTTTTTTTTCATTTCCAGCCAGTTTCTTTTCAATTTTTTCACTTGCTCGACTTATACTAGCGATCCTTTTTTGCAACAAAATACCGCCATGAATATCAGTTAAGACCATCAAAATGAAAGAAGAGTGAACGACGATGTCTTAACTGTAAATTTTTATTGAAACTTTTAACTCTTCCTGGATCGTACGTTCGCGACCAAAAAAATACATTTTTTGTTGCCACTTCTCATTGCTAAAGCCAGTTGAGTGCACTTAATTGAAAACCAAAACTACTTCTCTTGAAGGGTTTACCAAACATTTTTTTTTAATTCTCAAAGTTGCGTACGTTCGCGACCGTTTTGCATTTTGATATATTTTTTCCTACCAAAAACTGAAGCAAGAAAAAATAGGTTGTTAATATACTTTTTTTGCATGGTTAATAATGGATCATAGGGTTTTGAATAATTTTAATGAAGTTATTCATAAATTTTCCAACCATACATTATAGTGAGTATACTTTATGTTATGCAAGCCACTTTCGAGTCTTTCGGTGTGAGCCGCGGGATTTCAGTAGAGTCTAATAATTTATGCTATCTTCTTTCTTTATAAATACAACATATAAGATTTAAACTTGTGAATTAAGTGTTCCTATTCATATAATTTGTAAAACATTATGTCGAAAATAGGAAAGAGAGTGTATGGAAAAATCGTACGTTCGCGACCGGTATTTAAGCGTATATATAAAAATGTACTGAAGATATTTTAAAGCTAAATAAACGAAAAGAAAGTCACTTTATGCCACTTCAATATGTTATCAACCGTTTTGAAAAAATCCATTCCATTTCGCTGAATTTTGAATTTTTCCAGTTGCACAAAAAAGTCACTTCCATTTTGCGTACGTTCGCGACCACATGTTTATTGGCCCCACAGTCTAAACTAAAAATCGAGCAAACCTGCCTCTTGCACCTAAAATTTACCTTCCAAAATGCTATCAAAGTAGCAAAAAAAAAAAAACAAAAACCTATGTTTACTTTGTTTTTTGGCCCATAAACGCGTACGAACGTACTGTTCGCGACCGTGGAAACACCCATATGTACATTTTTTAAGTGTCGCATTCTTACTTACAATTGGTAAAAACTCTTCACAACTGTTAATTTAAAGGATACAAAGCTCAAACCACATTTATCGGAGGCATCGATTGTAAGGAGCTACATATATATTATGTATGTATGTAGGTACAATCTGTTTGATGATTACTACACGCATTACATAATATTATATAATAAGTACTTAACCAGCAAATTTTTACGTTCCAGCTTTTGAACTGCAAAATGTATAGCCCTAAACCCATTTATCGAAACTATCGATTATATGGTAGCTATAAGTTATGTTGGTCCGATATGGCTGATTTTCACTGCACACGTTACACATAAAATATGTACCACACCTGCAAAATTTCACGTTCATAGCTTTTCAATTGCAAGAGTTATAGGCCAAGATCCGTTTATCGGAACAATCGATTACATGGGAGCTATGCGTTGAATAGGCCCGATCTTGCTGGTTCCGACAAATGATTAAACCTGGCCTGCTGGAAAAATTTAATGGAGATATGTATCTCTAAAACTGAGGGACTAGTTTGCGTTCAAACAGACAAACGAACAGACGGACGGGCATGGCTAAATCAACTCAGCTTATCTCCCTGATCATTTCGGTATTCTTAATGGTGGATCTATCTCTTCTTCTTCGCATACATACAAACATCGGGCCAAAGTTGTAATACCATTTCATGTTCATGAGAGGTATAAAAACGCATAAACAACAACAAACATATTCTTAACAGTCCGTTAGCAAAGCATAGACGGTTCTTCCAAAGCTGCCTTGGTGGTGTCTAAAAAAATTGCAAGTAATATTAAATATAAACCGCGAAATGCCTTTTAATGTGTATTTCATGAAACAGGAACTTGTAAACAAGTCGTTGTTGTTTTAACAACTAAAACACTCCCCGAAGGTTTTGGGTAGTGGAATCGAATTGACAGTCCTTGGCTGGATATGAATTCGGTACGCTCCGGGGCTCCCTTGCGGTACTGCCCGACTGTCGTGGTAGCGATTTTGTAAGACCAGTGGAACCTTCCAGGTCATGTCATCCCTCCTTTCGAAAAAACTGAGAAGATGGGTAATGAGAGGTCGTCACTTTCCTTACCTAGCACTGCCATCGAAATCTTCTAACGAAATACTCAGGAACCTGGTGGCTTCAAAGCCTTGAGGACTTTTTTTCGCTACTCAAACAAACAACAAATTGAAAAACATCAATTGAAACTAACAATTTCTTTTCCAAAAGACAAATAAGGTCAACAAAAATTGGGAAGTATAGTTATTGACTTTATTTCCTAATTCACATGGAAAAATCGTCAATACTGTCTACAGCATGTCGACAAAAATCACTCGATACCTTTCCCAAATTGTCATTTTATAAGATGATATGATTTTTGAAATTATTTGAAAAAGCGCAGCAAGAATTTGGAACAAAATATCGAGCAATTTTTAAAAGCGTTTTTTGAATAATTTTAAAAGTCACATCATGTTATAAAATTTAAATTTGGAATAAAAATCTTAAAGAATGTTGAACACCGTTGACGTTATTTCCTTTAACCTTGTTGCCTGTCACCAATAAAACCAAAATAAAATGTTTGGGCGTAGCGTAAAAATGAATGATGCCGAAAAATGAGCTTTCGTCACTGTTAAAGGGTCTCTTCATCACGTTCTTGATGTCATACTCTGCAATTTTGCGTGTTCCACAGTTCCTTCCTTCTCGTAATCTTTTCAACTCCTACAGCACCGACGTTCAGGCGCGCCTAGCCTCTCTGCGTGCCTTCTAATAAGGCAATGCCCAGTTAATACTTCAATTAACTTAGGGATTGGGGAAATTTAAGACGAAGATATGACGTGACCTCTTTAGATCCCATTTTGGCCAGGTTTGCTTGGATAAGCTACACCCTGGGGTTTGTTGCCATCTCTTGTTGGATTATTGGTATGTGTATTCATTAACCATTAGCTGCACGTGCCGAAGGGTATCTAAGCGTTCTTTATCGTGTCCTGCCTTGCAAGCTCACCTGCCTTAAAGTTTCCCTCAATGCCTCTATGTCCCGGGACCAACATGAGTTTTACACAATCCTGCATGGCCATCTCTTGGAGAGATCGATGGCATTTAAGTGCTAGTTCAGAATTGAACTTCGGAGAACCAAGCGATATAATAGCGGCTTGACTATCGCTTAAAATAAAGATTTTCTTGCTGATAGTGTGTTTTCCTATTCAAATCGCGGCTTCCATGATTGCCTTTACCTCAGCCTGGAAGACACTACAGTCATCAGGTAGTCTGAAAGAGAGTGATAAGTTGCGGACCTTTGAAGAGAGCCGTTACCTAACCCTCCCATTTAATTGAAGGCCATCGGTGTATGTATATAGATATACTGCCTTCTGTCATCAGACTCCGCCCAACATTCCCTACTGGAGATCATTACTTTAAAGTTGCTAACTACAACTGTGGTGGTCGCAAAGCGGTCTGTGCTTTCAGGTAGAAAACTTAAATTATTTAGTATCTATGGTAGAATGTCCCGTGGTTCGTGTTAACCTGTTTGACCTTTCCCTTAAGCATAGGGCTGGCTTGCAGCTGCTCGGTATCCTTCCATATCGAACTGCAGAAGGCCAAGAATGACCTGAAGGACTTCGCTTGTCGTGGTCCTTAGAAAATAAATTATTTGTAGGACAATTAACGGGGGACTTGCTTATTTCCACAGAATTAAAATGTTTAAATCTTATTTCAACCAAAACCAATCAATTGAAAATTCTATTAAAAGTTTCCTCAAAAAGTGAAGATATTTTCCTCCAAAGAGTTGAGTTGTTGGTGCCTAAAGAACAGCTTTATATATTTGTTACAACGATGTGGATCGGCGTTAGCCTCGAATACCCGATACTACACAGATTGGTAAGCGATGAACGCAATACCACTCGAACGGTAGCGCCTATGGATGTTGAATTCCTCAAACCCACCCCTAGATCCGCACCTCATTCTGCAACATAAAAATGTAGCAGTTTTCATATCGCCGCCTTCTTTTCTAATGTAGCTGAATTAAAAGTGCAACATTTTGCATTTCCGTATATGGATTTTTGAAGTTTTCATGCTGTTGCATTTGCAAAAATTATTTATCCGTTAGATGCTCTTTTAATTTGTTTTATTTTTTTTTAAATATATTACTCAAATTAAAATAATTTCCAATTTTGAAGAAGATTAATTGTCGAAGCCATAAAAAGTTAAGGTTAGCCTGACTTCGCCTATGACTTTAAACTTTAAAGTTTAAAGTATTCTTTAAAGGCGTTCCAGTGACAGTATAAATGCAACAATGTTGTGATCCTGATATGCGTCTAGATCAACTTTGGATCCGTATAGAAGTTCTGTTCGTTTTAATTTGGAGTAGATTCTTTGACGGCCAACCATCATGTGCTTGGTAGAACAAACGTACATATATGCATACAATTCAAAAATTTGTGTGACTAATCCCCAAAACAGACCGATCCGCCGTTACTCCTCAATTCTAAGCGTCACCGGAAATTTAGTACCCGAAAGATTTTCTAACAGAAAATCATAACCGTTAGCAATGCCGCGATTCTAGCGTACATGTTGCAAGTGTGAAAAACCAACAATGCTACCTATATTTTTGGAAAAGTGAGCGGTGCCACGCCCCCAGGCTATATAAATTCAATTTGAGATAACTCTGAACGTATTTGGTCTAAATTAATGATTTGTGGATATCTTTGTCCTTTAGTCTTTCTTATGTTTTGTTTGCGCTGCATTAATTTCCAAAGTTTAGAGACGATCTCTGTGAAATAGGTTCCAAAGATTGGTGCGTACGACATAGGATAGATATAGTTTTGGAAAAGACCAGGCTATTAAAAACTTTCATTCGTCATAACTCTAAACTTTTTTGGTACAAATTAAAATATTTGTAAAGTTTTGGGGAAGTGGGAGGTGCCACGCTCGCTTTTTGTGTTTTTATACCTAGTAGTGCTTCGCACACAAGGTATATTAACTTCATTGGCCTAACGGTAGTATGTAACGGCATAAACGAATCGAGATAGATATTGACTTATATATATCAAAATGTTCAGGAGGAAAAGAGAAATTGATTGAGCCATGTCCGTCCGTCCGTCCGTCCGTCCGTCCGTCTGTGAACACGATAACTTGAGTAAATCTTGAGATATCTCAATGAAATTTGGTATGTGGGTTCCTTTTCACTTATCTCCGAGCGCTATTGAAAATAGGCAAAATCGGTTAAAAGCCACGCCCTCTTTCTATATATATAATATTTTCGAAAATACAAAAAGAGTGATTATTCAGTACATAATACACCTATAAGGATAATATTTGGTATGCACTTTAGCGTTAAGGCAACAAATACATTTTTGAAAAAATTTTTAAAAAGGGGCGTGGTACCGCCCACTTTTGATATAGTCAAGTTTGGAAATATTATTAATCATAAATCAAAAACCGCTCAAGATAGCAAAACAAAATTCAGCACACATATTTATATTAATACAAGCAATATTTCGAAAAAAAATTATTGAAATCGGGTTAGGTCCACGCCCAATTTTATACGAAAGATTTTGAAAAGGATCATAGATACATATATTGAATATGCTATAACTTTGCTTAAACTAGCTGTATATCATTTCTATTTCACCTCTAAAGTGTTCGTGGGCAAAGAAAGTCGAAAGCACAAAATTTTTGGAAAATGGGAGTGGCCCCGCCCCTTTATGGGGGATTATTCCACAAAACTTTACATGCCATAACTCCGGTAAAAATTGACTTATTGGAACGATATTTAGAGAAAGTGTTCAACATATAAAGCTAACTCTTTGCTGTAGAAATAAACAAAATCGGTGAACGGACACGCCCACTTTTTGAACACAGTTCTAAAAAATTTCTTCGTTAAATTAAAATCGCGATATTTCCATAATTGTATAAGTTATTTAAATAAGATTTTACACACATAATAAGCTTTTTAACCAAAACTAAACTGTATACAAATTTTGTGGATTTTGGTGAAGTAGGCGTGGCGCCGCCCACTTTTTAGCATAAAAGCTCTGCTATTTTCAAAAGCGATTGCTTGGAATTTGAAGAATGTATTTCAGTGAAATTTTGTGAGATACTTCCCAATAGTATGTAGTATACTCCTGCCGAAAATTACGCAAATCGAATAACAAACAAGCAAGATTTACGGGCAAGTAGTTAACACTCTACTGCCTTTTTTTTATTAATTTTTTTTATTTTCATACCTTTCATGAACATGGGGAATGCTATTTATATTTTGTTATTTAGTAATAATTTAATTTACCACTCACAACGAAGTGTTTTTATCGAAAACAATCAGTTGCCTTTATAACAAATTTTCAGTTATTAAAATAGGCCTGAGTAAATTAGGATACCAAAACAGATCACTACTAGGTATTTAATGTTCGGTTACACCCGAACTTAGACTTCCTTACTAGTTTTTTTTTTTTGCTTCACTTAAAGTATTTGAAAAAGCATAGCTAGAAATATACTTGGTTGAGTTAATGATATTTTATATTTTGACATTTGTTTTACATAACAAAAAAAAAAATTGGGAAGCCGGGGGCGGTACCAGGATCAAATAAAAGTTAATTCGATATATCTTCGCAATTATGGACATATTACGATCAGCAAAGGGAATGAAGGGTTACGAAGTTCAACTCCAACTTAAGCCAACAGAATAGCAAAAGGGTGTAAATGTTTTCAAATTATTTATTAACATTTAAAACGAAAGTTGTTACCGCAATAGAATTGACCCGTTAGTCTACGGTTGGCTTTAATTCAATATACATACATGAGTAAATATTTATTTGTGTAGCATACACATAGGAGTTAAAGTTAACGGGGTTTGAACGGGCAAAACTGATCCATAGGACATGCTTAAACAAATCTGAACTCAAAGTGATCAGAACTGGCATTAGTCGGTATAGTCTTTTAGGACTCATGCTAGACTAGTCGCATTTTTTACAGAAACATACACGAATACACACAAACAATTCCCGTGATATTTTGATAGTGATACAGACTTATTGTGTTCACATTCACGAAATCCATGTGACGTAATTTTTCCGCCAAACTATTGGGAAGAGAATTTTACTTCTTCTTTTTGAAAAATCAGTGCAATTAAAACATTGCGCGACGTAGTGTTACACTCAGAGGCCACCCCAAAAATCATACATTGAGTAGAGCTTTGCCGAAATAATATTTTTTCTTCGCTTATTTACAAAATCAAATTTTTATTTATATTGGACGAATTGTTTGCTATTTATTTATTTTCCTTCTTCTGCAATGTTTTCAGTGCGATTTGATAGGCCTGTCAACCAGCAGTAGAGCAAATAGTTGAAAAACTAAAAAAAGCAACAATAATAAATACTAGCAACAGACAATCGTTTATCAAACGAACGAAAAGAAAGCCTTCAGTTATCACCCCACACAAGAGCAAATTCGTTGCGCCACAGCACAGTGTAACACTCAACTCGAGCGGCCAGATAAACTAAAAATCTTAATATCTGCCTTTACATACATATGTACATACATAAGGCAAAAGCACATACAACGAGTACCAGTGCAGGAGGGTAGCAGCTCGACCGTTCATAGCATCATTCTTAAGTGGTTGTTGTTTTTGCTGTGACCGCAACAACAGCCACAATTATTGTATAAATTAACGTCACAAACAAATGTTACAAAAGCCACCAATGAAGTGGAATGATGCGCTACAACCATGAAAAAGGAGCCTTTCAACTCCTCTCCAACCCGCAAAGCAATACCCACAACACTATCCTTAAAGTATCTTCTCTAATGCGACTTTACTCTTACAAGCAATTTGGCTTACAAATGTCCCTAATTTATTGTACTTTACAACTTTGGTCTGTGGCGCACCATTTGGTTTGTGCACAGGGTATGGGGATTTCGTTTAGTAAGGCACTAACTGCTATAACTTTACGTCTTTTAATAATGCGTAAAATTTAATGTACAAATACACTATTTTGTCTCATCAACTCGTAAGCATTCGAGTGCGTTCCAGCTCCCTTAACAAACGCTCACACTTCATCACGCGCAACTCATTCAATTGTCAAGATAAATGCGACAAGTGATTCTCAGATTTATGTAATTTTTGCGGTTTTGAGGGCGGCACTAAAACCAACAGCTTTTTACAAATAATTCACTTGAGTGTGCCACTTGTGAATGTTAACAGTTGATGCTTTTTATTATTATTTTTATGGACTTCCAAGCAACTATTTATACTACTTACAATGGTACATCCGTTTTCGCGGTATTGTCAATTTAAGTATCACAAAAAAAGCTTTGATTTATGTCCTTGACTGGACATTAATGATGTATAGTGGTAGGGAATTTTTGCAATGAGCGGCAAAAACAAAACTACACCTACATACATATGACCTTTTAAGAGAAGTACAGCAGTACTTTAATGATTTTAATGAAAATCTGAGTTTTGCATATTTTTAAGAAATTTCTTAGCATAACCTACGTCTATTTCCCCTCCGCTTCAATTTATTTACTTGTTTTTTCTAAGGCATCTAATACAGTAAAGAACCCAAACTCTTATTACCACAACAGATTGTTTTATTGTACAGGAATGACTCTGGGTTTTTTAACCGTTCAAGGTCTGTTACGAGCTAGTATCGAACAGGGGCCGTAACTGTTATGAGTTTTTTTATAAAAATCGCCAATTAATCATTATTTTCTGTGTTTTTTTTTTTAATAAAAATCAGCAATAATACATAGTTATCTTCAAGTTTTATTTTTTTGATCGAATAAAACTTTTCCTTGAGCGATATTTTATTCCTCAAAAATAAAAATTACATGTTGAGTTTTAATTTTTTTTACGGATCGAAAAACTCAAAAGGCCGCTGCGAGTTTTTGAGTTATTTTTTTCTTTCAGAAGAAAAGGTTACGCGAAAATTCCCTTTGTATGTTTTAGGGAATTTTTAACCATTATCATAAGAGGTATTTTATTTTAGTCATCGTAACCAATATAAATGAGAGACTTATTTTTTTGGTTACGAATAACCATTAAGTCAACCCACTCGACAGCAAACTATTTTTGCTGAATAGTGGTAAATTTTTCCTCGAGGAACTTGCAGAAATTGGTCATGCCACTCCAGCAACTCAAGTTGTTTTATATTGTTTGAATATTTTTGCTACCGATAACAAAAAAAATCATATTACTTACAATAATGGTTATTGTTAACCAAAAAATGTTTCTCTCATTTATAATGGTTATCGTGACCAATATAAAATATGTCTTACGGTAATGGTTAATTATAACCAATATTTGAATACATCAGTATTAATGGTTAAATAGGACCTCTTTATCATATTTCTTATAACAGTTACGTCCCTGGTAATTTATAAAAAATATTGGTTGGTATAATCTCGCCAACATAGGTACATATTTAATAATTCAAACATATTTATAGACACATACATAATATGTATGTACATACATATGTATATGCACATAGGGGCAGTGACTTTTTGGGTTTTTCGACCGGTGCAAAAAATTAAAACTAAACATTTAATTTTTATTTTTGAGGAATAAAATATCGCGAGGAATAAAATATTTGCGATCTAAAAAATAAAACTCAACCATAAGTTTTATTTTCGATAAAAAAAAATAAAACTAAAATAGGAGTGATAAGGTGTAATTTATATAGGTTTCCTCTGTACTAGAATAATTACTCTATTCACCTTTAAAACCCCTGTTAAGAAACTAGCATTAATAGCAATAATGAAAATACGGAAGAATAAAATTAAATAAGAGGTTATTGATAGTCGCAGAGCAAGTCTGAGAGGTCACAACCAAATTAATGCAACGATTCACTCATTTGGCCCTTTAAGAAATTCGAGCAAAACTATCAGACTTGCTCTGCATAAGATCAACTTAGCATCTCAACAAAGATTACTTGATACGAAACTATCTCCCGCTCATCTGACATTAGATACATAAACAATGAGGAGCCAGAAAGCGAAAAATGCACCAAAACAATTTGGGAAACGAACCCTCCCAAGACATCCACTAAAAAAATCCGGATCCTCCCGCAATTGCAATGGAGTCTAAACCAATTGTTAGAAAGCTGGTTGTGGTCCCTCGCAAAAAATCTATTTTTGTGTCTAGGTTCCATCCTCACACTACGGAAGAAGATTTGATATACTATATTTTGTCTAAGGTAAAAGATCGTAACTTAACCGTTAAAAAGTTTAATTTCACGTAGCAGAGAAATATGGCTTAATTTAGAATTGATGTCGCTGGAAAAGATTTCGACGCTCTTTTCGACAGCTCTTTTTGGCCCCTCGGTGCTCTTGTTCGGGAATTTGAATACCGACCAAATAGAAATGTTCAAAATGTAGCAACAATCTCTCGTAATAACGTTGAGCCAAAAAACTGAGTACTAAGCCCATGACTATCTTTTATCAAAATGTCAGAGGTTTAAATACCAAATTAACAGATCTTTATTTGAAATCTTTCTGTTGTAACTATAACGCATAGATGTTAAGTAATGATTAGATAATGCTAATGATTGCTAATTAACCTTCTTTGGGAAAATTCTCTAATTGATTAAATAATTAGAATTAGTTCTACTAATTCCCATTAGATAATCGAGATTTTTTTTCTAATGGTAAATCTAATTGCAATTAGTTGCCATTAGCAAAAAGAATTGGGTTACCTTTACAATTAGAAATCTAATTGACTTCTGCTAATGCAATTAGATATTCAATTAGCTACAATTAGAATCAATTATTGGAGCTAATTGAATATCTAATTGCATTAGCAGAAGTCAATTAGATTTCTAATTGTAAAGGTAACCCAATTCTTTTTGCTAATGGCAACTAATTGCAATTAGATTTACCATTAGAAAAAAAATCTCAATTATCTAATGGGAATTAGTTGAACTATTTCTAATTGTTTAATGAATTAGAAAATATAAACCAATTGCATCAATTGCTAATGCTAATGGGAATTTAACATGTCTGCTATAACGTAATTGCTTTTACCGAAATTTGGCTAAAACCTCATGTTTTCTACTCTGAATTTTTTTGTAACGAATATCAAGTATGTACATATATAGATGTGATCGCTTGAACAGAGTCGGGGGTGGAGTTTTATTTATTTATTTATTTACCTGTTTGCTACATCCCTCCAGCATCAGATTTTTTTTACATGCAACTCGTCTCTTTGCTCAAAACGGTTCACTTTTTGACTAAAGATTCTGACTCGATGGTTGTTTTAGGTGATTTTCGCCTACCTCATATATCGTGGAAGATAATCAATGGAAACATTATTCCAAATGAATCCAGGGATTCAGGGATTTCAATTCTGATTCCGATAGTAATCAGAATCTGTAGCCACCCTGAATATTTCACAGGCGGGATTAGCTTTAATAGCGAGTTTGGCTTCAATAATTTGTATTTTAATTATAAAAATAAGATTATGACCGCAGGTATATGTTGGTCCAATCTTAGTAACTTGCACTAACCAACTTACATACACATGTAACAAGGACTGCAATAGTTCACGTTCCTACATATGTATTTAATTGCAAAAGTTATTGCTCAAACCCTGTCTATCGGAACCTTCGATTGTATGGGGGATATGTGTTGCATTGGTCCGATCTCGGTTCCAAATGGATATGGCAAAACCGACTCAGCTCATCTCCATTTCGGTATACGCATTGCTATGAATATCTCTTCCTTTTCTCATACTTGCAAAACTTGGACCAACGGTTTAATACCATTCAATGTACATGAAATTGTATGTCAGAGGAACGGTGACAGGAACCAGGTCAATGAAAATAAAGACAATAGCGTCGTTAGCCTTACTTCCTAATTCAAGCGGAAATGCTGTAAATACTGTTCTTAGCATGTCGACTTAAAACCGCGCAATTTTTAGTTTACATTTTTCATTTTATATGATGATATGAATTTAAAATATTTAATGGCATGACTTCGAAAAACAAAATTGCACGATTTCAAAATGTCACAATTTAAAAAGTTGTCACATCAGGTATTTAACATAAAGACCCACAATAGATAGGTAAGTTATTCAAACTAGAGATTGAATTTTTATCGTTAATGTGAAATCTGTGAAATTTTCATGTCCATAAATAATTTTTGTAATTGGTAAAAGCATATTGCGGCGGTAATTGATAAACCAAAGCGAGCATTACTTCATAAGTCAATTGCCACGAGCCGCAGTGCGACAATTTGCTTGCAAATGTGCCCGACATAATCGCTGGCAATTTTAAAATCAATTAACGCAATCTGAGCAAAATTTTAACTAAACGAGTACAAATTGAAGGGATAAATGATGGCCAATGGTCAGTGGAAAAACATACACAGATACATCAAACTTATCATAGGTATTTGCAATTTGGTGTGGACATGTTACAACAAATGAAAACTGCCCAAACATTTTATTGTTTCTGTCGTTCCCGCCCCTTAACAATTGTTTTGCTGCATGAATTACATAAATGGTGTGGCACATGTTGGAGTTGAAAACAAAAGATAAAATCGACAAAAATTTGGGTATTTACTGATGCATGGCCAACAAGTCACCAACTTTTATTAGGGTAGAAATCACCAGTGCAATTGCCGAAAGATATAAATATGCGCATAAGTACGAGTAGTATAGATCGGAAGCCAGTGAGGCGGAAATCATTATTTACTGTGAATCCTCTTTTACTATTACTTTCATTGAACATCGGTAAGGTTTGTAATGTGTTTAAAGCTATTAATTGCCTGTAAATGTATGTAGGTGCGCATTCGGGTATTCAAATAAATGTTTAACAATTAAGAGCGTGGCCGAACACCTTTGTCAATTGTATTTTTTTTGGGATTTCGTTTATAATATGCAGAATAATTGTGGTTGCGTGTCGTCAGTTTGATAGAATGCCAAACCTCAATATGAACAAAACTTACCTAATTAATTACATTAACACTTCCACATTCCTGGGACAACAATTAGAAAAGTGTCTGTGCTAAGTGTTCAATCACCCTTCGTTTTGTATTGTTCCGCACAATTGGTTTTCGATTTAGTTATGGGTCTGCCACAGTCAACACTTGCCACTTCCACGTTTCATTCATAGCATGTGTTCAAACTGGCCATCTGGACTAAATATTCCTGTCAGCCTATCAATTTAATTTGCGGTCAATTTTATTGACTTTTAGATCAAGCACACTCTGTAAAGAAATCGACCGACTAATCTCTTAAGGGAGTGGTTCGACATTACTACCTTTCGTCTGCATAACTGTTCCCTTCTATGTCATTGGCATAGTTTATTTAATTTGTACAATATGCTTATAACGGAAGCCTACTTACCGTACACATTGCGGAACAAAGGGGATCCGTCGGATAGTAGGCGTTCAGATTACATATATGATCAAACAAAATTTTAACCCGTTTTAAGAGATCAGAACTCACATTAGTCGAATCTCATCACGGATTCATACTGGGTAATGGCTTTTTTTGTAAGCCAAGTGTAGTTGAAAGCAGAAACATTGCATGAGGTGACCACAGGCATTAAGTATCACATATACACACGTATGTAGTTATAGTATGACCATTGGTATTCAAATAATTGATACGCTTGTTTTGGATTATATTTTACATCAAATTACATAATTTACACCCTCACTTTAAGCCCGAATGACAAAAGTGTTTTATACGATATGGTAGGGGCTGAAATCGCAGGACTTGTTCATTAATTTAGTAACGCTTACATTTTACTAGCAACCAAAACATAAATTTTTAATGGGACAGCCTGGAGTATTTTATACGATTTGTTAAACAAAACTATCCGAAACCTTTTTGAAAAACTTACCCATTGGATTTAAGAAAACACAGAAAACATGAGAATTTGCCTGAGAATTTTCTATTGACATCATCGTTATACATATTAATATTTAACCATTTTTCACACAATTGACATTTCATTATGTAGGTATATCCAGAAGTTGTCAAAATAGTTTCGAAGCTGTTAGGTAAGCCATTCCAAGCATGCAGTCTTTCCCAAGTACATTGTGGCAAATTCCTTTAGGTAAGGCATAAATACATTTTTTGTTGGCTGACGTCGATTTAAGCTCAATGGGTCAAATGAATGGTTTTTGAGACAAGAAGTCAATTTATAAAGTGTACTACATATTTCAAAAAAGTGATAATGGCATTTTTAATAAACATTTTTGAATACCCAAAAATACAAAAATGAGTGTCAGGTGGCAACCCATGTGTTAAAGCTAAAGCTGCCATTATGGATACTTAAGCAGCCATTATGCATGCTTAGCATAGACTTGACTTGACTTGGGAACTGCCACTTATCGTTCTGTTTAATGAAGTTTGCATGTATCCGATTACCCTACTTGACTTGACATAGAATTCTGTTGAGTTTTGATTTTCTATGTAAATTCTAAGTTTATCGAGCGACGTGAGAGAACTGTGTGATGCCATACCTTTTTTTTAACATTTTGATTAAAATCCTCCAACTATTCTACAGAGATAAGAATTTCTGGATGTATATTATTCATATGGCAACCGCAAAACTTAAGTTTATGACTGAATTTAAAATTTCTGAAAGTAATATCGCAAACAAAAGAGGTCGCCCACATATTGAATACAGCGAGGGAAGCACGAGGCAAAAACCAAAACTTGCTTCCGAAGGTGGCGCGAACTAACGTCAATGGAATTAACGTCAGTGACGTTAATTCGCACCCAAAAAGCGAATTAATGTCAGTGACATTAAGACGCATGACCAAAAACGAATTAAAGTCAGTGCCGTTAATTCGTATAGTATTTTGACTTTACACGCTGAGAAAAATTTCATTAATTTTTACTACGCAGCACTTTAAAGTTGGTCCAACTCCAAAATTTAATAATTTTTGTTATTTCATTTTATATTTTTTCAAGAACGACATAGTAGAAATTGGAATTTGAAAGACACAACATAAAGTACGTATCTAAAATTTAAAGAAATTATTATAATTTTTGTTCGACGCATCTGATTATTAGTATAAGCTATCTAAAATTTAATGACCATTCTTCATACCTTCTAACACACATAGCAAATATTACTATGGTCATAATGATTTTTCGTTTGTTCTTCTTAAAAACTAAAATAATGATTTATTGAAAGATTGGTATGCAAATTATTTTAGGTTTTAAAGATTTTTTTAAAAGTGAACAAAAATTAGTAAAACTTAATAGTTGGTGAAGAAAAAGTATTAGAATATATCACATTTTAATATTTCGGTGTATTAAAAATTAAAGACTATAGAATTTCCTATTCTATTCTTCAATTTTTAATAAACGTTCAAACCTTTTTAGTATTTTCCTGTAATGTTTATTATCATTTAATACTTTTTCGAATATTTCTATAAAATTTCATAGTTTTTCATTAACTTTTAAAATATTCTTGCTGATATTTCTCTCCGTGTAGTTCGCTTTGGACATGCGAATTAATGTCATTGAGGCATTTGGGTTTGAGATTCGACGAAGTAACGCCGCAGGCGAAAATTTGACTTAGGTCAGATCCCCAATTCGGGGTGTGATCAATGGTATTTATGTGCAGAACTCTTTTCCGCATTGGCGGCCTTCGGCCGCGCTTCAAAAAATAACCCTGGGCTACGCCATTCCAACTCCGGGTGTGTGCCATAGCCGTGGCTACCGCCACGGTGATGTCCTTCCGCGTGCCACGTTTCCCACTTTTTCACTTTTTTGGCTCAGCCTAATGTGCCATTACAACAACCACATGAAAATGACAAAACTTTAACTGCAAATAACTTTTGAACGGTTGAAAGAAATCTCATTTTAGATTCTAAATCCAGACGTGGGTAATCGTTTACGTGGGGTACCGAGCGCTAATACACAACCAAAAATGTTGAGATATGTATCAGGAGACGCGCTTTGGTCCCAGGAGCATGAATATAAATCCGCTGAACCAATATTTTTAGTAGTTTCCGAGATATTTGCAGTTAAAGTTTAGAATTTTCTGTCATTTTCATGTGGTTGTTGTAATCACATTACCCTGTGAGAAAAGAGTGGCACGCGGAAGGACATCACCGTGGCGGTAGCCACGGCTATGGCAACCACCCGGAGTTGGAATGGCGTAGCCCAGGGTTATTTTTTGAAGCGCGGCCGAAGGCCGCCAATGCGGAAAGGAGTTCTGCACATAAATACCATGGATCACACCCCGAATTGGGGATCTGACCTAAGTCAATCCCAGATTCATGATATAATGATCATAAGTCGAAGGTAATAATGAAAAATGAAAATTTTTAATATAAAAAAATGTTCTGACTTTAGTTCGCTTTCTTAATGCGAATTAATGTCAATGACGTTAGTTCGCTAAAAATATTGACCTTAGTTCGCTTTTGGCATGCGTCTTAATGTCACTGACATTAATTCGCTTTTGTGGTGCGAATTAACGTCACTGACGTTAATTCCGTTGACTTTAGTTCGCGCCACCCTTCCGAAGTATCATCCGCACAGGGTCACGATACCAAATTATTGGTTCGTGCTACTTCAATATCAGCTTATGCATCAACAAAAAATTAATAAATAATACCAAAAATGTGCATCTATGCATTTGTATTTAATCGAACTAACCTTTGGAGTAAAGAATTTGCATTTGCATCGGTAATTTATTATTCATTTCACCTACTCGCCGACTCTAAAATTTTGAATGATATATCCATCAGAAACCGTCTGACTGATGCTGAATTATTCCCCCGCCATTAAAGCATAAATAAATTTTCATTGAAAATCCTTTTTAATAGGTATGTACATTAAGGCGCCTCACGCTCCATACAAAAAAAATGGGCACCCTGTTTCCATCGGAATTATAAACTTCAATGTATTCTAAGACCTTGATCAAAATATTTCAAAAAAATATTAATATTTACCGGAGCTAAACCGCGTTTAAAAAACGCTAAAAATATCCTTTTTTATGTATAAAAGGAGCATGAAAAAATATTTTTTAATAAAAAGCACCTGAAGTTTGAAAATTTTATCAACGCAATCCAAATATTGAGATGTATGATGGTGCTCTAGGTCAGGGGTAGGTTAGTGGAAAACTTTAATAACGCAGCCAATTATTGACGGATTTGGACGAATAGGATATCGTTTGAAAGGTATTTTGGAGACGTTTCCATTTCTGCTCCAATGGTCCAATTATACACATTGCGAATATTAGCTGTGTGCTAATACAGTAATAGTATTGATAAAATTTTCAAACTTTCTTATGCTTACCTTTTGCACTCCAGCTACTTTATCTCAGATGCTTTTTGTTAAAAAATATTTTTTCATACTCCTTTTATACATAAAAAAGGATATTTTTAGTATTTTTTTAACGCGGTTTAGCTCCGGTAAATCCTAATATTTTTTCGAAATATTTTGACCAGACTAGAATACATTGAAGTTTATAACTAGAAGCTTTAAGTTTGCGCCAAAGTTAGCTTTTCCCCAACATTTTTAGTTTACTAAAAATTTACGCAACATTGCCTATCACTACGTGCACTGCAGAACGTTCGTTTTGAAGCTTAAAACGTCTTAAAACTGTTTTGAGGAACTCGATGGGCCAATAAAGACTGAATGGACTGGAAATGCCTGCTCACCGAATGTATCAAATTAATACGTTACTCTAAAAATCTATCTCTTACATGTCGCTCGTTCTATTATAAACAGGGTTAACTCAAAATTTTAATTTTTTTAGGTAGTGCGATACATTTTAATAGCTACCCAAGGTCATTATATTCAACGTTATAAAATAGTCAACCTATTATAAATTGTGGTAGCTTAATGTAAAGTGAATCAATTCGGAAAAAACTATATTCCACCAACATACAAACATGTTCTCTGGTTTTGTTAGATCAAAAAGTGGTTTGATTTCGAGTTGATTCACTCTATTAGAAAATAAAAACGCCTTATTTCAAAAAACCCATTTTCTTTTTTGTATGAAACTGTAGTATTTAGAAAATTTTCGTATGAAGCTATTTTTTATTTTTTTTATTGTAAAGTGAATTATCTCAGAACGGAAAAAGTTTGGATGGAATTTAGCATCTCCCTCAAATTAACATAAATATTTTGCCTATCAGTATACTAGCTTAGTATTTGTAATTTGCCTTAATACCTTATTTATTGGCGTGACCCTTCTAGTACCAACTACATTAGCCGTAAAAGTTAACTGTTTGAATATACAAAGCTTTATTTGCGTTTTCCCAAAAAATTAGAATTTTGAGTTAACCCTGTTTACAATGGAACGAGCGATGTGTCTTAATAAATTATTATTATGATTATTATTATAACTTTTTGCCGATATATTAAACAAATTCACTTAACATATTTTGGGTCACCTTGGCCCACATCGGTCCATACATAGTAATACCACGGTGATCATACAAAGGCAGACAGACAAAAATTCTCAAACCGCTTAATTCACCACAGAACGATTTTTTTTATAACAGTAGATCTTTTTTATCGGTATACATGCACGATTAGTCGGTAGTTTAGAAATAAAATTAATAAAAGGATCGTGTTACTAAGGTCAATTCATCTCTTGGGGCTACATCCGTTTTAGCAATTCCACTGATTTCCCGTTAATAGAACAAATTAATATTACTTTAATTAATTCTTAAAAATATAAAGTGACATATTTTGAGGTTATTTCATTAATTTGATTTTTAGTATAAATGATCCCAACCTAGCTTTAGTTATTTCCTACTGCCATAAGTGCTAACCCTAATATCTTAAAATTAAAGTATAGTTTATAATTTAAATTAGATGTGTTCCGTATTTTGTGTCTTGTGTTCTAGAAGTGTAACTGCCTTTTGATTATTCATTCATATCTTAACAAATGCAAGCGAAATGCATTTTGACAAACTTTTTAAAATCCAATTTAAATTCAAAGACGTGTTTTAATGGAATACTCAAAGAAAAATATATAAACAAATTAGAAAAAGTACTAGTTTGTGTAGTTGACAGAGTAGAAGCCACTGATGATGCAACTTTGCAGAAAAAACTATGGCGAGCATCCAACTTCAGCTACGAGGAACGAGTAATGAGTGCATAGTGACACTAAAATAAAGCAAAAAAGAAATCAAATTTATTTGACAAATGCACAGAAAAGCAATTTTCCGTGGACAAATTGCTAGTACAGTGCTAAAAGTAGGGGCATTGCAGTTATAAAGCAAGGGAAGCAGAGACGATGCTAAAAAATATGGTATGACGAAGTTGAAACTGAAGTAAATAACTAGCAATTTCTACTATTTACTAGAAACTCAGTAAATATACATGTATATACTACATATGTATGTAGGTACTCGTACATACATAAGTATATGAACTTGCAGGTGTATGCTCCGATTTCCACAAGGACGGTGTTTATGTGGCAAGTGCATCTTGCATTTCACGCCATGCCTTTTCTTAGATTTTACTGTTTTTTCTATTTTCTTATTTCCTTTGGCTTGTAGCTGGATATATACTCTGTATTTGATTCGTGGATTTTACAAATAGGAGGTGCTTCGATTAAGTACCGAGATGTGGAAGATATGCTTCTGCGCTCGGCAAATGCGCATTAATACAATAAAAGAGTTACTAACAAAAAATAAAATAAAAAGTATTATTTGGTGCGATATACCTTCATCCGTTGAAATTAAGGTGAGCTGCTCTTCAAATTTTTGGTTTAATATTTCCTTCATATTTTGTGAGCCCTACATTTGACACATTTGATTCTAAGCTGATTTTGGCCAGTGCAGCTATCGAAAATTGGCGCTTCACTTTTAAACATAGAAATAAGTCATAACAGCTAATCTATGTTGTCGAATATCAATTCAAACCCAGTTTAAAGCTCATAGTTTTTTAAGATCTTTTCTATAAAGTTAAGGTTAAAAACATAGCTAAAGCTTGATTTTAATTGCACGTCTCGAAACGGCCAATTGAGTATATAAAATGTACCCTACCTTTTTCGCCTCGGTTCGGAGTAATGTTTTAGCATGTAACAATAAACACACTCGATGATGTTCTCCCCTAATTTTTTTTTTATTTTGGGGATATTTGTGGCCTGCCTTCAATGTGAAAAGGGCGGAGCAAATACATATGTATATGAATGTGGTCTAATGTGAAGCAAGCTTTTCGGCGCGAGCTTTCCACACATACATTTATGTACATTTGTACCCAGCTGGCATTTTTACGAATGTTCGGCAAAGCTGTTTTAGAGTTTTCGTTTCGTGTAGAAGAGTGTTTGACGATAGTTCTTCCCAACAGAAAGAAATGTTTATCAAGAGTAGTCGCTTATCAGGCGTATCATAATCGGAAACTTCTCTCATTTGGTTAGTGCTAAAACCTTTTTTATCAGATTTGCTAATGGTTCGACATTATTTTAGGGTATGTAAAGGATAAACTCTTAAAAAAACCTTCAGCCCATTATAAAAAGAGTTCTATTTAGTTTATGTGTAAGCTTCTACATACATATGTATATGTATATGTATGTATGTACATTAAGGCGCCTCACGCTACATACAAAAACAAGTAAGGAAGTCTAAGTTCGGGTGAACCGAACATTAAATACCCAGCGTTAAAAAGCGCTATGTTAATTTATGTGATTTTCGATATCAAAAAAGGGGG
Organism: Sphenella marginata; assembly: GCA_951509765.1. Classification (NCBI taxonomy): domain Eukaryota; kingdom Metazoa; phylum Arthropoda; class Insecta; order Diptera; family Tephritidae; genus Sphenella; species Sphenella marginata. The sequence goes on along the minus strand of OX608082.1, from coordinate 32,045,962 downwards.
CGTGGTTATCATCCGATTTCGCCCAATAGCAACCTACCTTGGCCAGAAAGTAACCTGTATGCGAAATTTCATGCAAATATCTAACTTTTTAATCAAATTATCGTGTACACGGACGGACAGACGGACGGACATGCCTTAATCAATTCCTCTTTTCAACCTAAGAACTTTCATACCTGGAACTCTATATCTAACTCGATTATTTTGCGCCGTTACGTAGTACCGTTATGTACTAGTACTAGTACGCTGGGTATAAAGAATGGATACCCTGTTTCCATGGGAATTATAAACATCAATGTTTTCTAAGACTTTGGTCAAAATATTTCGAAAAAATATTAAGATTTACCGGAGCTAAACCGTGTTAAAAAAACGCTAAAAATATTATTTTTTTGTATAAAAGGTATATGAAGAAATATTTTGTAATGAAAAGCACCTGAGATGATGAATTAGCTGGAGTACAAAAGGTAAGCATAAAAAAGTTTGAAAATTTTATCAACGCAATCCAAATATTGAGATGTATGGTGCTGTTTTTGGTCATATTTCTAGGGGTAGTTATGTGGAAAACTTTAATAACTCAGCCAAAAACAGATTGAGCAAGATCGTCATGTGACATACCTCGAGATAAAGGCAACCCTAGGCATATCGGCGACTAGCATACATAAGATTTTACATGAACATTTAATGGTGCGGAAGCTGTGTGCACGTTGGATTCCACATAAATTGACAGATACTCAAAAAAAGGTTCGTGTCGGTTGGTGCCACGAAATGCTTGAAAAATTCAACAGAGGTGCTTCCAAAAGTGTTTACTAAATCGTGACAGGTGACGAATCATGGATTTATGCGTATGAACCCGAAACAAAAAAGCAATCGACTGTTTGGGTCTTCGAATTTGAAGAAAATCCAACAAAAGTTGTGCGAGCTCGAAGCACTCCGAAACAAATGGTGGCGTGTTTCTTCACGAAAATGGGTCATGTTGCTACTGTGGCCCTTGAAAATCAAAAGACCGTCAATTCGGCGTGGTATACGACCATTTGTTTGCCAAAAGTATTCGGTGAATTGAGAAAAAACAGCGCAAAACGACGAATCATTCTGCATCACGATAATGCGAGCTCACACACATCACATGAAACAAGCGAGTATTTGGCCACTCAAAACATCGAATTAATGGGTCATCCGCCTTACAGTCCCGACTTGGCACCCAATGACTTCTTCCTGTTCCCAACAATCAAAGGTAAATTGCGTGGACTATGTCTTTCGACGTCCGAAGAAGTAGTGGAAGCGTTCAAAAACCATGTTTTACAGCTACCTCAATCTGAGCTTAAAAAATGTAATGAAAAATGGTTTGAGCGTATGGACAAGTGTATAAATCTTAAAGGCGAATATTTTGAAAAGCAAAAAAGACATTTATAATGAAAAATTTTGCTTCTTTCTTATATTTTCTAAATGCAGGTGAAAAAAATAATCAAAATTTTGAAAAAACGTCATATAAGGGCCACCCTAGTATGTATAGACGAAATCGGCTAGGGGCCACTCCGAATTGAACATAGTTCTGAAAAATTTGTTCGAATAAATTGCTAAGTCATTCGGCCAAAATGACTTGATAAAAATTTTGCAGCTTCATAGCCCAAAATGCCATAACGATTAAAATGTATATTTAAGGAAAGCTGCTACCTTTTACCCATCACAAGGGTTAAGCGAGATATTTTACAAAAACGAGCTTGCGCGATTTTACTTGAAACGGATTTTGGTACTCTGAACTGTTGCTGACAAAGCCTCATTTACAGTTTTTGTCGTAATTTTTGTTAAACCTATTTAGGCCAGGAGAACGCTGTGTATGAGAACAAGAGTCTGTCTTTTTGAACGCAAATACGAACCTGAAAGTATTAAAATAGACCTGCGTAAATTGGAATACGATAATAGAACTTCGACTTCCTTACTTGTTTATTTATAAGTGTATGCACAAAAAATAGCGGTTCTTACTAGAAAGGTTAGGTTAGGTTAGGGTGGCTGCCCCTCTTCCTCACAGAGGGGCGCACTTAGGCCGGATGGCCCATTGTGATACCACTGAGGGGGGTTTAGTCCCTGCTTCCCTTATACACTCATGAGATTGAGCCACCCTGTCCGCTTGATAAAGCGCAGAATGTCTCCGGTTTCGACTGAGCTTAGGTCAGCTAAGCTGGTAAATTGAAAAGCCCCTAGGCACTCCAGCCGGGTCCTGGCTAGAGCGGGGCAGCTGCAGATGAAGTGCTCGACATTTTCTATCTCTTCCTCGTCTCTGCAGCTGCGACAGAAGTCGTTTGAGGGGACCCCCATGCGTTTGGCATGTGTTCCCATTAGGCAGTGCCCTGTGAGCACCCCAATCAGGGGGCCTAGGGAAGGTCGTCTAAGATGGAGTATGGACTCGGTCCGTTTCTTACAGATGTAGGGCCTCGCAAGTCGTCTCCCGTGTCCATCTAGAGTTCGCTTTTCCTTCGAATTCGCGTAGGAGCCAGAGCTTAGTCGTGGCTAGAGGGGGGGAGGTGTTCCTAATTCGGTTCACCTCAGATTGCTCCGTGGCCTTCCTAGCTAGCTCGTCAGCAGCGCAGTTTCCAGGAATGTCGCTGTGGCCTGGAACCCATATCACTGCTGTGGAGCATTTCGAGGCCAGTTCATTTAGTGAGTGCCTACAGTCGAGTGCTACCTTCGAAGAGGTGTTGCTGCTCTGAAGGACTTTGATCGCTGCTTGGCTGTCGCAGTATATGGATACTGACGTGCAGTTCTTCGAGAGCAGCCAGCGTGCAGCTTCCTCTATGGCTGTAAGTTCAGCCTGGAATACGCTGCAGTGGCTAGGTAGCCCTATGCATAGGGAAAGTGAAAGATCTTCCGAGTAGACTCCGCTGCCGACCTTGCCGTCGAGCTTTGAGCCGTCTGTGAAGATTGAGGTTGAATGTGGGTTTAGAATATTCACGTTATCCCATTCGTGCCTCTCAGGGATTCTGATGGAGAACAACGTGTTTGGGTCATAGCCGATAGGTGTGGTATAATCTACTACCTTCAGTTTATTTGGTATGGTCTCCAGGATGCTAGCGTGTCCAAATCTGGTGTCGCTCCAGCGCTGAACTGCGTTCATTCGTACAGCGCTATGGCTCGCCTGGAGTTTTCCATACAGGTCAACCGGCAAGAGGTTGAGCATGACCTCCAAGGCTTTTGTGGGCGTCGATGGAAGCGCCCCCGTGATAAGCATCGCCGCTGACCGCTGTACTCTGCTCATCCTGCTTATGTTGTTGTTGCGCTCGAGTGCTGGCCACCACACAGCAACGCCATAGAAAAGGATGGGTCTGACTACAGCGATGTACAGCCAGTGCATAATTCTAGGGTTTAGGCCCCATATCTTCCCTACTGCTGCCTTGGATGAATATAGGGCCGTGATAGCCTTCTTCGATCTGTCCTCAACATGCTTATTCCAGTTGAGTTTGCTATCTAAGATCACGCCGAGGTACTTGACCTCCTGAGAAAGTGTGAGCCTGACTCGATTCAGGCGTGGTGGTACAAAAGTTGATATTTTGTACTTCCTAGTGAACAGAATCATTTCCGTTTTAGAGGGATTAACACTAAGGCCGCTCTCCAGGGCCCAGTCCTCCACGAGGTTCAAGGCTGTCTGGAGTAGTTCACTTAGAGACTGGAGATGCTTACCAGTCGCCGTCAGAGCGATGTCATCGGCGTAGGCAATAATTTGACAGCCAGTGTTTTCAAGCTTCAGAAGTAGGGTGTTAACTGTTAGGTTCCACAGAAGAGGTGATAGAACTCCTCCTTGAGGAGTGCCCCTGGATGCGTAACGCACTATTGAGGCCTCTCCTAGATTTGCTTGGATAGTTCTCCTTGACAGTAGCTGTCTAACGAATTCTACCAGCGGTGGGTCTAGTCCCATTCTCCGAAGGGACTCGATGACCGCTAGAGGATGTACGTTATTAAAGGCTCCTTCAATGTCGAGAAAAATGCCCAGGGTGAATTCCTTGAGGGCAAGTCCTTTTTCTATCTTTGTGGTGATAGCATGGAGTGCAGTTTCCACGGACTTGCCCTTAGAGTATACATGCTGAGCTGTCGATAGGCTTGGTAAACGCAGATTATTCCTTATGTGTGCGTCCAGTATTCTTTCCAAAACCTTGAGAAGAAAAGATGTTAGGCTTATACGCCTGAGGTCTTGTGGCTTCGAGTGTGAAGCTCTGCCTCCTTTGTGAATGAAGACTATCTTCGCCTCGGTCCATCTTTGTGGAACGTAGCATAGCCTTAGACATGCTGTGTAGATTTTAGACAGCATGGGCGAGAGAATCTCGCTCGCCATTTGAAGTTCGGCGGGAAATATGTTATCGGGTCCCGGTGATTTAAAGGGGTCGAAAGTTTTGATAGCCCATTCGACTTCTTGAGGATTAATCAGCTTCCATGTGGAGTGATAGTATCCGTTGTTGTTGTCGGCTGATGGTGGCTCCTTGGAACAGCCAGGAAAGTGCGTGTCCATTAGGAGGTCGACCATTTCGCTACTAGGTGTTGTCCAATCTCCATCTGGTTTTTGAATGTAACCTGAGACGTTAGGACTTTTCGAGAGAACTTTACGCAATCTATTGGCCTCCGAGTTTGATTCGATGTTGATACAGAAGTCCCGCCACGAATCTCTCTGGGCTTGGTTGACTGCTTTCTTGAAAGTTTTTAAGGCTTGTTTATATTCTTGCCAAGAACCGGCCCGCTTAGCTTGATTAAAAAGCCTCCTGCTGTCTTTCCTTAGCTGAGAAATCTCAGAGCTCCACCATGGTGGTCTCTTCTTATTACTTGGTCTGGTAAGAGGACAGGAGGCGTTGAAAGCAGCATTACAGGACTCTTTGATCAAGTATACTGCTTCATCAATTTTAGACGATGAGTCGAGCTCACCGATCGAAGCTAACTCGTCATCAGAGAATAAGTGCGCTTCATCAGATCTTAGCGGTAGGCTGAACTTACCGTGAGAAGCTTTATTGTGGAGCGATCTTAAAGACCTCCCAGTTTGTTCGCTTCCTATTTCTGTAAGCTGCAGTAGTGGGCGGTCTCACGAGGAGACAGAAACATATGTACCTATGGTCAGAGAGGGAATTGTCTCTTGACACGTGCCAGTTCTCAATTTGGCCCACTAGCGGGTCGGAGACCAGCGTAATGTCAAGTACTTCTTCCCTATTTGCGGTAACGAAAGTTGGTTCGTTTCCAGAGTTACTTATATTTAAATTATTGGATAGAATAAAGTCTAAAAGGCACTCACCTCTAGGGTTAGTGTCCGTAGAACCCCATACTTCATGATGTGAATTGGCGTCAGCTCCTATTATAATCGGCAGCCTCCGTTGGTTTGCCTCCTTCACTGGCTTAAGCAGTTAGTTGGAAATTGTTGGGCCTCATGCGCCATGTAGGCAGCAATTAGCCAGATTCGCTTGCCTTCCAGTTCTAGGCTGATGCTCACAGTATCTGCGTCACTGAAATTTGATAACAAAAAGTAAGAGAGAGTCTTCTTTATAAGAATACATGCTCTGGTCCTACCTGTAACTGGGGCCTTGACCACCTGGTAGGCATCAGAGTGTAGTCCACAGACCTTGTTCTGAACGATCCAAGGTTCCTGGATAAGTACGAGTTCCTCTGCTTTTTCGCTGAGGCGCAGAAGAAGGGCAGCCGAAGCTGCCTTGGAGTGATGCAGGTTAATTTGCAAAACCCTCATCATCAAAAATTCAAATTGCTACTGCCTCTTCGCGTTCGGGAGCGGCTATGACCATAACGTCAAGTGCCGCGTCCTCCGCATCAGAGTCCAGTAGCTGGCTCTGGGACTGGTGCACCCATTGGCCGAAGGTCGACCCGACGACGCCCGACACCGAAGCACTATCGCTCTCGGTGCCGTTCGCTGTATCGTATCCGACCAGTGAGTGCGCCCTCCCAGCAGGTTCACTCGAGGTGCTGCCTGTGAGACCATCACCGCCTGCAGCGGTTTGCGATGCTATCGAGGTTTCCTCCGCTCCGCTCAAGGCGTTGTCGGACGATATATCCTCCTCGCTAGATTTTATGGAGGCCCCTGGTCCACTCAAGGTGTTGCCCGGTTCCTCCATTTCAGGTTCGTCCGCGGTGGCGTCATCCTTCTTTTGGATCCGCAGGGTGATGGAGTAGAAGCAGTAGCTAATGACTCCACCACAGTCTTCGAGTGCAGGGAGAGAATCCTCGCTTATGATCAAGGTCACGTAGCGTTGTTTCTCCCTGACCTCACTCACCCTTACTACCCTCCATTCACTGGTGGGTAGTCCTGCGTTTCCTGCCTGAATGATTTTCAGGATGGACTCTGGCGTCGACGGCTCGGCTGCTGGTATCCAGGCCCAGGCTGGTAGCCTGCGAGGAATCTCGTTCCTGTGCACGGCTACCAAGTCTGCCCCAGACCACAGCTCGCCCAACGCGGAAATTGCTTCCTTATAGAGCATAACCGAGCGCTCGTCGGCGCAAGATACCAACTTTATCCGCCTTTGATGCCAACCGGCATCTCTTATGACAGGTGCAGGGCCCGGATGTTTCTCAAGGACTTCACCGTAGACCCTGCACAAATCTATCAACACCGACTTCCAGTTGTCCGGAGTGATGTTGCCGTCTGGGTGTCCCTTGTCCAGTAACGCGAGTGTGAGGTGCTCTTTGGCCACTTCACTGAAAGGCCTGGACGGGTTCGCCGCAGAAGTTCTGGGAGCTGACGCCAAGGGTCTATGCCTCTTGGATTCACTCGTGGTGCTTTCCTAAGAGCGTTGTCTCTTAGAGGCTAGTGCCCTTGGCTGGGCTCTGGCGTGGTTGTTCTTCTAGCCGCTTTTCCCTACGGTGCGCTCCTGTCTCGCGGCGAGAAGGCTGGTTGCCCAGGCTCAAGAGGATTTTTGGTCCTCCGTCATGACGCTGGGAGACACGTTTTCCAGTCGCGCAATAATCCTGGCCGCGGATCTACGGTCTCGCTGCGCCCTGACGGAGGGAGCAATTTTCCTGACTGTCTAGCGCTGCTGGCAGCACTGGGGGCTGACCTTACTCCCGTAGAGGGACTGGGGCCAGCACCCTCGGGCTGCGCTATAATAGTGCCCTGAGCGGACCTATGGGATTGGCCGGCTGCACAGTGCTTCCCGTTTTTGCCCCACCCTGTAGGGGTTTGGCTGGTACGGTTTAGTCGTACTACCTTGTGCAGGCGACCGAAGCGAGGTCTTTCGGTGACCATAAAATAAAGGAGGGGGAAGGGAAACGGTCGACTACGGCAGCGCCCCATACCGTAGCAAGTCCACCGTTACTCCCGGAGGTGGACCGGTATCCGGGAGGCTCCGTTAGAATACAGTCGGAAGCCCCTGACTGCAAACCACCCATTAGGCACGGACACGCATGACACCTTGGGTTAGGGGGAAGGGTAAGATCGACACCCTTCGGATCTAGATCCGTAGTGTTCTGTACAAGACAGGGTCATCTCGTGAAGGCTACGGTCAGTGTCCCACCACAGTGGCAGCCCATGTCATCGAAAAGGAGTACCACTACTGCTACTACGGGACTGCTCCCGTCGCCATCGGCCGCCATCGCAGGGAGATTTCACAGTGCACTACGGTCCTGGTATGAGAGAGGCTAGGAGCCTGGATGTCCAGGCTCTATGGTTCGCGTTTTCACACCCTGCTGATAACAGCTCGACCCCCTAACTAGAAAACTTCGATGTATAATATTGGGGCCAATTAAATTTGTGTGAATTTCGTCGTACCTCAACCTTTATGATGAAAGGATGGAGCACAGCAATGTGAGTTTTAAATTGTGATATGTAGTTTCAAAAACAAAGGACACGAGATGGCCCTTGAAGTATTGGAAATAAACATTATACGGAAAATGTATGGTCTCTCCCGTAATGCTAACGACGAAATTGAAAGAAAATGATGAACTGTACGTGGTTTACGCAGATCGGAAATAGAAAAATAGTGCGGCCTAGGCTGAGTTGGAAAAAGCAGGTAAAGGATGACTTCAACTCCCTTGGTGTTTCCAATTGGCGCCAGCAATCGATGGCAAGTGATATCATGATGAGTGGCTGGTTTTGATACACAACCGCCAGAATCGTCCAAGCGTTTCAGGGCCAATAAATGATGATGATGATTTTAAGTGATTGCCCTATATTTCAATAAAAGGTTCGGAGTAGAATGCTAATAAACTTGTGCAATAGATTAAATAAGTAGAAGTGAGCTAATATATTCATTGAACTAAAACCCCCGATTCTAGGATCGTCCCGTGAGATTGAGGCCTGCTGCTCCATTTATCCTTTTTAGCAAAAATATGAAGAATTTGGCAAGCTATCGTTTTAGTTTGCGAAAGCAAGCTTGCAACGAACAATCGATGCTACAAAATCGAATCGACTGCGTTTGATGTCTAGCACTCAACTTAAGTAGTGATAAGTTCTTTGGAAGACGTGAATGGATAATATATTTTCATTCATGACGTGCAACAACTCTTTGCTTGAGTATCTCATTAATTCGTCATGAAATGCTGTTAAACTACAATCATAGATAAGTCGATACCCTGCAGTCTACAGATAAACTATTCAGAAAATGTTCTAGTCCATTAACTTGAATTTCGTAGGCTTTTCATACCAGTCTGAGCAACGTTTCAGTTATCATAAATAGCAGCAACCCTTTAAAGCTGTCTATAGATAGCACGTTGATATGCTGTATTTATACCTTTCACTGACAAGAAATGGTAGCTATTATAACTTTGGTCCGATGTTCGTATGTATGTATAAGAAGAAGAAGAGACAGACCCACTTTTATGCATACCGAAATGATCAGGGCGATGTCGTTCTGTCCGTCCGTCTGTTTCAACGCAGGATTAAAAAAAAACCTCAGTTTTAAAAAAATCTCGATGAATTTTTGCAAGCAGGCGCCATTTTGCATAGGATTAATCATTTGTCGGAACCAGCAAGATGGGATCAATGCAACCCATAACTCCCATATAATCGATTACTCCGGTAAACGGATTTTGGCCTATCACTCTTGCAATTAAGAAGATATATATGCGTAACGTGTATAGTGAGAATCAGACAGATTGGACCTACATAACATATACATAGCTCTAATACAATCCATTGCTCCGATAAATGTGGGTTGGGCTATGTATCTTTAAATTAGCAGTTTTCAAGAGTTTGTATTAATTGTAAATAAGTATCGGACACTTAAAAAAGTTATGCGTATTCATGAAAGGCACAGCCGAAGCCTTACTTGTTTTTTATTTACTTTGCCAATAAACGGAACACATCACAGCTGGAAGATGGCCCAATTGAGCGCAAAATTTACGGATTGAGCACAATATGAGCGAACCGCGTTCGAAACATTCAACTTTCTGCCGATGCTGAGCTTCAGAATAAAACCTAACACGGGTTGTGAAAAGGGTTTGTGGAGTTGAAGTAAGCAGTGTACTCTGGTACGATACAAGGCCTGTAAGAGGTTGCATCCAAATCTTTCTCAGAAGCAGTATACTTTACCAGAGTTCCAGAGCTTTTGTTCATAAACTTCACATTTTTGATCAAAAGCCTTGAAGTGATACTATCTCGTTTTATACAAAATTTGAGATTAACCTTTTCCGTTTATTACCACAGATATATGTAAGTATTTCAATGCAAATGCAAATCTAAACAAATTTTCTCAAGGGAGTTAGCGGCTTTTACGGCCGTTGCCGACGATATAAGAAAGTAATATATATTTTATTAAACTCCTATTTAGTATCTGATGACCGCGTATTCAAGAATGTGGTTTGTAATATAATTTGACAGTTGTGGTCTATTGTTCAACCAATCTACTATGAAGTGGTAGAATAACTGGATATACTGGCTAGTAAGCAAACGGGTGTAATACTAATGCTTATATGACAAAAATATGTATGGCATGAATGCATACACACATGTATGTATGTACATATGCTACCCTGTAGGGAATTATGTGGTCGACGACTGTAGAGCTATCTTTTAGTCGTCTAATCGTAGCTGAATTTTATTTGGTTTCAGGGTCATTCAGTGTTCAAACTTAAAATTGTATTTAAAATTTCTGTGAACACTTGAATTTCAGATAAAAATACTTGCGCGCAAAAACCTGCAACTGATTTTCATTACATGCCATTTCTTTTGATTTTATTCAAATAAGGTCAGGAAAGTATTGACTTAGAACATGATTTTTGGTTCATGTGTCGGAAGTTAAACAACATTTTTATGTATGGTACACTAAAATACACGTTAAAATAAGTTGAACTAATAGTTGTCTCATAGTTAACCGAGCTCGCAGACGGTAGTTTTATTAAAAGACATACGTAACAGCACCCAACTCAGCCCAGCTGAGTGAACAATCAAAATTCTTTAGATGTAACAATGTTTTCGCAATAATACCTACAGCGAACAGCAATGTCTAACATATCCCATTCATTTCATTGATTATAACTCTGACCAACGATCGCTCACCTCAAACTCCAACAAACCCTATCACGCCAAACGTGCCCCTCCGATTATTTCAATTAATTATGAATCATTGTGGTTGTAATTACATATATGAAATGCGATCCCATGTAGGTATTCGAATGCGTCTCGTTGCGATGCGACATGACCGAGACAAGAAATGTAACTTGCCAATTGGTTAACTAAAGGATCAAGTAGTTTGTACATATGTACATACCTTCATGTGAGAATAATAAAGATTGAAGCGATCCCAATAAGCTCATAGCCTTCGAAACCGCGTTGACTTGCAGTGAATGCACGCTATGCAGCAATTCAGGTTAACAGACAGATGTAATGATGGTAAATACCTGAAAAACATGACAAATTCTGCAGCCTAGTAGTACAAGGTTTTTATTGTTAGTATCTAGATATTGTACTTACAATGAGAAATTCAGCAAGTGAGCTTTTAAGTTTTATAAAAACAGTCAACTACATTAGCTGGTACCAGCACTGGAATTAATTTGTCAGGCGACAAAATCCATCATCTAGTTATGGCTCGGCTTCCATGTACGCCCATGCAACATTTTGCTTTTAGCTATTATTTCGATGGGCACTTTGACTGATCACTTGGGATTTATAGTTAATTTGTGAACAGCGGGAAGGTTTTGCCTCAACTGCGGCATTAGTTATATGAACGTGGCATAGTTTGTTCCACAAATAAAAAAGTAAAAAGAGAATTAGGCATAACTTGGATCGCATTCGCTTCATTTCTCACTGATCTATGATTATTAAAAATGCGATTGACAGTTACAGTTCCCACACTCTAATTTAGAAAGTATTAGATCAGCGCAAGTGAACGGAATAAGAACAAATCATGCAAACCAAAAGAGGAGCTCTCTTCTGCCCCTGCGGGTTAGGGGTTTAGAATACCGTTCGTAAGAGGCGACTAATATGCACAAAGGTACGAATGTGATGCCTCTCACCTATCATTACCCATCTTCTCTTTCCTTTCGGAAGGAGGGACGACGTGACCTAGAAGGTTCCACTGGTCATACCAAATCGCTACCACGACAGTCGGACAGTACCGCAATGGAGTACCGGAGCGTAACGGATTCATATCCTGCCAAGGACTGTTGTTTCGACAACACTCCCCAAAACCTTCGGGGGTGATTTTGTTTGCTAAAACAACAACAACAACAGGAACTTTTTTCCTGAGTGGAAATATAAATTGTATTGGCTTCAGAAAGTGAAGAGAACGAGTTCTGTTGTTACAAAAGTTTATTTAGCCCCTTATCATTTTTGAAGAAGCACAATATTCCGGGAAGCCGTGTTCTTCCCATAGAATCATACAAAAATAGATCCATGGATAAATATGGAGTAGTCATATATTTATAAATCATAATTTCTTTTTGTGCTTCAATAATGTCGAAAATGTAAGGTCGATCTCTATTAAACTTTCCCAATAGGTTAAAAACTTCGTTGGGTATGACATGGGCCTAAATACTGTTGGAAAAGTGGGCAGTGCCACATATTTTTGTGTTTTGTTTGTGGTTCAATAATAGTGATAGTTTGATGTATGTTCTGTTATCTAAATGTATACACATACTTAAGTTTTTTATGTGTTCTTTATAATTCATACTTCAAGTGATCAGTGTGTACAGCAATATTAAGAACGTTTTTCCTTTATTATCCTAGGCACCGAACACCAGTTTGATGTTGAGCTTAATGTGAGAAGGAAACAGCCTGGTAGATGTTCGCACGATTCGCGGTGTGAACATCGAGTCCGATAACTATTTTGTCGCAGCCAATATTGGGACTAGCATCTGTGAAAAATCAAGCAAGAGCTCCAGCAAACTGGCTTTATCAGTGGCCCTTCAGACCTGGTTTTTGTTATACGCCATATTTGGGAAGAACTTTTTCAAGCCGTTCGAAACTAAACGACTCCTTTAATTTGATGCTTGAAAAAATAATACAACCTGTATACCTGACCGTTTATTATAAAATACTTCTGTCTGAGAAAAGGAAACGCACCTTTCTCTAACGAAAATGCATAATCATATACTATTGGTGTCAAATTTGAGCAAAAACAGAATATTTGCATTCGCGAATTTCGCTTATGTTCAAGAAATGACATTCGTTACATCACTCATCTGTACACTAAAATTAATGGTCAATTATGATACAGGAAACACTTTTACAAAACTTTTTATTGGTAAAAAAGCTTTAAAATAACGATCAACCTTGACCCCCACCACATGGGAAGTGGAGCCTATCAGAAAGTCAAAAACACCTTGACACTGAAGAAGTTTGCTACCAAACGGCTATTTTTAACTTGTCCTATACACCTTTGCTATTCATTATGTTATGGTCACTCTTCTGTTTCAATTACACTGTTGGCCAGTATGATTATTGCATTTTTTTTAAATTGCAATAATGTCAAAATAATAAATAATGAGGCTTGATAAAGCTCTTCTCTAACTAGAAATTCATACCAAAACTTTTGTTTTAAACTTACCAGCGTAAGCAAAACGAACGCTATGAAGAAGGTGACGATTGTTCAGCGCCATAAATTATGCAACAATAATTTTCGAACAATATGCATATAATTAAAAACTCTACGTTAAGTATGGACATAGCGTTGACGCCACGTGAAATGTAGAAGACAAAGTTCTCAACAGCCGTTGATTACAACTTCAAAGGAATTTAGTGTGAAACTTTTAATTAACCATTAATGTGACAGGAATAAAGTGAATATCAAAATTCACACCTCTACGTAGTTAAATAATAGAAACAAAGAAACCTGTTTTATCAAATTGTTTGAGGTATAAAGAAATATTTAAAGGTTCTGGCTGTGAACATTTTATTAGGAGCACTATATCGAAAGCCGCTTTAAAATCAACCAAGAGGTGATGCGTGCCGATTCTTTTCTCACGGGGGTTTTCCACGATTTGATTTCTTATTTTTCAACCGATAAACTAGGTCCATAATCTTCGATTTGGGCTCGAGTGCCATCTTCTCTGGTTCCTTACTTAGTTTCTAGTTCCAAATGGGCAGAGATGTGAACCCTCCCCATTCTCATTTTGCCCAGGGCTTTAAATCTCCCGTCATTCCTCTCATCCTCTCTGATTTCATGCTTTTCTGCCTCTCTCTTTTTTACTTCCTGAAAACCCGCCTTCAGCTAACGGTAGTGTTCACACAAATTTATTGTTCCATTAGCTCTCATCGTTGCCTTGTATGCATTGCATTTTCCTTTAGTTGCAGCACAGCACTCTTCTTAATCGTACTTATTTCTTCGCATTCGCCTGAATCCAATTACTTCTTCGGTTACGGTACTTGATTTATTTTCCCGCTGCTCACGCATTCCACTGGGTAAACTTGAAAAGCAGGTGTGAGAGGCGATCTGTGAAATTATTGCCGGTCTGTTACGATTGCAGCCTTTTAAAGTCCAGCTTTCTCTAAGCTTTTTGTTTCAACTGTTTTTTTCGTACAGAGGCGGGTACCAAACTTGAGTGCTACTAGATAGTGATCAGAGTCGTTAGTTTCTGGCATTTCGTGAACATCCAAAACGCTGGAAGCATGGCGTTCGTCTATCACAAGGTGGTCGATATGGATTGGTGAATTTTGATGAGGGGGCAGTCATGTAGCCTAATAGATCTGCTTGTGCATATGCCTATTGCTGGATATGACCATGTTTCGGGCACCAGGGAGTTAAGGTCACTCCGACTTAATCAGCTGAAAGGCTTAGTTGGGGATTCAAGCAGAGTGGTGCTCCTGCAAGAGGGCTTCTGTGTTGGATTAAGTGGCTGGCTTTACAAAAGTGTAATTGAGTTACAACCTCCCGCCAAACGGGTGGTGCTTTAGGTTTGGGACCCACCAATAACGTTCCACAGAATTTCAATGAAGTAGTTTATCCCATAGATATTTTTTAATAATATTATTATAAATGGTGGAACACAGGTGAGAAAATATTTACATATCATAAATACCCATATCCAACATTAAATACCCTTTCCCGCATAATCTTCGATAATTTGTTTAAAAAAAAAACAATAGTAATAACAAAACGGCTAGGTTATTGTCACTACATTCTAGCATTATATCAGCATCAGTGAAGGAGATATGGCATATGTATTCTGTTTCAGAAAACAAGTGGTTGTTCGCCGACTTTACGTTTTTGAGTGGGCGTGATCACGCGTCCTCAGTAAACCTCCTTCTAAAGTTATTAGCAATCGATGTTAAAACTTGTAACTGCCAAATAAAGTTCTACATGTATCAGTTAATGAGATATTTTCTATCTCGCTTGCCAAAAATTTGCCAAATCGTCAATGGAATTATAAATTCAATAAAGCTACCCAATTTTATTTTTATAGCCGCTCTTACTAATCAGTTATAGATTTTTTTACATTTTTCCAAATTGTCAATATCGAAAAAAGGGCTGTGTGATAAATTTTATTCAAATATCTAAACTTTTACTCAAGTTATTGTGTACAAGGACGAACGGGTGATTCCTCTATTAATTCTAAGAACTATGCCATATGGGCCTATTCTATGTAGTTAATGTAGTTTTTAAATTGAAATATGTTTTCAAAAATTATCACATTTAAAAACAAATGCTTTCCTAAATTATAGGAAATAAATTGTCAAATGTAACTAAAGAGTTAAATTTTAGAGATGGTAAGTAAATAAACTAATGCAATAGCCCTCGATTTCTTGACGTAGACTTATTAGTTTGATTCAAACTACATAGAGAAAAGAGAGAAACAGAAGCTGGAAGGTGAATTGAAACTGGGCCTTTACAGCTAGAACCTATCCATAAAACGACCTCGTTACAAAAAACCTCAAGGTAGTGCAGTAATCGTGACTTTGGCAGAAAGAGTTTTGTAGCTTCACACTAACTTTCAGTCTACGTTGAGTTCCAAACGTATACTCGTACCTATACGGATATTTAAAATAGCCGTTTGACATTCGACCGCAAAATTTACATAATCGCTGACAACACTACACTACAACAAAAATAAAACAATATAACCGAATACAATTGTCCCAAATTGAAATCAGCGAGCGAACGTAGCAGCAGTTACCAAACCATTGAGTGTATTTCTTGCGATTGACACATCATTTTACGGTTTGTCGCCTCTCAATGCTTTTAATTCACTCCTTACGAACCCCTTCAAATACTGTCACCTACAACAACAGTACAGAGATTTACATGCTCATATGTAACATATTTACTATTGTTCTCATACACACATACGTAAACAAGTTGTTGATGTTAACGAACAAAATTCGGAATAATTCAAGCCATCTCTGTAAATCCTTTAAACATTGTGATTGATGCCCTGAAACATATAAACCCAAACAAGGATATCACAGGATAATCGCTCAAGCGTATTGTCAGCTTGTGCGGTCTTCAAATTGCTGGGGTGACAAAAATCTGCATATCAAAAAATTCAACGCCAAAGGATTCCAACAGTCACGCGTTCCAGCTCAAACCCTTAAAATCATTATCTATAGAAAATACGGAAATCAAGTGGTTGCTCGCCTGAGAGCGAGTGCAACAAAAAAAAGATAATACACATACAACAAAACACAAACACGATTTTACATAAAAGTGGTGACAGGAACATAAACGCTCCGCATTATCAACGCATCGTTTATCAATTTGAAGCTGTAAGTGAGGTAACGAACTTTATTGTTCCGGCGAATATTCAGCAATCACTCAGGTGTTAGCCAATGATATATGTATGTACGCACATAAAGACGTGAGTGGATGGAAGAGTTATGTTGAAAAATTTCAATTTTCATAAAAATTAGAATCTTTACACATAAAACCTGGTCAACCGAAAAATGGCGGAAATATAAATGTATTACAAATAAGGAAAGTGCTGTCTTTGGCTGTACCCAAGGCTTTATGCCTCTCATGAACGGAATTTTTACTTCCCGCTCTTAGTTTAAAACGCGGAGATTCCCGGTGAGATAGAACAGATTATTAAGAATAATAAAGGAAATGCATTAATTATTTCGTAAATGTATGTATATACATATCTATAGGTGTGGGGGGAATTTTTACAGTGGCGGGTTATCTTACGTTTCACACTTGACCCCGTTTTTTGATTCTCTTGCCTGCTAGAAATCATCAATCAGTTTAAGTTTACTCTGAACAAGTAGAACCGCTCTAAGTAAATGTAAATGTGTGCAAATATTTATATTTCTTTTTATATGTATTTATTTTTTTCAAATCTCATGTGTATTTTTATACCCAGCGTACTAGTACAAGGGTATTATAATTTTGTCCACATAACGGTACTATGTAACGGCGCAAAATAATCGAGTTAGATATAGAAAGTTCTTAGGTTGAAAAGAAGAATTGATTAAGGCATGTCCGTCCGTCCGTCTGTCCGTCTGTCCGTCCGCGTACACGATAACTGGAGTAAAAATGTAGATATTTGCATGAAATTTTGCATACAGGTTACTTTCTGGCCCAGGTACGTTGCTATTGAAAATGGGCGAAATCGGATAATAACCACGACCCCATTTTCGATATCGAAAATTTTGAAAATCACATAAATTGACATAACTTGCGTAGAAACTGAGATATTTGCATGGAATTTTGTGTATTGGTTACTTTCTGGCCAAGGTAGGCTGCTATTGAAAATGGACGAAATCGAATTATAACCACGCCCCCATTTTCGATATCGAAAATTTTTAAAATCACATAAATTGACATAACTTGCGTAAAAACTGAGATATTTGCATGGGATTTTGTGTATTGGTTACTTTCTGGCCAAGGTAGGCTGCTATTGAAAATGGACGAAATCGAATTATATCGAAAATTTTGATATCGAAAATTTTGAAAATCACATAAATTGACATAACTTGCGTAAAAACTGAGATATTTGCATGGAATTTGTTATGCAGGCTACTTTCTGGCCAAGGTCAGCTGCTGTGATAACCACGCCCACTTTTTCGATATCGAAAATCACATAAATTAACATAAGTTGAGTAAAACTTGAGATATTCGCATGAAATTTGGTACACAGGCCAAGGCAGGTTGGTGTTAAAAATGGGCGAAATCGGATGATAACCACGCCCCCTTTTTTGATATAGAAAATTTCAAATAAAATTCTAGGGCCTATATCATTGCCAAGTCGTGGTATTTGTATCTCGTTCTGAAAACTAACGCTGGGTATTTAATGTTCGGTTCACCCGAACTTAGACTCCCTTACTTGTTCTTACTTAAATATGTAAGTCAGACTGGTATTTAAGTCGTTAAGTTGGTGAGACCCAACATTAAGTAAGTCGCGAATCTATGCTAAGTTAAGTCGCGACTAAGTTTTAGTCTTAGTCGCGAAGCAATACCGAAATTTCAAATAAATTCTCACTGTCAGCAACCTGCGCTCCAAATTTAAACACAAAAGGGTTTTAATAATAACACTGAACGACGGCCAAAATTTACCAAAGACCGTTTACCGTTATGAAATTCGTATGTAAAACCAACTCCTGATTTCGAAAATCTAGTTCATTTTTGATTCTATGGTACCGTTTTCGAGATATTTTCAATTTACCGTAATTCGAAAAAACCAAATGGATCAAGCAATTGCAAAAAGGTTTACAGAATCAACATTACCATAAAATTTGGAATAAATGCGCCATACATTGTTTTTTGATCAACCAGATAGTTTTCGAGATATTAGCTTATCATTTCAGGTTTTTGTTTCTTTTTTTATGAAAAAAACTACTCTTTGCGAGGGCAGCATTCCAAAGCCACAACTTTTTTTCCAGATATTAAAACTATGTAAGTTATAAACGATCAAATAAAAATACCCAGGTTGCGCAATTTCAACGTATACCTCAAAACGTATGTATGGTATTAAGAAGAGTGGAATATCTAGCTATGCTCTGTTTCTATTGAGTTAAAAGTTCAATTTATGAATGAAATTACCCATATTTTTAACTTTTTTTTAATTTATTTATGTTTATACTATATTCTAACAATCTTTATCTTAATTATGTGTCCTACTTTGACGCTTATTATTTTTAGGATCGGTTTCTCTTATGAGAAACCAGCAGTAATCGCCCATCACTTATGGGTAAGTATGCAACGTCCCAGAATCCTTGATATCGATTCTCAATTAATTTCATTTGCTGGTGAAACCTTTCGCCATTTCGTCACTTTCGTCGCCAAGGAAAAAAGGAGGAAAAAAGCTCAAATGTGAGTGCAGAAAGTGAACTTTCAAAGACATATTTACGCCTGGAAAGAAAATATTAGTTAGGTCGTTCTTAAAAAACATGACCATTCTGAATTTTGTAATTTTTAAAAATTAAGTTGGCCAAATATGTTTATAATTGGCCTCATGTGGTTACGGATGGTATCAACAATAGGAATACATAAATGGCAGTATTTTTTTAATTTTTGGAGTTTTTACACACAGAGTGGTCACAGAGTGGACCGGTAACAGAGGGGACAAATTAACTCAAAAATACCATATTTTAGCTTTTTATTCGAATTTTGGAGAATATATTTGTCCACTTAATTAATGTACATAAAATATTTATAAAAAAATTATAAAATAAATAAAAAATCACTTTACTCACCGTTTTTCAACAGTAACAGAGTTGACACTGATTAAGGGTACGTACCCGGCATACAATTGGGTTCCTTACTCAACAACGCACTGAACAAGACTGAACAGTTCAAAACACATTTTGTTGATTTTAGCTAAGTTATGGTGGAGAAGCATAAGAGAAATATACGCGTCATAACGTTTAACAAAAATTTTTCAATAAAATGTGTGGACGTAGCAGAGGGGACCGAAACCTGGGGACAAAAATTTTCTTCATAAAAATTATACAAAAAAATTATTTTTCATCATTCTTTTCTATATATGTTATTAATATACACAAACTGAATAACAAAAATTGTAAATATTATTATTTTTCAATTTTATTTCCACTAAAAATAACTATTAAATTTTTATAAATTGGCTCGGGACACAGGTTTTTGCTAAACCTTTGACATTGAAAATATTTTTTAAGTTATTTTCAGATAATTAATAATTTTTTTTTTATAATATAGTTACGTAGAATCGATAATAATTTATAAAAATGCAGATATTTTTCTATTTTCTTTTTGAAGAAACAAAATATAAAATAGTAAAGTCTGGGGACACCAATTGGTCATGTTTTTTAAGAATGACCCAGGTAAACAAGTTATAAAATTTTGGGAAATTAATTTTAATAAGCCTTTAATATTTACCCATTTTCGCATAATTATTGGTTAAGCCTTTCACTATCTGCTCGTAGTTAGGGCTTTTGTGTCTACCGAGAAAAGAAGCAATGACCTTTTCAAAGGATTCCCACGATGCTGCCTTAACTGATGAGAGTAGTCCTTTGAATTGGCTTGAGAAATATCTGGAAAAATTGTTTTCAAATAGTCGAACGCTCGCCTTCTTTGTCCAAAGCCTTAACAAAGTTTTTAATGAGACCGAGCTTGATGTGTAAGGGTGGAAGTATGATTTTCTCTTTCTTGACAAAAGGGGTGTATTTGATGTTATCCACACCAACGGTAAACTCGACTGTTTCCGGCCAATCCTTCCTGACCCCACTTGCAGAGTGGCTTGGTGTAGCCATATTGTAGACCGCATATCATTGCAACGACATATAACACTCTATTGAATGGCAAGTAGGTTCTCTCCATATCATTGGTGTATCAAATTTTATTGGTCGTCCTGATTCCGACTGAATCAATTCTACTCGAGACGATGTACACAAAGTGTTCGGTGTCCATGGTTTTTCAGCATTTTTAAGCTCAATGCCAAAATACTTGGAGTATAAAGTTTTGAAATGATCTGAGAACACTCGTCGTCGCCTTATGATAGTATATTGGCCACACATGAAACAGAACATATCTGGATCGTTATTACACTCAAATTCTCGCGTCCGTTTGAAATTGAATTTATGAACTGAACTTTCTCCGGCGAGCTTTGCATATGTTTTAAAGTTTCAAGGCGCATTAACTCATATTTATACTCGGAACAAGAATAAAATTGATACTGCCTGCTTTGGATGTAGGGTTTACAAATTTTCTGTGTCTCATAATTTTGAAAATCTACCTGCATACTTACCCATAAGTGACGGAAATACATGTTTATAACCACATGCTTACAGCATGTTCCGAACCCAACCACTCTTCCTTTCGATGCAACAAGTCTACCAACTATAAAACAATTTGAGTATTAAAAGTACTATTTGATTTATTTAAAGAAAAAGTATTATCATTGCTATGGTGTTATTCGTTTATCCGGATAATATCCCATTTGCACTTTATACCTTTAATATATGTACATATGTATCAATACATACATACATTGAAGTTGCGCAACCTGGGTATTTTTATTTGATCGTTTATAACTTACTTTTGCATCGATTTTCTTCGATGGTAGCTTATCTGTTTTCTAATTAAACAGAGCTTTACGTACAGAAAAAATATCTGGAAAAAAAGGTTTTGGAATGCTGCCCTCGCAAAGAGTAATTTTTTTCATAAAAAAAGAAACAAAAATCTGAAATGATAAGCTAATATCTCGAAAACTATCTGGTTGAGCAAAAAACAATGTATGGCGCATTTATTCCAAATTTTATGGTGATGTTGATTCTGTAAACCTTTTTGCAATTGCTTGATCCGTTCGTGAGATATACGTAATTAAAGGGAGCCGTTTTTTGGTTTTTTCGAATAACGGTAAATTGAAAATATCTCGAAACGGTACCAATTTCATAACGGCGTTTCTGGTAAAAAGAAAAAGTTGAAACTCGTGGTCCAGCGTAATCAAAGCAACTATAAACTATTTTTCTCTTAGGTTTTTTTCACTCTTAAAAGTTGTGTTTTAAATAATATTTGGAATTGGGTTGAATAATAAGCAGTGTGAGTATAAAACTAGTAAATAAATGTATATCGCGATAAACATACATACAACAGGTGTATCATCATAGACCTAGGAGATTTTTGCAACAAACTTCTCATCCAATTTGTGGTGTGCTACTTTGAACTTGGCGGGGCCTGCACTTGTAAGGCGACTCCGAATGGATGAAACTTGCTGATAGTGTTTCCATGGACGAAATACGCTCCAAGAGTTTGTCGCTGGGACTGGAACCATGCACGTTTAGTGAGGTAGGCCAGCAACACTACCGCCACAAGACGGTTGCTGCCACTTTTCATGTACACGCATCAAGATGTGACAAACTGTGCTACATTTCACGTTTCCCTATTGTTTCGCTTGCTATCGTTTTTTGATGTCGTAGCAAGACATTGCTGTTAGTTTCATTGAGTTTTAT
This sequence comes from Sphenella marginata, assembly GCA_951509765.1. Lineage (NCBI taxonomy): Eukaryota > Metazoa > Arthropoda > Insecta > Diptera > Tephritidae > Sphenella > Sphenella marginata. Next base: position 32,024,196 of record OX608082.1, on the reverse strand, counting down.
ATGTTTAACCAGGCAGACCCTTTCCCAATACCGGACGATTACGTACCCACGGATTTTGAAAAATATTGCCGATATGCTAATCCTTTGATGGATACGACTATCAATCCAATAATTACAATATCAAACCAAATGTAATAAAACGTTTGGCAAAGAATAAGATGAGAACTACACTACATTTCACTACACTAATTTGTTTGTTCTTATTTTAAAGTATACTAGCAGACCCAGCAGACGTTCTGCCTAACCAGTTAATTCCCTAGAAATGAATTTTCAAATATTTTTCTATTAATTTTTAACATTCCATTTATTGCAGTGCTTTAGGGTATACAATGTTTCTGGTTTTAACGTCTTTCGTATAAACAAATAATTTTTTCCAAAATTACATAAATCTTGACCAAAGGATACACATATCCAAAAATCATTAATTTAGACCCAATATGTTCAGGGTTATGAATAATTGTAATTTTATATAGCCAGCAATATATATAGCCCATGCTTTAAATTAAAAATTTGATAAAAATCGGTTAAGTACTTTGGACGCCTATAAAGGACACAGACACACATTCATTTTAATTATAAGATTTAATTAGTTAAGGATATTATATATTTGTAAGTACAGCTACTTTGGGTGTAAACATATTTTGCCTATATATTTCATAATAAAAACAAATAAGCGGCATTCCCTCCTTTTCTTTGCGTTCTTTAAAATTAAATCACAAGCAAGCCAAGTGGCAATAAAAATGTTCACAACAGTGTTGACCAAATTGCATGTAAAATGTTTGGCGTTTCCTTAATACGACCACGTTGTGACAGGGCGGGAGATCGACGATCGGTGTCCGTTTGCCTTCCCAAGAATGTCAAAAATTATGCAATTCTTTCGTTTTTTAAGCCGTATTCCCTTCGTTTTTTTTAGATTGCCGCTAACATTACGGAAACAATGAGCTGACATGTAGAGGAAGCATTGGGCTAAAGTTTCCCGTTTCCGTAGCTGCCATTGAGGCTGCCTGTTATACTGTCGCTGTTGAGTGCCTAACAAAACATAGCTAATTCTTGCATGACAGTTTCACATTCATAATGGCGCGACACAACTGGAATGAGTTAAGGGCGCACACGGTTTTGCTTTACTTCTTCATCGGCATACCTCAACATGCAGCGAAAAACCGCGGAAGTTAATGAAACTACGTAAATGAAAGTAGGTAGAACGGTAAATACCATTTCAAGTGACATTTTTTGTCCACCTTCGTTTTTTTAGTTATTTATGACAGACCATGATTTTTATTTATCTTGTTTTAGGTTGCTGAATATTAAAGTTAAGTCCATTCATACTCCGACCATTTGTTTGACTATTATTAGGATGTAAAATGGCATTTCTCCATGTTACCCAGCACAAGAAGAAGCTTTGTTGTTCAATTGTTTCATCCAGAAGCCGTATGCAATATAGGAAATTTTGCTAAATTTTCAATAGCAATATAAATATGTTTAACATGAGCCACCACTTTCAGGCACGTCGGCCAAAAGAAGAATGTTTTGGAATCCTCCTGGTGCAGGCTAATAGTAATCCTAGGAATCCTAATGGAACTACTTCGTCCATTTTGGCTAACCGCTTTCAGTTTATCAGTGGAAGAAATCGGCTTCAGTCTGAAATGTTTGCCTTGCCAATTGTAAAATTCATCAAAAAAAAACATCTTTGAGCGAAAAATCTCAAATTAATAAGCTGCTTTTAAGTAGTCGCACAATCTCAATACCTACTGAGTCCGAACTCATCCAGTCCTAAATCTCTTCTGAAAACTTCATAACTGCCAGCTAGTCTGGTCCTCAAGTGTTTGTTAAAAACAATGGTGTCGATATTCAAGTGCGCGTGGAATTAATAGTAGACGGCAGCAAGTTTCCGATTGATATTGGCGGGGTGACATATGAGGAAATTCTCCCTGTTGCTGCTCATTCAACCGCGATCGCCACTACACACTAAGGCCCGGTTTCACCAACGTGACTAAGACTAAAACTAAGTCCCGACTTAAGTTAGCACAGATTCGCGACTAACTTAATTTTGGGTTTCACCAACTTAGTAACTTAAATAGTTTTGACCACAACAACCCGGTCAGCTGTTTATACATAGTAGTATCTTTTCATACCAGTACCCATTGAGAAATGGTAATGCATAGAAATGCACCAAGGAATATATACATAGATCGCAGGCCTAATATCTCTTTGATTGGAAGGTGGTAAAATAGTGCTTAATTGAAAACAATGGTTTCGTAATGGTTGCATGCTTCCAAACAAGCCTTAACGTGCATCTACGCTTACCTCGTTAAAGTCATGCATGGCAAAGTTTCCAACTGGGACGGTGCACAAAGCAAATTAGGAAAATTTCCGACATTTAGGTTCTGAACGACAGGAACCCTGCTTAGTCGAGACTAAGTCAGCTGGAAGGCTGACTAAGTTGTGACTTAGTTAAGTTAGATGGTGAAACTGAAAAAGTAAAAATCGTGACTTAACTAAGTTAAGACGAGCTGCCTAAAAAACTCCGTTTAATGTTGCTTCCAAAATATTCGTAATTTTTGGTTAGAAATTAAAATTTTTTCGCAGATTTACACTAGATATTTGTAACTTTCAGTTTTTACAAGTAATAAAATTGTAATTGCACCACTTATTCGACATGACATCTTCAGGACTTCAACCACTGACGTGCGAACTAACTATTTACCCCGTGTCTGGTTATGATAACCTTTATCCTATAATAACGCGCGCTCAGAATGACCTGTTCGATTACACAAAACGTTGATTGAGTTATTTAAATCCACAAAATTTACATTGTGAAGGCATAAATAATATATTTGCAATGTAATTTATCAGAAAATCAGAATCTTTTATTTTAGATGGGAACAACGCTCTAAACTGCACAACAAAATTTGTTAATTAGTTAAAACTAGAAAGTCGTACCTTGCTTAGAAGTGTACTAAAAATGTAGAGAAAGAACGTCCTGGCAGTGGAAGAACTGTTGCTTGTTTATCTTTAACAGCTGTTTTGCGATTTTTCTTTTTTGTATCATAAGCCACCTTTTCATATGTCGGGTCACATATTCGGTTGAAAACCGTACCATTACAACACCTGATTAAAGAAACCAAGTAAGGATACATCGCCATTGGCACTATGATGGAATCCGGCATCCCATAACAGCGCCGTTCGATTCAAACGGTCACCTTGAGTTCCTGTACAACACCAACACTAATTCGTTAGTTCTCGCCCGTCATTCAGGCACAGGCATTACCTGTTTCCAACTGGGAAACAAGTTTCGTTCGATATGTACGTAAGTACAAGTAATAGAAAAAACATAATACAAAAAAACTACAATAAAGAATAGAATAACAACAATTACAAATGGATTCGTGGTCAATTCTTTTGAAGCCAAATGCCACTCCTGGGAAAAAACTTTAAAAAGCGTACTGCACATTTTCAAGATATAAGAAAAAATTTAGACCTTTTTCGTTCCGTTTAAAATTTATAAATTGCACGGACAAGTGATCATACTCTGCACAATACATATGAATAAGCATGGTAACTATGTACATATATTACTACATATTTTGCTTTTAAAACTAATGGTAGCATTCTAAAAATTTACTATTGACCCACATTCACTTACCCCTAGCCGTATTTACCTTTTTCTTCTACTATTAATTTTGCTATTAATATTCCATTTACTTTATAGATCTTTCTGAAGCCATTTTTATCGACCTATAAAAACAAAATTTCCAATGCATAAATGTTAATAAAATGCAACCACAAAAAATTTAAAGCAATAAAATAAAAAAGGTTTAAATTTTATCTTCTTTAATATAAAGAAGAAACATCAAAGACATTTGTCTAGATTGGCACAATCCATCCCCTATCGTCGGGCAAAATATTTACGCACTTTAAGCCGATGGTCACTGCCTTTTAACAGTCAACCAAAATTGGCCACATAAATGCGGCCGGTTGGAAAATATGTAGATGGATCGCAACCCTCAAATCATTAAAATAAGTTTATTTACATTTCACCACTTAACGTACGAGTTATGCTTGCAACACCCTTTTATTTGCTTCAGCAGTTTATGCTCACCAAAAAACATTGAAGGTAACGAAAACTAGTACCGTTTGTTTAACGCATACATAGATATTGAAATACCTTAAGTGAATGGTATGCCTTGAGCATTTTATAATGGACAATAATTTCTAATATCTCCTCATGTTTATTGAAGGCCAATTGAGCACTCAATTAGTCCCTAATGGAAGCTCACGCACTGATAAAATGGTACTCCGCTACAACAATAGCAACCAGGAAGAAAAGAGCACTAGGCATTGTGTACATCAAACGTTTCCACACGTATCTCGTGGTGAGGCATACAACGTTTTTCCCTTGATTTCGGTCTTAGTCCAAACCTCGTACTGTATATTACAATGTTTAGTGCGCTTTCGAATCTTGCCAGTCTAAAAATGTTGATGCCTTCAAAGCGGTCATACGGTAGGGATACATAACCCTGTCAGACGCTTCCCGTTCCCGATGCAATTTTCAGGCTAGAAGCATCTCCTTGCAGCAGCACACTACTTAACCTCCTCCTCGAGGCGGGTGTTGAACCCAACCCCTGACATTCATAGGGGATCACCTGCAGCTTCCAGATTACCACCACCCGCTATTTCAGATACATTGTCCACTACGTGTAATTTTTAATATAACTCAGCCCAACGTTGTCACCACTTCAAATAGCCATTGTCTACCTTCTCCCAGCACCAGCACAAATCTTATTTACCTTGGCTGAGCCACTTGCTAATTTAAAAAGAAGCAGCTAGATGCCGCTAAGGTAATTATTGGAGCACTGCCCATTTTAGACACCAACTTCTCAACAGTTCCTTCCCGAAGCGGACCAAATGCCTACATCAGAGTCGCTGTTAAAGCTAATACTCTAACAACTTGGTTTTGATGCCGTATGCCGCATACCGTATTTACATCAATCCTTTACATGCTATGGTGCATACATTAATTTTATATTTTAAATATAGACAGTGCAATGTTTTTAGGCGTGTTTGCAGAACAGAATCGACGGACTTTCTCATATCAACCCGGTTTTAAAATTTTTTATCGGGTACTTGTATCAATCGCAGTTAAGGTAGTTGATGTTGGAGAAGAGTCCGTTTTCAAGTTTTATTTGTTAGGAATACGCAAGAAGGTAATTTCTTAAAAACTTAATTGTTGTATACAAGGATGTGTCAGGAACTGAATTCGTACAAACTGAGCATATTTCCTCATCCGCCTTATTTCCGATTATGTTTTGAAATTATGTCGTAAAGAATCTACAAAAGGCAACATTTTTTTACATACAAAATAGCGTTTATAAAATATGTGAGTGATTTTACCACTGAAATATGTTCCGTTTTTATAAAATCAAAAAGTCAATATATCCTTCTATTTTCAATGGTAGAACTGTAAGGTTGGTTGAGGTGGCTGCCTCTGTGCATCACCGAGAGGCCCACTTAGGCCGAGTGGCCCATTGTGATACCACTAAAAGACACCTGCTTAGGCACTGCAAACGGATCCTGGTTAGTGGGGGCAGCTGCAGAGGAAGTGTCGAGAAAGATGCCCCGGGTGTAGTCCTTGAGGGCAAGTCTTTTTTCTATCTTTACGCAATCGTAGAACTGTCACTTTCAAGGTTATTTTTTATGAGAAATGGATGAGTAAAATTGCTTTTAACTAAGTTTTATTTCAAAGGGAAGGACATAATATTAGCTGCATAGGAGACAGCTAAAGATGAATAAGGGGTACAGTTTTGATTTATTTTTATTTTTTTTATTTTTTTTTTGTAATTTTTTTCTAATTCTAATCAATTCGTAATTTGAAATTTCTGAAAACAATTAAAATAATCATTAATGATTGAAAAAGCTATTCAATCAATTGATTACTCAATTCTAATAGGAATTTAGCAGGTCTGGGTAATGGTAAAAGTCTTAGGCCCGTTTACTAAATGTCTGGCTATAATAAACTTTATCCCATGATAATCTAATCATGCGTGCACTCAGAATGACATATTCTTTTACACAAAAGTCTGATTAATGCATCATAATAAAGATGATCGTTGTGGACGTTTTTATGTAGAAATTAACAAAATTTGCATTTTTAAAGCATTAATAATATATTTATGTGCTTATCAAAATACAATATGACAGCTGAAATTAAAAATCCAAGAACCATAAAACCAAAAAACATAGAGCTATAAGGTCCAACAATTAATGCAAAAGGCCTCTGTCAGATCGCTGACTCTCAAAAACATGAAAACATAGCCGAAACACTCTGTCAGACATGCCGAATATTCACCTGGTATGTGGTGTGTTTCTTCACTAGACCAACCTTCTTTGAACTGCTCGACGGAGGAAATATTGCTACAATAGGAACTATAACTTGAACCCGAGTATAAATTCAAAAATCAAAATTTCAGGAAGCTTCCTTTATATTTAGGTGTGAGTTATGTATAAATTTAGTGTACCTATGATGTCTATCATAATCACCCACCTCAAACAGTCCACACAAAAGTGCTAAGCGATATTTTGTAATTGTTTATATAAGTACATATGTATGTATCAGTGGATGTAAAAATGTACATAATTTTTTATGAACCCATGTACCATCAGCATACATACATACATATATACATATGGACATACATACATTTATATCCGCCAGAAAATCATTAAGTCCGAAATGCATGCAGGATTAGCTGTCTAGATACATGCCCTATGAACCCACTTGTTGATATTCTTTTCCTTCCAGCAAAACAGTGTGAAGTGAGAGTAGTAGTTTTTCCGCCTGCGGGTTAGGGGTTTATAATATGCACAAAGGTAATGAAGTGCAACCTCCTTTAACTGCCTTAAAATTTCAAAAAAAAAAATCAACAGCAAAAAATTTTAATTGACAAAAATTACGAAATGTAGCCAAGAGTATTTATTAAATATCAACTGTTTCCAATGAAGAAGTAACCGGGATGAGTCTCTTAAAAGATTACTTGTATAATTGTATTTGTGGTATGTACGTATGTACATATGTATGTCAGTATACATTTTTATTAACATGTTTCTGTTTATTCTCTTTTTCAGCTTAAATGAGGCGATTTGTTGACATTACTCGTTAAAGCGTTAAAATGTGCCACGTCCCGCCGTGGGCCAAAGCCAATAGCACAAAAACAGCAACGGAACAACGAATGCATCAACGGTGCTATGGTGCGGTTTGTCGAATGTTGTACCAATGTGAATAGCAAGCATTGTGAGCAGCTGATGAAATCCATGCTTCACTGGTTTGCTTGTTGCCTCAAAGTCTGATTGACTTTTCTATCAGCAAATGGCAGCACGCACCACTTTTTCATTGTTTTTATTGTTATGTGTACACATTACTATTATTCTTTTCATTTTTGAATTTCTAAATTTTGAGAAAAGAATTTTACGTGTCTATTTCTTTGTAACAATAAGGTACCCACATCGCGAGGATGTCCATACCGGGATTGCGGGAATTGTTAATAAGCCGAAAATCCCGGAGGTTCTATCTTACAATCCTCTGATTTCCGGGATAAAAAAATATCACCAGCAGGTCAAAATGTGAGATTTATTTATGATAGTTATCCAAACGTTTTTTGATTTTTCCATTCATTCTTTCATTACTAGCTTCTTTTAATTTAAATGGAACAACTTCTGTAACAAACTGAGTTAAAACCGTTAATTTTAATTTATCATCCCAGGGTCAGTTTTGGACCTACGTTATCGTGAAGTGAAAAGTAGATGCGTCATTTCACCACGATTTTCGATTCTCGTTTTACCTCAAATTCTCCGTCTAAAACGCCAATATGAATTTGGTGGTAAAGTCATAATATCACAACATTTATGTATCGGACTTTTTCCAAATATAAACATTTTAAGTAATAATTTTCAAAATTGTATAGAAAGTTACTTAGCAATTGATTAATAAAATTAGTTGTACCTATTAGTTAATATTTTAAGTTTAGGTAATTTTTTCAACCATTTACCTAATTTTCTGAATCAAAACGATTTTATAAAGCGAATACCGAAATACAGGGACTATTAAATACGAAAATAATGGCATCCCTAGCACACTCACAATGCGCTATTATTTTTAAAATATGTATTCTTTGTTAGCTCGTTTCAGTAGCTACAAAAGCGAACTACCATAACAGATACATATTAAGAGACTTCAAAACTTTTTTTGGGTTGCCTAATGCAAGATAGTTGATACCGTCGCACCAGTTGGCGTCTGTAGTACAAACCACTTCTGGATAATTTTGGAACCGTCCCTTACACCGAGTTCACTTTTTTGTAATAATTTTAAACATATTACACATGTTTATGTAATGTAATGACGCTAAATTAATAGTAATTTGATTAAACCAAACATTAAAGCGACATAAAAGTCATCACAGCTGTTTACTATTGTGAATTTTTCTGTCCACAATGTAAGAGTACAGATTGGTAGTGTGCTAAAGAAATGACCAATGAAACAAAATTTTGAATTTATTCATATTTTAAGAAAACCCATTAAAAAGACAAGTCGTCTAAACATACCTTAACGACCAGTTGTCATAAATCACTGATTGTAATTTCAACCACAAAGTTATTAAGCTTACAGGGTACCATATATGAGCTGTGTCAAAGAAATATAAAGTTGCTGTATAAAGTGGGAACACCAGCCAGTAACGAAATTATCTGATAGCATTTATACTCTTTTCTTATTCTGCAGCCAAAAGTTGCCGGATATTTTCGTAGCCATTAGAAAAACTTTCGTGAAAGGCATACTAGCTTACAAGAATTAAATTAACGTTCACTTTATTCTTTAATGTCTATTTTACATTTTTGACCGTGATACAGTATTGGTTTCTGTCCCCGGTTATAAGAGATGGCTAAAATTTTCGGTATCGAGGGAATAAAGGCGTAAAAATATTGTCATTTTCTACATCTTTTTTATATTCTTCACGCAATGGGGTAATACTGTTAGATCCACCTAAAATTGCAGTTACGTGAATCTTCTTTTGATGACAGAAAATTAATATTTGTCTACCGTATTAGTTTATAACAATAGCGCATACATATTTTCTTGCCAGAATCTGTGTTATAAGAGGGCAGTTTCCAATTACAATATTAACAGCAACAGGCAGAAGAGGTCCGCAATTGTGCAACATAAAATGGTAATCATACTTACGTGCAGCATTATTATATACGTCGACTAGTAAGCCCATTCAGTAGAATGAAAGGCATTCAACTAAAATTTATCGTAATCTTGACAAATTGTCAAGCAATCCCACAGCATTTGACAGATGGTAACAACGACAAAAACAGCTACGATAACAATGGCAACATTGAACGTGCAAACACGTTTTCAAAGGTGTCAACTAGAAAAGTGGGACCAAGCTTCTTTGGTGGCCAATAATAGTTAGCCACTTATTTAAGAAATTATGCATACAAACTCGTATTTATACACAAATGTTCATAAGAAATGGGCATTTTCATCTCAATGATTCCTGCAAAATATGAAATGAAAAAAGTCTCTACTTTTAGTTCAATACTACTTTTGTTTGCAGAAATGGTTAGCAGCATCGTTTTAATTTGTTCAATGCATCTAAATCCACACGCTTTAGAAGAGAAATCGTGGAGTTTGGTCAAGAACAGCACTTTTCAAGACAAAAATAAGCAAATATTTAAAATAGAGGTGAAAAATATGCAGCCGATACTTATGGTAACAGGACCTTGTCTTACATGAAAGGTGGTTCCTGACTAATGACTTTACACACAAAAATACTTTAGTATCTTGCCTACCAAACAAACATACATATGTACATATCCGTTGGGCATTATTATTATTATTATTATTATATTAGAACACCCATATCCCCAAAATTTTCTAACTCCATGGCTAATCTCTCGAAACCAGTGGTATAAACAAAGTAGAGACTTTCAGAATAGAATTTGGAATCAGACGCTTCAGAGAAAGAGGTATGCTCTTTTAACTTTTCAAACTAAAATTCCTCATAGTTCAGGATATACTCGTATGACGTTTTTAGTTTCATCATCAGCAATAATAACAAAAACCAAACAAACTATAATTATTTCCTGAGTAAAAAAATAAAAATCGCACGAAAATTTATAAAAATCAAAATTAATGATTATGATTGAAGAACAATTTATAAAAATCAAAGATATTAAGTTTAATAAATAAATTTTGATCAACAAATTTTACTTAAGTTTTAATAATTATCTTTGATTAAAATATGTACATAGATAAAATTCAAAAAAGAAAAATCATTGAAGATTCACACAGTAATATACATGTGGTCATATGCAATAACAGCCTAAGTCGACTTAAGAAATTTTTGCTGGTGGTTTTGAATAGCAACATCGCGACATTTTTCAAGACTTTCATTGGTCTTTTATTACTTTGTTTACAAACAATTAAATCCAATATGTTTGCCTAAGTTATAAAGCAGTTTTGTTATAAAAAATAGCCAGAAGAAATTTCATTTGGTCTAATTTCTTAAGTCGAGTTAGGTTGTTATCGCCTATGACCACTGATATATTCTTAGGATGACCGGTTAAAGCATAAGGCTACATACATTTTCCAATTCGAGATAACTCTGAACGTATTTGGTCTAAATAAATTATTTGGCTATGTGTGTCCTTTAGGCAAGATTTTTGTAATTTTTGAAAAGTGGGGGTGCCACACCCACATATTTTGTCTTTTGTTTGTGTGTGCATCACAACAAATATACTGCTTTCATTTTTCCATAAGATTTGTCGGCTTATCGTTGATGGTCCATATGGCACTTTTCCCCAGATCTGACAAATGACTTCAACTGGAAAAGAAAACTTAATCACTCAGATTTCCTCTTCAACCCAAATGAAATTTAAATAAATAATTCAAGGTCAAAAGTGGAAAAAAGTAAGGGTTACATTATTTGCATTTGTGTATCTAGGTATGTGTTTATGTATGTAAATGCCTGTGCATTAACTGCGCCATGACAGCTTTGGTAAATGACTTAAAGGATTCGTATGTCTTCTCGATTGTTCACTAAAATATTTGCTACGTCTTATAGTTGCTTTTTTTTCACAGAAGTCGTATTCTCGGCTGATGTCATCGGTGCACACACTTTCGCAATGAAATAGCTAAGCACTTTTAGAAAATATATGCAAATACATGCAGATCCGCTTTCGCTGTGCTACTTTTAAACATTTTCGTTCACTTTTTCGCATTTGAGATGAATTGTCAAAAATCAAAAAAGAGAATGCACACAATCACACTAAAAACACAATAGGCCTATTCAAATAAACGTGTAAAGGCAGCATTCATTTTTACGAAAATCAAGATTATTTATGAGATTTCTGAACTTACCAGTACGCAAACGAGTTCCAAAAATAATACGATACTTTTACTACTTAAAATTAATTAGTTAGTTGTAGATCCCCTCTTCTGGCCTCGAACTCCTGTTTTATTCAAAGGAGTTTATTCCACCGTCTCATTCCTGGAACTAACCCTGTTTATGGAAAAATCGGAGTGATTCATGAATCAGAAAAGGTGTTATCGGGAAACCTATTTACTTAATAGGAGGCTCAGCTAGCTAAAGCCGTGGTTTCCTTGAAAAGCGGCGCCGCAATGTAACGTTCGTTATATATTTCTGTAATCTTACATGATAGCCTTTCCTTCATGATTTACTTTATTTCAATTTTTTCTTGTTTTCTTTTTTGAATTGAAAATATGTATGTTATTATTTATTTTCAAAAAATTTACATATTTCAATTGGAGAAATACTTTGAACCTTTTGATAGAATTCTCACCGCTATGACAACAGAAAAGACGGTGAAGAACTAGTTTTCACCGTCATGACGGCCATAATATATCATGCTTGCCGCTATATTCCATGACGGTGAACTACACCGTCCTCTTGGTTTTACATGTAATTACATTAACATTGAATTGTTTTTGAGAACGTACTCGAGCACTTTTCAAAATATTTTAATTTTTGGCGAACATTTGCGCGAACTGTTCGTGTGTGTAAGAGATAAACCAACATGGAATCTTTCTGTAAGGTTGGGTTACAGATAGTAGCAAAAATAATCGATTACATTGTTTCTCATGAGCTTGGTCGAATCAGCTGTTTTAGAAGGTTACCGATAACGCACCTGTCTAAGCTTTGAGGGAGAGAGGTTTTCTTTAATTTTATTTGTTTTAGAGAGTGGGTCGGGGGGTGTAAAGCACGGGTTACTAGGGACGACCTTTGGTAAATTATTAATATTTTATTTTAATTTAATTTATGTGTTCTATATAGAAGGACGGGGGGAATCAAAGCCTTGTATTTATTCATTGGGGGCGAGCACTGTTGGCTCTGAGGCATTGCACGAGATTGGCTCCCTCATTTTTGGAAAAACCCCCCTCGCTTAAACATTCTCGCCCCCCTATGTCTAAGCTTTGAGGGAGCGAGAAGTTTTTTTTTAATTTTTTTATTTAGAGAAGATCCGGCTCGAAAGACCATGTCTAAGCTTTGAGGAAGCGAGACGTTTTTATACCCAGCGTACTAGTACTAGTACAAGGGTATATTAATTTTGTCCACATAACGGTACTATGTAACGGCACAAAATACTCGAGTTAGATATAGAGTTCCATATATGAAAGTTCTTAGGTTGAAAAGAGGAATTGATTAAGGCATGTCCGTCCGTCTGTCCGTCTGTCCGTCTGTCCGTCTGTCCGTCTGTCCGTCTGTCCGTCTGTCCGTCCGTGTACACGATAACTTGAGTAAAAATTGAGATATTTGCATGAAATTTTGCATACAGGTTACTTTCTGGCCAAGGTAGGTTGCTATTGAAAATGGGCGAAATCGGATGATAACCACGCCCCCTTTTTCGATATCGAAAATTTCGAAAAACGTATAAAACGGGTTAATTCAATATCAGAAGCAGCTACAATGATAAAATTTGCAATATGTATTGATTTATATGTTCTAAGGCGGATTTTACCAAATTTTTTGAAAAGGGGCGTGGCACCGCCCCCATATATTTGAAGAAATTTTAAAATTTTGACTCCTAATAACTTGAGAACAGTTTATGCTAGTATAACGAAATTTTGTAGAGGGCATACTATTGTTGTGTTAAATTCAGATATAGAAAATAAACGAAATCGCTTGGCGACCACGCCTACTTTTTTATAAAAGTTATATTGAAAGGAGGGGGAAATATTGAAAAGTCCATATCTAATTAACTGATACCGCTATAATAATATAATTTTGTACATACATCAATTTTCATATTCTTTACATTATTTTTGCAAAATTTTGGAGAGTGGGCGTGGCACCGCCCACTTATGAGTCAAGCAATTTTCAAATTCGACTGCTAATAACTTCAGAACGGTGTGAGATAGGTTTACGAAACTAGGTTCCAGGCATGTTATGTTTATGTAGAGTACTACCACAGAAAATAAGAAAAATCGGTGAACGACCACGCCCCTTTTTGGACTAAAGTTCTCTAAACGAGAGTTAGGAAACCGGAATATGCAATATCTGTTTAACTGATACAGATATAATGCTAAAATTTAGTACACTCATTCACCTGATGATGTTATTTGTGATGTTTAAAGGTTTTTTGGTAATATTTTGGAAAATGGGCGTGGCACCGCCCACAAGTGAATAAACAAAATATCAACATTTCACTATTAACAAGCCACTGTGAAAGTATCATAAAGATCTGCAATGAAAACTGATCTTCAATAGGGACAAACAACATAATAAAATCCGTGGGCGTGCCACCACCCACTTTTTTAAAATTATGTAAATATTGATTAATGGACACATATATCCGTACATCGAAAAATTTCACAAAATACGTTAAAAGTTATGGGCATGGCACGCCTTCTTTTCCAAAGTTATATATAGGACATGGTATAACCCTTGAAAAGATCGATTCAGTACTTTTGGCTCATGTAAGCGGTTAAAGCTTTATAAGCAAGGAGCGTGGCCGCGCCCACCAAATTCGCTATTGTTTAGGCTCGGCATAGATTGGTTTTTAAAATGGGCGAAATCGGATGAAAACCACGCCCCCTTTTTCTAAAAACTAACGCTGGGTATTTAATGTTCGGTTCACCCGAACTTAGACTTCCTTACTTGTTTTTTTTAATTTTATTTATTTGGAGAAGATCGGGGGTGTGCGGAGCACATGTTACTGGGAACGATCTTACCAAAATTATTATTATTATTTAATTTAATTTAGTTGTTTTATATACAACTGGGAGGGTGCAGAGCACCTGCTACACCTTGTATTTATTTATTGGGGGCGAGCACTGTTGGCTCTGAGGCATGGCACGGGATTTGCTTCCTCATTTTCGTTTGGGAAATCCCCCTTTGGGTTATGCAGAAATAAACAATATCTTCAGAATATTTCATTAGCTGGTTGAGAATTATAAAAAGGGTATGCAAATGAAATAAACGAAAGAAATTGTTTAAGTCGCTTGAACAGTACCAATGCCCCCGGCTTTAAGCTATTGTCACAAACGCACACCTCTCTTTTGACGTCAACATTCATGTGGTATCCTGCTAACTGTCCAGTTTAGAGTTAAGGATACACGGTAAGGGCAGTTTAAAGGTGCTCATATGTGCCCAAGTCAATACAGTTTTATAAGTTTTTATTTGCATAAGAAATTACGGGAACTTTCACCGTCGTGTTACTAGGCGTTAACTTAAAATATCCCCGATATTCCCCTATTAAGCATCATTTTACCGGTTTCGTAGTTATCCACTATGTGCCCCAGTTTGTTCAAAATGTAGGTGTCATTTGAAAGTTTCTTATGAGTGCTGCAATGAGTAATGTGAATGTAAACTAGAACTCAGGCTCACATAACTTTTAAGAGCAACAAAGCGTGACCGGGTTGGTGCAGTGAAATAACGCCCAAGGAAATAACGCCCATGGGCGTTATTTCCCACTCAAAAAGGAAATTACGCCCATGGGCCTTATTTCCTTTTTAAAAAGGAAATAAAGCCCATGGGTGTTATCACCTTTTGCTGATGGGTGTTATTTCCTTTTTCGAAGAGAAATAAAGCCCACGGACGTTAAAAACGAATTAAAACAAGCTGATTCGAGAATTAAGTATATGGTTTTCTTTATTTCAATAAATTTTAACATATTTGTTATGTTTTTATAAGGCGGGGTGCAATAGCGCCTTGTGAAATAAGCCCTTTAAGGCCTTATTACACTATTGAAAGTGAAATAAGGCCTTTATTTCAAAAAAGGCTTTATTACACTTCGAAAGAGAAATAAAGTCTTAAAGGCCTTATTGCTCTTTCATTTTTTTTAATGAACCAATAATATTCTAGTTCTTTTTGTATTTTATTGAATAGTTACACACAAATTTCACGTTAACCAAAGTGGGAAACGTGGCACGCGGAAGGACATCACCGTGGCGGTAGCCACGGCTATGGCACACACCCGGAGTGGGAATGGCGTAGCCCAGGGTTATTTTTTGAAGCGCGGCCGAAGGCCGCCTACGCGGAAAGATGTTCTGCACTTAAAAATCGTGGATCGGGCTACCGTAACTATAATCCGAAGGGGGAAAAGCAATATTTTGTTTCTGTGAAAAGTTATTAGTGAAAAACCGAAAATTGACCCGGGTCAGATCACCAATTCGGGGCCCTATCCATGTTTTTTATGTGCAGGACACCTTTCCGCGTAGGCGGCCTTCGGCCGCGCTTTAAAAAATAACCCTGGGCTACGCCATTCCAACTCCGGGTGTGTGCCATAGCCGTGGCTACCGCCACGGTGATGTCATTCCGCGTGCCACGTTTCCCACTCTTTTCTCACAGGGTAATTTGTGAAAAAAATGCTAATCAACAGTTCGTGTTGCTCGCGTAAAATCCTATGGCCGTTATTTCTCTTTTAAAAAGGAAATAAGAGCCATGGGCTTTATTTCTTTTTGCAGATGGGCGATATTTCCATTTAAAAAGGAAATAAGGCCCATGGGCGTTATTTCCTTTTTGAATGGGAAATAACGTCCATGGGCGTTATTTCCTTGGGCGTTATTTCACTGCACCGACCGGGTTTTTTAGTATAATTAACCGAGTAGATAAAACTTGGAATATAAAGTTCAATGACTTTTTTTATCAAGTATTTAAATTATATCATGATCAACTTTCGTTTGATACCCCTATTGCACTAAACATATTTCGCATCTCCTGGGCCCACATATCGGATGATATCTCCGAAACTGCTCGAGCTAATGTAAGAAAACTTGTATTCAATTCCCAAAGATACAGATATACAGACAAAAATTCTATAAACTGTTGGCTCCTATTGGCGTATTAATGACCCCTTCTATCGATTTTTCTTAAATATCTCTGGAACAACTTCTATTGAAAGTTTAAAAGAAAATATGGAATTAAAAATAAAAAAAAGTGTGTGGCGCGATATATCGTCATTATGGCTTAAGCAGAATCAGTACGGCGATACGTTGAAAAAACTGACAGCTGAGTAGACGAGAAGTGTTTGTGTGCGTAGCGACAGATACGACGCATACGGCAAAATAGACTTATTCTGTTTGAGCTATTAGCCTCAGAAGAGATTTTTTGTCTATCTTCTCTTCCAATTAGTGGTGCGCCGCTTTGAATTTGTTTCTACAAATTGACGGAGTTTTTTGTCGACTCCGAACGGCACCTACAAAGGAGATGCATTTTTGCTGAGAAGCCTTTCATGGCAGAAATAGACTCGGAGAATTTGCCAAACCACCCCGTTTTTTTAAAAACTTTTTCAAACCACTTTTGATGTTACCTGTTCCAGCTGTTGGGCTCGAACCTTGCACCTTCGGTGTAGTAATTATGATTTTCAATGAAAATTTTGTTTTTTTGGCCCCGTCTAATATGAAGATATGTATTTGTCTGGCCACAAAAAGCCAAGAATGAGGAACCAAAATGCAAATAATAAATGCGTAAATCTTTTAAAAATGTGTATTTTTTCAGTCTCAGAAGTTGGGCAGGTGCGACATACGGGGTGGTTGATGTTGTTGATGAAATTGACAGACAAAAGACAATAATCTCAATTCCTTTTTGACTAAGCATTGTCTTTGTGAAAACAATGGCAATCATCGGTTGCAAACATACATGTCATTAATATTTTAAAAGTTCTGCGTTAAAGGATTAATATAAGCAAAACAAATTTAAAAACAAAAACCAGGAAGGATTCGGAGTTCAGAGTTTGACGATATCTCTCTCGGGATATCAAACAACAAAGTATCTCTACGGACCACTTAAAATTATGAAAAGTTTTTTTTGATCAATTATGGCGTTATTTGGTGACTATTGACAGTACAAACAAATAACTACCTTTAAAAAAATGGTATCCTGTTTATCGCCATCGCCAAGTTTTACTCTCTAAAATATTCCGGTGAGAAAAATTTAGCGCCCCCCTATAGATGACCGCTATTAGAAGTTGAGCACATTTTATACCTTTCATGAACATGAAATGGTATTATAACTTTGGTTCGATGTTTGTAAGCATGACAAGAAGAAGATATAGATCCACTATTAAGTATACCGAAATGATCAGGACGATGAGCTGAGTTGATTTAGTCATGTCCGTCTGTCCGTCCGTCTATTTGAACGCAAACCAGTGCCTCAGTTTTAGAGATATCTAGATGAAATTTTGCAAGCAGGCGACATTTTGCATGCTCGGAACCAGCAAGATCGGACCGATACAACGCATAGCTCCCATACAATCGATTATTCCGATAAACGGGGTTTGGCCTATCACTCTTACAATTAAAAAGCTAGGAACGTAAAACGTACTTCTGGAATAATTAATTGTAAAATAGGCAAAGCGTCAACAAGGTTTTGTCAGCGAACATGGAAAGAATCACGCTAAGTTTTCAGAGTAATAGCGCATTTCGTTTTCTGAAATATCTCACTTTAACCCTTATGAGCTCCACAATATAAACATACCTACATACCTACATTTGACTATAAAATCTCTTCAACAATAGCTATGGTGTAAGTCTTGGTGTAAACGGCTTCTGTTACTTAAATGTCTATTTCCTAAATAAAACTTGTCTGAAACATCAAATTGGTATAATTTGAGCATGAGTCCAAAAAGGCTCCGAAGTTCATTTAAAAAGAGTCATAAAACGCTCCAAATTCATCGAAATCGGCTCATTTCGGACTCTTTTTTATGACTCCGCGTGCCCGCGTACAACGATTTTACGTTCCATTTGGGCTCCGAAAGGAGCTCATTTCGGAGGGTAAAGCTCTGAGAAATGTGCGTTTTATAGCTCCGAAAGGAATCTTTTTTTGCACTTTTGGTTAGCTGTGGAGTATTATTTTGCATATGTGGTCTTTTTTTGCGCGAAAGCTTGTTAGGGACAATTTTTATTTGCATCGTTTGTTCACCGATTTTAAAAATAGATACATACATATGTATGTTCAAAAGCAAATTTTAAAGAAACAGAAGAAGTTATATTTTGAAAGCGAGAATATTGGCATTTGAATTATCAAAATCGATCCAGTATATCGGAAGTTATTGAATATAATTTATTAGTTATTGAGATAATTTCATTTCATTACAGGTAGGCATTTGCTTATATTATTAATAGGCATCAAATCCGTTTCAGAAACTCTTACATCCCTCAAAAAGTTGTAGTAACAAAGCAGAGAGTCTGGTAAAAGCTAAGTAATTCGGGCATGTAGACCCAGGGGTACTGCAAATGGCGGCCGGCGGATTGTTGTTGTTATTAACAGTTCTTCGACCTTATGGGAACGGTCATTCTGAAATAGAAGCAGTTTCAACATTCCCTTCAAAGCGGGTTCTCACATTATAAAAGTTTTTGCCCGGAGGAGTGCGCATCACACCTAGTTTAACTTGGCTAATTTTTCTATACATAGATTTCTTTACTACGAAAGCGAAACTGTTTTGAAGCGAGTCATTTATGTATCTGTGCGTAAAAGTATGGAAATGAAGGTAGACAATGAATTTTCATTAATGCCGTAAAAAGGGCACAAGTACAGTTATCACACGTAACTGCAAGGAAACTAGCTATTTTTGTAAGCAAATCAAAGAAAACATGTGATAAAGTGCTTACATAATCATATGTAAATGAGTTTAAAGACTCGCGATCGAAACGATCAGCTGGCATTGAACCAGAGTGCATTGTAATCGTGTTTACCGAAAGGTTGAGAAGCGCTTAGAGGAATGTTTGTCTTCCATTGTTTCGTAGTGTCTGCTTACATGGGTAAACAACCCACTATGAGCCGTTACATGTTGGTTTGATTCGAGTCGTAGGTATGCTAATTTAATGTTGTATTAGAATTAAAATTGTGTAATAGACTTGAGTTGAGAAGCTAAATGTTAAGCTGGTAAACTTCATTATGTACAGCTAGAAACGGAAATGGTTTGGTGACCCCATTCATTAAAGTAGTTTCAGGCATACGTGGTCGACATAATATTATAACACAGTCCTTATTTTAAGTTCAATTATTCGGGTGGGGTCCACAAAAACTTATGCGATCCAGCCAGCACCATAGTTTGGAGACTAGGTTTCCACCAGTTCGTTGGGAAGATTAGAGGTAGGAGAAAAGCTTAGTGGAGAACTTACACGGCTAAAAATGTTAGCCCAAGTTTTAAACTTTTTTGATCTACGTACATACTACGTACTGTATCTGCATTCGCCGACTGCCGTGGTCACTAACTAACCAAGGCCTGGATTTGAGAAATTTCATATGGTCAATTATACGTCACATGTTCACGAGTTGGATCCCCAAATTATTTATTTATTTACCCACTTAAAGAAGAAACTTAAAATATTGTTTATACGTTAGTATTGAGGTAAATAAAAACCTCCTTAAAATCTTATTTAGATGTTTTTCTTTGCCGTAGCAAGGAACGCCGGGTACTGCCAATTTTGAAAAAACAGAAGCCATACTAGTAGTTTGAAAAAATTATTATTGGGCCTATCCCGAAACCCATTCTATATCCACTTATTTAAAACTTTTATTTCATTGACTCATGCATTTCATAATTTTTCTATTCTAGCAAAACCAATTTTGCTGTGTTATTAACTAAAACTTTCTGTTTTGAATAAAAAATCATTAAAAAAGTTTCATTAAAACTTCATCTCCACAACAGCCAGTTCAACGTACCGCAACCCACTCTGTTTAAGCGACATACATACATACATAAGCTACGGTTTTTCATTCGTTTATTTTATTTGCATTGCATGCTATTGTAATTCGCAATCAGCTTATAAAATATTTCGAAGATATAGTTTCTGTTTTGGAAAGCCAAAGTGTGGTTTTTCATACCGAAAATGAGGAAGCCAATCGCGCCATGCCTCAGAGCCAACAGTGCTCGCCACCAATAATACATATGTATATACTCTCTCGTTCTCCAAAGAACATTTTTAGGCAAACATGGTCGTCAGAACCTGAGCCAAATGAATAAATACCTTTTGAGCAAAACGGTCACATAGCACCTGAGCCAAATAATAAAATAAAATAAAAAATAATAATACCTTAAAAAACAACTCGCCTTCTCTAAAGCTTAGACACTCTCTAACTCGTCAAATTTCCCCTAAAACTGACATCCTATGAGCAGCTTCCTGTAGCATGGCTGCTCAATATTCTCTTGCTCCGGGCGGGTGTTGAACCCAGGCCAAGAGATTGGATGTCATGCGTTTTCTGGAAGAAGATTTACGTTCAATGTTCTAGATGTATGTACTTGTAAAAGATGGCTTCACAAGTCAAGTTGCTCCGATTTAAACCGTACAAAATCCGTATACATTATATCTTATTTTCACGTAATATTCCAAATAGAGCAGCGATGCACATTTTTTTTTTAAGAAAGGAAAGATAGGAAAACAAATATTTGGGCATCGTTAATACACGGCTAAAAATTTTAACCTAAATTTAAAACTTGCTGGGGCTACATATGTGACCAAACCAAATTTGGTTTAGAATTAACCATAATCCAACTATACCAGGTCCTAGCAGCTCGACAAACATACAAACACACAAAAAAATTCGTTTATCGTTAAAATCGTTTATCCCAGCTAAATTTTAAATCCAAACCGTGAAAAATTGAGAATTTTTGTAGGTAATTCAAAGGTTTGGTATTTATTACAAAAATGTTTTAAAAATTGTGTACCTATACCAAAACACCAAGTTTTATCGTGATAGGTGTATGTACTGACTGTACGCTCAAATATAAGAGCTAAGAAACCTGCATAACAAATTTTATTAAGATATCTCAAAATTTACTAAAGTTATCGTGGTCATGCCTTAATAAATCCATTTTGATATATGTATGTATGTATATACAAATACTAGCTGACCCGGCAAACTTCGTTCTGCCCAAAATAGATTTTTTTATTCATTTCATTTCAAAAATTGTTATTACACCGGTATTTTTTTTAATAGAAAATTAACGATTTTTCACTTCATTTCGTATACAACTTATCGTATACAATATTAAGGGCTCAGAACTAAAAGGATCTAAGTAACATTTTTTGTGGAAATTGAGTTATACCCATATTTGTATAGTTAAATATGGTGTTTATTCGTTGGCAAAGAGATCCGAGTCATTTCGGACATTGTAGTGCCATATATTTCCCATACAATAAACGCCCTATCCAGATTTTACATAGAATCTTCAAAAGGCAGTAAACTTTAAACTTGAATATCTCAAATCAATTTCGGAGTTACTTAGATCCATTTGGTTCTAAGCCCTTTATATATACATAATTTTAGCTGCACGATGCACAAAATTTTTAATTTTCTGTCCCGGAGCGTAAATAAATAGCGAGGACGGTTTTCCTAACGGAAACACCCCACATAGAGCTATTGATATCGTTAATCTGATGATCAATTTTCAGGTCCCAACCTTAAACGCTTTTCAGCTTGAAAAATTAAGTTTGTATGGGAGGTGCCACGCCCCCCTTTCCAATAACCCCCACTTTTATGCGCAAAAATTGTTTTAATATCATATAGCTCTGTACCAATTTCCAGGTCCCTGCCTTAAATCCTTCTAGAGATATTCAGCTTGGAAAATTAAGTTTGTATGGGAGGTGCCAATTTTAAAAATACGAATAACGGGGTTTCACGTACATGCATAACTTAATAGTCGTGTTTCATTTTGCCAGATCCAGATACGTATAAATCACGTTTGCATGCAAACGCAACAACAACGCTATGATATTGATAGTTATCTGGGTCAGTTTATGATCCGTATAGATTGTAGTAGATTTTTTACACAGCCAACCCTTATCTGCTTGTATGTATGGATGTATGTACATATGTACACAAACAACTCTCATACTTCTGATCTGTATCGTTTCATTTTGTTCTTGAGCGAGAGCGGGAGCTCGATGGCACACGACTAATAACAACTTTTTCACCATAGGATCTTATGTGGTGAATCTGCGTTTAACTCTTTTTTGTAAAAAATTCTGATTTTGTTTAAAGCGTCGTACATACATACATACATACATATGTATGTCCGAAGTGAAGTAACGCTAGCGCTGTGGTGAGCTCTCGCTTAACTTGAATCGATAAGCTATCCTATCTTTCAAGTTGGATCAAACTGCACACGGCGTGCAAATTTGATCAAAATAGCTTTTCGAATGTGTCATCTGATAGACGTCCTCGGCGTGGTGCATTAAGCATTGAGGCAAACGAAAATAGTCTCTCTACGGGGGCTGAAGTTGGCAGAGGTGCGTTGTATTTAATGTACACCCTTAGTAGGATAGCGGTGTAAGATGGAGACTTATCAGTGACAAACTGCAATGTTTAGAAAGCGAAAGTAGAACAGCCAGACATATTGTACAGTGATGTATGTATGTACATACATTAAGGCGCCTCACGCTCCATACAAATAAAAATGGACACCCTGTTTCCATCGGAATTATAAACTTCAATGTATTCTAGGACCTTGATCAAAATATTTCGAAAAAATATTAATATTTACCGGAGCTAAACCGCGTTAAAAAAACGCTAAAAATATTGTTTTTTATGTATAAAAGGAGTATGAAAAAGTATTTTTTAATAAAAAGCACCTGAGATGATGAATTAGTTGGAGTACAAAAGGTAAGCATAAAAAAGTTTGAAAATTGTATCAACGCAATCCAAAGATTGAGATGTATGGTGCTGTTTTTAGTCATATTTCGAGGGGTAGGTTTGTGGAAAACTTTAATAACTCAGCCAATTATTGACGGATTTGGACGATTAGGATATCGTTTGAAAGGTATTTTCGAGACGTTGCCATTTCTGCACATTGCGAATATTACCACACAGGTATACAATAATAATATTAATAACATTTTTAAACTTTTTATACCTTTCATGAACATGAAATGGTATTATAACTTTGGTCCTATGTTTGTAAGTATGAGAAGAAGAAGAGATAGACCCACCATTAAGTATACCGAAATGGTCAGGGCGGCGAGCTGAGTTGATTTAGCCATGTCCGTCCGTCTGTTTGAACGCAAACTAGTCCCTCAATTTTAGAGATATCTCGATGAAATTTGGTACGGAGCCGCCATTTTGTATTATATTAATCATTTGTCGGAACCAGTAAGATCGGACCAATACAACGCATAGCTCCCATACAATCGATTGCTCCGATAAATGGGTTTTGGCCTATAACTCTTGCAATCAAAAAGCTAGGAGAGCGAAATTTTGCAGGTTTAGTACATATTATATTTGTAATCTGTGTTGTGAAAATCACCCAGATCGGACAAACAAAACATATAGCTCCCATATAATCGATAGTTTCGATAAATGGGTTTTCGGCTATAAATTTTGCAGTTAAGAAGCTAGGAACGCAAAATTTTGCAAGGTTGGAACTTATTATAAATGTGATGTGTGTAGTGAAAATCATACAGATCGGAGTAACATAACATATAGCTTCCATATAACCGATTGCTCCGATAAATGTGGTTTGGCCATGTAGGACACTTAAAAAAGATATCCGTATTCATGAAAGGTATAAAGCCTTCGGCACAGCCGGAGACAGCCCTTTCCTTACTTGTTTATGCTTACCTTTTGCACTCTATTATCTCAGATGCTTTTTATTAAAAAATATTTTTTCAAACTCCTTTTATACATAAAAAACGATATTTTTAGCGCTTTTTTTAACGCGGTTTAGCTCCGGTAAATCTTAGTATTTTTTCGAAATATTTTGAGGTAGTCCTTAGAAAAGAGTGAATTTTGAAATTCCGGTGGAAACAGTGCAACTTTTTTTGGCGAGGCACCTTAATGTACATACATACACAGCTATGAACAACCAACCCTACCAACCATGGCTAACCATGGTGAAACTCTGATTCCAAAAATTCACAAATTTTTACTAACACTAACATATTTTTAGAATTTGTATGGAAAACGACAAGTGCCTAAAAGTATGCCTCACACTTACACGCAAAAATCTTTTCAACATGGGTAAAAAGTGAACATCTCTGAACAAAATTACCCACTTTTTTATCCTCTTTTTTGGTAAACGCGACTCAATGATTATCCAGATTTTTATCCGATCATGGTTGGCAGGGAAAGTGAGAATTGATGTGGGGGCTTATACCATGACAGCGCAGT
Organism: Sphenella marginata; assembly: GCA_951509765.1. Lineage (NCBI taxonomy): Eukaryota > Metazoa > Arthropoda > Insecta > Diptera > Tephritidae > Sphenella > Sphenella marginata. Next base: position 31,999,573 of record OX608082.1, on the reverse strand, counting down.
GCTCGCAGTATATTTGATAAATAATGTTTATATTTATTATGCAGAGTGCTGAATGTTCATTCATAACACAATCGAAGATATTAAGATATTGTGATCTCGTAATTCGGATATATGACACATGTTAACTTTTCATAAAGAGTACTAAGAAGATCCATAACTAATGATTTGTAAAATATATTTTAGAGTTTAATACATATTCACCCCTATTGCGAGTGCCCCTATTGCGTAGAAGAGAAATTTTTCGACTGAGATGTTTTTAATGTATTTTAAATTTTTTGACAATAATTTACTTTTTATTAGCACTTTTTCGACACGCCAACGACCGCAAAAATGCGGTAGAAAGACGATCGATTGAGCATTCACAGTCGCTCGTTGATCGATCGGGTTGTTGTTGTTGTTGTTAGCAGTGCTTCGCCCTGCCCAAACGGCCAGAACACTCCTAGTTGTCATCGGGCTCTTCTAACGGAAGTCCAAGGAAACGCGCTGTTTCAACAGGGTTGGACCAAAGTGATAGGGGAGTTAGAAGAGTATGTTCCGAAGAACACGAAAAGATATGTTGCGTGTCATGGGGGGCCATACCGCATGCAGGGCATGTGTTCGGTATGGTGGGGTTCAGTCTGGACAAATAGGAGTTCAGCCTATTGCAATATCCAGACCGAAGTTGAGCCAGCATGACTCTAGTCTCCCTCGGAAGGACACGTTCTTCCTCAGCAAGAACGGGTGGTTGGGCACCAATAACGGGGTTCACAGGCCGGGATCTGAGGGATCTGTCCACCGACTCAGTGTGGAGGTCCTTTAGGGCCCGCCTATGGTCCCGCAGATCAAACGGCAACGAGATGTGATGCCGGATCTCATCATAATGCTTTCGGAGATGTTTCCTTATGTCTCTAGGGGGCGGAGTTTCATCCAATAGCTGTCGATTTGGATGACTGGGTCGGTGACAGTTCAGAAGGAACTGCCTACTTAAAAGTTCCGCATGCTCGCGAACGTTGAGCATTTGAGCCTCCTGGTGAAGATGAGACTCAGGAGACATAAGCAAACAGCCCGTCGCAGTTCTGATGGCGGTGTTTTGGCAGACCTGCAATTTCCTCCAGTTGGTGTCGTGAAGGTTAGGCGACCATATGGGAGCAGCATAATCAATAACCGGTCGGCCAATAGCCTTATAGGTGATCAGCAACGTTTCTTTGTCTTTGCCCCAAGTACTGCCGGCCAGTGACTTGAGGATCTTGTTGCGGCTTTGTACCTTTGAAGCTATTGCGGTGGCATGATTAGCGAAGGTGAGGCTATTGTCGAATGTAACCCATAGAATTTTGGGGGGGTTGACAGTAGGTAGTGGAACACCATCTACGTGGACATTCAACTCCTGCCCCATCTGCGCATTCCACGTAGTAAACAACGTCGCCGAAGATTTAGTCGGGGATAGGGTCAGGTTCCGCTCTGTGAAGAAGCGGGTAACCCTGTCCAATTCTGATCGATCGGGTCGACACTCGCAATTGCTCGATGATCGCTTACCGCTTCATAGTCGATTATCTACTGGTGTTCGACACTCGGAATAGGGGTGATTGTTTGAGTAAAAATTGGTAAATTGACTTCAAATGACTCCATATGACTCGAACTGACTTCAATTGACTTCAGAAAGAATTTTGATTCAATGAATGCAATACATGAATAACCAAAAAATGAATGAAAAAAAGAATTTGAAGTCGCAAAATGAAGTCTGAATAATGACTTCATTTTTGAAGTCGAAGTCAAAGAATTCAAAAAATGGCTGCAATCATTTTACAATAAATCACAAAAGAATGCATTCTCTTACAACTCTGGTATGTACTAGGTATAATAATCATTTAATTACCTTAATAGGGTAACTGCACCAGTTTCCGGATAGCGCTAGTGTCCTGACGGTGACATGTCATAGCCCCAAGTGGCAAAATCCCAAGTAAAAAATTGGGATTATGACACACCCCCTGCAGTGTCATAATCCCAATTTTTTTACTTGGGATTTTGCCACTTGGGATTTTGTCATGGCACCGTCCTGACGCTATGTCTATGTTGTGGGATTAATAGTCAAATAATAAACAAATAGTATCAAATTGCACCACTAACTGAAATATACATGTTATTTGAGTGTCCTTGGAAAATTTAAGTTAAATCAGAAGCATAGTTTAAAAGTTAGATGTAATTTAAGAGTCAGAAGTCGGATCATTCAGCGAAATTGCAGGCTTTTGTAAAAAAAATATTAGGTACTGCTTAGAAAAGTGAGTGCCTAATCAAGTATTGATTACAACAAAAGCTAATAATATTTGTTTGAAATATAACAAACTTTCATATTATACATAAAAATTATTAATTTATTTTACTTTTCGGCAAAAATGTTTGCTGCCCGGATATTAGAACCAAAATTTGCTATGATTTTCAATTGCCGGACGATCTGCCGGATATTGAAGAGTGGTCGAAAATTACAAATTACCATTTTAATGCGGCTTAATACAAAAACATAAACATCCTTCAATCCCATAGTTTGAGTCTGCGTACACGTTTTTTAAGTACAAATATTGCTTTCCGAATACTAAGAAAATAAGTTTCCATACCCGAACAGTTGGTATTTTACACAGACTTTCTTGTTTTATCAATATTATTACTATTTGCCATCCCATGTCACTTCCAATCCGTTTTTGCCTTGTGGATCGCTTGCAACTCTTTACTGCTTATCAATACTCCCCATGAAATGGCATACTTTTCTGGAGACTTTGCCTTTTAGGTCACCATATTATAGTTTAGCTTCCATCTAGATGCATGGTACCAACCATACCTTTGCGCCATCCCTTCTCAATTATTCTGGTTTCAACTCCCGTTTCGGCGGGACCATACCGTTGATCCTGTTTCGATGACGCTGGTACAGGGTACGACCACCAGCGATTGGAGCTAGTTTCAACTGTGAACACTACTCACTGAGTCTCCGGGTGCGATGTACGGAATGAAATTTAATTTTATTTTTAAATTTAAAGAGGGTGAGAAACCTGACGTGCTCCCCACCATGGGTAAAGTGGCGTTAAAGCTTTTTTATTTTGTTTCTCCTGCAGGGTTATCCCTCCTAGTTTATCCCTAATCTAATTCTGGACCCTTCTGAAGTTCCCGGATCGTCACATAGCTTATTTATTATGGGCGAGAATCCACCAATCATGACAAATGAAACATTAACTGCTTACTTCGTAAGTTTGGCTGAACCCTCATACAAATATCGGGTGTCCGGATACTAAAACAAAACGAACTTATTTGAATTTTCAGTTCCATCCCAATAAACAATGAAGTAAGCTAGTTTATTAAACAATGTTTTCCAAGCGTAATAAGTAAATGTTTTCCAAACGAGTTTGTAACTAAAAAATTTCACAAACGTTTAGATATGTTTTTCCAATGGTGTGGTAGCCTTGGAGAAATATCTTGAGATGAACTCTCAGCGAGGTGAAAAATTTCTCAATTTTCAAAAATAATGTTTGAAAGTTTGTATGCTTCATTTATATTGATTTTGTTATATGGGCATCGTGGTTGACGGTAGTGCAGCTGGCCTACCACACAGAAGGACCTAGGTTCGAACCCCTCTACAGGCAACATGAAAAATTATTTGAAATGGTTTTTTAAAACGGGTGTCATGAAAGGCTTCTCAGAAAAATGCACATATTTGCCTTGCAGATGCAGACTGCATAAAAAATTGCAAGCAGCACACAAAAACTGGCCCTTTATCTCCTCTTGCATCAAATAAGAATTTATTATAAAACATAATATTTAAATAATTAATTAAAAAACAAAAAAATTAAGGAAATGGTCGGGATTCGAACTCGCAACCTTCGGAGCAAAATCCCACAACATATTCGTTAGGCTATTGGCCCGTTTTCACCGTTGTCGCCCAAATTGGAGTTTTATCAATCAGTTTTCAACAAACCCTTACTATACATTGAATAAAAATGTTTATTAAACATTGTTTTCCAAGCATCAATTCCAATTGTTTAAAAAGGGACCACTTTCGTTGAGTGTACAATGTTTTCCAAACGTTTTCCAATGATTATAGTAAACGTTTTCCAATCGAAAAGATTACAAAAGTAAGTTTATCGTAAGCTTATAGTAAACGTATTTTGCTTATTGGGATTGTTTTAAGAACAATGCAAATTTAAGTTATACATACATCATATTAGTGAGAAATGTTTATATTTTCATAAGCAATTTAATTTTTTGAGGTAACGGCTAGGGAGAAATTGAGAAAAACGCTAAATGTCCGGACACTAGTGCAGTTACGCTATAATAATCAAAATTAATGGACATTACTCAAAATATCATATAAACAATGCAATTATAGAGCATAAAAATTAAACAATAATTAATAACCATTCAATTCCATTCTGCAGTGAGTGATCAGACAGGCAGGTAGGCAGTATGCTAAAAATCGTTGCTTTATATTCTACCGATTCAATTATCCTTGAATATCAGCGCAATGTACAGACATCGACCTGTTACAATGTTATGTAAGGAAAGCGCCGATTATTTAGGTCGTATATATTATTGACTAGAAGGACCCGTCCGCGCCTTGCGCAAAGAATTTCACCACTACCCTCAGCGACAACCCAGTAGATAAAGTCTCTGATTCACAATGGCGTTGCAGTACAAATTGATTTTTTTGTGCATTCACAATGGTTTATTTAAACAAATTAATTTTTATAAAATACGCTTAAACAAGAGCACTGCTGTAATTAATATATCGCACTTGTTACGTTAAAGTGTAACAACTCAAAATTTGAACATTTTCAGTAGAGACGAAAAACTGTTTCCGTAAATATTAATAATATATTTCAAAGAAAAAACAATGTAATTGCCCGAAAATATCATTAAAAATAATATAACCGTTGTTTCATTTTTATTTGTTTAGTATTTGCACGAAAATAACAAATAATTGAGTTGTTACTCTTTTCCTGAAATTTTTTTTATACACATATTTAGTGGTATTACATATTTTGAGTTGTCTCTGTTTAACTGAAAATTCTCACTGGAATTGATAAATATGATTTGTTGTAAATAGGCACAATTCAAAATGTTACACTTTATGTGATACACTAACGAACAAATTTGATAAAACACTTGGATACAACTAAAAATGTGAACCATTGCACATTATTTTCTTGCAAAAATCTAAAATTTGGAAATTTTGAGTTGTTACACTTTAACGTAACAAGTGCGATATAGTTTCGCATGTAGAGGTAACCCACTTACGACCGGTATGCCTACCGGGGGTATATTCTAAACCCCTAACCCGCAGGGGTAACTAATTTACTTTCTCAGACCCAATAAGCTTGTATGGTTCAAGATATGGTTCTTTGCCTCATATGTGCATATATTTTGAACGTCTGCTTTTTTCAAACATTGCCTTTTTGGTGCATATTTTGGCCAGCCCTGTTAAATTCCCATTAGAATTGAGTAATCAATTGATTTAATAGCTTTTTCAATCATTAATGATTATTTTAATTTTTTTCAGAAATTTCCAATTACTAATTGATTAGTATTAGAAAAAAATAAAAAAAAATTAAAACTAATCAAAAGTAATCAAAATAAATTTTTTGATTTTTTTTGATTACTTTTGATTTTTTTTTGATTATTTTTAAATTTTTTTTGGATTTTTTTTTATTATTTTTTGATTTTTTTTTGGTCTTTTTGCTGAGTATTTTTGAGAGTATTTTTATGTAGTCTAAAAGGAATGCTTGCGACATTTTCGAAGTTAAGTGTTCACCGACGAACCATCGCGACACAGTTTTCACAGAGTATTTTTATTTATCTTTTATTTTCTTACATATACATATATCTACTTTCTTTGAATATAATACAATACAATTTCAATGTTTTCTAAAACTGCATAAAAACTGTAAAATTTGTACAAAAACGAAATTTATGCATCGCTTATGCATATTTCAATCTATCAAACAATACAAAAAATAATCAAAACAATCAGAAATAATCAAAAGTAATCAAATAATCAAAAAAAATCAAAAATAAACAAAAGTAATCAAAAAAAAATATTTTTTAGAATAATAATTAAAACGCGTAAACAATGGGTAATCAATCATTACTATGCTTTTCCAAAAAGTAATCAATCAAACCGGTAATCATTAGGATTATTTATCATTACTTAACAGGTCTAATTTTGGCTTGCCCTATAATCACGTTTTCCCAAGGAGACCGTGAATACTTTAAATAAATTCAAATTTTTAAATACCTTTATAGTCAGCCTATTTGCTGTTGGTTGCGAATGCAAATGTTAAATCTAATAATAAAAATTTTATCTACACTGTAATTACTAGTTTATGTACTTGCAAAACGTTGGCTCTAATGCTCACTCAATCTTGATACGGCTTCAATGGTTTGCTCAAAGTTTTGTACACTCAAATTTTTCAAACCGATTCCTCATCAGCAACATCCCTACAAGTTTTTGAGTGTCTCACTAGAGTGTCTGCAATTAGCTGGGATTATTTGATTAGAATGCTAATTGCTACAAGTTTTGCATAACCACAACCAAGAGCATCGGGACGTAATCACAATCACTTGGTTGTAATCTTTAGCTAATAATTTCAATGCGCCTGTTAGTGAGTGTTGCCACAAGGTAGAGAAAAAATTTATCAATTTGGCAACAAAAAGTTAATCATGTGCACCCGATTAACAATCGTAATCGAAAGTTCTAACCATATATCGCATTTATGAAATTGTTTATCATATTTGAGTCTTTTTCGAGTCTTCATAAAAGACTCTTTTGTCGGTTGAAAATGGTGCGCTGCATGCGACTCCTCTTCATGAGTTCTTTGTCTCTTTTTCGAGTGGTATTTCCATTCATTTGTGACTCGTTTCTAATAATTTTACAGTCATATCTACAATCATTGGCGGGACATTTTCTTTTTATATTATAGTCGTATTTTCAATAATTTTTGAGTCAAAAATATATATATAAATGAATTATATTATAATATGAAACTCAACATATTTTATTTTTCAAATAACGTTGTAAGCGACAAAACTAAAAATGTTTGGTAGAAGAAAAGTACTTGTTGTTGCTACATTATGTCGCTTAGTTACTACGTTGTTCCTTTGACTTCGCTTTATTAAGATTGTTTGGGCCGCAAAAAAATACTCAATAGAGTTACTCATGATTTACTAGAGGTTAGTTCTGAGGTTAGCTCTGTAGTGACAGATTTTGACATTTGGCGCCATCTTGCTCCTTGAAAAATTGTGATTTACATTCTGGGTTGCCTTTTATCGAAATTATTTAAAAATAGCAACTAAAAATGTATTATATTACAAAAATTTTAAAAAGCTTGGTTTCAGAAAATGTATTCATTTACGCTATTATTTAGATCGACTTTTGGGAGATCTAATGGAGTAAGTTTAAAAGGTGGTTTCCGTTATTTAGCAACTGCTGTGATTAGATTTCTGTTATTTTTGACAAAACTTGGTTACTATTATCCAGCTTTGATAATCAGTTTTGGCTTAGATTATATATAAAGAAACAGTTTTAAGTCAACTTCTGTTCCAACTGTGAGTGAACAAATAGGAGCCAATCTCATCTCATTAAAGCTTTTCACTTTATTATACACTTGGTAGAGTAAGTCCGGTTGTATTCATGCCCTGAAAAGAATTAAGTTCGTTCTTATTATTAAAAAACTCCGCCCTCTAGTCTGAAGCATAAATGTGCAATTATTCTTAGTTTGAGTTAATAAGTTTAGTGTATTAACCATTGAAGGCTTTAATTTTGACCGAAACCACAATATTTAGCAATCCATGTTAACTGAATGGGCCGAAAATTGTCTTACCAACTGGAAAGAGGGCAAAGATTTTAAGTTTTGTTGAAGCAGTGACTTTTTATTGTTTTTTAATTAATATTACAGAAAGTTTGCACTGATTTATACAGTGATGGTATGTGATGACATGTTCTGATGTTTTATTTAGTTGACTTTGTGAAATGTTTTACTACAAATTTTCTACTGTTTTGATTTTTCTAATACCATTTCCTTGACAAATTCAAGACATACTCCTACTTTTTTTGTTCAGCAAAAAGAAACCCAGAAAATGGGAGCGGCTAAATTGAACGTCAGCTACAGGGCCAACCTATGTAATTGAATCATGAGAGTTACTTACATTATTTCTGTTATGGATAACTGGCTTTAGAATAGAAATCCTCCATAAAACGCATTTGAAAAAAATGTCGCTTACGTTATTTGAGGCGACCATTCATATCTAAAAAAAAACACTTTTAAAACTCAAAGTGTGCTGCTTCGGTGGGGACATCCAAAATCATAATTTTTTCTCCGATTGCGGGAAGGAAATCGAAATTCTTGGAATATTGGATTCTGTGACATCCTTATAGGTTATAGAATTTGTATTGAGCTAATAGAATCTAAAGCCAAATTTTTTGTCTGTCAATCTGTCTGTTTCAAAAAATGCTAAATAAAATTTAATACAACTTTCATCGTTAAATTCTAGACGTCAAACTTAAAGTGTAAGATATCCCATATTACGATTAACTGACCGGTTTCGGAATTATCGGCCAATATGTTGTTTAAAGCAACTTATTTCGAAAATGTTACGTTGGGAATCGAACTCAGTTCTGAAGGAGCTGAATAAAGTACATACTTCATACTTATCTACGAACCACATATTTATAAAAATTGTTTTAAACACGTATCACTTTTGTAGCATGCGGCAACTCTGTCTTAGTACATTAATTTGTTATCAGTAACGGTACGGCCTTTCTCTGCATAAATATCTAAAATATTCATACAAACATATATACGTATTTATATGCATTTATAAACGAAGTACACAAGCTCGTGCGCAAGAATTCAGCAAGAAGGGTTTAACTCTTTCCGAAATAAATGAAAACAGAAGTAAAAGTAAAAAGTTAAAAACCCAGATATTAATGTATAAAAATTTCCGTATCCTACATACATAAGTTCTTCATATTTTCATACTCATACACTTTCTAATAAGCCGATTGATTCCGCATCAATTTGTTTTGATCTTTATAGCAGCTTCCCTATATCAGGAATATTCAGTTAAAATTGCGCTTTCTTGGGTTAAGAAACATAAAGCATGGTTTTAAACGAACTGTTTCAAAATACAAAAAAATGTGGGTGGCTATTAAACAAATGTTAAATACCTATATTCGGACTAATAACTGCACTCTGCAGCCTGTTTTTATTCTGAAAACATATTGGGGATTTAAGCCCCAAGACCCCCTTTAAGAACTGGTTTGCATGTGCCGCGTTAATCTCCTGCGATTGAACCAAAGTGAGGCACGCGTATTTTTTCCGTTTTTTTTTCATTTCTCCAGTTATTCCATAAGGATTTAAGAAAAGGTGGTAAAAATTAAGCTTTCAACACGTTTAAAAGTGTAGCTGTGTACGTATGTATGTACTTTTGCTTGTACATAAATAAATACATTAACGCCGCATTAAGTAAAGTAGCAAAACTTTTGTAAGGGCCCAGATAAGCGTAAAGCATTTGTAATACTGAGTTACTCTCTTAAGTTATGTATGTAAGCAATCGGAGAGACCTGCAAGAAAAGTCAGGTTTACCTCTAGACATCTATCAAAATGAATACATAGCAATAAGCAAAGAAACATAAATAAAAACTTTATTTTCCATGTCTCCACACTAGCAATAAATGCCTTAAAAACAATAATCCACTGCTATGAGTTTGCAGGGGGTATGACCATTCAACGAATGTGCACATATTTTACGAAATATGTCAAAACGTCATAGTAAAGGAAATGCTAGCTCACCAAACAAAGTTTGGCCAATGTTGGCAGGCCTTCTGCGATACGGTTTCCCGCAAAAACGGTGGAAGGATTTTACAGTCTATTTATGCACAGGTAGGCAAACATTTTTTTAAGTAAAATTTTGTAATAAATCAGGCATAATTTTAAAATCATAGTTTTCTTGTTGTTACTCTGCGGGAATATCCAAATAACAGAATAAAAAGAATCTGTATTAAGAAAATTGACAAATTACTTCACCGATGTATGAAGAAATTTGAGTTATTTTAAAATACTTTATTTGGCCTTTAAAAATGTTTCTAGAACGTAGTACTCGTAATGTGAAACCGGATAATAATTTAAGTTGGCTGGGAATAACAAGTGTAGATATTCGTACTGACCTTAGAAATGTTTTATGCACAGAAGTATTAACTGTGGACATGTCTTTCGCTGTGCTTAATATAATTTTGTGTTCAGTTCTTTCGCTTCCGTCATTTCATCCGACCCAAAATTGTTGAAACAGTTATAATCATAACGGAATGCAATTATTACTTGCGGTATAAACGATTTTATTAAAAAATATTTAGTGATTAGATTGTAATCCAAATTTTGTATACTCAAGATGTTATGCAAAATACTTTTGTGAGCCACTGTAACTATTATTGCAAAATCCTTATTATTTGATACTTATGCTATTCAGTACTTAGAGGACTTATCTTTTTTGTGTATAAAAAATAGTGCCCGTTATCTTTCTTATACATAACTGTAACTGCATATGAAATATTCCATATGTACCATCACTTAATGCAGCAAAAGTCCAATATAAAAAAAGGAAAAAAACGTATTTATAGGCTTAAGGGACTCCATTTATTCATTCACTCACTTCCGCTCAATGGACCAACCCCCACTACACTGCATGAGTATTTTTACTATATTCAGCGCTGCGCCTCTTGCCTTTTATTTTTTGCCATTTCTTATTTATCGCCTTTCCAAAGTTCCCCAGCAGGAGTTTTGCTTTAGTTTTCATCTCATTGCATAATATTACTTTTTATTATTTCCTGTGTATCATTGTTTTGTGCGTTATGAAAAAATAACGCAAAGAACTTAAGAATGTGATGAAGTGTCCGTTTGGTATAAAGTACTGGCGACCCACTGTTGAGTTTCAACGAATTCAAAGCCAATAAACGTGTAAATTTGTATGTAGGTGTGAGCCTAAATGTGCAACTTGGAATGTGAGGTTATAAATATTTATTTCCTTTTAAAATAAAGACATATTAAATATAATATGCCTATTTCCCAGACATTTGAGGGGAGCATATCGACCCTTTTGGACATGAGACAAGGTGATCCTGTATCTTCCTCGTTTCGCAAGCAATAGCCAGTTTGCAACACCAAATTCTTCTCCGCTTAGACCTTCCAAAGTGATGGTCTAGGCATCATATGTTCTTGAAATGTATCTCTTTGTCCTACCTGATTCTTGTCGCTAATATAAATAAAAAAAAAAAAAACAGTTTTTTCAGAAAATTTAAAGTATGTAATGGCATTTTCGAAGCGACCAATATTTTAAGAGCTGAAGTATAGTTATTCGAGTGGGTTGATTTAAGAAGATAACAATCGCAATAGCTTAAACTATTGTAGGGGTCATTTTAAGCAACTTTTCTGAAGAAACTTTGGTCTAAAGTTGGCTTGAAACCCCCGGAAATCGCGTTGAAGTTTCATAGTTAGGTAATGAAAATTTTTGTATGCGACCTATCACACTGCGTGACAGCGAGCATTAACTTTTTACGGAACATACCTTAAGTTGTAGTTCTAGTCAAGCACACAAAAACTACAAAGCGAGAATTTCAAATACATGGTAAACATCTGGAAATAGGGGGCAAAAACCCCTTTTTGATTGTTTCAAGGATATATCTCAAACTTTAACAGGTCGATGTCTGTATATTGCAGATATTCCAAAAAAATTGATACGATCAATCATTATTAAGCCAATAGAATCCAAATCAACCGTTTTTAGAATTTTTGCATTCTGTCTGTCTGTCTAAATGTTTGTGGTCGCATCACTCAAAAACTGCTGAATCTAATTAATTGTATGTATATGTACATATATTCAAATTTATCCTCCTTTTTCTAATTAACAATATCTTACCATGAATACTTCCAGAGATATTCAGTACGAAAAATCTCGTTTGTATGGGAGGTGCCACGACCATATCATCCAGTGGTCCAGATTCCATCATCTAGCCCACATGAGGAGTGCGAGCTAGAGTATATTCTTGGACTACGGAAAGCCTACAGGCAGCATTCAATGAAATTAACAAAAACAATGTAGGGATAAACGAAATACGATATCCCGAAAATACAACAAATGAATGGGTAAATATGGAAGACCATGTAGTATAGAATATCGCATAGAATACGCTTTTACTTAATAATTTCCCTAATTCATTTTCCAATAGACTTATTAATAATTTTTTAATTCTAATAGAATACTGTACCCAAACTTTCTTTGAGCACGTCTAATAGGGCGAAGCAATCAGCAGATATTTCGAATTCAGAAGAAATTACAAAACGTAAGAAGGATGTGGTTGAAAGAAATGGGATACAAATAAAATCTAATTTATACCACAAAAACAAGACTGAAACTACCAAAGTACTTAAGAAAACAATCTCTTAAAGACAGCAAAAATTAAAAAAATAAAACGAAATAAAGCAATTTCTTTTAGTGAAAGGTAATTTCAGAAAAAAATATATAGCCACCCAACATATTCTTTAGTTAAGCAAACCCTTGTATTGAATTATGGCCACTAGTCTGATATTAGAATTATTTTCGAATGATAACAATTAAAAGATACAAAAAGTCGAAAAGAGTAGAACAACTTTGCATTTGGTTGCATCTATCCCAAAAAAACATGTTTCTGCAAAAACTGTCTACCTACATATCGCACCCTAAATCAAAAACAGTCACAACTCAAAATTTTTTTAGGTCGCTTTCTTGGCATAAATTGCCTAATAAAAAGTAGTGCAGCCAGTACATACAATATTTTTCTTTTTGACTATTATCGTTAATCTTTAAAGAGCACTGTGATGTCAAGTTTTTAAAAATCAAATCACTTTTGTGCGATCCAGAAGCAATTAACTGAAAGTTACTCGGATTTTGAGTTGTGACTCTTTTTGATTTAGTGTGCGATATGTATATCTAAATATAAGAAATTTTTGAACCGATTTCTATTTCTTTTCAGAAGGTTTTTTCGATCAAAAAATCCAAAAGAGGCTTCCAGTTGAGATTTGGAATTTGTTCACTTGGCCTATTGCAGCATTTATTACCGCCTTTTATTAGATGGCCTTATTGCACTAACACATTTTGTTGCACTCTGGTTCAGAAATTTTTGAGTTATGCTCACCTAAACACACAGTCAGACAGACGAACTTGAATTCTAAAACCAGTTGGTTTGTATTCTATTCATTTAACAATGACGCCTGCGGGTCACTTATTTTGTTTATGGTTCCATTTTGGGTTGGTTTTAGATTATATTTTATTGTTTTTGTAGTGTTTTTTTTTAATAGTACTATTTCTTTCTTCAAATATAAGGTTCTTCCTAGATATAGGTCTTTGCTGTGTTTTTTGAATCAATCACATATTCCTTTTTAATTTTAAAATGACAGTTCATGTGTCTGTTATTTTTATATGGTTTTGTTTTGTTTTTTGAAACAAGAATATACTTATTTATATTCCAAAACAATAGTTAGTATTTAACCTTTTTTCTTGAAAATATATTCGTTCTTTGTTCAAAAATAATAGCTCATCTATTTAATTCATTTATATGTTTTTATCTGCAAGTAAACAAGTTTGCATCCGAAATAATATATCTTACGGTCATCTGTGCTGAAATAAATAATAGCCGGTGAAACGCCAAAAACTGTAGCTTTAAATTTAACTCTTGGGCGTAATTTCCTTTTTGAGTGGGAAATAATGCCCATGGGCGTTATTTCCTTGGGCGTTATTTCACTGCACCCCATTTCACCTTATCTTCAATGGAGCGATCATTCAATTTTATTTCCGTGATGTGCGCCTTCTTTTGACGCTGCTTTATTAAACGGATCTGCAAATGAGCAATAACGCGGATAACTTTGGAGTAGCGGACCATTTTTCGGAAGTCTTTTTGCCAAAATCAACTTCCCATTTTTTGCTAGATTTGGTAAATGCCTTCTTCTTTGACCTGTACCAGTTCTTGTAGAAACGACGACGGCATTCTTCAGACAAATGCTGTGCCCATACATTAACAAGCTCACGAAGGTCATATGGAGTTTCAATATAACCAACAGCACCAACCACAATCATTGGTGATGTTTCTAGTACGGTGACAGCTTCGCACAATATGCGTCATATCGGCTTTGTAACCAATGAAACATATCAGATGCACTGGCTTGCTGGGATCATCTTTGGGGAAGGCCTTAACCTTACCACAATGACGGCATGACCGCTTTTTTGGGTAGAAAGCCATAGAGCCATGGCGTGGCGCAGAGAATTTACGATGAGACATATCTCAGACGCAAAAATCTCTTAGGAGGTTGAGATATAACTGTTGTACATCACGCCATATATACATATCTATATATATAAAATTCAAATTATGTATCTGACTATGGACACACTTGACTCCTAAACGAATAAGCCGATCGTAACCAAATTTTACACACCCACTGGATATCTTCCAGGGATGCTCACAGGCTAAAAAATATTTTGATATATATAGGGGGCGTGGTACCTCCCATACAACTGGAATTTTTCAATGTCCGTATATCTGGAAGTATTTATGTTAGACCTTTGAAACTCGGTGAGGGGTTGTATGGGATCGATCCTTACCACCTCCAAAAAATGGGGATAGCAAAAATTAGGCGTGGCACCTCCCATACGAATGAAATACTTCTTAGTCGATATCTCGGTCGGCGAAAATCCTCAGACTGAACCCTCCAAGAGGGTGCCGACTGGTAATGGGTACTACAGTGTTCTGTACAGGTTGGTACTTCAGTTCTCTCCCGTACAGAAGGTATCCAGCTAAGGTCAGATATCACGTCTTTACGTCTTGGCTCCCTCAATAGCTCTGGCGTATTGAAGTGATTTCTGACTATGGTCGTGAGGTAGGGGCTGGATCAAGGTGTCATGCGTCATGAACCGTGCCGAGGATCAGCCTGGCTGGGGGCCCCTTTAAATAGCCCAGTCTCTAACGGTGCCCTCTGGGATCATGGCCAGTCCCAGTTGTAATCTTTGGCCTTACCCCGGGTATGCGGATCTCTGCTCGGGGCGGACGACCCTTTCTCCGCTACTCGTGGGACACATCATGGAAAAAAACAATAATAAAAACTAAAAAAATAAGGAGGCCGACACTCCAACAAAGTCGGAGGGGAGAACCCCCACAGGATACGGCGCTCGTGCGATGCAGGGCGCCTCTACTAGCCGCGCTGCGGCATTCAGGGAGAGAGCACGCAGCCTCCAGGCGATGCCGGAGTCTGGTGCTAGGGGGAAACTGGTAGTTGTGGGTGAGGGAGGGGCGACCAAGAGAGCTGAGACCGCCGGCGAAGGCGTACCCAGTAAGCGGCTCGATACTGGGGTTAACGCCGAGGTCGGCGCGCTCGCCTCGAGGAACCCTCTTTCTACGCCCACGGCTTTCAGTAGGGCCTGCGATAGGCCACAGCTGGAAAACGTGCGGTCCAGACATAAGCGCACTGCGCTTAGGATCCTAAGGAGGTCCTGGTATATGCCAGACCTACTTACCAAGGCGATGCCTGGTGAAGTGGCAGAGGTAAAGGCCGAACTAGAGTGGGCCAAATTGGTGTGTCCGGACTTCGACGGCAGTCGTCCGGCAGTAGAAAAGGGGACCGAGAAACGCAACAGGTCCATGGAGGCTGGGTCAAGCGCCTCTAACCCAAAAAGGGCTAGAGTCTTAGGCCCCACGTTTGCAGAGGTTGCTAGAGGTAGCATTCTTCTGGGGGTCTTTGACTCGCACCCCAATGGGGAGAGGCGTTTCCGGTCTCACTGGGACTGGGTGCGGGCTGAGATGGCTACCCACTCGGTCAGCGTCTTGGCCGAATTTCCTGGTCCCATCCCCTCCTGGAAAGAAGTGGGGTGGTTCCAGGGTTCGGTGAAGGTGGTGGCCTGTGGGGATTCGAGGTCGGCTGCGATGTATAAGAGGGCAGTGAGCCTGATGGAGGCGGTCTACCCTGGTGCGGCTATCAGGGCTGTGGATCTCAGCGAGATCCCATGTAGGCCGAGGGCTAGGGTTTGGATACCATCCAAACCAGAGGAGCCAGAAAAGGTCCTAGAGGTGCTCAGGGCCTTTAATCCGGACCTTCCGACCACTAATTGGAGGGTCCTCAGATTAGAGTCCAGCTCTAAAGCTACGCGTCACGCGGTCCTGATGCTAAATAAGGAGTCGGTCCCTCTCCTGGAAAAGTCGAAGTGGATGGTGAATTTCGGCTTTGTCCAGGTGAGGGTCCGGGTGTACTCCAACGACCTTAGGTCAGTGCAGGACCTGGAGGAGGAGCTGGAGAAGGACGACAGCGAGGGGGTGGTTGAGGATGTCGAACCTAGCCGGACCGATCCGATGGACGGCACGGAACAGGACGACGCCGCATCGACCCTCTCACTAGGTTCTTCTCTGGGCCTCGGGAGATTATGCGAGGCGAACTCGGGGGATGAGCCGATGTCTGACGAAGACATTGGCAATGTCACGGTGGTGGAGAGGTGTAGTAACCCTGATGGTGCGGGTGCTACAGATTAATCTCCACCACAGTAAAGCAGCGGCGGCTGCGCTGCTGCTCCTTTTGGAATCAAAGGGGGCAGCGGATATAGCCCTCATCCAGGAGCCATGGGTGGTCGGGCACAACATTTGCGGGCTGAAGTCTGCAGGGTTTTCACTGGTAAGTGGAGCCACAGTAGGGAAACCTAGGGCATGTATCCTATTGAAATCTGATATACATGCTTTATTTCTTCCTCAATTTAGCGACGAGGATACGACATCCGTGCAGATAGAGGTCAATGGAACGGCATGTACATTGACCTCGATGTACATGGCGCACGACAAACCAGCTCCTACGCAGGCGGTGCGTAGGGTCGTTGAGCAAGTTAAGGGGCACGTTATTGTTGGAGGCGATGCCAACGCACACAACCCGGCGTGGGGCAGTACCGGAGTAAACGAGAGAGGTGAGTCAATCTTTGACTTTATACTACAGTATAATATCTTTATATGCAATAGAGGCCAGGAACCTACGTTTGTTACCAAAAGTAGAAGGGAGGTTCTGGACGTTACGCTTTGTTCGAGAGGCGCGGAAGGTATGGTCGGAAACTGGATGGTTTACGATGAGCACTCCTTCTCCGACCATCGCTATATTCGCTTCGATCTGGAAGGTGTACTGTCTATATCCCCCCCGTATAGAAATCTTAAGAATGCCGATTGGCAAACGTATAGAGAGGAACTGGACAAGTACCTTTCCGACTATCATCCCCATGAACCCAGGGATATTGTAGAAATAGACGATATGGTAGAAAAGTTTACCAACGCATGTCAGGTGGCTTTGGATAAAGCCTGTCCCATTAAAAGGGCTAGGGGTAAGCAAAAACCACCATGGTGGAACCCCGAGTTAGATAGGTATAGGAAGCTTTGTAGACAAGCTTTTAATAGTGCTAAGGCCTCGAGGGAGGCCTCAAAGTGGGATGTGTATAAAGAGCACCTAAGAAAGTACAAAGGGGTACTCAGGAAATCTAAGAGAACCTCCTGGAGAGATTTCTGTAGTGGTATAGAGTCTGTGTCAGAGGGTTCTAGGTTACGGAAAATCCTACCAAAATCACCTCGCTGTGGACCGGGGTGTTTGAAAAGGTTGGCTGGGACTTGGACAAATACGGGGGAGGAAACGCTGCAACTTCTCCTAGATACTCACTTTCCAGATGCGGAAAACGAGCCTAGGTACCTAACTGATACGGGTCAGGGAGCGTATGACCTGGGGCAGTACCTAACTAATGAAAGAATAGAATGGGCCATTGGGTCATTTAAGCCTTTCAAAGCATCCGGGCTTGACGGTATAGCACCTATACAGCTCCAGCAGTCCATGGTACAGTGTATACCGTGGTTGCGGGCTATCTACATGGGAGTGCTGACCTTCTGTTACATTCCTAACACCTGGAAGAGTTCCAGCGTAATCTTTATACCTAAGGCGGGCAGAATATCTCACGTTGGCCCGAAAGACTTCAGACCAATCAGTCTGGCGTCTTTCCAACTTAAGGTTCTGGAGCGGCTCATGGAACCGCATCTCAGGGAGAAATTAGAGAACAAAATCATGCTCTCGCAGCATGCTTATATGAAAGGGAGATCCTCGGAAACAGCGCTACATGAAATTGTTACGCACATCGAAAAATCCTTGGCCAACAAAGAATTTACACTAGTAGCCTTCTTGGACATCGAGGGGGCTTTCAACAATGTCACGCCGGAAGCTATCACGGAAGCTCTGACGACCTTGGATATTGAACCTTGGTTAGTATCTCTTGTGAACCAAATGCTGACGAGCAGGAGGGTGCAAGCTGGTCTAGCCGGGGTGACAGTAGGTAAGGTCGTCAACAGAGGTACGCCGCAAGGTGGGATCCTCTCCCCTCTTCTATGGGTAGCTACAGTTAATGGACTGCTGGAGACCCTGGCGGTGGAGGGGGGGTCTAAGGTGATTGCGTACGCGGATGACCTTGCGGTGGTGGTGAGCGGTAAATACCCGCAAACGCTTTGCGACATTATGCAGAGAAACCTTGGTTTAGTGGAAAAGTGGGCCGGTGGTAAAGGTCTAGGTGTTAACCCGGCCAAAACAGAGCTGGTCCTGTTCACTAGGAAATACAAAATTCCGACGCTGCAGCTACCAGCATTAGGTAATACCACCCTCAAACTTGGTGATTCCGCTAAGTTCCTGGGTGTTATTATCGATAAAAAGCTCTCCTGGAAAGAGAACATCCAGGAGCGTTCTAAAAAAGCTTTAGTGGCCTTATACTCTTGTAGGGGGGCTGTAGGGCAAAAATGGGGGTTGACCCCCAAGGTCACACTTTGGCTCTATACCGCTGTGGTTAGACCGATTCTCCTGTATGGAGTCCTAGTCTGGTGGACGGGACTGGACAAGAACTCCAATAATATCCTCTTGCAAAGAGTGCAGAGAAGCGCGCTCATATGTGTCAGCGGGGCTTTACGCACTACTGCGGCGGACGCACTTAATGCAATCTTGAATATTTTGCCGATTGATCTAAGCGGTAAACTAGCTGCGGCATGTTCCGCATTGCGACTCAGGAATTTACCAGGATGGGGATCCCCTGGTATGGGTCATTCTTCCATCCTTGACGATCTGCCCGTGTACAGCTCTGACTACTGTACACCGAAATACTGTTTTGAGAAAAAATTCTATATCACAATTCCGGAGAGAGAATACTGGGACATCGGACCGTCCCTGGATAGTGGCTCAATCCATCTGTATACAGACGGTTCGAAACTAGACGATAAGGTGGGAGGAGGTGTATGCGCTCCTCAGCTGGGTCTAAATCTTAGTTTTAGGCTGCCTGACCACTGTAGCGTCTTTCAGGCGGAAGTGGCCGCGATACAGGAAGCTGTAGAGTACCTGAAGACATTGGATATCAATAACGGTGATGTCTACATCTTCTCTGACAGTCAAGCAGCTCTCAAGGCGTTGGGGGCAATTATGTACAATTCCAGGACTGTGGAGGGCTGCCGCAAATCTCTTAACGAGATGGCTGAGCAACTCTCAATTCACCTGGTATGGGTGCCGGGACACAGGGGCTTACCGGGTAACGAAATGGCAGACGAGCTTGCTAGAGAGGGCACATCCGCTCCGCTTTCACAGTCCTGGAAGGGTCTAGGTATGCCGCTCGCGACTAGTAAGCTCTTAACGAGGCAGAGGTTCCTCCAGAAAGCAAGTGACAGGTGGGACAAGATCAGTACCTGCTGTCATGCAAAATTGATATGGCCAGAAATTAGTGCGAGTAGGTCGGAAGACCTACTTAAACTCAGAAGAGAAGAGCTCTCTCTACTTATGGGGCTGCTAACGGGGCATATAGGTCTAGGCAGACATGCAGAAAGGTTGGGTATCCCGTTTAATGACTTCTGCAGAAGCTGCAGAGACGAGGAGGAGCCTGAAACGGTGAGGCACCTCCTATGTGAATGCCCCGCTCTGGGGGGTAAGAGGTTGAAGTATCTGGGGTCGGGTATTCTCCGGCATCTTGGCGAACTAGCCTTTATCACGCCAAAGGACATCTTGCGCTTCGCGGATTCCGTAAAGTGGTTCGAGTAGGGGATCGGGTTTTCAGATCCATGTGGTATCACAACGGGACCTCCGGGGCCTATGTGTGCTAGCCCATATGCTAGCAGCCACTGCTACCTACCTACCTACCTAGTCGATATCTCTGGAAGTATTTAGGTTAGACCACAGAAATTTGGTGAGAGAGATCGATCCTACCACCTTCAAAAAAACTAGGAGTAGCGACAAAGTGGGCGTGGCACCTCCAATACAAACTTAATTTTTCAAGCTGAATATCTCTAAAAGAATTTAAGGCAGGGACCTGGAAATTGATACAGAGCTATATGATATTAAAACAATTTTTGCGCATAAAAGTGGGGGTTATCGGAAAAGGGTACAAAAAACTAGAAATTTGTGTATCGTGCAGCCTTAATTTGAATACTAAAATTATATATGAAGGGTTTAGAACCAAATGGATCTAAGTTACTCCGAAATTGATTTGATATATTCAAGTTTAAAGTTTATTGCCTTTTGAAAATTCTATGTAAAATGTGGATAGGGCGTTTATTGTATGGGAAATAGATGGCACTACATACAATGTCCGAAATGACTCGGATCTCTTTGCCAACGAATAAACACCATATTTAACTATACAAATGTGGATATAACTCACACTAGATCCTTTTAGTTCTGAGCCGTTAATATTATAAGTTGTATACGAAATGAAGGCGGCCACCGTGGTGTGGAGGTAGTGTTGCCGGCCTACCACACCGAAGGTCCGGGTTCGAGCCCTGGTACAGGTTACATAAAAAATATTGAATATGCTTTCGATTCAACTGTTATTTATCAACTGATTGGCAAAAATACTTTAATCGTCCAGAGGGAGTTTTTGCCTTGTACGTGTGCGTAAGTATGTATGTGTAAAAGAAAGCTGGTATGCGTACATATGATTTTACACTCGCAGCTCTATAGAGCTGCTCTACCCACCAGGCTCTCAGCTTCAGATTCAATCATACGGTATGACATAACCACTTCACTGATTTTAGGATAAAATGCATTCAACATTTATTGGAAACTACTAGAGAGAGCGCTTCATAGGAAATGATAGTTGGAGTCATGCATGACCAATTTTGTCATTGGGTTATGCAGTTGGCCTAACCCTAACTGTAATAAGCTAAGTGCAATATTCCGATCAAAAACGCGAGTTTGTTGTGTTGTCCAGCAAAATACCCTTTAGGGGTGTTTAGGATGAATTAGAGCATCGATGTTTAATATTGGACTAGAAAGGGGACTTATAGATAAGCTGAAATTACCTCTCTGAACTTGGAAAGACAACTTTCACGTATCAATAAAGAAAATACTATTGAGTCATTTGCCATAAATTATCTGTGAAACAAAAAAATTTGCCAAGGCCCTATTTTAACAAGTATCGTTCGCTGTTTTGCAAACGCCAAAAAACTAGTAAATAGACCAGTTAGAGAAATACATAATTACTGCACTGGAATTTGCCGTAATTTATCCGTAATTGATTGGCATATTTTAAAATTAAAAAAAAAGTTGATTTTTTTTGTTTATCCCGCAAGAGTTATTTTCTAACTGGTATCTTTACTATTTTTTTTGGACTGTGCACCGCTAACTTTACATGAACTTAGTGGAGCAAACGAAATTGTTTAAAATATCCGAACAAAAGAGAATAAGTTCTATACGAATTCCTAACACTTCTTCAATGACATTATTTATTACTTTCGTAATTTCTTATTAAAGGGAAAGAAGTTTTGATAAAATTATTAATTGTTTTCAAGAAATAAGCATATTAAATATTTATAGCCTATTGGTTAGGTCCAAGTGCCGGGACGGGTAGCACTAAAAACTTTTCTATAAAAATGACTCTGCTTCTATTAAATGCCGTTTGGAGTTACAGTAAAATATGTAGGTTCCAACAATTTGAAGGGATGCCTTGCCTTTATCTCCCAGGATTATTGTTATATATGTATATGTATATACATTGTATATACATATGAACACGGAAAATACATTTTTAAATCTTTTTTCTTATGTTACATGCACCATTCATGGCTTTTTCCTTATCTGTAAAAATGTTTATTTTAAGCTCACTGGCAATTTCCAAGTCCGAAAATCATAGCTCCGCCCATGAAGAACAATAAAATAAAAGCAAACGTTGAAAAAGATACGAGAAAAACTATTTTTGCTAGCCAAAAGCAAAGAATTTCCAATAGGAAAACAGCATTTCCAAACGTGTATCTATATATGTACATATGTGCAACCTATATACTCGTACATGTCTAGCTGCTCGGGAATTATTCATTTGTTTGTTTAACATTTTTACTTATGTAACATCTTTGGGCTCACCACTTTTTTATTATTGTGATTACTTTTTCCTTTTAGGTTCCTAAAAAAAAAAACAAGTTGATTGAACAAAACCATTCAATGCTATTTCCGTCGGCTCCGCCTATTTCCGACGCGCGCAGGTCTGATTCACTCGTCCAAACCGTCGCCCGTTCGCCTACAATCCGATCCTACTTTGCGCGACTCCATGCAAACGCTAGTAAGTTGTTTTTGCTAAAGATGAACGAATCACTGCATCCTCGTTTGTTGCCAACGGGAGCATACGAATGGGTAAATAATTTAGGGGATGTATGAATATGTATTTAAATACTTACATAAACATATGTATATAAAAACCTACTACGGACACATGATTGCAGTATGTACATAATAGGCACCATATCCTTGGTTAACACTTGAGTAGCGTTAGAAAAGAAATATAAAACGCCCCTAAACATATTTCACTTATATACTTCGAACCATATATAATTTATGTGGGCATATACATATATATATATACTTATACATACATACATACATATGTATCTAAGAAATGTGGTCTGTTTACGTATGCTCCCATTTGTTGGTAGCTTTATCATAGAATATTTTTTTTTTCTTCCTTACAATTTGTCTAATGAAATTGCATTGGCGACAATTTCTCTTACATCTCCATAAGCAGTATCAAATGGGATGCTTGCCACACCTCCCTCCCATCTATGATTTTTCTGCATATAAATTGAATTTTTGGTAATGCCGCAAACATGGTGTTGCACCTTTATGACACCTGCCTTTTCCGGACAGTGATGAATTTTTCCCTTTGAGTTGCATTCAATCCAACACACATACATACATGCAACGTATAAAATATGCATTAATTTTTTTTTGGATCTTCTGCTTAAGTGAATTGCACAAGACGTAAAAAAAAATGAAATTTGTCAAGAGAAATATTCCACTGCAGCGTACATTATTTGATTTATGGGCGTAAGCCGGTACATTTCTGCAGGAGCGTGAGAACTTGCCTGAAACATACCACAACCACATATGAAGCCGTGATATTAATGTTGAACAACTTCAAAAAAATAAAGTTAAGTGGTTTTATGAATGAATCATCGTATTCAACGCACACACCTTTTTGTTGATTTTCATCTACATGGCATATACTTGATCATATGTATGTAGTCAAGTAGCCCTCAATGCACGCATGCAAAGTAGCTAAATCATATGAAATGCGAAATGGAATTTGCATGTTCTTTATAATCATACCACAGGCACCCATACCTATAAACATGTACATACATACATACATACATGTGAAATATTTACAAGGAATTGCTCCCGAATCAGGTTTTTTACGAGAAGACGAATCTTTGCATGAGCTAGTACAAGCATTACAAATAGAAATTCATAACAATTTTGCAATCAAATTAAAAATGTATCTAAAAGGTAATTTGCAAACGTTGATTACGTATACGCCATGGTGTATACATATGAATGCGTTATAAGCACACATTTGCTCATAGACGTTACGCTATAGCCATGAAAAAATATGTCGCTGATTTCAGTAAACAGGATTTAATTAAACTAATGAAATAAATACCAATATGTTTTGAATGAGGCTTCCGTACACACACACTTTTGTTTTTCTTTTTCTTTTAAGTATATGCCCTATAAACAAAAATACAAAAAAAAAATTTAATAACAATTTTATATGCTCTTACATACAATTCATATTTGTCCCCAGAAGCAAAATGAAAATGTTGTGTTAAAGCTTTCTATTTTTGAAAAGCTAGTTTGACAGACAAGGTTACTTAATACATAGTGTGGTTTTCGTGAACTTTCGCGAAGCCGCCGAGTTTTATTTTAATGAAATATGATCTACAATAATCTACAATAACTAGAAAAGCTAGTTTGACAGACAAGGTTACTTAATAGTGTGGTTTTCGTGAACCTTCTGGACAGGAGCGCCGAGTTTTATTTTAATGAAATATGATCTATAATAATCTGTTTAAAAAAAGTGAATAAACCAGGGACGTAACTGTTATAAGCAGGGACCGAAAATAATTGTTATTTTTTTCTTTCAGAAGAAAAGGTTACGCGAAAATTCCCTTTATATGTTTTAGGGAATTCTTAACCATTATCATAAGAGGTATTTTATTCTAGTAATCGTAACCAATATAAATGAGAGGCTTATTTTTTTGGTTACGAATAACCATTAAGTCAACCAAAAATTTGTTTGGTTACCAATAACCCTTATCGCAAGTAATACATTTTTTGGTTATCGGTGAACCACTCGACAGCAAACTATTTTTGCTGAATAGTGGTAAATTTTTCCTCGAGGAACTTGCAGACATTGGTCATGCCACTCCAGCAACTCAAGTTGTTTTATATTGCTTAAATTTTTTTGCTACCGATAACCAAAAAAATTATATTACTTACAATAATGGTTATTGTTAACCAAAAAATGTTTCTTTCATTTATAATGGTTATGTTGACTAATATAAAATATGTCTTACGGTAATGGTTAATTATAACCAATATTTGAATACATCAGTATTAGGTAATGGTTAAATGGGACCTTTTTAGCATATTTCTTATAACCAGGGACGTAACAGTTATTTAACAATTAGTACTAATGTATTCAAATATTGGTTATAATTAAATATTACCGTAAGACATATTTTATATTGGTCACCATAACCATTATAAATGAGAGAAACATTTTTTGGTTACAAATAAACATTTTTTTGATTAACAGTAACCATTATCGTAAGTATCTAATATAATTTTTTGGTTATCCATAGCAAAAAAAAATCAAACGATGTATGTAAAAGTGTTTATATTCATTATTTATTTTAACGAACATTAGCGATCGCAATGAATCATCTGAGAGGTTACATCTAAGATCAGTTAGCACCAGCCTCAATGCCGAGAACGCTCGTTCGGCACTAACTTGAATTGCTGGAGTGGAAAAATAGTTTTCTCTAACCAAAAAATGATATGGTTAACTTAATGGTTATTCGTAACCAAAAGATATATCTCTCATTTATATTGGTAACAATGACCAAAATACCTCTTACGATAATGGTTAATAATAATAACCTTTTCTTCTGAAAGAAAAAAATTTCAATTATTTTCGGTTCTAACTCATAATGAAAGGCCTTAGGCAATATAGTTTAACCCCAAAACTTGTGCATATAGTACAATTAAACGAAGAATCATATGGGGAATATTTTATCCCGACGGCTCTCTTATAAAAGGGTCTTTCCGACCTTTTTTTTCAAGAATTACGATAAAAATATTATTTGTGAGGTCGTGAGAGGATTAAAATGTTCTACGAAATTCTTCAGCGGAAAATTTCACTAGGGGTCTTCCTCAGACCAAATCTTTATAAAAAAGGTTTTGGAGTTCCCAGGTGTGAAAAAAACAGAAAATACCCCTTAAAGTATGCAACGATTTTAAAAATTTTCTTTAATTCACAAACTTTTATGTCTCGAATAAACATGACTTTTGGCCCCCTTTGAAGGTAAGCCAATCAAACAATATTTCCACGCCTACAACTCCTTTTCAGCAATTGAAAACAAGAATATACATACTTGTAATTTAAAATACAGTAGAATCTCGAAAAGGTGAACAAAATGTCCCAAGGGTATTTTACTTTTTCGAAATATGTATTTACTTTTCCAAAGGTTTCACAAATGTGAGAAAAAATATGGTAATGATCATAATTTTAGTGATATAATTAGTTACATTTATTTGCATTGCTCACCTGTAGTCATTTAGATTTAATTAGTACTGTTGTACAGACTAAGCATACATATGTACATGTATGAATATGTTCCTGACCAACTACTCGTACGTATGTGCCCGCGACACCGCCAACAATATTATACATAAAAATTCAGGGAAGACATACCAATATGGGGAATACCCGCGCTTGTTTTTCTTACCAAACGAATAGTTGGATTCAAGTTTGCAATGGCTAATATTATACGTAAGCCACTTGTACCAAAAGACAACATATTACTGCCGCCACTGCACATTAAACTTGGTTTAGTTAAAAATGTTAGCAAAACTATCGCTAAAAGAAATTTACCCTAGGGTAATTTTTACTCAGTGAAACCAAAATTAGAGAAGGTAAGTTTAAAAATTAAATAAAATTGCATTGGTCTCCTTTTTTCACCCAAATTAATGAAAATCACTTCATTCAACAACGTCCTACATACAAATAAAATTTCTGCTTGGAAATCCCTTAAGGACGTAATAAACGGCTTGCTGGGAAAAACTTGTTTCAGCAACTATCACGAAGCTGTGTGAGCAACTTCACGAAGGTGTCCATATGTCCTTAAAAATACACTATTTAGATCATCATTAACCATATTTTAGCAAACAGCTATCCACGGAATCTGATGATTAAGGCGAGCGTTATCAAGTCGATACACCATTTGAAATGAGGTAACACATTTTTGTGTTTAATTTATTATAATAAAAATATTATACAGATACAGAGGAAAACAGTCACCGGCTGCAATAGTTGCAGAAATTAGCTGGTGAGGTAACACATATTCGAAAATAATTTCAATGACGGCTTAGAAGACCGAGCTGCAGTAGGACGAGCTGTGGATTCACCTTTAGATATTATGTTTGACTCAGACTCTGATGATACTAGCGATTGCGATAGTGATAACATACACCCCTATTGCAAGTGTCGTTTTGCAGTAACTAGAATATAAATTTTTCGATTGAGTCGATCGTATTTTATTTTGGTAGTGTGTAACCCGATCGAACAAAAACTGCACGTTTTCAATGTATTTGATAATTGTTGCCAATCATTTACATTTGTGGTCATTTTATTAGCACTTTTCAAAGATATCGATTGAACATTCACAGTCGCTCGTTGATCGATCGGGTCGACACTCGCAAATGCTTGATGATCGCTAACCGCTTAGTAGTCGATTATCTATTCGTGTTCGACACTCGCAATAGGGGTGATAGTCTCCGAACCATTACCGCTAAAAAGAGCTAAAGTTACACTTGTAAATTAAATACATATAAAATAAGATTTCAAAATCGCTGCATATTTCAAGGCGTATTTTTTTCTTTCCTGGGGACTCTAAAATCTTTTTTATAAAAATTTGGTCGGAGGAGACCCCTAGTGAAATTTTCGGCTGAAGAATTTCCTAGAACATTTTAACCCTCTCGCGACCTCAAAAATAATATTTTTATTGTAATTCTAGAACAAAGGGTCGAAAAGACCCTTTTATAAGAGAGCCATTGGGATAAAATATTCCACAAAATGATTCTTCGTTTAATTGTACTACATGCAAACCAACTACGTATTTTGATCCGATATGAATTTTAACCATTTTCTCCACTTTTTCTTAACTCCCTTTGTTTTTAAACGTAAGCTTAAAGTCACCAAAAGTTTGACCTGAGAATGCAAACAAATTTGGAAGTACTATGTGGCCTAAGGCCTTTAATTCGCAATTATAATCATTCCTCCCCTAAACAATAACTTCAAAATTGTCGCAAAGTGTTAACTTCGCGATAACCTTGGTGGTGGTCGCAGTCTCGAATGGTGTGGATCTGGCATGACCAGGGTATCTGGTTTTTATTATTATTTAAAAAAAAAATGGTTGTCAGAAACAATTGACGGAAAACAGTCAGCTGTCCTAAAAACTAACAAAATACAAATGTTTTCGTTTGTTTTTGACAGCCTAGCTTGTATTTTGGTTGCATTTCGTTCTTGTTTTGTTACATTTTTTGCCTGTTTTTTCCATTTTTAAAACTGTATTTGGCTATCTCTATCTATACATATGTAGTGTCATACGCAGGGTTGCCGTTTTGGTAGAATTCTACCATTTTTGGTAGAAAAAATTTCAAAAAACCCGTTTTGGTAGAATGGTAGATTTTTTTCCATTTTGGTAGATTTTTACAATTTTTCGAAATACTTAGGAATATGCTTAATACACAGTCCTTTTCGAATGCTTTATTACATTGGGTTTGTTCGTAAATGAGCTTGCGCATCACGAACAGACCCATTATTATATTACATATTTTTTCGAACACAAATAAGCCACTGTATGAGTATGCATATCGATGTATTGTATGAAACTAATAAACATTTTACTCTTTAAGTTTATATTTAACCTCGGTACTAAGGTTATATGAGGCATTCAGAGCAACAATGGACTAGTACAAACTATTTGAATCTAGATAAGTGGAAAATAAAAAATTCCCCTTTTCTTTTTTGTTCGTAAAAATACGTGAAGCACTAAAATTCAATCACGGTTTAAGTGCCGCTATCTATTGAATATGAGGTAAAGTTGGCTTAGACAATTTTTGCATAAAAGCTTATGGTTTACACTTGCTGTTAATGTAATTAGTTGAGAATTGTTAGGTTTATGGGCTAGTCCGTTGTTGTAGTGAACGACTCATATATCAGTTATTAGCTTTTGCGATGTATATTGAATATTAAATTAAAAATACATTAATACATATGATTTTATATATTATACCATACTTTGAACTTAATGTTCCTTATTAAAGACTAAATTTTGTTTCTTGAAATAACTGAAATAAATATTTTGGTAGATTTTTTCCAAATTTGGTAGATTTTTTTTTTAATGGATGGTAGAATTTTTTTTTTGTTAACGGCAACCCTGGTCATACGGGCATAATTAGAGAAGTTGTACACAAAAAATTTATATTTCAGCCAGGTATGGGCTTTTTCGCTCGCTCGCTTCCTATTTTGGTTAGATGCTCCTTCACGTGTGTGAGCGACGGTCCTTCGTGACACAGTTTCTCTTCCCTCACAAATCTAACACCACAGAAGTACACTGTGCATTGCCACTGCCGAAGTCAAAATACCTAAAAGTCTTCTTTCCTTGCCCCCTTCCGTCACATGGTTTGTACCTTCCCTGGGAATGCAGGTATAAGCCCTCGAATCTAAAATTTGTGGTTCTTTCCTAGGTTTTGAATAGTTTTCCCTTTTCCGCAACTCAGTATAAGTGATTTTTAAATAGTAAATGGATATTTCTGTGGTCATAACCAATAACAGCCTAAGTCGACTTAAGAAATTAGACCAGTTGAAATTTTTGCTGGCGATTTTGAATATCAACATCGAGACATTTTTTAAGACTTTCATTGGCCTTTTATTATTTTGTGTATAAACAATTAAATCCAATATGTTTGCTTAAGTTATAAAGCCGTTTTGTTACAAAAAATCGCCAGAAGAAATTTCAACTGGTCTAATTTCTTAAGTCGACTTAGGCTGTTATTGCTTGTGACTACAGATTTATAGATTTATATCGTGCGCCACTTGGTGCAAGAGAGATTCCACACGTGTCGCACGTATTGGTCAGCCTCATGTAATTTGATCGCGTTGCCTTGAGGGAGAAAAGAAGGACACAAAAGTTAGGGTTGGGCTAGGATGTTAGTTGATTTGAAGTTATTTGTTGGAGTAAAAAAGGTGTTCAAAGCTCTCCAAATTGTTTTGCAATATGGTATACAGGGATGGAGCTCACTAAACGTTAGGACGAATTTTTATGTTTTTTTAAGGGAAACACTTCGAATGATATACTATTTGTGAGAAGAAGTCTCGTTTTCTAAAAATTTGCTACAATTCTGATTAATGTTTTTACTTACGATGAAGTATTTGCTTTCCTTAGTCGTGTGAAATATTGCAAAAAAAGTTATCGAAACCAGGTGTTTCAAACCCCCCTAAACACGTCAGATCGGTTTTTTAACAGGAAATTTCCATTTCTTAGAGTGAGTGACCTAAATAAATCAGTCCAGTTTTCCCATCAAGATTGTTCATAGATACCACAATTTTCTATTTTTTTCCTTATCAAAAGTATTAACACCTTGTACTAGTACGTACATACATACATACATATATACACACATAAATAATTTTTATAAAACATATTTAATCAGCGGTGCACATCAAAACAAGTAAAGAGGTTGGTCAATCATCACTTTGCGGCTATGGACATTTTGACATTCGATCATGTGACAGGCATCCCAGAGCTATAGTCAATCATAAATCGCTGGAAGCATTCCCATTGACACTTCTATCAATTTCGCACATCACTTTGAAGAAATGAAAGCTTTACGCGTTATATTGACATCTAACTAGTTGATAGCACATTGGTTCATATTTTTGCAGCCCGGCTGATTTCCACATTTAGTTGATCTATTACTCAGTTCCCGATTGGTCACATTTAACTTTTGTTCCTTTGATGCCAACTGCCAACCGTTTTCATTGATTATTGATCGATATAAACACTTTCAAGGCGATAAACCAACAATATGGAGTCCATTAAAAAAAATGCTAGTATGAGCTTTGCCTTAGTTAAAAAACATTTATGTTGCCAACCAACGCTGACAAAAACCTCGCCTTACGCGTAAATCGGTTATTCAGGAATGCTAAGCGCCGATTCCCTGCGGAAGCCGTCCATATATGTACAGTGGGTCGTCGCCAATGCTGACGCCACAATTGATTTTTTGGTAGGCTTTTTGCTGGCTACTACATTGGCATGCGCCATATTAGGGGAAGTCACAAGACGCCCAGCAGCCACTTAGTCGCAGCATGAAGCCTAGAACTTGCGGCGCTAACGTTTGCCTTCTATGTTCTTAATGGCTTTCTTACGCTATATAGAGCTTTGCTGCTTTATAAACAATACACAGTCTTTTGCAGCTGGAGGCTTCTGCTTCTTACTTGTGTTGTTAATTTCGATGATCATCGTTAGTTATGACAACGTGCAACACCGTACTAAGCTAGTGCTACTGTAGCGCCGTGATCGAGGCTGCTCGCACCATATATGTCGCTTGTCTGCATGACTGCACGTCCGCAACCTTGGTGTTTCGCATAAGACTACGATTCGCATATGAGGAAGAACACATGCAGCAGAATTCAAGATGTACATATGTATGTGTGTATATTCAGAATGCATGGCAAGTATGCCTGTATGTACATTTGTGTTTGCAATACCAAAGGATGAAGCAGTTCTGTGAGCAAATGGTTTTTGTTGATCTGGTAGAATCGTCTTGCAGTGCTCCACGATCTAGTTTGTTCCATTGATTTACCTTTGTGCGTATGTAACTACATATGTGATACCTTGTGCGATTGTGACAAACTGTTGAAATTTACAAAAGAAAAATTAACTTTAAATATTTAGGAAAAAATTAATGAATAGGAAAGGACGAAACAAAGGCAAATTTTGCCACAGTTGCCACTTTGATCGTTTGAGTTAATTCTGGACATGTGAGTAATATGATAATTAATATGTACAAACTAGTGTGCGTTTGACTAATTCGTCCAATCCCACACTTTCTATATTAAACCTAGAAGTGCTGTCGAAAACTAGAAAGTAACAGCAAAAAGTGCTAAATTGATTTTTAATAACAACTCTAACTTGTTCCAATTTCACCATAAATTTACATATGTATATAATAAACAAGTAAAGAGGAAGATTTCAAATAAAATGTATGTCGGGTACTTTCAAGCTCCCGCAAGACGGTTATAGTTATCACCTTTTTATTACCAATACATAATAGATAACTTCAAAATGTGGTTTTAAGCGACTAGTTTCCAAGAGCGGACGCAGTGATGTGACGGTAGTGTTGGCCTGGGATAGGTGACATCAAAAGTGGTTTAAAAAGGGTTTTCTCAAAACGGAGTGGCCCCCCGGTAGAGCTTTGGCAAACTCTCCGCGTACATTTCGGCTATGGAAAGCTTGATGCCGTTTCGAGTCGGCAAAAAAATGTAGGTCCCGACAATTTGTAGGAAAAAACTGGACAAAAATCTCTTATGAAGTTTATAATGATATACCTGTTGTATATAGCGCCATACATTTATTTTTTGTTTAGTTTTTAAGCCAGCAAAATGTATTATTTTCTCTGGATGAACCTAAGAAAGAGATGGAAGTCCACATCGTCGATCAACTTTTGAAGAAATGTGTTTCTTTAAAATTCTCTTGACCATCTAAACGGTGTTGGGCGTCATACATAATTAGGCGGTCGATTTTTCTCTCTCCCAACTGCCTCCGATTGGAAACACTGCATCCGGCTTTACTTGGCCCTTCCATTCGATGCTATCTGTCCCGGTACATGAATCAATATCAGTTTTAAGTGGTTAAAAGTGAATATATATCTATAATATACTCCCAAAGAAACAAGTATTTCATATTTAACTATCTGCTCGTCATTTTACGATTATAAAAATTTTCGTTTTATTATAGCGCAAGATTGGGTCTAAAGGAGGAGTATATTCGAAGGACTTGTATGCGTTGTCTATAATTAAATACGGAGATAGAGTTGATATTTTTGATCCGTTTTCATTAGGTAGCTTTCGTTCATTTTGGTCCTGTAAAATAATAAAGTATGGCAACCGCGCGTAGTAGTATTCGCAATGACGATATAAATTACAACCAAACGTAAGTCTCACTCGTTACCTTCACAAAATGATGTAAGGATTTAAATGACTTAAGCCGATGTATATTGCGACGATTTTCTGTCATCTCTGTCAAATTTGGTTTTATGACAAACAGGTTTCGTTCTGATCTTTGTCTAGCCGTTGTCTTGTATTTACAGTCTGTGGATGATGTGGGAATGTAATGTGGGTGCATGCGCTGAAACATTTAAAGTCAATAAGCGTTTGTGTATTCTAATGTGACTAAATCAATGTCTGTAATAACGGTTGATGTGCTTCGGAATCGTGTACTTATTTTTCGTCCTGCTTGTCGTATGTAGCCGCATTGGCATTTGCAGTTCCCATACTCCAAGTTTTCTAAGCCGGACCTCCGAATGTTGGTCCTTAGTTTTTGTCCTACGTTGTTCGATGTTTTGAACGCTGTATTAATGTTTTCCAAACCTTTTTCAGATTGGATCTTGTAATCAGAAGAAAACAGTAAGGAGAACTTTTTTTGTGGGTGCTTACATACGTATGTATGTACATACATACAAACTTAGTTTTTCTGCGATGACCAGTTGATAGCGTCCCAGCAGTTGTACGCCGCTCGTCGATGAAAGATCTCTCCACGAATGTTGTGTCCGGCAATTAGTATGCATCGATTGTGATCGCCTGGAAATAAATGCTAATTTTTGTATGTTGCTTTTCTTGCAGCCAGACAGTTGGCCAGACCGCAATCCATCTATGGTACGGAGTTCTAAGAGTTCAATGATAATGACGTTTCACAACATTTCAATGGATACAATGGGGAGAATGATGCTGCGACAAGATGTTCGTAATTGTAACTTCTACTGCAACAATTCAGTATTACAAATGTGGAAATCACTTATAAAACATCAATGAGGTTCATCTCAGCGTCAGCTGCTGTTCGCACACATAGTACACATATTGACATACAAAATGTTCTTTGATAGAAGTTATCAATGGATGATAGGTATTGGATATATATAAGAGTTCGCAGAAAATCAGCAGATAAAATCTTAGCTTAACCCTTTCAGCGTCCTTGTTTATTTATAAGCAATAAGTGGCTGTTATCATCTATTTACCCATGAAAAATAAACGCTCAATATCAGTTCACAACATATCACCACAAATATATTTGATCCTTCCCAGGGTCACAAATTACTGATAGTATTATCAAAGAGAAATATCCAATATTTATAATTTATATAACTTTGCTTTAATCTTTTAAGAGGAAGTTTATGACCGCTAATTTTTTTCTACCACAGTGTTAATAAATAGGCCTCTACCATTCGTTATCATAATGTATACCTGAATTAATGCATCATACCACCAAGGGTTAATGTTAAGATCGCATAAATACTTCATATAAAATTCAGACTTGATCTTTCTCTTTTTATTGATGAGCAAAAATTAATTCAGTTGAACCGCATCATATCACTGTACGTAGATATACAAAAAGGTGTACATATACTGGCGCATTGTCAATGGAAACGACCGTTTTGGTAAATCAAACATCCGCAAAAGCGTTTAGTGACGGCGCAACAAACATCCGCAATTGGAAATGCGATGTGAATCTGGCGACTCAACGATAGCAATAGTCCTAACACATATGTACATACATATGTATATCACTAGAAAAATATTAATTGAGTAATGCTGAACCACGGGTTAGATGTTAATGGAAAGAATGATTAGAATAAAGACTTAACATAACAAATATGGTAAAGACAAATTGGGTTTTTTTTTGTTTCTATGACTTCGTTCACTGCCCGTAAGCTGCCGAAATAGCCTACCGACTCAGGGTTGGTGTTGTTAATGGCCTGGCGTATAAATATAAATTAAATTTTTTGTCTATAGTTGCAGTCATTTCAAAACTTTAACATTTAGCGAAATACCGGTCTTCCTTCATCTTCTCAACTTTCTTCAAAACCTCTATTTACGTAATACACTGATCACAGCTTAATTAGAGACCAAATACTAATATTTCTATATCATTCTATGGCCTTGCAGCTGAACCTAATGTAAATGCACTCCGTAAATTTTTGTCAAAAATGTGTATATATAAGCTGACCAGAATTTGTTGGTGAAAAAGGAGGACAAATGCACAAAAAACACAAAAATCGATAGGGAAATCTAAGTTTTTGGCAAAAAAGGGGGACACTTTTCCCACATCAAAAACACACTTTTTTTTAATTATTGTTTATTAAAGAACATAAATAAAACAAAAATTAACACTGTTTAAACTTTGAATTAAATGGCTTCTTTTTTTTGCAGACATGTTAGTTCTAGTAAGAAGATTACATGAATTACAGAAATCTATAAATTACGAATTTCTTACGAGTTTATTTCAACAGCAACAATTAATTCGAAAACAATGACAGCAATAGTGATTCTAGCCAAGTATCGATACATCGATAAATACATACATATGTATGGCAGGCTACTAGGTCTGTTCGATGCACCTCATAATAATACCCTGGATGCATTATGAACATAATCGCAGAGTTTTTTGTCAGAGGCTGCATATAAAGGTTTAGGCACACCTAAAAAGGAGGACAAATTTGTAAAAAAAGGTGGACAAAGGAGGACAATCCTCCGAAAAGGAGGACGTCTCCTCAGCTTAGTATACCTGAATAATGTAAATGCGCACCGTAAAAATCTTGCTCCATTTCTAGGGTTACTCTGGCGTAACACAGCTATTTGACGTTTACACTCAGCTGGCAAGATATTTATACATAGGTATGAGAGCTACTCACACATGTGACTATTATTTCGTATAGAACCAAAAAATCCGTTTGTGTCGTTATTTTAGGTTGGGCTATTCCAGTTTATGAAATATGCTATCTATTAGGCGAGGCCACAGATACCTTATGAGCTCACTGTGTCCAAGTATTTAGCTTATCATTCACCACTAACGAGCTTACCCTATCCGATTCACCATAAGATCTTCAACACTAGAGGCTACTGGTAATAGTCGGAGTGAGAGAGTCGAGTGGCCTACCGTCTGTACAATGTACTGATTTCAAAAGTATAAAACAACTTCAGTTTGTCCACTGGGCATATGACTCAAAAGCTTTTTTTAAATTAAATATACATGGCATCATGCAATGAGCTTTTATTAATAAAGTCGAGGTATGGTAATATTTTCACCTATTTCTTCAAAAACGCCCCGCAGGAACCACTTTGAATTTATTGTGCGTACTTTATATGAACTTATCCATAAATCTGTATGTATGTAAGTGCTTGGTCGGGATGAAAATTTGTAATTACAATCGGCCGGTTTAAAAATATTGTGCTTGCGAAATTAAAAATAAACTAGGCAATGCAATATGGCATTTTAAAATATCGGAATAGTTACAATTCAAACGGTTTCCATAGTAACAACCACTTTCTGCGAATTGAAGCCATAATAAACATTTAGATATTGTTTCGTGCGTTTATAAGCAGTGATATATAAAAATAAATTAAAAGTGTTAACTGTGGCTAATATTGTAAGTGTGATTTATAGTTGCACGAGATACATATATTCAAATTAATAAAATTTGTGAATAGTTTGCTGTGCTGGTACTTGAAAATGGAAAAGCATCAACTATTTGTAATGGTATAAAAGATACTTTACATAAATATGACTTGTTTAAATACATAAAGATGATAGTTTCTGATACAACAAACGTTAACACAGGAAAACGAAATGGCGTTGTTAGTCTACTGCAAAATTATTTTACAACTATTTCTTTGCCTCAGCCACAATACATTGGCTGTCAACACCATGTTCTTGACTTGATCTTAAGACATGTAATGGACGAGTTATTAAATGGAAAAACATCTTCTCCAAATATTGCGTACGATTTTGTTTCGGCTCTAATTTATAACTACGACTTACCGAAAAACAATTACGAACAAAATAAGTAACGGTTAGACGTGGAGAATATTATATGGCGGAATGATATGCAATATTTGTTTGAGCTGGGAAAAGCCTTCAGAGTTTCCTTATATACAATTCAAACACTTGCCGGCTTTAAGTAACGCTCGATGGAATTCAAAGGCGATGCTTGCCATTTTATCTCTTATTCTCCTAAGGATCAGTTACTTCCAGTCTGCAGATTTAAATGCGGTGCATGGTATGATGTTTGATTTTCTGACCGGCGATTTAGTTAAGATGATTTGGAATCTTTGGAACAATCGCTAGTGCAGTTTAAAAAAGCCCATATCAGTTTTTAAGACATTGGGTGAAAGAGGACTCCACTATTAGTAACCAACAGCGCGGAAATATCTGTGCAGAGCGAGCGATAAAGTCTGTTGAGGATATATTTTGTGTCTACAAAACTCCTCGCACTTTAAATTTAATGTTAATTTCCTTAAATTCAATATAAAGTAATAATGATGTTTTAAAGTTAATTAAACATTTGTAAAATTAATAAAAGAATGCGAAGTGAAACAAAAACAAGTAAGGAAAGGGCTGTCTTCGGCTGTGCCGAAGGCTTCATACCTTTCATGAATACGCATAACTTTTTTAAGTGTCCGATCCTTACTTACAATTGGTACAAACTCTTCAAAACTGTTAATTTGAAAATACATGGCCCAAACCAGAGTTATCGGAGCAATCGATTATATGGGAGCTATATGTTATGTTAGTCCAATCTGTATGATTTTCACTACACACATCACATATGTAATAAGTACCAAACCTGCAAAATTTTACGTTCCTAGCTTCTTAACTGCAAAATCTATACCCCAAAACCCATTTATCGAAACTATCGATTATATGGGAGCTATATGTTTGGTTGGTCCGATTTGAGTCATTTTCACTACACATGTTACTTATACAATATGTACGAAAAGTGCAAAATTTTGCGGTCCTAGCTTTTTAATTGCAAGATTTATAGACCAAAACCCGTTTATCGGAACAATCGATTGTATGG
Source organism: Sphenella marginata (assembly GCA_951509765.1). Classification (NCBI taxonomy): domain Eukaryota; kingdom Metazoa; phylum Arthropoda; class Insecta; order Diptera; family Tephritidae; genus Sphenella; species Sphenella marginata. The sequence continues at coordinate 31,961,813 of OX608082.1, read as the reverse complement.
GAGCTATGCGTTGTATCGGTCCGATCTGGCTGGTTCCGACAAATGATTAATCCCATGCAAAATGGCGGCCCTATACCAAATTTCATCGAGATAGGTCTAAAATTGAGGGACTAGTTTGCGTTCAAACAGACAGACGGACAGACGGACAGACGGACGGACAGACGGACATGGCTAAATCAACTCAGCTTATCATCCTGATCATTTCTGTATACTTAATGGTGGGTCTATCTCTTCTTCTTCTCATACTTACAAACATCGGACCAAAGTTATAATACCATTTCATGTTCATGAAAGGTATAATTATTATTTCTCGGTGTACAAAGACCGTTCCCTGCATAGGGTTTTTGTAATAAACATTTGAAAGAACATTATTTGTGTTGTTTTTTCATCCTCTAATGATAGGTATATTTTATTTAAAAAAAAAAGTCATATGCCTATTGTCCACTCACCGTTTGCATCACGGGGAAGGACCATTAATCACCATATTTTTCTCAAAAAGCCATCTAATATTTCAATACTGCCCATACTTAATTTTCTTTCTCCATTTAAACTTTTGCAATTATACTTACCTTAATACTATCTATAGCAGTTTTACTAATGCATACAATCGCTCTCTGTCTCCAATTCTGATATAGCTGTGAAATATAAAATGTACTTTCTATTAATTCACCACCGCGTGTCACGCGCGGCATTAATACTCGTACCTCGCCTATGAACAGCTATGCCCATGAGTTTATAAAACTATTTTGTAGTCATAGGGCGTTGACAATTCTACACCATTTTAATTAAATTAACCCCGTTTAAGTAAGCAAGCAACTGCATCTTCGCGACACAACTTTTTCTTCTTATAGACAATATCAGTATCAAATAACTGGCGCAATTTGATACAAAGATGTGTATTTTCTCTTTTTTTAGTAGGGGTTATGTTGAGACCGCCAATTTCTTAAAAACAATACATATATGCAATGTTTTTAAAAAAATTAATTTCTAAATGTAAGCTATTATCATATTTTTTTTTTAGTTTTATTCACCCTAAAGACAATTACCTGCTGACGGCGCAACAAAAGAAAAAAATACTTCCCTATAAAATTTGATTTCTGTCCCTTACGATAATTTCGATCAATGGGATCGATAGGTATATCCAAGAATAAAAACTTTAAACAGATCCTCCAAAGACCAGAAACCTAAAATGTACCAGGTACATCCTTTTAACTATTTCATTTTATAATGGTCTTTGTATTTTGCTCAGTTCGCAAAGAAAGACCGCTTTCGCGTTGACATCGACATCAAAACATACATATTTGACGTGGTTTCTGATTGACAGGAAACTCATAAATAATTCATGTCATTAAATCATGTTACATTTTTCTTTGCTTGCTTTCAACCACTTCCCGTCCCCTTCAACTTCCATTTCTTCCCACTCTTTCAAAGTGGGTCCTACACATTGAATAAATATAATTTTTTTTTAAGCAACTGGTATGTATGGCAAAGGTTCTTAAACAACAATGGGCCGGTAAGAGCTTGCGTACATATGTACATATACATACTATACGTGCATTAGAATGCCTCACTGTACGTACGAATGAAAACAGATTCGTTTTTACAAACAACGAAAAAACAAAACTAAAATTTTTGAACATTTTTAACTACACTAATTTGGATTTACCGAATTATGTTGTCATATCATTAATAGAATAGATTTTAATACTGGCCCAGCGACTTATTTTTTCTTATGTAGAAAAATTTACACTTTTTTGGCCAGCCACCCTAATGCGTATACATATATGTAAATGTTACTAGACGCCAATAGGTGCATTGTTATCAGTATCTGGACATTTGTCAATCATATAAACGTATTTAGGAACTCTTATATAGTATTGGCGTAGCAATAGGATTAGTGGTGCATACCTATGTACAAGTATATGTACATATATGTATCTCTAAACAGTAAACTTATGGTTTCTACTTAGATTTTTATAATTTTTATTTATGAATAATCAGTATCTTTAATTTTATCAATTTTCCTCAATCACAAGTGTTATCTTCGATTTTTAGCATTTTCCATTACGCATATAATTATCTAATAATTAAATTTTTTTCTCAGGTATAACTATTATATCCTTATTTGTATTTTTATTGCTCATGACAAACTCGAAAGGTCATATATCCTGAACTTTGAGGAATTTCGGCTCGAAAACTTAAATGGATATACATACATACCTCTCTGTTTCCTTGTTTGTAGAGGGCAAATAAGTCAAATGTTTGATTCCTAACCCGATAACAGGGTTAAAACTTTTTACCTGAAAGCAGTGACGTGTGTTTTTGCCTTTTTTACTCATGCAGCTTTTTTCAGGACTAGGACCATACCCATACGAGTATATTTTTAATTTTAATCTAAGTCGTAGTTGAAACAAAAATGGGCCCCTCTTCCTTATTGGTGTGGCACTTTGGCCAGCCACTAATAGTTTTCAAACGGTAAGGAGTAACAAAGTGTATTTTTTTTTTCTTATAGGGAGATTTTGGTGCAGTGAAATAACGCCCAAGGAAATAACGCCCATGGGCGTTATTTCCCACTCAAAAAGGAAATTACGCCCATGGGCCTTATTTCCTTTTTAAAAAGGAAATAAAGCCCATGGGTGTTATCACCTTTTGCTAATGGGTGTTATTTCCTTTTTCGAAGAGAAATAAAGCCCACGGACGTTAAAAACGAATTAAACCAAGCTGATTCAAGAATTAAGTATATGGTTTTCTTTATTTCAATAAATTTCAACATATTTGTTACGTTTTTATAAGGTGGGGTGCAATAGCGCCTTGTGAAATAAGCCCTTTAAGGCCTTATTACACTATTGAAAGTGAAATAAGGCCTTTATTTCAAAAAAGGCTTTATTACACTTCGAAAGAGAAATAAAGTCTTAAAGGCCTTATTGCTCTTTCATTTTTTTTAATGAAACAATAATATTCTAATTCTTTTTGTATTTTATCGAATAGTTACACACAAATTTCACGTTAACCAAAGTGGGAAACGTGGCACGCGGAAGGACATCACCGTGGCGGTAGCCACGGCTATGACACACACCCGGAGTTGGAATGGCGTAGCCCAGGGTTATTTTTTGAAGCGCGGCCGAAGGCCGCCTACGCGGAAAGGTGTTCTGCACTTAAAAATCGTGGATCGGGCCTCCGTAACAATAATCCGAAGGGGAAAAAGCAATATTTTGTTTCTGTGAAAAGTTATTAGTGAAAAACCGAAAATTGACCCGGGTCAGATCCCCAATTCGGGGCCCCATCCACGTTTTTTATGCGCAGGACACCTTTCCGCGTAGGCGGCCTTCGGCCGCGCTTCAAAAAATAACCCTGGGCTACGCCATTCCAACTCCGGATGTGTGCCATAGCCGTGGCTACCGCCACGGTGATGTCCTTCCGCGTGCCACGTTTCAAACTCTTTTCTCACAGGGTAATTTGTGAAAAAAATGCTAATCAACAGTTCGTGTTGCTCGCGTAAAATCCTATGGGCGTTATTTCTCTTTTAAAAAGGAAATAAGAGCCATGGGCTTTCTTTCTTTTTGCAGATGGGCGATATTTCCATTTAAAAAGGAAATAAGGCCCATGGGCGTTATTTCCTTTTTGAATGGGAAATAACGTCCATGGGCGTTATTTCCTTGGGCGTTATTTCACTGCACCGGAGATTTTCACTTCTTAAACACATCCTTAAAGGTCTATACGAATCATATACAATATTTGCTTTATTTTTCATTTGATTTTTTGATACACTTTGCTGATTTTTCTCAAAAAAAAGTTTGGGAACACTACATTTCATCCACTTCACATAAGCTTTTTCCACAATGTGCGATGTGAGGAAAATAATCTTCAAACAAAAATTAATTTTTTTTTTGACTATCTGCTTACACACTCGTACTCCTAAGTCGGAAATAATCTCATCATATCCTGAATCGTGACAATCTGTTAGCTTGACTGCTTTCATATTTTTCCATTCAAAATTATACAAAGTATTTATGTGAGAAATATACATATTTAAATGAAAAGGCAAAAAAAAATGCCAACAATTTTTAAACTTGAAAGCAAACAAGTTTCCATGAATATAATTATGCAAAATAAGCGTCTGGCCAAACGCCTGTAACTTTTTGCCAAGCGGCTTGACAGCATTTCGTACACCCTCCCTCCATACTATGCTGAGAGAAAACAAACGAACCACTATCCTGAGCTTCTTGGTAAGATACATTGTACAATAATATTTTTACTACTTTTATATTTTATAATACAATTATAATTTACTTTACTTCTCTACAAAGTAATGTCCACGCACCACTTGAACGTTAGGCATTTGGTTCTCAGTGAAATTCAACCAACTTTAAATACATAGGTATAAGCGGACTTTTTAACTAATTTGTGTTTGTATTTTTTGATGTACCTATATTGGAGCGATTTTCAGTTATCCCTTGTCAAATTAGGTTTTGGAAAAATACTTTATGTATGGACCGGGTCTCAGCTCTGGCTAGGAATGTTCATGTAAGACTCTCTTCTTCTTTTTAACGACTGTTAACTATAACCTAAACTCCCCAGTTGGAAAATTGCCAAGCGCTTCCCTTCAGAATGCATTACAGAATAGCTTCTTAGTAAGAGCAATGCACCTTCGCACAGCGCTTCACAGAGAGCGATTCTTTTGCCGCTTCTCGAGAAGCGAGGTGGTAGGGTGTCAAGCATAAAAACAGTCATTGCAAAGAGCGTAAATGTACAAAGAAAGACCAACAGCGAATGGAAGTGAACGCTGTCAAATCGATGGTAGGTAATTCACCACATTACTTAAATTTACCGTGTTTTAATTAATTATTTACACAAACAACTGTAGTTGTAGTTACGAAACCATCTAAATGTTTATTTTGTTTAAAAATAAAAGTGCGAATAGCTTTAAAACTCGCGATTTAAACACACATTTCCCCAGTGGTGAATTAACTACCCACGAATTGATGGTTTAATGTTTCCCACTATTCGTTGCGTTAGACCTTCTTTGTACATTTACGTTCTTTGGGCATTGTGCGCTTTGTTTGTCTCAACTATGCAAGTATACAGTTATAACTACACAAACTGAAAAGTGTATATTAATTTGTGTAGTGAGAATACATATATTAATTGAATTAAAACTTTAACTATTTTAGTGTATAAAATAACATACATACATATTAATGAGGGTATTTATTATAAGTGATTTGCGCTAAACTGAAATTATTTTTACGACTTGTTTTTTAACCAATAAACGTATATGCATATGTGGAAATGAGAAAGTTTTGAGAACTCCTTCAGTAAGCTAATCCTTCGGAAGCGAAACGGTAATGCCTTGCACTGAGGCGAACTCCTTCTAAAACCCATTCCCTTGGAAGCGATGCCGTAATGCCTTAGAGCGAAGTGTTTATACAGCTTGGGATGAACTCCTTCTGTAAGCCATTCCTCGATGTGATGCCTTACAATGAGGCGTGTGTGAAGGGCTTGAAGCGAACTGCTTGTATAATCCATTGCTTCAGAAGCGAAAAGGGAAGGGAACAAAAGAATAGAAGTGAAGTGGTAAGGCTTCTTGGCGCCGGAGAAGAACTGCTGTTATTGATTCGTTCTCCTTTTTTTTCCAAATGGGAATGCATTGTAGGGGGCTTTGTGGCTACTCTCACGGTACTGCGATAAACAACCATCCTTTAGTTTCATGAGGTGGACGTTCCTTGTATATCTGCCTCCCCTCTACCTTTTGCCCAGATCACTTTTTGTATTCGATGCCCCCGGGAGGGGCCCTCGACCCATCTTCTCTGATGGGAGGTTTGTTCGCAGAGGTAGTTTGGGGTTTCAACCTTGTCCATCAATTTCATATGGGAGTACCACAAACTATACAAAATCAAAATCCACATTTTCTGTATTTTAAATTCAAATTAGGCTTAAAATCGCTGCGAATTTAAACATCATTTGAATCTGCTCAACACAGTAAATACATAGAAAATAAATAATAAAAAATATTAATTATCATAAAGAAATAGAAAATATTAGCACAAAATAAATAAAAACAAACTTCATTGTTTTAGAAATAAATGGTCAAAGGAAATTTTTTCATTAACATTAGTATTGAAACACATTTACAAATATGTAAGTATTCACATATTTACATACATATATACATCATCCGTTACACAAAACTAAACTTCGAAACATTTATGTAAGTAGGTACATACATACATGAACCATAAATACAAACGCTAGTTACTAAGGGAAATATTGTGGGCAATTAATCTCAAATAACTAATTTTGTCTAAATCTAAACGACGTTTAAAGACTTTTTTAAATTTTTTTAGCCCGCTTAACACTTTTTCAATTTTTTCTGGTGCTTGTCCCTCACTGTATTTTTTCTATGTTCATTTTTATATCCACCATTTCTTTCCCTAATTGGTCTTTTATTTCATATATGTACACTACACTTTTTTCTCCTACGACTGTTTCAAGCCTACGGTGCATCTTCATTCTATTTACTCGGAGTACCATCACCCCCTGCCTTAAATTCCGATTCGTAAAAAAAGATGCCCTGAACTTCGTTGTGCCACTTATGTATTGTTTTTAAACCAAAAAGCAATTTTCTTATAATTAATATCTGTCGATCTTGTGTTTAGAGCATTGAAGTATTCAGGAACACATTCGGGAGGAAAAAATCCCACACTTTTCAATATACGAACGGCCATACTAAAACCATCATCATTCCCATATTTCCGAGCAATACCTACTTTCTGAATAGGCATCTCTTATATTCGACATCCGGAAAATACTCTCTTGCCACAAACGATATGGTTTGCTCAAAATCGGTTATGACTCTTTGGGGAATCACATTAATATTCTGGGCCAAGGCTAAATTAGACAGGTGATGAAAGAATTCAGTAAACGCGTTCTTAGATTTGTTGCTCATTAAACAAAAAACAAGAGGTAAAAACAGACGACAATTAACCCTTGTATTGTGAACAGTTGGCAAAAAACTGTCGATACAACAAAAAAAGTTCCATCCATCACCCAGCAGTTTGACCTCCTAGTTCTTTTAAAGAAAATAACGTACCCATAATAATTTTTTTTTCTCCGTCAAAGTCCCATTCACTTAAAACAAATAGATCTTCTTCTAAGTATTTTAGGTGATCTGGTATATTAATTTGCTCTAAACTTCCTGGCTTGGTGGCAGTTTTTGTTGCTTTTCGAACTCGTCCTATTTTAATTTTTACTTTATTTTTTTTTATAATTTAGCTATTGCAATAAAATAAATAAATAGGTTCTTATTTCATATTTCTTTATTCAGTCTATGATTTACACTAAGTGTAAGTAGATCAACAAAGAAAATTCAGTCTAGGTAAAAATAAGTCAATGCTATGAATTATTATTAATGGAGTTGATGGCAATTAGAGTAAATCTGTGGTCATAAGCCATAACAGCCTAAGTCGACTTAAGAAATTTGACCGTTTGAAATTTTTGCAAGCGATTTTGAATAGCAACAAAGAGACATTTTGCATGACTTTCATTGGTATTTTATTACTTTGTTTATAAACAATTAAATCCAATATGTTTGCCTAAATTATAAAGCAGTTTTGTTACAAAAAATCGCCAGAAGTAATTTCAATTGGTCTAATTTCTTAAGTCGAGTTAGGTTGTCATCGCTTATGGCCACAGATATACTGCTCAATAGCAAACATATTCACCCTTATAGCAGAGTTCGCCCGAACGAGTGTTCGCCTTAATCGATAGGCGGAACTAGTTCGCCCGAACCAGGGGCGGATCCAGGAAAATTTTTCGGAGGGGGTCCATATTTGAAATCTCCAATACAACATTCACAAGAAAAGTTGGAAGATAATAATCGGAGGTATGAATAACAAAAACTCACTCATATATGTATACTTACACAGTAAAATTATTATATATTTGCAATGAATTCTTAGATTTTCGAATGACAGACGATATGTACATACATATATGTAACGCTACGGACTTTTCTTTCTGGGGGTCAACCTAAGCTCTCCACAAAAATTTAGCTCTATCGAAATTTCGTTATACAAGATATCTAAATTTAAACCACTATTATTTTTTGATATCACGAATGGAGCAAATTTGGCTCTAGCTAGGGAACTATACGGTTTAGAAAAATAACTATTTTCATTGTCAATGAGGAGCTTCGTGACGAACAAACGGTAAAAGAAAATGTTTCGATACACATAACCGTTTTCGAGAAAAATCCGGAAAAGTCTATACGTGGCATTTATGTTCTTATAATATATAGAATTAGATTTGCAATCGCGATATCTCAGAACTGGTGACTCGTAGATAAAAACTGTTCACACCGTTTTTGTAGAGAATTTTCAGGTCTACAACTTTGTCTCAGGTAGTTTTAAGATAAAACTTAACGTTTTCCAGAAAAATTCAAAAACTCTCAAAATTTTGTATTTTACATTTTTAAAATGAGTTTTTTAAAAAAGAGCTCAAGGAAAAATGCTAAAAATCAACATATCATCTTATTTTAATGCATATTCGAGCATTCAAAAGAAAAAATGGAGGGACGTGAACCTTTTAATAAAACATGCTTAAAACCCACCGTGATGAGTAACTTCGAAATCTCTGTGAATATTCAACATTGCCAATCCATTCAAACGTTCTTCTCCAGTTTTATTTCGCAAATACCCCCTGGACCCCTCATCTGAATCCGTCCCTGGGGCGAACGAATGTTCACTTCGAATCAGCTGATGCCCTACTTCGAATTAGTAGTGAACAAATAAATTTGCGTGCTATTTTGTGAATTTTGTAAAGAATCGTACAGAACAATCCGGAGGCAATTTGGAGCTAAGTGAGTTGAAAAAAGTTGTTTTTTTGCAGTTTTCAATAGCAAATTAATTGCTACTTTACTAGTTTTCCGGTAAAAACCGGTAACCGCTAACCGGAGTTTAATTGACATTTTTGTACGGCTTAGCCAGCTTTTATGAAAGTTGCCCTAAATAAGCCAGCATTTAAATATTTTCTAGATATTATTGGCAGCTAGTCATTGAAACAAAAAATTGGAGTACTTCGCTTTGTAAAGTGGACAGCTTGCATTCCCTGAGAAGCGTCAATTTGCGTAGGACTTTTATATGAAGCTGCCAATTCTGGAGGTCTTAAGATGCGCTTATACGAAAACTAACAAAACATACATTACAGCACACATAAATCAATTCTGCAATAGAAATGTAAAACCGCACTTTTGTAATCATTTCGTGCTCTTTTTTGGACTTTACTTATTGATTTACTCTTAAAAATAAAAGTATATTACTTTAAAAGAATATCTAATATTCAAAACATATAAATGCGTACAATTTGTTTCTTGTTCGCCTCTAAAATAAAAAAAAAAATTTGCCATTTTCCGTTGTTCATTTCGCCCGAATAAAGAGTTGGCAATATGGCGGAATGTTTTTCGAACACGAAAAATTTGTTCGCCACCGTCTGCGATAAGGCGAACAAAAAATGTGAATCTTTTCGGGTGAAAATATAACTCGCGATAAGGGTGATTATGTTTGCGCAATATCCGCGATAGTACATAACAGTTTAAAGACTCTAAAAGTATTGGACAGTTCATAATACCATAAGCAATGTCATAGATCAATATATGTAATTGCCGCGATTACCCGTTTACTCTCTTATGTGTGAATATTAATCAACTTACACCTAAATGTATAAGAAGGATACCGAATAAGCAATATTTTATAAATATATTTTGCACTCGTTTAACTTTTTTTTTTTTGTTTGTAAACCTCTTAATAGGGACTCAATATATTTTGTAAAGCCGTATTTAAGCTTAAATCGCACAAGAGCATTATACAATAGCTGTTTGATATATGGGTCTGTAAACTTTATTTCTTTTGGTAAAGGCCCTTAATTGTAATCAAATGTTGAACGCTGCAACTTAAACCAATTGCTAGCAACGATTGCTTTTTCATCGCCATTTGAAAACGGGTACATATACCTATTTTTAAAACAGGTACATACATAATTGCTTGTTGGAATATAAATTCGTCAGACATCAAAAAGATCTATGAGCTGAAATTGCGCAGAAATGTATTTCCTATAAAACTAATTTACACCACAACATTCTAAAAGACAATGTTTGAAGCAGAACAACCTTCCAAACAAATAAGGAGCTACATATATCTTTTTTTGATAGACTTCTTTCTTTCTCAGCTTCGCTGTATCTGGTTGTCTACTCTAGGGGACTAAGTCTTCTGAGCGAAACATTTTACTATTCTATGATGGTATAATTGTCCAAGATTTTAAACAGAAAATTACACAATTGTTTGGAGAATGGGAATAGATTATAAACGAATCAATACAAGAAAGTCTTTTGTCCAGTGAAAAATAACTTACAACTTTAGTTCAATATAAAAAAAAAAACGTTTTCTTCAAAAACTGCAAGTAAGAAAACACCTTAAAAGACTACAATTACTATACATTCAAGATATTGTGCAAAGTGGTGCGGTTTATGAAGCGCAATCGAAATTACAAAATTCCTTACGAGCACCTGAAAAAGGTGTACTCATGTCGGCTTTACATTTTTTTTCTTCATTTACTTTCTAATTTTCTCTTTAACTCTCTATATTCATCTCCAGTTTTTAATATTCAATCTGACACCAAAAAGCTTCGCAATTATATTTTTTCTTGTCCAAAGTTTGTTTAATTTCCTTGTCAGCCTACATATTGAGACTTATACTCAGCAGGACATTTTTAATTTCTACCTTCTTGTTCGCTTTAATGCATTTAATGAGATTTTAAAACTTTTCTTTTTTTGCATATTTTATTTACTTTTTTTTACTTTCAAAGGATTTTTCTTGTCCTTCTTTATTTGCATATTTGTCCACTCCCGCCATTTTTGATTTTAAACAGCGAACTGTTTTAAACAAATATATTTCTCTGCGTTTTGTCATTTTATTATTTCATTACTCATTACGGGCTTGTTCTGCTACAGAATTCGGTAGTACTGCTGTGTTCTTTATTAATTACACTGTTCACCATAACTTTTTTCTTAATTATTACATTTATAAAATTTTTTAAATATTTATGTATGTAACTGATGTGTCAGCCTTCTTTTCAAATTTAAATTTAAGGGTGTGAAAAGATAAGGTTTTAGATAGTCTCACATGGGTTATAAGATTTTAAGGAACTTATGTATATAAAGTACTGTGCCAATGTTTTAAGATAAAAAAAAGGAAGAAGCACTTTGTGGTTAAGAATGTACATATGTAGACAAGGTTGGATTCATTTTTAAGTTTAAAAAATATTTTTCATGTAATTATTTTCAAGTTTATGTTAGAAATATAGTACGAAGGCAAAGGCATGACCCTTGAAAAAGGCGAATTTGTTACGTGGTTTTTGTTATACCGAACCTGCGTATGCATGTATGTATGTACATCTGTCCAATGTAATCGAAAGATGATCATTTCAACTTAAAAGGGCTTTAAAACAATAAATATTTAACAACAAATGAAAGTTTATACATGCATCTCTATGCTTGAATACAGCTTTCGAGCTATCTGTATAAAATATGGTAAGCGGTCATCGTTTGATAGCATATTTATCCTTTGTCGGAACCAACAAGATCACGCCAATGTTAGACATAGCCCAGATACAATCGATTGTTCTAATAAACGAGATTTGTTCTATAACTATATGCATACATATATAAATGGCAAGAAGTGTAAAACTTTGTTCTAGAATTTATTACAAATGTATTGTGGATGGTAAAACCCGTCCATCCATACAGTCGCTACATACCTATAAGTATTTCATTTTTAATTATTTGAAAATAAGGATAGGAAAATGAAGTCCTGTGTTATAAATATATTTATTACACTTTCACAACCTCTTATTTTTTAATATATTGTATACATTTATTAAAATAAGTGCTCTTAGAAAGATGCACGATCTTATCAGTTTTAATGTCTTTTAGTTTTTGCCTCTATTGGAATAGCTATGTGTACGTATTTGGTGAAAGCATTCTATGTTCATGGGCTATGTAAGGGATAAGTTGCTACAACCAATAATTTAAAAAACTAATAATAAGTAAGTAGTATGTATGATGCTTTATGAAGCTTATACGGCCATGCCAAATAACATTGACCAATACCAACAGCTCCCTAAGGATTCGGAAGGACATCTCCAAGCCATTCTACCAGCAAAGTAATATCGCACTGGTACTAGTTATTGCAAGAGTGAATCATGGGCAGTATCGAAAGATGAGAAGTTATCCGGATGATTCATGGTAGCTACCCTGACAAGCTGTCCTAGATTTACTCTAATAAGGCCATAGTACCACGAATCCAAGCCAAAATATCTGATAAGGTCAATGTAAATAGCGGTCTTCTGAAATATCTTATGCATTTCGTTTTACAATCGAAAATTACTTGTTTTTCGTGGAGCTTATACAAATATTTTACCGTGGAGAATGTACACAATTGTACGAAGAGTAAATATTATTCAACAGCTAAAACATTTCGCCACCGAATCATAAAATTTCCTTACTATATTTACTTTACTTGTAAGGTTTTATGCAAATCAAGAGGATTCGAAGTTTTACCCTCAATAACAAAGACATTTGCATTTACTTATTTTTTGGATTTTTTTCACTCTCAAATTGATACAATGTTATTTTTATTTCTTGTGTAAAGGTTTGTTGTTGTTTTTTCAGCTCTGAGTTTAAGAAATCAATCAATCAATTTATTTAAAACTAAAGCCCCCATTGCAATCACCTCGCACTAAACCATTGATGTCTATTTCTAGCTCAAATTCGACTACATGCACCAAAACAAACATTGGCATTAAATACTACGTTACGGCCTTCCCATCTTCCACTACTCAACTGTCCAGCAATTTGTGCGATACAAAGAACTTTAAATACAAAATAAAAAAATATTTAACAAAATTTACCTCAACTTAGCCTATGCTAATTTTATCTGTGGTTTCCTCCGAAGCGGTGTCGCTATATTGCTGTCGCCAAATAACCGCCTTTTTGGAAACTCAGATGACCGTATTGTTCGCTACGAAACCAAAGTTTAAATTATCGTTATTTTGCGATACGTAATTTTCCTATTATTGAAAATGGTTCAGTTCTACAACCAGGATCGAAAATTTATTACCACCCTATTATATATTTCCGACAGTTTATATTGCATCTGTCGTCTGACAGACTCAAGAGGTATTTTGGGTTTGAGTCTGAATAAGTAAGATCTTAACCTATTACAATATCTAAAACGAAGTTGTAAAAGCATGCCTCTAGTCTCCCTCGGAAGGATGCGTTGAGGCTATTGCGGTGAAATGACTAGCGAACGTAAGGCCGTTGTCAAATGACAAAATTTTGTGACGATTGACAGTAGGTCGAGTTACTCCATACATATACGTCGACTTTTAACTCTTGGCTTATCTGAGTATTCCATGTCGTAATAGTTTATTTGGGGTTTATGATGTTTAGAGCTGATGTTTTACTATGTTGATTGCGGAAGACATGTTGATGTTTGGCCAAATGCAGATTTGCAATCGCAGGAGAGTTATCGGATGATATGATTCTTCATAAATCACCAGCTTCCCAGGCTTTAAAAGGTTATAACCACAATTGCCTGTTTACATCTTCAGGAATTACGAGAGGTTAAAAACAGCTGTCCCTCGTGGCCAAGGTCTTTCAACATCTTCCTGGCTACCCTCGGGATTTCCCCTCAATGTGGCTTTCTTGACCGTGGCGACTGTGACGGCAATATGCGCTGTGTTATATCTGTGCGTATGTGCTCTATGGATGGCTCATCTCTTGGCCTTGTCAGCATTACTTGTTCACTCTGTCTATTCCCAAGCTGGATCGAAGTATAGGTGTAAAGTTCCGGTCTGTTAATAAGGAACGCCAATGATTTCTAAACTAATAATCTCTATTTCTCTATCTCTATCTCTTCTCTATATCTCTATCTCTTCTCTATCTTCTCTCTATATATAAAAATGAAATGTCTTTATTACTACCGCGATGCCTGCTCAAATGGCTAAAGCGATCTCAATTCTGTAAAAAGTAGTTTCTAGTAAAAAGGTTTATAGAAAAAAACATTTTCAAAACTTTTTAATTTTGCTGCCGATTTATGCAGAAAGCTGAGACCTCACAATTTCGCTATTTTTTTGCGTTTTCAGTACATTGTATACCACAAAACTACCGATTCGGTTTTGGTTTGTGTTTGGAACATCCATCAGCGCTTTGAAGGGAAACTTTCCTATCATAAATTTACTTTCGGGGTGGCGCTGGAGTAGAGTTGCAAAACTATCGATAGTGACACCATCGATAGTTTTCGATAGTTTTAAGAACACAATCGATGGTCTTCGATAGTCCCCAAAAAAATAAACTATCGATGGTACTATCGATAGTACTATCGTATTTAAATTGTTTGGGAAAGAATTTCTCAACTGACAAAAAAAGCATGTATATTTATGTACGTGGCTATGTATACACAGAGTGCACATGCCCCCCTGTGCCCAACACATTAGAAACGCGCCTCTTTGACTAGCCTCGACTTTTTTATTTTTCTTAAAGTTCCTTAAATCCAAATTTCAAACTAATAGTATGTACGAAAACTAGAAAAGTTTAAAAAAGTTAAGTATTTACAAAAATAAAAAAAGTCAGGCTTCTCAAATTTGTATCGTAGAAAGTTCTTTTGCCTGATGCGTTGCCTACCAAGAAATATACATTCACATATGTATATGTATAGGTACACATTCAACAGACATACCTTTAAAATTTGCCCTGTCCATATCCATTTAGAAAAAATAAGAACCGCAAATTAGTAAGTCTGCAAATGTAAAATTTAACGTTGTTACGTACATAAATAAACAAGAATTGCAAAACTTACCAATAGCTGCTGCCCTGAATTCACAATCTGAAATAGTAATGTCCGATAGTATAAAATTACCATCGATAGTTTTCGATAGTTTTAAAAACACTATCGATGGTCTTCGATAGTCTCCAAAAAAATAAACTATCGATACTATCGATAGTGCCATCGATAGTTTTGCAACTCTACGCTGGAGTCCCGATCAAGGCTTTTGGAGATATAGGTCATAACGTGGACCCGGGTTTCCCTGACATATATTTTTACAATGTGGGTATCAAATGAAAGGTGTTTGTGAGACTTTTAACAAGGGGCCAAGTTTGGATTCATATCAGTTTCCTGGATATCAGCGAAAATGTGGACCAGAGGCGACGCTAGGAGGCGTTAACACGTTATGGGTATTAATAAGGGTTTTAGCGATAAGAGGTTTTCACGTTCATATGTGAACCTTTTAAAGAGATATCGACCAAAATGTGGAACATGCCTGACCCTAGGAGGCCCTAGTACGATACGGGTATCAATGCTTAGACCTTATGATTTTGCTTGCGTTTGGAACATCCGTCAGCGCTTTGAAGGGAAACGTTCCCAATGATAGATCTAATGATGATCTAAATTTACTAGAATCGGATTAGAATTAGAAGAGTATGTCTTTGGAGTGGAGTGGTGGCCACCCAGGAATCAATCTACAACATATAAAATTAGACAAAAATATAACTGGAAAAATATGAAAAATGATATATGTAAAAAAATATACAAAGAAAATATGTAATAGAAATAAAATTAATAAAAATTTAAAAGATCAATGATTTTGACTGAAACACCACCAAAAGCGTTTGAAATAATACAAATAGTTACCATTGGACCATTACCCAGATTATTAAATGGTAAGGAATACACGGTTACTCTAATATGTATGTGATTTGACTAAATATTTAATTGCAATTCCCACACAGAGCAAACATGCAAAAACAGTGGCCAGAGCTATTTTCGAAAATGTCATCTCAATTTATGAAGGTATGTACATATGTATGAAAACGATAATAACGGATATGGCATCTATATCCATATAAATATATAAAAATGATTTGATGTTTAATTGTAACGCTAAAACTTGAAAACGGCTGAGCCAAATTAAATACTTCCTTAGGGCGGTTTGTTTGTTCTTACCCCGTAAGGGGGGCCTTCCATGCAATCTTAATTTTTAAACCTGAATATCTCTAAAAACTATTCGAGGCAGGGGCCTGGAAATTGGTACAGAGCTTTATGATATCAAAATAATATTTGCACGTAAAAGTGAAGCTTGTCGGAAAAGAGGGCGTGGCACCCGTCTTTTAATCTTACTTTCAAGCTGATTATCTTTAAACTAGTTCAAGGTAGGGAGCTGAGAATTGGTATAGAGCTATATGATATCAAAACCATTCCCACGCATAAAATGGGGTTTTCGGAAAAGGGGGCGTGGCACCTCCCATACAAACTTAATTTTTCAAGCTGAATATCTATAAAAGCGTTTAAGGTTGGGAGCTTAAAATTGGTACAGACCTATATGATATCAAAACATATAGCAGCCTTAAACTGAATACTAAAATTATATATTTTTGAAGTTGCATATACATATGTACAATGGAGTAGTGATAAATCGTTAATTTTCTATTAAAAATAATACTGGTGTAGTAACAATTTTTGAAATGCTGGGATGACTTGGGGAATGTTTAGGCACAGCTAAAGGTCAAATGGAAGGGCGATGACAAAATTTCGAAGTTAGACTATTAAAAAACGCCTTTACTTTAGTTGGTTGCCGCAGACATAAAAGGGATTAATGTGGGAAAATAAATATTGTTCTGAACCTTCTCAGCCTGTCTTCTCAATTGAGGGTAGCAGAACGTTATGAACTACTTACATCCCGAGCAACGCCCGGTAAACTGCTAGTATTTTTATAAAAACTTAAATTACAAAATATGTATAATAAATGAAAATGATCGCACGTGAAAATGATGGACGTTTGTTCAGAAGCCGGAGGCAAATAGAAATTATAAGTATGTAGTATGAAGTTGTGAAAAGAGGTTGATCAGAGTTGCATGTGTAGGTTATACATAAGGACGCGCTGAACTGACGGAAACACCTCAGGTGATAGGCGTAGGGGTGCATTGTTTGATTGTTGTTTGTTGCTTATGCTCCAAGCAGATACAATACGCCGATGCGTTGAAACAACTGGCAGATGAGTAGACTGCAGGAGTTTGTGTGCGTTCAAATTCTAGGGATACGGTAGAGTTGATTTTGGTCTAAATTTTGACGCACGAAGGATCCGTCGATCTGCTTGGCGCATAAGCAATTTTCTCTCTGGATGCTTGGAGAGGTCGTGTTTCCACTCCGCCCTGTCTTTCGGTCCATTTATTCATTTAAAGTTGCGAGTATGAATATTTGGATGATTGAAGAATTCACCCTCTCATTCGGTCGATTCATTTAAGTAATGAGTATAAATCATTTAATTGAGAAAAGCGAGTCATAGGTGTCGAAGTTCCTGCAATGATTATTGAAGTATTGTTTGGAAATACTTTCACAGTCTTGTTAATAGACTATTCTTGATGCCTCTCAAAAGTTACGCCATACACAAAAATTCAGCATTTCTGAACTTGGTAATGTAGGCATGAGGTTAATGAACTATGAGTTAAGATCCTGTGGTGGGTCCCACCGTATATTTCTCATAATGTATATGAAAACACGGTGCAAACCGTATACACCATAGACAGATAAAAGTTAAACAGTTGGTTTGGACTATTATCCACTTTTGCAATATTAGTTTTCGAAAAGTACGCCTAACTTTTGAGATCCCGGAATTTTAGTACGATTTTCCGAAATTACTTGAAACTTGGCATCCCTAATGTATACATATATGTACATACATATGTATATTTATGTACATATATTTATGTACATACATATGTACATATGGAAATCCATGCGCGTAACATTGGTAATTGACAGCAACATATGTTTATATCACGAGTGCTAATATCCAGCGCAAACCATGTCACTCATCCTTCCGACCTTTTATTTTGTTTTTGTCATCTAAGTTTGTGCGGTCGTATCTGTCAAGGCCGCAAAGTAGGAATTTCCTATTCGTTCTTGCTTCCTGTTAGCTCTTTTTTTATTACTATTCTAGTGTGGTAACAAAATTCTTTTTACCGGCAAAGGAATAATCTGCCAACTTTTACACTCTTTTGGCATTGTGCATGCTGAACTTAGTGGTAACATTTTTTTTGTGGAAAGAAAATCAACAAATTTTGTTTAAATACTAGTCCACACTTTTTTCACAAAAGATCATTCACATTATTATTTTATTCATTCTCGCATTGAAAGTTTTTGTATATACATACATACATATGTCAGTCAGCATCGCGGTAACATGAATCGAATCTTCACTTAGGTACACAATTACCGGTAACGCTCAGGATAAGGCCGTAAATGCAAAACATTGAGTTGCCGCTTTAGCGAGCAACAACAATTGTACTCATCAGAACGGATACTTAGTCCTCCTTCCCTGGCAAATGTTGGGGTTATATATGTTCTTACTGTTGAAATAACAATATTGAAAATTTTTCGCACAAAGATTATTGCTGTTGTTGTCAACGATTACAAACCCGAAAGCAATTTTTCACTTGAGCAAATGTTTTGTTGCATGAACAATGAAAAGAAAGAAAAGAACCGTTAACTGGCAGGCGTCAATTGTCATCCACGCCAAACAGCAGCAGACGCGTTATAAGGGGAAACAATAAAAAATTAAAAAAAAAAAATTGTAGACTCCCTTCATATTAATGGACCAAAAAGCAGGAGCAATTCAAATGATAATTTTGAACTGGACCGCGACTACTCCTATAGGTATTATAAAATCATTAGTTGCTGCGTTTTGGTCCATTTTGTATAGTATATTCACGTATGTATGTTTTTACGTGCATTAAAATATTATTCACATTAGTAGTATTAGAACTTATGATTTGTTTTGTGATTGTGCTGATTCCTTGCAAACATTTGAAGATATACAATGGTTATATTCTATAACTGCGAGGTCAATGTATATCGAAGAAGGAAGATTTTAACAATTCGATTCAAGAGCGCTTTTTTTTGTAAATGCATACTTTATAAGTTTTTTTTTATTTTTTATCTTTTTATATATGATATATATGTAAGTACACATGAGTTTATAACTATTTACATAGATAATATTTTATTTACTTTTACATTTGTAGCATTTAAAAATTTGAATTGGGACTTATTTAATTACCATGTTGGGGAGTTATCTTATTTTTGCAAGTTCTGACTTGCCTGCTTATGAATATCACCCAATTCAATCTAATGTATGGCTCCGAACTTTTGGAAAATACATTCAAGATAAAGAACCTCCTTCTATCAGCTCATAAAATCTGTACAGCGAAAAGCAGCACTGAGAGTAGCCTCCACTTATCGAAGCCACATACTTACATAAGCAATAACCGGAACAATGCAAAGGAGTATATAACAATCAAAGAATCTGGCAAATCATAAAAGAAAATGAAATGAAAAATGTTTGGCTGCCCAGAACTATAGCAATAAGTCAGCATCTTTTTAAGAACACAACTCAACAAGTGAAGTCAAGGAAGTTTCAGGTTGAAACAAAACATTATATACATACATACCTAGTGATCTATTATGGCAGTTCAATTTTCTTTATAATAAAGAGAATGCAGAAAATATATACATACATATGTACGTCCGTACATATGTACACGTATAAGTTCCATGTTGTAGAGAGAACCAAAAACTTGGTCGGACATTTTTTGTTTTTATCATATAATCTTAACTTTTGCATAAATATGTATGTACGTATAAAGGGTATATCAGGGACAAACAACTTATCAATTTTCATAAAAATAACTTAAAAAAATTACGAGAAAATAACTTTGAAAATAATTGATTTACATATATACTGAAAAGAGGGCGGCACCACTCCTACTACATTGACAAAATGCATGCAATTTTTTCATACATTCTTCCTACATCACATTTAATTACGCACTGAATACACATTTGTGCTCAAAAATATTATATATATAAAAATTGTGAGCGATAGGAAGTAAGAGAGGAACCTCTACACCAAATTGAAAAAGTGCGGCGCCAAATTTTTTTCCCCAGTTACGAATTCCATGGCAAAATTTGGAGCGAAATATCGAGGAGATAAAGGCCGAGCCTCCCTGATAACGGCAGATGAATTTTGGCTGAGAATTTTTTTAGCCTAATATCAAAGCTTACTGGGCCCATCATATCATATCAGGCAAAGCATTGTCAAAGTCGGTACTCAAACAAAAAAAGAAAATAAAACTTCAATGTTTTGGCATGGAAAAAATTGGATCAGTGCAAAAAAACTGAGCTAGCAGCAGAACAGAAAAATAATTCTCAAGGTCTGACAATTTTACAGTACTTTTACGTTTTTTTTTTTTTTGCCCAGTCTAATTGTATGGACACAGATATAAATGTATATTTTCTACTCACAATACGAAATCCAATCATTGCATCAATAATACTTTTTTTTCGTTTGCCATCGCCTACTAATAAGTGGGCGTGTCATCAGCTAAAGACGCACACGCATTGGAAAGCAGCACGTGCCCTTAACGAAATACAGCCATTATCCAACAACGTAGTGGCGATGCAATTATAACCACCGCTATATCAACACCACACCCCTCCCACAGTGGCCAAACGGGATTCGCCTAAATCATTTGCGTCAATTTTGTCGCTTTCTTTTAATTTAAAAAAATCCTCAAAGAGACGTCAGCTAGCATTTGAAGCATAAAGTGATTTTGATAGAAGCTTGGATCTAGAGCACACGATTTGGTACTCAATGTGCCTTCTTCCATTATGCATACATTATTTAAAAATGTCTAGTTGAAAGGTTGTGTGTACATTTTTATTCTTTAAATGCCCAACTCATTGAAAGTGTTTGTTGCGCTGGCGCGTGTTGGCAATGAATTCTACTCAATCACTTCCACTTCGATGCATTTCAACTTCGTGATTTTTTGTACACTCAGAGCTTCTCGTTTAAAACCACTTTATAACATAAAATGTTCAGCAAATATTTTGACGCCGTTGTTTTGATTGCTTAGCAGCGTGACGTGTAATTTTAATCGCCAACACACATTAGGTGTTGGAAAAGGGAATAGATCTTTTATCAATTCCCTTAAAATAAAAAAAATTTAAATTTAAGAGCTTATGTTCATTTGTTCAGTAAAATATTTGTTCAATCATTTGATTTATAAATAAAAGAGTGGAGGCTTCTTGTCTTCAGTACTCGCCGACACCAACGCCTTGAGGGTCACAAATCTTTCGAAAAACCTTTCTCTCAAATACTCCCTGAATTCTTGCTCAAATTCTAACTTTATCAAGAGATTGTCCCGGGTTTA
Organism: Sphenella marginata; assembly: GCA_951509765.1. Lineage (NCBI taxonomy): Eukaryota > Metazoa > Arthropoda > Insecta > Diptera > Tephritidae > Sphenella > Sphenella marginata. The sequence continues at coordinate 31,940,494 of OX608082.1, read as the reverse complement.
AAATTATCATCATTTTCCCGCCATTTTAATAGAATTTTAGCCGTTATTCTTGTTGGCTAATATCTCAAGGTCTCCCTCTCTTCAAGTTAAAGTAGTGTTCACACACATTCCTCGTTACGTGCGCTCTCAGCGATGCTTTGAAGGCACCGGCCTTTTTTCCATTGCATTGAATTTTTGCAGTATTGGGCGGATAGCTAAATTCCAAGGTGCGATATCACCATTGAGTTAAAGCGAGTCCAACCTCCCATTTTTGCATAGAGCCGTTTCTCTGCGCAGAGGGGGGATTCGAAAGCTTTAACTTCTTCCTATGTTTTGAGCTCAAAGATTTCATAACCTTAATAGCGGTATTTAAAGGTTAGATTTACGACCGCATTCTTAAAATTCAAAATTCCACAGCGAAAGCTGATTTCTTACCACGTGTTTTGAGAATATATGTAAAAAAACATTTAATTTTTTATACATATCTATGTATAAACCCAATATTGTAAGGATGATACGCTTTCGCTGTCTTCGGCTTTGTACCTTTAATCAGTAACTTTTTTGAGTGTCCGATCCTTGTTGTTGTTGTTATTGTTTTAGCAACAAAATCACTCCCCGAAGGTTTTAGAGAGTGTTGTCGAATTAACAGTCCTTGGCCGGATATGAATCCGGCACGCTCCGGTACACCCTTGCGGTACTGCCCGACTGTCGTGGTAGCGATTTGTTATGACCAGTGTAACCTTCTAGGTCATGTCATCCCTCCATCCGAAAGGAAAGAGAAGATGGGTAATGAGAGGTGGGAGGCACCATATCCGTAGATCAACCATCGAGTTGCACATCATTACCTTTGTGCATATTAGTCGCCTCTTACGACCGGTATGCCTACCGCGTGCATATTCTAAACCCCTACCCGCAGGGAAACAAACTCTTCAGAACTTCTAATTTAAACCACACTTATCGGAATAGTCGTTTGAATGGGAGCTATATGTTATGTTGGTCCGATCTGTCTGATTTTCACTACACATATCACATACATAATAAGTACCAAACCTGCAAAATTTTACGTTCCCAGCTCGAAAGAGTTTTAGCGAAATTGCAGGACTTTGAAGGACATTAATCCGGTTCTTGCCTTATGAGAGTATACATATTAAAGCTGCATGTAGTCAAATCATACTAATTTGTAACTGTACCATGCTTGCTATCAAATAAAGATCATACGATGAATACAAGTTCTACTAAATAAATTGCATACAAAATAAATCAATTGCAAAATATGGAAAAATTATTCACAATATCAAAAGCATAAAATAATGACAATCGCAAAATAAGATGAAAAAATTTTGCAAACGCTGCTTGACCGGAAAGTGATGAGCTCATAATATCCAGACACGTGGTAAATAAAAATAGCTCATAGCTAACCAAGACATTAAGCGTATACGTTCCATAATAATCAAAAAAAAAGCCATAGCGGGGAACAGTGTGTCTAGACTGTAAAAAAATTGGAAAAAACTTGCTTCGAAGACTGTTCTTACTTCTCGACACCAACTTCTAGCATTGTTCGGTAAGCATACATTTTTGAAAACTGTTCGGTGAATAATTGATCGTGACATAGCAAACTCTGAAAAAAGGAACAGCTGTTTTTCGACGCAAACAAAGTAATTTTTGCAGAAAAATAAGTAATTCAGATAATGTTGTTCTACAGGCTTGAGTTGCCCTCCAATTTCGTAACACGAAAATATGTGGAAACGTTACGCTGTACACATAATCCACGGATAAAAATGTTAGCCTAAATTTTAAATTGTTTTGGGCTACATATAGTATTGAAAAAATGTCAGGACTCGAACCGACGTGTCGCACATCAGTGCGCAATGCTCTGCCTATTGGGCAACGGCGCACTCATGAATGTTGTAAGAAAATTACACATATTCGCTGTGTATACGGCTTTTGTTGTATTTTCGTTTATTCCAGTATAAAATTTTAAATCTAATTTGGATAGGTAATTTAAAGGTTTGAAATTTCTTACAAAAAAAGTTTTAAAAACTGTGTGAACCAATGAATGGTTTAAAATTTAGGCTCAAATTTTTAGCCGTGTATGTACCAGGTAAACAAAATTAATAAAAAATAAAAGCCCTTTTTACACGAAGTTCGTGAAGGTTTCCCTCTGCACGTTTAAGCTTCGGTTAGATAATCTTCCGCCTACACTCAGAATAGTCCCGCTACACGGAGAGAATTGTGTGCAGAAGTTATGCGGTATGGGCACAACTTATGCACAAATAGTTAACGAAAAATGACCAAGAACCGTTGTTCATAACCCATACACACTTGCCCATAATTTAAGTTCAGCACTATGAGCATGTTTTATGAACAAGGGCATAGATTACACAACAACTGGTCATACGTTCAGAACAACTGGAAAAGACTATGAACAACTGGTCATAGACTGGGAATACGTTCTGAACAACTTGGATAGACTATGAAGAACTGGGCATAGATTATGAACAATATTTTCATAGATTGTGAACAAAATTTATTTTATTTTCAAATGTCTGTATTACAATAAATCATATACATAAAGATCGGTTCATAGTAAATTGGGACTCATATAACCCTCTCTAGCACAATAATGGCAACGCTGAACTTTGTTTTTTTCAACTTTTATTAATGATAAATTATCTATCTTCAAGATCCAAATAATTGACAAATTATTCTATGGCATTGCGAATGAAATTTCGGGTGTGTTTCTTGATCGACGACATTAGCTTCTGCACAGATGCTCTATTGACTTATGCAGCGTAATGGCTCCATTTATGCAAATTTTTTTCAGCTCCAATTAACACTCCTGCACTCCTTCTTATTTTAAGTTTGACAATAGCCCAGTATTTCTCAATTGGACGAAGCATTGGGCAATTAGGTGGGTTGAGCTCTTTTGGAAGAAAATCTATATTATTCTCTCTGTACCAATTCAAAGCCGCATTTGAATAATGATTTGTTGCCAAATCCGGCCAAAACTTTACGGGTGAATGATGATATCGTATGAAAGGCAATAACCTTTCCTGAAGACATTCTTTTATGTAAATTTTTTTCAATATTTACATGTTTATTTTACTAACCTTTCACGCTTGTTTTTGAATGGGTTTTCTTGCCACAGGCTTAAAAATTGCTGCCAGCACCTTGGAGACTTCAATTAGTTCTAAAAAAAATTCAAAAATAATAATTAAATTAGTTCTTCATCTCATAAGTTTAAATTGTTTTTTTACCTTTGTAAAACCTAACCTAACCTAACCTACATAAATAGGCACAACTTATGAACAATAAGTGTTTATAGTCAAATATTATGCACAATGTTCACATACATATTATGATCAATTGTGTTTGATTTTCAAATAATTAAGCTATAAACAATGTTCACAAACTGTGCACATTTTTTGTATATAACTTATGCACAATTTCAATAGATTGTGCAGAATTCATGATTATTGGGCTAAATTTATGCGCAAAGTTGCATATTCAAAAATGTACCTAAACATTTTATAGTTATGAACAGCTTGTGTATAAATAATGCACAACAGTTTTCTCCGTGTACGGATACTTTTAGACACTTCTCTCTTTACTTACATATGTTGCTTGCCAGTTTTCTCGTCGAACCAAACTATTGTTGGCATGGCCAGTTTTTACTGTTTCATTTTCAGTCGAATTGCCTAATATGCTTAGTATAATTTTAAATAATAACAAGACAGTTCTCGCGGAAGGCAGTTTAATTTTTACTTCAAGCCAAATATGTAGTCAGATGCCGAGAATTTCTTTATTAGTTGTTTCATTTATTCATTATTTTTACCAGTAGTCAAGACTAGGCTTTCATGAGCAGACTTGATTTTTGCGCAAAACACGATATGGGTACATACCCAAAACTGCATTTATATATCGTAAGTTTTACAAAATATTTGGCATATTTTTCTTATCTCTAAACACTGTGCTAAGTTGCATATATCATCAATTCTCATCTATGCATCTGTAGAGGAACTAATATAGTACAAACATATGATGTATGTACGTGTGTTCGCATGGTCTTTGATACCCACCCTTTAAACGGGCTAGAAACGACATAGCATTTTTATCCATTCAAATACATAACGGTATTTTTTTGGCCTATTTTATGGCTTTTGCTTTGGCTTTGTTTGTTGCATATTAATAAATCGTATAATAATGAAGTGACAAACGTTACAAATCAAAACACTCGACACGCGCCGTTGCTACATTAGCTTTTTTGAACGATACCGGTCTTGCGTTGTGGCACCCTCTGAGGATACAATTTCACTTTTTTTGTGTGTCATTTTCGATCATTAATATGTAGCTTTTACAAAAATATGGATGTATACGCTTCTAGGGACGTTACGAATCTGTATTCGCACATGCGAATGGTCCGCATCATTGTACATTTCAGCACGAATACGCTATTCACCAATGAGAATAAAACTATGTACGACTAATTTCCTTCTAAAATTTTTATTTAAAAGTTGGCATTTGCTTCTTCGAGTACCTATGTATGTATATCATTATATACCCAGTCTGAAAGGAAGGTTTTTAAATTTCAAAAAAAGTTGAAGGCTACGCTAGGCACAATATGCATAATAAACCATTTGCGAGAAGCTATTGTGAAAAATGTTCGATATTTTAGGTAAGGTATCATCTTAAAGGCGGCAGATTCGCAGTATAATAAGGGAGACAGTCTTCACTACTGGCGAGAGAAGCGAAATCGTACGATACGACTCCCCTACGTTGGCAGGCTTGCCAAGCTTTAGTACTCATAGCGGCACCACCGTTGGCTGTTTCTATTTTTCAGGAATGATGAAGGTGGACATGGAAAGATTGAAGACAGATGATAATTATCTTACACCCTCAATGCCTAGATGTTTTAACATCAACATGGATATACCGTCTGGGTATATTGATTTGGTGTTTTTAGACCAGAAAATAAAAGGGGAGCGTCTCAAGTACGGAATGCCTTGTAAGAAGTCATCCAACATTGTTTTTTAAGAAAACTTTTTTATAAGTGCATATGCACATATATTTCTTATTATTTATTATATTAAAAATAATCGAAAGTAATCAAAAACAATAAAAACAACTGTATTCCGATTACTTTTGATTAGTTTTGAAATTATTGATTTTTTTTTTTTTGATTATTTGGTTTTTTCTTTTATTATTGTCTTATTCTAATCAATTTGTCTAAGCTTTAGAGAAGGCAAGTTGTTTTTTAAGTTATTTTTAATATTTTATTTTATTTTATTATTTGGCTCAGGTGCTACTTGACCGTTTTGATCAAATTGTATGTAATAAATCATTTGGCTCAGGTTCTGACGACCGCGGGACACCTTGTGTGTATTAATTGGTGGCGAGCACTGTTGGCTCTGAGGCATGGTGCGGGATTGGCTCCCTCATTTCCATTGTGAAAAACCACACTTTGGCTTTTCAAAACATGAACTATATGTACGGAATATTTCATAAGCTGATTGCGAATTACAATAGCTTGCAGTGCTAATGAAATAAACGAATGAAATAACTGTAGCTTATGTCGCTTAAACACAATTAGTAATTGAAAATTTCCGAAAACCATTAAAATAGTCATTAATAATTGAAAAAGCTATTCAATCAATTGATTGCTCAATTCGAATGAAAATCTAACAGGTCTGCTACATAATAGCCGAGTACTTTTTGTATCCTCGTCTGCGTTTGTGCTAAATATTTGTATGGACCGCTAAGCGCACAACTTTATCTACAACTATGAAATGGAATAAGCGCAATTGCAGATGACCAGTAGTGGAATTCACTAACTTCGATTACGACATTCGCAATCGACATTTTGTCGTACCGACATTTATCACGATATTGGTATTCACTAACTATTTTCGACTATTCGCAATCAGCTGTTTCGCAAAGTAAACGACACACAATTTACAGTTGTTTTCTGTGTCGTTAAATAAAAAGCACATAATCTGAATTTTTTATTAAAAATTGAAATCATAATATAATATCCATATTATTATTATTAAAAAATGGCATTTGAGTACTTAGAGTATGTTTTATGGCGGGATGAGAAATCTTTTGCCCGCATCGTTATAGATAAGTTAGTGAATCACATATTCGATAGTGCAAGCGACAGAATCGCTATTGAAAATCTCGAAAAACCGAACCGCATCGAATCGCTATAAGTTAGTGAATTCCACTACGAGTTGGCAAATATTCGTATACCTTTGATTTTGTCACAGCGCCTTGAATGTCACAGTAAATCGGTGTAGGAATTTTTAAGAAAATGCTATGACTGTGACAGCATCCGCCCCGTGATCCCTTTTTTTTTCGGAAAATTTCTTGTATGTATTTAGTTAACACTATTGGTTTTATAAATTGCAGATGTATAAATTAAAAATTTTGAAATTTCGTTTTGACTAAAATCTTGTTTGTAAAGTATACGTTTTTTCAGTTATGGGAATAATTATAAGATAAATGAGTCTTTCAGTGGATAAAGGAAATGAGTCCATTTTTGGCGTTTTGGAGATTTCGCGTGGATACACTTCCTTTAATGACTAACAATAAATGGTAAAAATGTTTTCAAATTTCAACGGGAAACCTCTTTTAAAGACAAAGCATTTTTTTGTTCGAAAGGAAAAATTTTTATTTCCAGTGGAAAAAGGGAACAATTCCACTTTCCATTTTTAGTTGAATAGTGCCAAGAATGGACGACAACAACCGCACTGAGGATTCATCATCAAAAAATAATGAACTGGCAACAATCTCAGTTGGCCATAAGCGACGACGAAATATGTAGTAATAAATGGCAGAAAATGTAAGAAAGTTACGGCGATACAAAAATAGCTCAGGCTCTATTGTATCAGCAAAAACATTTGCGGATATAGTTTGTCCATGCCTACGTAACTGCAATTCCAAAATTTCAGTTGACCAAAGAGAAGCAGCGTTTACATCCTTTTTTAAGTTAAACTCCCATACACAACAAATATTTTTATTAGAAGATGTATTGCATCGAAAATGGTTGAAAGGAAGCCTCCAAGAAATGATAATCCAAAGCCGTGATTTCATACTTTTTCACATTGTATTCGAATACCAGACCAAGGCAACATTCCTGACTGCAAAAAGTATATAAATATAAATCGGAACATACAAAAGAAGGGAACAGTTTCGAGTGGTTAAATTGACCCATTTTCCCTATAAAACTTTTGGAAAGTTATGTACGTTTGCAATCACAGAACCAATACCGCGGGAAACCCGGTAAACTGGCTCCAAATGAGATGGATCAAACTAGAGAGATCGAAACCTTGAAAAGTCGTGTCTGTACATTGAAAATTTCTTTGAAAAAATGACTTGGGGAATGTTATAGAGTTCATCTGAACCATTTTTAACATTATTATCTGTCTGTTTGAACTTAAGGACCTCTGAAACTAAGAAATGGATTTTGATAAGAGTTTCACTAATAGACTAGGGAGTAACCTGCACTTTGTTTTATCAAAGATATACTAATTTTTAGGGATTTATTTAGGTACCTATGAAATTTTTTTTTAAATAAATTTATATGAAGAAAATTTCACTTAGTTTGTCAAAAAAATAACTAAACGTGCCTCTCTAAAATGTTTGTTTACTTTTTTTTCAATTTCAGCTAAATCAAAAACAATTGCAGAGATACCTTGCCGTCCTATCTAGGGATATGCTGATCTATATACTATAAGAAAACTCTAGAAAAGTTATGTCTGTATATTGGAAATTTTTTTGAAAAATTACTGGGGATGTCTTGGGCACAGCTAAAGAGTCAAATGTAAGGTAGATGACAAAATGTCGAAGTTAGACGATTAAAAAACGCCTGTACTTTAGTTGGTTGCCGTAGACATAAACAGGATTTAAAGTGTGAAAATAAATGAAGGGCTCAGAACCAAAAGGATCTAATTTACATTTTTTTCGAAATTGAGTTATACCCATCTTTCTATAGTGAAATATGGTGTTTATTTGTTGGCAAAGAGATCCGAGTCATTTCGGGCATTGTAGTGCCATCTATTTTCCATACAATAAACGCCCTACCCAGATTTTACATAGAATTTTCAAAAGGCAGTAAACTTCAAACTTGAATATCTCAAATCAATTTCAGAGTCACTTAGATCCTTTTGGTTCTGAGCCCTTCAAATATTGTTCTGAACCTTCTCAGCCTGTAAATTGTTTTCGCAATTGAGGGTAGCAGGAATTTATGAACTGCTTACATCCCGAGCAGCGCTGGGTACCCTGCTAGTATAAAAATAATTTCGGTGAAAGTTTTGGATTTGAAAATATAAATAAAAGAAAGCAAGGTAAAGTAATGTTATTGAATAGCGTTAGTTAAAATCTATTGTATCCTGAAACTAGAGCTATGTATAAAAAAAAAAGAAAAATTATATGGTTGATTTATTAAAATATGTACATACATATATCCCTCCCGTGTACCATACTTTCTATAGAAACTTGAAAGCAGTATCAAGTCAGAAAGATCATTCTGACGAAGATATATTATTTTCTTAAATTTGTTATACTTAAGATTTATTTAAGTTCATTAAAAATAAAGCTGTGCGAATGCACAGAGCTAAAAAACAAATTATCTGCAACCTTTTTTGCAAAATTATAAAAATGTCCTCTTTCTACAATATACTTAGGTATTCAATTAAAACACTACGCGAGGTAGGCCTATATTTAGATGGAAAATTTTTTTTTCTGAACGAATGCTCAAAGTCAAAACATAATTTGTTTGCATTTTTACGCTATCGATTGCAACAAAAAAAATTTTAGTGGACTTATTCCCTTATCAATAAAAACGTATTTGTATTATATGAACAGGTTTTGTGAGCACATGCATTTACATACTAACATTGAATAATTGCAACTTCTAAAAGAAGTCCTAATAATTAATTTTGCAATTTTAGCTTTAAGTTTTATCTTAACAACTAGTATTAATATCAACGTCAACTGTTCTGTCGTATTTCTAAATTTAACATTTTTGGGCTCGTTTCCTTTATCCACCGAAAATTAAGACAAAGTTGGTATTTTAGTGCTTTATATTCAACGTCAACTGAAAATACACGTTAAATTTATATATGTATATACATATTATTTTTGTTTATTTTAATTATCATTGATACTGAGGTCAAAACGCGTCTTTTGATACATTTCTAGACATTTTTGGACGAGTTTTACTAGTTGAAATTAAAGAAATGTATGAGGCAGTTATTATCAGGGACCGAAAAAATTGTTATTTTAAGAAAAGGTTACCCAAAAATACCCTTTATACGTTTTAGGGAATTTTTAACCATTATCGTAAAAGGTATTTTATTTTGGTCATCGTTACCAATATAAATGAGAGATATATTTTTTTGGTTACGAATAGCCATTAAGCTAACCAAACATTTTTTTGTTACCAATAACTATTTTCGCAAGTAATATCATTTTTTTGTTATCGGTGACCCACTCGACAGAAAACTATTTTTTCCTCAAGGAACTGGCAGACATGAAACTCCAGCAACTCAAGTTAGTGCCGAACGAGCGTTTTCGGCATTGAGGCTGGTGCTAAGTGATCTTATATGCAGGGGCGTCGCGAAGGTCCCGATCTTACTGATATGCCGACTGGTCTCGAAAATTTGCCGACATTTTTTATAGGTGTAATAATGTATTAAAAAAAAAAAAAAAGTGAAATACACTTGTGAAAATGCGCAATATGTTACCGAATGAATTAAAAATTACAGTGTTTGTTTACTCTTTCTTTATTTTCGTCGTATATAATGTTTTACAAAATTAAATATGTACATACTAAAAAGATACCCTTTTAACAAAAATCAAAATAATTTTACAAAGAAAAATTTTTTCGAGAAAAATGGAAGAATTAAATTCAAATTTTGACTCTGCGATGTTTTAGTAAAGACCATTTTTGAACAACTTCACAAAGGTCAATTTCATCTACTTTATCTTTTGAAGAGAAGAGCAGCATCAACGAATTTAAACGATCATCTCCCATTGTTGTGCGCAAATGGTCGAAAACTATTTTCAATTTACTGAAGGAACGTTCACACGATGCAGTCAAATATAACGAACCAGTTTATATGCTCACCGTGGAAATATCTTCGAATGATTTAAAACCTTGACATGAGTCAAAAAGAATTTGTAACTCACAAAGCAAACATTCGACTTCTTCCTTGAAATATTCGGGTTCCAATTGTACAATAGAGTTTATCAAATCAATCGTAACATTATTTCTGTCTAGTGGAATTCTAAACATTTCCGCGTTAATAATAACAAAAAAATACTTATCGATATTTTATGTAAACAAACTTGTGGGTTAAATGTCGTACATTTTAATGCACGCAGCCTAAGTCAAAACAAGCTTGATTATGTTAGGTTTATTTTTGAAGGGTCTGCAGTAGATGTTATTTGCGTTACTGAGACATGGTTCCATAGTGACCTTACTGACTTCAGTCTCTCTATTAGTGGGTATAACTTGTTGAGGAATGATCGCGAGCATAAGAAAGGGGGAGGTGTTGCTTTATATTATAGATCAAACCTGAAAAGCAGACTGTTGGCTATGTCTGACGACTGTGGTATTGAGTACATCTGTACTGAAATATCAGATGGCTTGAGCAAAGTCCTAATTTCGTGCGTCTACAACCCTAATAAAAATGTTGTTCTCAACCCACTTTTTGTATCTTTATCAGAACTTCTAATGGATTATGAGCGTATTTTGATTTGTGGTGATTTCAATATTAATCTGTTATCGAGTGATCCGCACTGCAATAGGTTGATGGACCAGTTGGCTGCAGCTGGACTCTGTATTGTTAATGGTATTGCGCCAACGAGATATGCTCACAACTCTACTCCTAGTCTTCTTGATTATTTTATTACATGTGAGCACCAACATGTCCTTAAGTTTGACCAAGTGGACTTTATTTCTGACCACGACTTAATTTTTTGCACCTTGGATGTTGTCATGAATAGACCAAATTTGTGTAAGACCTTACATTATCGAGACTTGAAATCATTGGATGTTCCTTCATTACACTCAGACATGAGTGAAATTAATTGGAATTTGTGTTGGTATCTTGACACAGTAGATAAAAAGCTAGACTATCTTAACCAAAACCTCACCATGCTATATAATACTCATGTACCTCTTCGGTCATTAAAAATTGAAAGCAGCTCGTGCCCATGGTACAACTCTAGAGTTCGTTCTGCCATTAAGAAACGCAATAGTTTTTACTCTAAATGGAGGAAAAATATGACTGATTTTTCTTGGCGCCGATATAAAGTAGTTCGTAATGAAACAAACACAATAGTTAGAGAAGCCAAACGGTTGTACAGTAATTCTAAGCTGAATCCCTTACTCCCTTCTAAGGAACTATGGCACAACTTAAAGAACTTCAAAATACATGGTAAAGAAAAACCCGAATGTGAAATTGATCTTGATGAGCTCAACGATTTTTTTGTTAGCACCAACAATAACGCTCGATGTGATAATACAACTAACAATATGGCCCCATGTGTTAGCCTCAATGAGGAGTTTGAGTTTAATCCTGTTACTGAAGATGAGGTTTTAAAGTCTCTTTTGAACGTAAAATCGAATGCCATTGGAGAAGATGGGATCTCGCTGAAATTTTGTAAGATTGTCATCCGGTATTTAATAAGCCCCTTAACGCACATTATAAACCATTGCTTTACCAGCTCGTGCTTCCCCACAGTCTGGAAAAGAGCCATAATTGTCCCGGTTGCGAAAAAGCCCAATTCGCTTAGCGCTGGGGACTATAGGCCCATTAGCATTCTGCCTGCCTTTTCCAAAGTGTGTGAGAGCTTGATGGCTGGGCAAATCTCAACCTTTGTGCAACAGAAAAAGTTATTATCTCCACTTCAATCTGGGTTCAGAAAAAACCACAGTTGCTCAACTGCAATGCTTAAAATACTGGATGATATACGTGTAGATTTTGACAAGGGAAACTTAACACTTCTCTGCCTGCTTGACTTCTCTAAGGCATTTGACTCAGTAGATCACAACATATTGTGTATGAAACTGAAACACTACTTCGGTTTCACAGACAGCTCTGTAAGACTTATGACCAGCTATCTCAGTGGCAGAATTCAGAGAGTTAAGTCTGGTGAATCTTCATCCCAGGCTAAAACTGTAAGTTCTGGAGTCCCGCAAGGATCTGTCCTTGGCCCACTTCTTTTTAGCATGTTTATTAATGATGTTTTTTCGGTATGTCAGTATGTGAATGTTCACGCATATGCAGATGACATACAACTGTACCTATCTAACCGTATTGGTCTTCTTGAGGACTTATGTTTTAGGATAAATAGTGACTTAGCTGCTATATCTGATTGGGCTTCTAGGAATTACTTGTGTCTAAATGCATCCAAGTCGTATGTCTTGCCAATATATAGTAGTGCGGTTTGCGTTAATGATATTCCGAAGCTGTTCATAGATTCCAGTTCGCTTGGTTTCACAGACAAGGTAAAGAATCTTGGCTTTATCATTAACTCCCGACTTACTTGCGTTGACCATATAAATAGGGTTGTTGGCCAGGTGTACGCTTTACTTCGTAGGCTAAGAGTATCTTCACAATTTACTTCCTTTACTTTCTTGTAACTTTTCTTGGATGCAACTTGTAAAAACTTGAAGGACAATTTTTAATTCTTTTCTATAAAATGTTTCAAAATCGAAAATTGTAGCAGATTCCGGATTTTGGTAAATTTTTTTTTGGCACTCTTTGCGTACTGTGATGCTTTGAAAAGTCGTTTTCGGGGCTTATCTCCCACTTCCGAGCAAAGGACACCGTGCTCGCAATAAAATCGTTTCTTTGAATATCATCGTTCATTTGCTGAAATGACTCTGATGTGCTTTGAATCAACAATAAAGCATCGATGATGTTTAGTTCTCAAGCTTCCAAATTTTCTGTCAAATTTTCAACTTTGAACATTATCACCCCTATCATGGATTTCAATTACGTTCCCGTTCTACGCTCCGCCGAAATCGAAAATTGGTATCATGCGTTTAAATTGGATTGAAAGAAGAAGAGGAAGAGCTATAAAACTTTCGAAATCAGCTGTTTGCCTTGAAATATGTGGAACTGGAACATAACAAAGCAAAAATACACAAATTAGTGCTTTTGAAATAAAAGTAAAATTGTATTATTTACTAACGTAATTACATAAATTAACTAATTACATATGTATTGAGCATTATGTAATAAATTTAGTGAAATTCTATACATAGATCAATTGATTGATTATAGCAGACGTCGGAGGACCAACAAAAAGCAAGAGGACACTGTTGGTGGAGGTAGCTGGCATTTGCGATAGAGTTGATGCTAGAAGAGTCTGCTTCGTCGACCAGGCACGCAGATACACACATACGCCGAGCAAACATTAGACATGTCAGGATTAAGTCTGACCGCAGGTGGTACTTTTGGCTGGATGAAGACATTGGCGGCCATGGAACTGACAAAGGAGTTTACCGAGTATTTGTTGGTGGTGCGGAGTGGCTGCCGGTGCACGTTTGGCTGCCATTACCTTAGTTTTAATGGTGTTAGTAAAATTGTTAGATTGGTGTTTTCAATGCTAGTCCAATTTGGGGTAATTGTTTACAACCGGTGCCGAGTGCTAATGCGCGTCCAAAAATAGGCGGATTCACATTCCCGGCATCGAAACGCGTCTTTTGATACCCCTTCCTACATTTTTGGACATGCAAACATATCCAAAAAACCTCATTAGAGCACAAAAACAAAATATAGCGAGCGTTTTTAAGAGTTTTAACAAAAAATCGCGGAAATTAATCTAATATTGTTTGCAAAATAAAAAACAAGCAGCTATCCGTCAACAAAATTGCAACTGAGAAAAACGGAGCTACGCTCGAAGTGCATGATAGGCAGAATTGTAAGTTTCGAAGTTGAACTGAACGGAAACGGAACGCATGATACCAAAGTTGCCAAACGGAGAAAATTTCGATCCAAGTCGAAATGCATGATTGGGGTGTATATTTTTGCAAAAAAATAAAGAGCTTATAAAATCGAAATCCAAATTTTTTTTTAACTAGCCTGAAGCTTGTGTACGTGAAAAAATTTTCGGAATTTTTCTTTATAGTTTCAAGAGCTTTGACTGTTTCTGCCCGAGCAGTCCATCGTGTTTTTGACAATTTCTTCAACTGCAATGAGTTTTCAATATTCGGTACGTAAAGCGGCGGCGAAACGATCCAGCATGCAGGACATGCACTTTATATGTGTGCGTTTCGTGTGACACACGTACTTGCTTCGTGTCACACGTACTTGTTGTCGGTTCTTGCATGATGACAATCAAAAATTTCTGATTTTTGCGCTTTGCATGAACGTTTCGTAGTCTGCTTGACATGCAATAGTGCCTCAGTTGTGTGTTGACATTCGAGATGAACAAGTGTGCGGAAGAAAATCAATTTATACTAAGATTTATTAAAACGCACCAACCCAGCTTATCAAAGTCGGAGCGCTCCGAAAAAAGCATCCAAAAAGAGTCCGTAATTGGAGCCTTTTCGGAGTAAACACCGAAGAACCACTTTTTTACGAAGATTTACGGAGCGTTGAGAGAAGTAATGAATATTGTAGAGCGAATGAACTGCAAGGCTCAATTATATGAGCAATTTTGAGCGTTTTCTGACCCTTTTTGTTGTAGGCGTACAGAGAATTGTGAGAAAATAAACGTTGGAGAGCAGATGAGCGGCAACGTTCAAATATGTGAATGTTTGCGAGCATTTTCTGAGGTTTTTTTTTGCTTTACCTAACAGAAGGTAAAGATCACATCTTTCATGACGCTTATTAGTAGGCGACTGAACAAATATTTTAACATAGCAATTTTTATATTTTCAGATTTGTGTCAATAAATCTGCATAAAACTTTAAAAGGTGTATTTCCTCTTCATTATTTATAAAGCTTCATAAAAATGTGGATAGGAATCTCCAAAATGACCAAAAGAGTAAAAAACTACCCCAAATGAGCTTCAGAAAATTATCAATAAACGGCTCCGAAAAGAGTCCAAAAAGGCCCCAAAAACCCTCCGAATGGACGAATAAAAGGCTCCGAAAAGAGTCAAAAAAGGCTCCGAAGTTCATTTAAAAAGAGTCATAAAACGCTCCAAATTCGGACTCTTTTTTATGACTCCGTTTGGGGTGCCCGCGTAGAACGATTTTTCGCTCCATTTGGACTCCGAAAGGAGCTCATTTCGGAGGGTAAAGCTCTGAGAAATGTGCGTTTTATGGCTCCGAAAGGAGTCTTTTTTTGCACTTTTGGTTAGCTGGGAATGCTTACCAGCTTTGTGGAATATAAATATAATATAAGTAATAATATAATATACATAAGTAAATAATATAATGTAAGTAAAACGGCTGCAGTTGCAAGCAACAAAAAATCATCTTCCGACGACGACATATTACGTGCGCATGCTACGAACACTCAATTTAAATGGCGCATGACATGCATTTGCATGAATGTTTGCGGGTAAACGTCATGCACACGAAACGCACACATATAAAGTGCATGTCCTGCATGCTGGATCGTTTCGCCGCCGCTTAACTCTTCACGCAAACTCAAGAAACGTTTCGTACTTCCAGAAAAAAAGCATACAAAGCTTCTAAAACTTTCAAAAATTCTTTAATCAAACAGCTTGCATTGCATGAAGCTTCAACAATGCTTTTCTTGTTTCTTCCCACAGCTGTGCCGATTTGACCACAATCTCGCTGGAGGCAGCTGACGGAGTCAGCATGGTGATTGCCTACTGTGTTGTTGTTGTAGCACTACGTTGCCCAGCCCATATATATAATACTTCTATATTGCTAGTATCGTATCTTCCCAATATGCTGAAAGCGTGTCAATCATTATTACACGAGATGCTTATAATGCAAGTTGTGCGCATGCGCGAGTTTTATTAGTGTTAGTGCATTGAAGCAGCGCGGCGAAAAAAACTTATGGAAGGGGTAGACAGGGGTCACTGACTTCTTTACACAAATTGTACTTTATAGTAGCGTATAAAACCACAGTTGAGTAAATTAAATATGAAAAGGCCAATATATTGAATATAAAGCGTAATGTATTTATTATTTGAGCTTATAGGGTTTCTATGGCTACGTGATCGTCCATAATATGGTTAGAAAATGCATTATTTAAATTTTGAAAAATTGTGAGAGCGAAGCTGACTTTTGTACATTACATTAGCGCAAGTAATAATAAGAAAAAGCAAATAAATTCAATCTTTGAAATATCCACATATTTCATTGACCCCCTTTTATTCAAAAAAATTGACGACGCCAACGAGATTTTGTCTTCTTCTCTCATTGTATGTCTGTACTGTAATGTTTGACACGCTTCACAGTTCTTTACTAGCAATATAGAAGTATTATATATATGGCCCAGCCTAGGTAGTCAGTATCCTTACCCAGTAGTGTCATCAAACTCTTC
The DNA here is from genome assembly GCA_951509765.1 of Sphenella marginata. Taxonomy (NCBI): domain Eukaryota; kingdom Metazoa; phylum Arthropoda; class Insecta; order Diptera; family Tephritidae; genus Sphenella; species Sphenella marginata. The sequence goes on along the minus strand of OX608082.1, from coordinate 31,924,031 downwards.
TAACAAAAGTCCTAGAAACCTAGCCACTTCGACAGGGGTGGACCAGAGGGAAATGGATGTTAGAAGAGTAGGATCTGTTGATCAGTCAAATACATGGTTAGTATCGTGTGGGGGCAGGCTGCATGCCGTGCTAGAAATACAAATCTACTATGTCCAAAGTAACTTTGTTCAGTTTTTGTGATATTTATTGCAGTAGAGTTAGTTCGATAAATAAGGACCACCCTTAACTGAAATGTAAAGAAAAACGTCAATTCAACGCTATTTCATTCAGTTTTTATTTCAAAATGCTCCGAAGATAATACATATTCAGTCTGCAATAAGAAACAGTCAATAAAATAAGAAACATAAATGATATTTTTTAAAAACTTTAAGAACTTCTATTATTTCTCGTTTCCTGAACAAACTTCATGTGCCCACATTGCGCATACAACGCATCCGAAAATAAACATGAACAAGAGATACATTTAGCGTCCTCTTGATTAGATCTATCTGGACTTAGATCTGGTGAATCATCTAGAATTAAATTTTCGCTTTCTGATGAAGAGGTCTCATCTCAAGTTTGTGTGCTCATAAATACCTTATTTTGTAAAGTCATTCCCTTTTTATTGCATTTTGCAGGTTTAGGCTTTCTTTGATTAACGTGTTTTTCACCCTTTATTTTCTTCAACGATTCTTTCAAAGCCCGTTTGTATGGTGAAGACGAAATGATTCCAGCTTTTCCTGGTTTCCGTCCTCGATTTGTTGCTTTTTTGATACGGACCGGAATTGCGGAAATATCTTGAGGCAATATGAAATAGCTTGACCTTGCACCAGAGGATGTATAAGGTTCGAAAGAAATATGTGGGTTCATCCATATTAATTTTTTGATCAGATTCCGAGAATTGGTAAGTGTGTGCAGTAGGCATATAACAAATGTTGACGAAAAATTTGGCATACCACCACGTGGTGGCAAATATTGTACCAGTAATGAATATCACTTTTTTAGGTGATTTCGGTTCAAAAACGTTCCGCGGAAAAATGGATTTCTAAAAAAAGTCTGATTTTTTTTAATATTTTTCTTTTTACATTTTTGTCAATTGTTATATAAAATAAGTTTTAAGTTTAAAGTATGTGATGATTCACACAATGTCTTGCACAATTTTAATTGCACGCTCTGCGCAGATGTTACTCCTCTGAACTTCCTCAACAGCTGATGGTTTATTTACCCAATGTCTGAGAAAACATTCATTTGCTTTTGTGAAGCCGGTATGTATGATCGGAAAACCAGCGTACGCTCCAAGCACCGCACACAAACTTACAAATAGGATATAATAGGTTACTGAGTGCTGGTATTGCTTTAAATTTGATGTAGGGAAAACGTTCATTTTTCTCGAAGTATTTAAAAGATTCGACCAATTCATATAAGTATTGCATGCCATTTCGCCATTTAATAGGCCCGTCCACAATGAACACGACGGCGGCAAACGACAACGGAGAAAAATGAAGATTGACGATATTTGCCGTCAAGCATTGGCGACATGATTATAATGAGAGCAGGGGCGACAGGTGCGAATCATCTTGAAAAGTAGCAAAAAATGTTGTAAAAAGTGTGAAACAGACATATTCTGTAATAATTGGAACTTATTTTACAAGTTATTTTACTCTTCCTTTCGTTTTTATTGTCAAAAAAACCAAACGCCACCATCTGCCGCTTGTCAAAATAGAATTAGATCTAATCTGGCGACAGCGGCATCTGTGATTGATTGCCGCTTTGTCGCGTCGTGTTCAAAAAATTCCTCCCCATAAGAACACGTGTAAAAATAATTTGACAGATGCCGCTTGCCGTTTGCCGTTTTCATTCTGGTTACCACTAATGCTTTTAACCTTAACACTGGAGTGCACGCGTGGCCTGCTATAGTATACCATTGGTATAGTTTTGTTGATAACTTAACAATTCTGTATGTTAGAGCGGAGTAGTTCCAGGAAAGCCCTATGCATTAAATTTGTCGTCAAGTCACTACCGTGAGAGCTTTCTGCTCGTACACATATTTCTGAAGATTAGCGAAAAAGTCTCCGGACCACCATAGCAGCAAGAAATCAATCATCAAAAAAGTGGTGCAAAACGTGCAACAAATGGATTTGTCCTAATCAACCGGCTGTGATGTGTAATAAATGTCACAAAAATAGGTTTTTGATAAACTTTAATAATGTAAGAAAAAATTTGAATCATTGGTCTCAAAAGTACAAGTTTTGGTATTTTTTACTATTATAGAACAAAATTGGCTTCAATTTTAAAATGTTGTTTTCTATGGATAAATTAGAGCTTAAATTATTCTTTTAAATAAATATAAATACGCTTTCAATCATTAGTTTCAGTAATATGTAATGAAACAAATTTTTATTGCTATTTTAAAATGGTCTACCATAGTAGGCCACGCGTGCGTTAGTGTAAAAAAAACAGGCGCGTGTACTCTAGTGTTAATACACTCTTTATTTTGTTCATACTCTTACAATAGTTTTAAATATTTTTAGCACTTGTCTTAGACATTTTTACACAAACAATATTTAATTATCCCGATAAAAACAGATTTTAAATATTTATTTCAATTTCTAAATTGAATTATAAAACAAATGTGCTTAAGATCACACAACTGGAGTAAAACTTCTTTAGCTCCATCTGTGTATATATATATATACATATATGTAGTATATATTTATTTCCTAAATCTAACATACTTGTCTAACGGGAAATCATTCAACTATCGTAATCATTCTTGTATCTTTCTTGCATAGAGAACATTAAATAAAAGAGAAGTATGTAACTCTCTCGTCTCGTCAGATGTAAAGACATTGTCGCGCGCACAGCTGTGTTATTATTATTTGACTATACGAGTTCTTGAATAACTTCCTTTTTCTTTTTTAAATTTTTTAATATTGAATCAGAATTTTCCGAAGAAAAATTAGTTTGGGGTGGGTGGGGCACTTCCCTTTCAGAAGGTTTAACTACTGATAGGAAGTGCTTGAACCACTTCGTAAACAAGTTGATTTGAACCCATCCAGAAGGATGATTAACATGTATGGATCCGGGAGGTGCTCCTTTCATTAGAAGTGGATTATCCGTTTTCCTAGGAAAAATTAACATGGGTCGTACGAGGGATCCACCTGCACTTATACATAGAATCGCTGTTATTAACGATCCTCTTTCAGCTGAAGCAAGAGCACGAATCTGTTTCCGACCTTCCATAGCCAAAACCTTCGGTAATTTCGTAGGAACAACTGATATTCCAGTTTCATCCACATTAAATATATTATTATGGGTGGTATGTCCTTTTGTAGCAGATCAAAAAAAATGGTCACGTTTTCTCTAGAAAATCCCTTCGCTCGAGCTACAGATATACTTGTTGGTTGGCGGAACGATAAAGAAGGGTGGCGTTTAAGAAACAAACGCAACCAATCTCTTCCTTCGCTATAGAAAATGGGCTAGGTAAATTGATTTTTAGCGCCACTTGAAAAGCGAGGGATCTTATGTCATTCCTCATTAGACCGAATAATTTCGCCTCCATGAGCAATATGTATTCTACAAGTGAATTTTCCAGTTCTGGAGGCAAAACTGGTTTTCTTCCTAGCTTAGCTGCCACTACTTCATCAACAGATCGTCCATCATCAGCAAATAAACGCCGTTATGTGATTTCGGGGATATTATATACCTTAGACGCTTTCAGGAATCCCATTTTCTTAGTATTTACTGCAGGAATTGCTTCAACCATATTCTTCTTCTCCCACTTCTGTCTTTTTTTTCAATCCTGCGCCATCTTGATCCTTCAAAATAAAAGAAATAATGTTACTTAAAATAATATAGTCGAAAATGGGCCACTGGTCCATATTATCAACATCATAACTGGGCCATATTGTCCGCACTAATTAATTTTCAAAATTTTTAAACTTTGCTAGAGATTTAAAGTTATTCAGTAAAATGTAATTAAAAACACTTACGAAAATGCACCAAAAAAGTCTTAAGTTATCACGAAAAAAATATATTCCACTGTACACCGCACGTCTTCTTCACCACACCGATCAAACAAGACTGAGGTGCGCTGTCAAGAAAAATGTATGCAATTGCTTGTTCAACTTGTGGTTCAGGAAATATTGGTGTGGGCCATTATACACATGGGCCATATATGCAGCACTTACTCTAACTATTTTCATATCGACAGCCACACTGCAAAACCCCGTAAGTCACTATTTTTCCAAAAATAAGGTTCTGAGCCTTTCCCATAGATCGGGAATTTCGCACATTAAAATTCAGTCAAAATCGGGTTACAACTTCCCGTTTCTTTCCAGTGCGTTATAATTATTACAGTTTTTTCCCTCTCCTGAAACCTTTTTGGTTTTGGACATACAGGGTTTTGCAGTGTGGCTGTCGATATACAACATATCAATGTTATTTATGTAAGAAATTTTCTTCACTTCAAAATTTGTGGGGGAGAATATATTGGAGCTAATGTGAAGGATCATTGGTTGTCAGCAATGCAGGAGGAGTTAGGATCTTTAAAACAGAACAATACGTGGAAACTTTTAGTTCTTCCTAAAGGAAGAAAAGCTATTGGTTTTCAAGAAAAAGATAGATATAATGGGAATGTTGAACGATTTAAGGCCAGGTTAGCGGCTCAAGGGTTTAGTCAGAAGTTTGGGATTGATTATGATGCTGTATTTGCTCAAGTGGCAGTGTGGCTGTCGATATTCATCATTTTGATGCAAAGACTGCGTTTTGGAATGGTGATCTTGATGAAGTTATTTACATATACGAAGTAACCTCCAGGATTTGAAACTATGAGCTAAAACAAGCTGCAAGAGCATGGAATCAAACTATACATAAAATACTTTTAGATATGAACTTCCAGCAAAGCAAAGTTGATCCATGTTTTTATATTAACCCACTTAGCCCTATCGTAGTTTTAAAACAATAGTCCAAAAAACAAGTTTCAATGGAAATGGGAAGAGTTCCGCTATACTATTTCTGTGCAGGTCGATTTACTTCTATCTTCTTCTATACTTACATCTTCAGTTTTTCCAGCAGAAAGTTTAGTTTTAACCTTCTTTCTAATTAAAATAGCAAGTAATAACTATGATTTCAAAAAAATATAAAGATTAGACATTAAAATATGTTTCAGCTTATCCGGGTTAAGAGAAGGTGAAAGAATTTATCTATTAGTATATGTATCTATGTATGTACATTCTTATTGGGTGTAAAAGAAGTAATCAAATTGACGATCTTTTCAAAAGTCTTAGTAAAAAATTTGATAAATAATTTGGGACCAATAAGGCACTATCTAGGAATGGAAATTAATAAGGATATGGAAGGAAATTATTTACGGAGTCAAAGAAATTTTATAAAAAATATTAGGCTGTTTTAATATAACAGATTCATAAATATCAAAAATTCCCTTGTAATTTTTTTATTCAAAAAATATTTGTGACGAAAAACTTGCAGATAATAAAATTTATCAAAAAGATATTTATTTATTTACTTGGCAATTAATACGCGACCAGATATTGCAGCAAGTGTTTCAATTTTGGCACAAACGACGTGTAATCCGACTAGAGATGATTGGAATGAGGTTAAGCGTGTCATGATATAATTTGAATATGTTCTGCGGCTAAGGCCCAATTTCACAGTGTATAGTTAACTAAAATTCTATAGTTAACTATCAGTTCTCAGTTTCTCAGTAGCTAGTTAACTAAAGGTTTACCGCCCAACGTTGGCTGGTTAACCTCTAGTTGGAGATCAGCTGCTTGTGTATTTTCGTTTGACAGCAATTTTCGACTGTGACAGCAATAAAAATTTCATTAATAATTTATTTTGTGTAAATTTGAAAAAACAAAATGAATCAAAGCGATTATCAGGACATACAGGATGCAGAAGACTATTTTGGCGCCATTGGTGAGAGAATTGTTTTCTCAAATTACGAAGGTAGGGATTTTCGTGATCGGTTAAGGCTCACTAAAGAAGTCGCTTGGTCTGTATTACTAAAAATTAAGGGCAAGGTAGAACACAAAACGAAATCGTAAGTAGCCCCTCTTGATAAGTGTGCAAATCACATGATTTTTCATATCCTTAGGAATTGTGCTTTAACTGCCGAGACCATGCTGCTAGTTACTCTGTGTTTTTATGCAAGTGGTAGTTTCCTGCAAACAGTGGGTGCGCTGTGTGGGGTGTCCACATCAACAAATTCACGCGTTGTTACGCTTGTATCCCACAACCTAGCGCTTCTTGCCAAAGAGTTTATTTGCTTCCCTTCTAATGATGAGCTTCCAACTATTCAGAAACAGTTTTACATGAGAATAAAATTTTCACGTGTTATAGCAGCTATTTACTGTACACACATCAAAATTAGTTCGCCTGGTAAATTAACTTGACAATAGAGCTTCTTTCAACATTTATAAAGCACTTCTTTTCAGGTGGAGATGAGGCTGAAATTTATCGGAATCGTTGGCCAGTATCTTCCAATTCAGTTTATGATTTTAATCTTACAGATACAGCAATTATTAAAATTATAAACAAATAATAGTACTTATAACTAATAAAAAGCATATATCAATGTATATAAAAAAAGGAAAAATATAAAAAGATTAACTATATGTCTAGATGTATATGTAAGTATTTGGGATTTGGAAAGATCCCTGGAAGAGAGAAATCAATATTTAGCCTTCTCGAAAGTTTGTTGAAACTTGGCAGAGAGACGCATAAGATGGTAACGGTTCCTCAAAATTAAGAGATCCTAGTCCAAACCGAATAAATTTCCTTTGAATCTTCCAATTCTAGCCGCATGACAGCTGTAAATAGGGTTCCAAACAATAGACGCATACTCAAGCAATGAGCGAACCAAGGATACGTATAAAGCCTTCCTGGTATAAGGGTCTTTAAAATCCCTTGCATATCAACGTAGGAATGCGGGATTTCTATAAGCTTTTGGAAGGACATAACAGATATGGTTAACAAAAGAAAAGTTAGTATCAAAGACAACACCTAGATCAACAAATTCCTCGACCGCGTTCAAACGACTGCTTGCTAAATAGAAATGTGAAACAAAATTATTACTGGACATAGAGAAAAACATGTGAAAGGATTTCTTAACGTTAAGAAAGAGCTTGTTAGTATTACAGCAGTCAACAAGTCTATCCAAGTCTTGCTGCAAAAGGGAAGCATCTGATTGACTATCAATCCTACCAAAGATCTTTAGGTCATCAGCATAAAGAAGATAATTGGAGAACTGAAAGCAAACACCGATGTCATTGATAAAGATAACGAACAATAGTGGCCCCAGGATACTACCCTGAGGAGCCCCAGAAGTTGCCACAGAAGTATGCGACATACAATTCTCAATTTCAACACAAAGGGATCTGGACAAATAAGACTTCAACCAACTTAAAAAAACCGGGGTGGAAACTAATAATCTCCAATTTCTTCAGAAGAAGCGGATGAGACACTTTGTCAAAGGCCTTAGAAAAGTCTGTTTGTATGGTATCCACCTCCGAACCGACTTTGAAGGCTGATATGCAGAAATCGGAAAAATATGTCGAGTTAGTGACCGTAGAGCGCCCCGAAACAAGGCCATGTTGGCGTGGTTCTATAATGCTTTTGACAACAAAGAAAAGTTTTACTTTAATAATAGTTTCGAAAAGCTTAGAACAAACTGAAAGCTTAGCAATGGGCCTTTAATTAGATACATCATTCTTATTTCCAGAATTAAAGATCCGCGTGATTGACACTGTCTTCCACCTATCACTAAAAGAACCCGAAGATAAAGACAAGTTAAATATGTAGCATAAATGAATGCATAAAGTTGAACTACAAAGCTTCAGAACAAACGCACAAAGTCCATCAGGGTCACATTTTAGCGAAGGCTTAAGCGTGCACATGACATTATTGACATCCTGTACAGATAACGAGAGTGAACCGAAATCAATTCAATCAAATAGGTATGAGCTAGAGTGAGGATAGAAACTTCATCTTCGAAATTATTTTTAAAGAAATCTGAGAAAAATTCTACAGCGTCATTTAGCGACTGCGAGCAATGGTCATTAAACTTCATGCAAATGGGTATATTAGAAGAACCACGTTTGGACCGAATAAAATTCCGGATTTTCTTTCAGCTCCGCTTCTAGCTTACTCATGTACTGATTATAAAGAAATTTGTCAAGAACATTGAACTCCTTCACGCTATTTAAGTATTGATCTCTGTATTCGAAGAATCAGCCTTGTACAGCTTATCACATTTATTACGTCTATTTTTCAGCCTTTTGAGCGTAGTATTGTACCAGGGTAGTTTATGTATTTTGGGGGCCCGGCGAGGGACCTTATCATAAAAAACCTCAGCCAACGTTCTCAAGAAAGACTCGAACGTCATTGGACTGCAAAATATTTTCCCACGATATATCGCAAAAAGTACTGTTTAGTTCATTAAACTTAATTGTATATGTTTGAGCATTATTGAATAAATTTAGTGAAATTTTATAGATCAATTGACTGATTGTAGCAGACAACGAAGGACCAACAAAAAGCAAGAGGATACTGTTGGTGGATGTTACCACATCGTCAGTAGTTAGCTGGTATTTTCCATAGAGCTAGCGCTAGAAGAGTGCGCTTTGTCGACCAGGTACACAGATGGTTGGCGTCTCATCGTGGGGCCACACCATACGCCGAGCAAACATTAGACATGTCAGGGTTAAGTCTGACCACAGGTGGTACTTTTCGCTGTAGGAAGACATTGGCCGCCCCGGAACTGACAAAGAAGTTTACAGAGTATGAGTGGGTCTGTGGAGTGGCCGCCGGTGCACGTTTGGATATAATGGCAAAGTCAAAGCCATTACCTTAGTTTTAATTTCGTTATTAATATTGTTTGGTGTTTTGAATGCTAGTCCAATTTGTAATTGTTTACAACCGGTGCCGATGCTAATGCGCGTCCAAAAATATTAGATCTCCGTAGGCGGATTCACATTCCTGGCATTCCCACGACAGCCGGTTCTACGTACCGGAGTGTTTCCCCGACCAAGGGCTGTTATTTCACTACCCCCCTGCCTAAACCGTCAGTTATCCCCCCCCCCCCCCCAATAATGTCATCCTCCGAGCAGCTCCTTGCAGCGGGACAGCTCAAGACTCTCCTGCTCCGGGCTGGTATTGAATCCAATCCCGGACCTAGAGAATGGATCTGCTGTGTATGCTGGAAGAAAATTTATGTGAAACGTTCACATTCTGTACAATGCTCTAGTTGTAGCAGATGGTTGCATCTAACTAGTTGCTCCGGACTAAATCCCTCTACTCATAGACCCGCTAGTTTTTATAAAACTTTTGTGGCCCCTTGCTGTTCACGTCTTATGACGTCCAGTGGCCGTCGTCGATCAAGTATCGCTCCACCACATATGTCTGACTCTGTCACATCAGTCTCCACGACTAGCACTAACAATGCACATCAGCAAGTAGACCTTCCGAGCGGCCGCTCACGCCCCCAGGCGTCAACATCTCACACAGCAGCTCACAGCTACTCCCTACGTGGCACTTCCCAAGTGGATTTGAGCAATGCTGAGCGTCCGCTCTCTCCCACCCCCTCGGTCAGCCCCTCTTCTTCCAGCATTACCACGAGTATAAGCCACAACCATCAGCTCCTGGTCCCTTATACTACGTACACTGTTTGTCGGTTAAGATTATATACGCCGTTGGCATCAGTCAAGTGCAATAACTGCCTTGGCCTCTGTCACCTGCTTATATGCTCTGGACTCGCGAACAGGAACCTATGGACTGATACGTACGTTGTGCCATGCTGTCGAGCTACGCAACCTTCAACGTCGTCCGACTCGCCTCTACCTTCTGGTAACGCGATTCCTTTGACTTCAAGATTGCGCCGTAGTGCGCGACCCAGCCTATTACCACCTAGGCATACGCACCAGTCCTTGACCCCCAGCATCAACTCTGCTCCCCCTGCACATATCGGTATCCTGCAATTTAATTGCAACGGCCTAACCGGCAAAACTGTTGAAGTAACAAATTTAATGAAGCGACTGAACATCAAGATCGCGGCGAATCAGGAGACAAAGTTAGGTGGAAGGTCGTCTCTTCTGACCTGCAACGGGTACAATGTACACCGTTGTGACCGTGCGAGAGGGCTTGGGGGTGGTCTGGCATTCATCACGCATCAATCTGTGCAGTATCGTCTATTTGAGCCTGACATCGACCCGAGGGACACCACCTTCGAACGTCAAGGTATGGTTGTCCGGTCAGGCGATGTCGACCTTGAAATCATAAACATTTACGTACCTCCTGTCACCTGTTGTCCCAGGGATTACCACCCTGACATTCGTGCGTTACTCAGGGGCGAGAACCGCGTCATCCTTGGTGACTTCAACGCACACCACGACCTGTGGCACTCCAGCCTGCAGGCCGATGGTAGGGGACAGGAGCTGGCTGACCAAATAGATGATTCGACGTTCTGCACGGTAAATGGGGATGCCCCCACTAGAGTGGCGGTAAACTGCTCTAGCTCGCCAGACATCACCATAGTCAGCGCTGGCCTAATAAACTGCGTTGATTGACGACCGATGCTGACGCTTGCTTCAGACCACCTACCCATAGTGCTCTCTATCGATCGCCCCACCGACTTTGTCACCGCTGAGAAACGCACCTATACTAACTTCAATAAAGCCGACTGGGAGGGTTTTCTCAACGCCACAGAGAGCGCCTTCGCTGCGCTTCCTACCCAGTCTGACGTACGAGAAGGGGAAAAGGCGTTTCGTATGGCCCTAATTTCAGCCTCCCATCAACACATTCCGTCAGGTAGAATAAAGGAAGTGCGTCCATTCTTCCCCGCAGAGGCAGCGGCCCTGGCAAATGAACGTGACCATATTAGACGCCTTGACCCTACGGATCCTCAAATAAGGGATCTCAATGCGGATATCAGACGCTTAGTAGACCAACACAAACGCGCTAAGTGGGAAGAGCACCTAAGGTCTTGCAACCTCTCGGCTGGAGTTGGCAAATTATGGTCGACGGTGAAATCTTTGTCCAACCCGACTAAACCTAACGACAAAATATCCATCGCCTTCGGTGATAAGGTTCAGTCGAAGCCAAAAAGATGCGCGAGCGCCTTCTGCCGAAAATTTGTAATGCATCCTCCGTTGAACAGAGATATTCGCCGAGCCACCAGGGAAGCGCACAAACACAAAAACAGCGATGCGCCCATTGCCATCTCCACAACAGAAGTTCATGAGGCTATTCGGAGATCTAAGAACACCAAATATATCGGCCCCGATGGCATTTCCATGCTGATGCTGAAACACCTCGGCGACGAAGGCATAAGATACCTTACACAAATTTTCAACCTTTCCCTTTCCACCTTTGTTATTCCTGAAAGATGGAGACAAGCAAAGGTGATCCCACTACTAAAGCCTGGCAAGCTAGCTGCCGTAGGGGAGTCATATCACCCGATATCTCTCCTCTCGCCAGTAGTGAAAGTGTTGGAATCCATCTTGTTGCCGTACTTCACCGCAAACATGCGGCTCGCCGAACATCAGCATGGATTTCGCAAAAATCACAGCACCACCACCGCGCTGAACGCCATAACCACTCAGATAGGGGACGGACTAAACCAAAAGCGTCCAAACCACAGGACAGTGCTAGTTGCGCTTGACTTGGCCAAAGCTTTTGACACGGTCAACCATGCGCAACTAATGAAAGACCTTGAAGATTCGTCCCTTCCTCCCTGTCTTAAACGTTGGACTGCCAACTATTTGAGTGGTCGTCAATCGTCGGTTGAGTTCAGAGGCGCAAGATCAAAACCCAGAATAGTTAAACAAGGGGTGCAACAGGGTGGTGTCCTATCCCCGTTCCTATTTAACTATTATATATCGAAACTTCCCCCCCCACCAGAGGGTGTCTCGATCGTCTCTTACGCCGACGATTGTACGATTCTGGCAACAGGCCCAAAATCCTCAAGTCCCTAGCTGGCAGCACTTGGGGTAAAGACAAAGAAGCGTTACTAGCTACATATAAAGCAATTGGCCAGCCGGTACTGAGCTACGCGACGCCTATATGGTCGCCGGGGCTAGCTGACACACACTGGACGAGGCTACAAAACACCGCCCTTCGTACCGCCACTGGGTGTCTTCTTATGTCTCCTGAGCATCACTTACACAATGAAGCGAAAATGCTCGCCGTTAAAGAGCATAGCGAGATGTTGACCAGGCAATTCCTGTTCAACCGTTGCAAACCGCAGCATCCGAACGGCCGCCTGATCAACGAGGATCCGCCCCCCAGGAGCATAAGGTGCCATCTACGCAACCACTACGATGAGATCCGGCACCTGATTTCCACGCCGTTTGATCCTAAGGTGCACCGGCAGGCCCTCACCCTCATCCACACGAATTCGGTAAATTCCTATGTTGGCTCTCTCCCGGTGAACGCCGTTCTTCAGGCAACAACGCCACCCGTTGCCGAAGAGGAGCGCGAGCTGCCTAGGGAGAGTAGGGTGATGCTGGCTCAACTCCGGTCTGGATATTGTAATAGGTTAAACTCTTACCTATCCAGACTGAGCCCCGACTTGCCTAATGTTTGTCCGGCATACGGCTTGTCCCCCCATACTACTAACCATCTTTTTGTCTGCTCATCCGAGCCTACTCTTCTAACACCCATATCCCTCTGGTCCTCCCCTGTTGAAGCCGCTAGGTTTCTAGGACTTCCGTTAGAAGAGTTCGATGACAATATTGGGTAAGGTTGATACTGACTACCTAGGCAGGGCAACGTAGTGTTACAACAACAACAACAACAACATTCCTGGCATCGAAACGCGTCTTTTGATTTCCCTCTCTACATTTTTGGACAAATATTAGCACTCGGCACCGGTCGAAAACAATTACCCTGCAGACATATCAAAAAACGTAGAAAAACGGAGCTACGATCAAAGTGTATAATTAGCAGAATTGGAAGTTTCGAAGTTGAACGTAGCGGAATTGAAACGCAGAATACCAAAGTTGCCAAGCGGAGAAATTTTCGATCCAAGTCGAAATGCAGAATAGGGGTGTTTATCTCTAAAAGAGTTAAAGGTAGGGAGCTGAAAATTGAAATATATATACATATACATATATTAGAGCGTCTCGCCTTACAGGCAAAAAAAAAAAAGTCGGCCGTACTCCCCATCATTTGAAAAACATTTAAAAAAAAAAAAATTTTTTTTCTGGCAACCCTAGACATCGCCCAACTACATTTGTATTCATATCTTTGGCATTTGTTGTCGGACTTTAAAGTGTGACACATCAATTTTTTTGTCTCAAAGAGGAGGTTTTTCTCAAGAAAGTTCATTGAGCTCATGCTTTTCGTTGTGGTACTTGCCCACCATATCTCAGTTTCTACCACCCTGAGGTAACAACCTAATGTCAGTTAATTGAAGACCGTAAAAAATCATAAATCTTTTGCAAAGAAAGTATTTCGATTCAAGCAGTAGAACTCGAAATAAAACAAATTTTGTTAGGATTTCGATCGTTATTATAACGAAAAGTTACAGAAACGGGCTACTGAAGACTATTTCGGTTTTTATAAACATATGTCTACGACGATTATGAGTTATTTTACCATTTGATAAAATTGAAAAAAAAAAATGTTTTTTTATTAATTCGTAACAGCGGCTGAAAAACGGATTTTTTTCTGATATTGGTGTGATATAGTCCTTTGAGGTGTGAAGTTTCAGCCAATTCTGACCACTCCTTCTATTTTTGTTGATCTTTTATATGGAGTCGCGGCACTGTGGGCCCAGCAAACAAAATTTGTTTTATTTCGAGTTCTACTGCTTGAATCGAAATACTTTCTTCGCAAAAGATTTATGATTTTTTACGGTCTTCAATTAACTGACATTAGGTTGTTACATTAGGGTGGTAGAAACTGAGATATGGTGAGTAAGTACCACAACGAAACGAATGAGCTCAATGAACTTTCTTGAGAAAAACCTCCTCTTTGAGACAAAAAAATTGATGTGTCACACTTTAAAATCCGACAACGAACGCGAAAGATATGAATAAAAATGTAGTTGGGCGATGTCTAGGGTTGCCAGAAAAAAAAAAATTTTTTTTTTAAATGTTTTTCAAAAACACTTCATATGAGGGGGAGTACGGCCGACTTTTTTTGGTGATACGCTCTAATACTTATATTCAGATTTTCAGGTGATTTAAGCACATATATATATATATTATTATTATTACTAATAAAAATTCATTCTTAACTTAATACACTAATTTATTAAATTTAGTTACAGCCATGAAAAATATGCTTAATCTACTAAGTATTACATAAAACAAAATCTTCAGTCTTTGTATTATTAAAAATAAATCAAAATTGTATAATTCAGTCTTATATACATATACAATACAAAATATTAACTATGTTTTCAATTATGTTTTATTTAAATTTGCTCCTCTTTTCTTGGAATCATAAGTCTTTTGGTGCACGCGATGATGACTATAGCCCACCTCCTTTCTGACTGCATCCTCGAACTCTTTTGAGGTCATGTTATGGAAAACCACTATGAGAGAAAGTAATCAGTAAAATCATTCATTATCAATAAAACGTTATAGTAATACCACGCAAAACATTTGCAAATAATGTAAGTTCCTTTAACGATTTTTTTTCAGAGCTCCCATTCCAATTGAATTCTACCAGGGAAACATCGGAAAAAATTTGTTTGAAAACGCAGCTCAAATCCAAGAGGTCTAAAGCATGAAAATTTTAAATAAATATATTTAGCTGTTTTTTAAAAAGAATTAATCTTTTCCCTTAAGGGCCACTTTCATAAAAGCCAGTTAAGCCTAATCGGTGATTAATTTGATAGCTAACCGTACAAAATACGTCAATTAAACTCCGGTTAGCGGCTACCGGCTTTAATGCAAGTGGCCCTAAGCTTTTCTTCCAACTTCAGCACATCTAAATATGTAGAGCAGGGTAACAGGTTGAGTAATTCGTTGTGAACTTTGTCGGACTGCTCGCCTGTCATGCCACAAACCTCCTTCTCTATGTTTGTGTGTGTGCCAAAAAATCCGCTTTTTTTATTGACTGCAAAATATTAACAAAAAAAAATTTGCATTACTTGAAAATTTATTAACAATGCCAAATCCCCAAACACGAGGGGTCATAATGGTAAGTCTACACTCGGGGTCAATTTCGGTTCTGCGTTATCGTCAAGTGAAAAGTATATGCGCTAATTCACCACTAATAATATTAATTCTCTCAGCCGAAACCCGTCTTTCAGTAGTATCTCTTTTTGATAGTTCACTGAAATAAAGAATTGAGAAATTAAGTGATGCATAGAATTACATGTATGTTCGATATAACATTTTTATATTTTTATTTTATTCATATGAATTGTTTTTTAAGATTTTTTTTTTCGTTATTGAGTATTTTTTAATAGTTATGGAGAGTTTTTTTTTAGTTTGTATATTGTTACCATATTTTATTTATACGATGGTTTTATTTATTGTAAATATAAATTTTATTTTTTTATTTCGTTTTTGGAAATATGGATTTAAATTGATTGCATAATAACGGATTGTGAGTAAAAATTTGAAAAATCGCGAAACAAATGGTGTAATAAGGGTATAAGCAAAAATTTTTCATTAACAGGAATACAAAAGTACTTATAACTTATTTCGTTCCTTAATATTTCTACAGATTCCGAGGCTAAGACACCTGTAAAAAGAATTCCTAGACCCGAAGAAGAAGTAACAGGTTTCGAAAAATAGTTTTCAATATTCTCAAATGGTCTTCTGAAAAATCTTACAACATTTTTTGGGCAATTCGAGATCTTTATGGCTGGATCTTTCAGCCGAAAGAAGTCTAATTGAACTATGTAATAGTAAAAAATGGTAATATGAATCATCACTTACACAATCCTTTAAAACAAATATACCAGTGTAGAGTAAAAACTGAATAAATTCAGTTGACTTCCAGTTGGAAACTTCATCTAAGTTCCTACGAAGACGACCACATTCTGACGGAACAAATTGTCCGGCATAAGTGAGTCTTTCGTTGATTATTTTCAAATTAGTTCTTTTATCCTTTATTAACTGTTTCAGCAACTTTTTTACAACTCCCAAATCGACTAAATGCATAGAGTCAAGGGGAAATTGGGAAACCATAAAAAATCCTGCTTCCTCTAAAACACTTTTTGCTTCCTTAAATTTACTAAGGTGGTGAGAAAAATGGGTTCTCATCGCAAAAGACTTATCCGATCTTGGAACACCTACTACTTAAAAAGCAAAGCATTCTCACCCTATAAAACCCCTCTCCGGTACACTTAGAGCATCCGTTTTTTCCAGTGTGACCTATAACTCCTGTTACAAATGCCCTGGCTGGAGAATCACAAATGAAAACACGTATTTTAAATGGCTTTAAAACTTTCTTAAGTCCTACTTCAACACCATTTTCATTTAATAATTTTACTTCAGCACAAAAATTTCGCAAATGACAAAAGGGTTTAAATTAGGGAAGTCTGAAAGTGATCCTAAAATCACCTGTCCTAATCAAAGCTTTCAAAAGATCGTCTATAGCTTCTCGAGAAATGTTATGCTTTATTGCCCATCACTTAATTTCTTCAGTTCTATCAAGTCCCTTCACTTTTTCACCCTCATTATCGGCTACGTTAACTTGTTCCTGTTCCCCATAGCTATCCTCATTTGGATATATATAGATGTCTTTCTGCTCCATATGGCTAACACCTGCACATAAACTATTATTTATAACCTCACTTTCCTGAACAAACTCGTCATTACAACCACCGTCACTTTTTTTCTGGGAAGCTGAACCAATAGTTCGGATGCACATTGCACAACATTTGCCGTACACTCTTCTGCATGAGAAGATTCCAAAAGTTCTTTCTTTTTTTTCTTTACTCATGCAGTTTTGGAAATACCGCTTATTCATTTTATACACTTTCATTTGTATTTATATTATAAGACGTACAGCTTAACTTTTATTTAACGTTTTTCCGAAAACTCTGTAAAATAAAAGCTTTTGCGTTAGCGAAACAATTTTCTCAAAATGGCGCGTCCTTGTGTTAAATTTTCAGTGACGTGAAAGTTGCATTGAATAGTCGTCGATATTACTTGTGTATGTGTTGGTTTTTTGTTGGCAGTGTGTTAGTTCGTATCAGCATTAGAAAGTTAACTGTGGAATGCAAGTAAACTAAGCCGTGAGAAAATGAACCTTGCGTGATTTCAGAAAACTTTCAAAAGCTCACCTGAAAATGGTTCACAAATGGCTTTATGCCTATTCCCAAGCAATTGAGGTTGTGATATAAGGTGCTATAAATTTAAACTATAACAGGCGGCACAAAAAAGTTTGCGACTTCGCTTATTTCGGTTCTTAAATAGTTCAAATTTCTAAGCGTGTGCGTATAAATACAGCTTTTACCAAATAGAATAAACATATCTGTGGTCACAAGTCATAACAACTTAAGTCGAGTTAAGAAATTATACCAGTAGAAATTTCTTCTACCGATTTTTTATAAGAAAATTGTTTCATAGCTTAACCAAACGTATTAGATTTAATCGTTTAGAAACAAAAAAATCTAAGGCCGATAGAAGTTCTGCAAAACTAAACTTTTTTGTAAAAGGGCGTCAGTGCTCTCAGCAGCGGAACCGAGGTGAATTAAACTTTTTGCTGGCAAAAAATTACATTTGGCTTTGACCGCAAACGGGCAACTGTCACATTGAGTAATTTTGCGGTGAAGGAAAGTGAAGTGAAAAATACATAGTTAATTAAAAATGCTATACACGGTGAAAACTGTTGTGCAATATTTATTCACAAGCTGTTCATAATGTTTAGGTACATTTTTCAAAATACAACTTTGAGCATAAATTTAGCCTAAGAATCCAAAATTCTGCACAATCTATTAAAGTTGTGCATGAGTTATACACAAAAAATGTGCAATTTTTGCCAGTATTGTTTATGTAAATAGTGCCGGTTGTGTAAATATAGAGTAATTTATGGTATTGTGATATGGGTTGGTAAAGTGATATACCAGCGTAATTTCTAAACTACGCACGTCTGCACAAGAATATTTTCATGAGTCATATGATAACGGTAAAAAGTGTTACCGCACACACAGCGCTCAGATTACCATCAGTGTGCAAAAACATTTTCAGCTTAGCAGTCGTCAATTAGCGTGCTCTTCAAAAGAAGATAATTCCAAAATTTGTGTAAATTTTTAACTTCTTATATTCTAATTTGGTTGCTAGTAAACATATTTAACAACTTTTCAAGTATTTATATATTTTTATGCAATTAATTAATATGAAAAAAATTTTAATTCATATAAGCTCTAGTTTGGGTAATGTGATATTAAAGGCAAATTCATTCTTATGGTAATGTCAAGTGAACAGCTGAATTCCTCTTCACGTTTTTAACTCGCCGTGTAATGTAGAATTTTATGCACGCATGAGCTTTTCGAACACGTATTTATTGTTCCAGACACTATTAGTTCAATTTAATTTTTATCAAATATAAAAAAAACAATCAATGGTTGTCATTTCAAATTTTTTAACACTATGACATTCCAGGTTACAAAAACTTGAAGCGAATATTGGCGAATTCGCTCTACCATTACCATAACAATCAATTTGCCTTGGTGATATGGTAATAGTCGTTCAATGTGATACACAGTGACTGCCACTCAAAATGGCCTACCAAAGGAAAATTAATAAACCTTCATATAAATCCAAAAATACGGCTTTTGCTTTTTAATTTTTTTTGTTTTTCTTTATTCATAAGCAACAACTAACAACACAACGTAAAATTATTTCATTACAAACTTAAATTATCAAATTCTGTGGAAAAGAAACATCTCATTTCATTATATATGAACCATTCAAAATGGACAACCTATTAAAACTAAGCAAATACTTAAAATAAAATAAAAACCCCCATTAGCTTATTAGTTATTAGATTAGTACTTAATAACTGATTTTAACCTCTTTGGAATAGATTCCGCCAGTCTTTTCGTATAATCCGGAGAGATTCTTTCCCATTCCTCCATTACGCAAACGTCTTTATAGCTGTGCAGTGGTTTTTTATTGTGCTGTGTTTAAATTGTGAAATTAAATAAAGCTAAATATCTTTTTGATCTTTATTTGTGATAAAAATACGTGCAAAGACTTAGTGTTGAATTGTGAAAACTTATTTTGTTTGATTAATTCATACTTTGTGAATTTTAACCAATTGAAATTAATTTACCTTAATTTTTTGTATTTTCCGAGTCATTTTTGCATTGTGTATTTTTTGCAGTTTGATTGGCTTAGTTTCTTGCATTTTGTTTTCGGTTTTTTCAGAACCAGTGACTCTCAAACTGTTCGCTCCAAACTTTTAGTGTTGCATTTTGTTAACCTGCTTTTCCAACTTTTAGTAACAGCTTTTATTTTAACTAATTTCCTTCTTTTCTTAAACTAACGTTTTCGTTTCTTCAATTTTATATCTTATTTTCTCTTCGTTACATATATATTCCTACACAAAAAAATGTCCTGTATATACGTTAACTGCCAAACAAAAAGTGAATCCGAACGCTACTTGTCTTGCTGGCTCTGTGATGGGCTCGCCCATATTAAATGTGCTGGTTTGACGGGTAGAGTTGCAGATTTTATCAATGATGGGAAGACGGGTGTACGTTGGTCCTGCTGAAAGTGCAGATCCACTGATGTAGACCTCTTTAGACTTTTTAGGGAAACTCGTAACGCTTTCTCTGAAATAGGCAAATAAATTTGCAGCATAACAGAGAAGTTCAAACATAACGATGACTTATTCAAGTCATTTAAGTGTTTGGACGGCTCTTCTGCTGTTAAGGAGAAAAGTATTAATTGTGGTAGTTTGCCTATTGCTGTAAGTCCAGCCCCCACTCAGATTATTCCTGCACCTCAAGCCTTTGAGTTGATTAACTTGGCTTCGCCGGGTCCGGAAGCCGTGGCTCCTTCCAACAGTCAAGAAGCTGGTTGTGGTCCCTGCGAAAAAGTCGGTTTTTGTGTCCAGGTTCGAGAAGGACACGTCCGTTGATGACTTTAAGTCTTATGTTAAATCTAAAATTAAAGCTGACGGTATGATAGTAAATAAGTTTAAATTTAAATACGATAGAACCATATCATCATGTGGGATTGATGTTTTTCAGTCCGATTTTGATGCAATTTTGGATAGCTCTTTCCGGCCACCTGGGGCTTTGGTTCGGGCATTTTTGTTTAAGCCGAATGCCCCAAATTCAACGAAGGTCCCTAGTCAGAATATCGATCAGAATACCGATCCAAAAAACGTAAAGTAAATTCTGCCTTTAACATTTACTATCAGAATGTTAGAGGTTTGAATACCAAGTTAACGGATTTCTGTCTTAAAACGATCAATTGTAACTACAATATTATTGCCTTCACCGAAACTTGGTTAAAACCGCATGTCTTTGATTCGGAAATTTTTTGCGACGGATATCAAACGTATAGAAAGGATCGCTTGAACAGAACCGGTGGTGGCGTCTTGGTGGGTTGTATATCTTCATTACCATCTGGAGATGTAGATATACCCTCCATTGAAAACATTGAGTTTAAGTGCATCCGAGTCCTGTTAGGCAGCGCATATATTTATATTGCTGTTTGATACATTCCACCGTCATCTGATTTATCTGTGTATATGCACCACATTTATCTTTTAAATGGTGTTCATTCTATGTTAAAACATTTCAAACATTTCAAACATTTATTTAAGTTATAAGGCTGTATATGTAAGACTTAAGTCTTTTATAATACATCAGCAAAAGGAAAGTAACAAAATATAAATCTTAACCTATGACAGGGGAAAGTAAGCTTATATCTTATATCTATAAAATTCGATCTTATCCTAATACAACTATGCAAGATAATCCATGTAAATATGTAATATTACATTTAATTTTATGAGAAGAGAAAAAAAAAAATATATATAAATTAATAAAAATAAAAAGAAAAAAACTGTAGTGGAAGACATTATAGAAAGGAGAAAAACAGATGGAGAGTCAGATAAAGTTGTAGATAGAAAAATCAGATGTGAGATTGCAAACCATTTAATTTAATTTAAAGTAATTATGTATTACCATTTTGTAGTTACGACGATTCATAACAGCTTTAACAGATTCAGGAATGGAATTCCAGGCCCTCACAGCATTAATGAAGAATAACCTTGAGGAGGACAAGTAGGAATATTTGGGAATTATAAGATGTTGATGCCTCTTAGACCTTGCCAATTGCAACTTATCGTAAAGATATTTGGGGGATTTATACTCTAAGAGTTTATACATAAATATACAGTTTCTTGCTACTAGATAATTAGAAATACTGCAACCTAAAATTTTAGTTTTCCAAGAAGAAATGTGCTCAAACCTTTCGAGACCATAGACGTAACGTGTAACATTGTTGAATGCAACATCAATTTTATGAGACGAAATGGAATCAAGTTTACTATATAAAAGCTCAAAATACGTAATGTGGGGCAATATAAGTTGCATAGCTAATTTTTTCCTCGTATCTAAGGGGGTAAACGACGCTGACATTCTTAATCTGCGTAATACAATATAAACAATACTAACAACCTTGTTTACGTGATCAGAGCAACTCAACTTAGAATTAATAATAAAGCCTAAGTTTTTTATCTTGTCCACAAACTTTAAGACACCATTACCAATAAACAATTTTGGAATGTCTTCAACATACACTACACTATTACTAATCGGCAGCACGTATGACTTAGCAGCATTAAGTAAAAGACGGTTGTCATAGGCCCATTGTGAGATTGATGACAAATCACTGTTAATTTTAAAACACAAATCTTCAACAAGACCAACGCGACTGGACAAATACAGTTGGATGTCGTCAGCATAACCATGAACTTTGACATACTGACATACAGAGAATACATCGTTGACAAAGAGACTAAACAAGAGGGGGCCCATAATAGAACCTTGCGGTACTCCCGAGGAGACAGCACTAAACACGGAAGACTCACCATTACAGGTCACTTTTTGTGTTCTGCCTACTAGATAGCTGGCCATAAGCCTAAGGGAGCTATCCGAAAAACCAAAAAGATGCTTAAGCTTTTTAAGCAGAAGGACATGGTCTACAGAATCAAATGCTTTTGAAAAGTCTAAAAGACAAAGAAGTGTAAGGACCGTCCGATTTATTTATTGTTTTGGGGGACTTTAATCTTCCATACATCTCGTGGAGCAAAATTAATAATAGTATTGTGCCAATCTCGGCTAAGCTTAGTAACAATGAGTTTTTGGATGAAATTACCAAACATTGTCTTAGCCAAATTAATGTTATCCCAAATAAGTTTGGTGAAGTTTTGGGTTTAGCCTTCGTCTAAATTCTTTATAAATAGCTGCGATCCTCTAGTGTTACCTGAAGATGTTTACCATCCCCCTCTGGAGATAGTCTACGAAACCATAAGCAATGAGGGGAAGTGCATTAAGAAACCTTGCACCTCTAATATAAAATTTGATTTTGCGAAAGCCAACTTTAAAAAGTTAAATGAAGAACTATATAAGATAAAACACGATAAAACATTACTATTTCTACTTAGAAACTGTTAAAATACAATTTTTTCATACAAATTGTGAACTAAATATTTCAATGTAAATGCACCTTTAATAATGAAACCTATTACTTCAATGTAATCATTCAATGTAAACGCACCTTTAATGGAAGCTAGGTTTGAGATAGTTATCGATATATGTAATTCGCTCATATTGTTACTACACATCTCTACATTTTTCACTTATAAAATAAAAACTAATCAAGCTCGCCACGAGTTGCCAACTGTGTATCTAAATCTAAAAAAAAAAGAGCTTACATCCGAATTTATTATCATCAGGTGTGGGGTGCAACCCATCAAGAATTACCTAAACAACTAGATTCTAAAGAAAACCATGGTTAACTCGAAGAAACAATATGAGAAAATCCTTGGGGATGCTGGGGTGGATTTTCCACCAACTGCCACGCTGTTACAGCTGAAGAAAAGGGTTGCCGAAGTTGTGGGAGAAGTTGTTATTGACAACGATAGCTCCGTGTAAGCTATTGTCCCAGATAAACTTAATGATGCTGGCAAAGATGCCACTATTGTAGAGATGCACGCCGAAGCCGCTTCCGCTGCCAATTCCAATTCCGCTGCCGCTCCCACGCGTTATAAATCCTACTGCCGCTGCCAATGCCGTTGCCGTTAAGGCCAATTCCAATTCCGCTGCGCTGCCGCCGCCGCTGCCAATTCAAATTCCGCTGCAAATCTCACTGCCGCTGGCAATGTCGCTGACGTTCCCGATAATGACAATGAGTTCAACGTTGGGACTTGACGTAACTGTCCAACAGTGGACAGCTCTTTTGATGCTGATTTGGAACGTGAGTTGGGTATTCTGACGAAGCAACGTCAGCAGCCGGATTCCAGTCGTCGCCATCGCCTAAATGCTAAAATTCGCCAAAATGAACTCTCAGAATATTAGGAGATTTGGCTTATTTGCGATTCTGAAACGCAAGTCGCCTAGCTAAAACGTAGTACGGTTATCTTTTCGCTTGATGGTGCTGGGGTAGCACCGCCATCTGTCCATTTAGTTGTGATTCCTTACATGGCATAAATCACCAAAAATAGCCCGAAATAGACAAAGGCTACTAGAAGTAAACCCCATACTTTGGGAGCAGAGAACACTGAAAAATTTAATTACAGACAATTTCAGAAATGTTTCTTAGCATCTCCAAGCCACGAACCAGTGTCTGCACCAAAGCCGCTGTTAGAAAATTCTAACACTAAGCTATGATGCCCTGTGACGTCACAATGCACTTATCTCCACTTCAATTAATTCCCTTTTATTTGTTTGTTCTTGCCAACAGTGAGCACACATTGTTGTTAGACCTTCGGTCATACGTACGAATGTGTGTGCTGGACTTTTTGTTTGTACATATTTATGTACGTAAACCCGTGCTACGGTTCTTAATATTTGTTGTTGGATTTTGCGGTCTTTCTTGTTTTTACATATTTCTAAGTTTTGCAAGCTCGAGACCACAGAAACAATAATTCGTAATGAATTTCAATTGTCAGTTTTTTATATAAGATATAAATGGTTGCGCGTTTCCGTAGATCGTGTAAAATAATAGATTAAGGTTTGGACCCTAACTTTTTCACAGCACATCTTATGAGCCTCCCAACTTGCAAAAACTCTAACGGTTCATAATGGATTGTGAGAACACCTATGGGATTGTTAAATGCTACGTTTGATGTTATAATTTTGCTATTGTAGCGCTACTGAGCCCTACCTAGGTAGTCAGTATCTTACCCAGTAGTGTCATCGAACTCTTCTAACGGAAGTCCTAGAAACCTAGGGGCTTCGACAGGGGTGAACCAGAGGGAGATGGGTGTTAGAAGAGTAGGCTCAGTTGAGCAGACCAAAAGATGGTATTTGATGTTATAGTCTCCCAGCATTACCTTAGTCTCACTTCGAAAATTGGCCCCTTTAGCTTTATTCTGCATTTATGGGGTTTCGGAGTCATCTCTATACCGCACTTATAATCTATATGATCATTTAACTATGGATGCATCCTAGGTGAGTTTTTATCCCAGTTATTTTTTAAACATACGGCCTTGGTTGTTGCAGACACAGATAAAAAGTCCTCCGAGAAGTGCAAAAGTGTATTCTGCGAGTCCGTTTTGGATCGGTGAAGGGTTATTTCTCTCATTTGGGATCGGACCATTAATACCAAGGTGAAAACGCTTCTTTGATGCCCCCTTCCAACAATTTCTAATTTTCTTATAAATGGCATATGACATAACGTAGATTTATATAAAGCCCACGTGGATAATGTGACTGGTCTAGTTTTTGAAACCTTGGGCGACAATCACTTGTGCGTCTTGGGTGATTTTAATCTTAGTAATATTAGCTGGGATTGTGATTCTGCAAATTCAAGCCTTATAGCTAAGAATATAATTACCTACCATGAATCATATTTTATTGACAGTATTCTAAGTATAAATCTGAAGCAAATTAATGGAATTTTTAATCAACTTCATAGATTGTTAGATCTTATCTTTGTTTCTGAGAATGTTAATTCTTTTGTATCTAAGTGTGTGTCTCCTATATCAGATGAAAGTTTACATCATACCGCTCTTGAAATTAAGATACTTTTTTTACGAATTTTTACCGTTATCTCATTCTGATACAGTAGCTTTTAATTTCGCGTCTTGCGATTATCTAAGATTAAATAATTCTCTTCTAGAACTCGACTGGGTGGAGCTACTCTCTGGCCTTGACGTTAATAATTGTTTTTCTAAGTTCAAAAAAATCATGAATGAGTTTTGCCTCAATAATTTATCTTTAAAAAAGAAGCGATGTTATAAATCTCCTTGGAGTAACATGCGCCTGAAACGACTGAAAAATCTCAAAAACAAGTTTCTTAAGAAATTTAAAGCATTTCATATCTCATCAGATTTTGTTAAATACCGCCGTTTTCAGAAGAAATTCAAGTCTTTGAATAACAAGCTTTACAAAAATTATTTAAGTAATACGGAGAGAAATATTAAATCTAATCCGGAAAAGTTTTGGAACTTTGTTAAATCAAAAAAGGCGACATCGAGCGTTCCCACGTCGGTTGAGTACGATAACAACTTCGTCACTACCCCATGTGCAGCAGCGAACCTGTTTGCTGACTTTTTTAAATCTAACTTCGTGTCTGATGTCTCCTGATTTCTCTGACAATATTCCGTCTTTTCTGAATTTCGGTGCGCTCCAAATTACCGCTAGCGATATTACGGAGGGTTTAGTTTGTCTCAAGTCGTCTTCTCAGACAGATTCGGATGGGCTGTCAGCATTGTTGCTTAAAAACTGTTCAGCATTAATTACTCCATTGGAGATTATATTTAATAAGTCCCTTTCTTCAGGGACGTTTTTGAATGATTGGAAATTAACTACAATCACGCCCCTTTTTAAAAGCGGGAGAAAAAGCGACGTTCGGAACTATCGCCCAATATCCAAGCTCTCAAGCATCTCGAAGTTATTCGAATGGATTGTCAAAGAAAAAATATATTTTACTGTCAAGGCTTTGATAAATGCCAATCAACATGGATTTGTGCAGGGTCGTTCAACAACGTCCAATTTAGCGGTCTTCACCGAATTCTGTATTTATTCATTTTCGTCTGGACTACAGGTTGATTGTATTTACACCGATTTTCCAAAGGCGTTTGATAAAGTCTCTCATACGATCCTATTGCATAAATTGGTATGCTTAGGTTTCCACTCAACTTTTTTATTATGGCTCAAATCATATCTAACGGGCAGAAGCTGTGTAGTTACCATCGATGGTGCACTCTCGAACCCTTTTGTTGCCACCTCAGGCGTTCTTCAAGGAAGCATTCTAGGTCCGCTCCTTTTCATAATTTTTATCAATGACATTAGTGAGTGCTTTTCGCACTCTAAATTTTTGCTCTATGCTGATGATTTAAAAATTTTTTCGAATGTTCGCGACTCATCAGATGCCATCCAGCTGCAGGCTGATTTGGATAGTCTTCATAAATGGTGTGAGAAGTCACGCATCTCCCTTAACATAAAGAAATGTTTCCATTTGACATATAGCAGGCGTCTAAGCATCCTCGATACATCGTATCGGATCGCTAATGATGCGCTGCAAAATGTAACTGAGTTTAAGGACTTGGGAGTAGTATTTGATGTTAAGCTGTCTTTCAATAGCCACATAAACTTAATACTCTCAAAAAGTAGAATTGAACGAGTTCAAAAGGTCTTTCTAAAACATGCGCTATATTCCTTAAGGTTTGAGGAGCCTGTTCCGTCTTATGATTCTCGTCGTATGCTAATTAGTTTGGATTCGCTGGATAAACGGAGGAAAGTTCTTTCGCTTTCCTTTGCTTTTAACGTTATTAATGGCATTATTGATTGTCCAATCTTACTTGAGCGGATTAGTTTTAATATTCCTCAGAGAAATCTTCGTCAGTTTTTTCCTTTTTATTTGGAAAACTTTAGAACAATATATGCTAGTAATGCGCCTATTGCTCGTGCACTAAGAGAATTGAACGCTTTGTTTCCTACAGCAAATAAGCTTGACTTTGCACTATCAAAATCGGATTTTCTAAGAATTCTTAATTCAATTGTTCAATAAAGTATTATTATAATCTATTACTACTTTTTCTCATTTACGAGATATTATTTTACATTATTCTAGTCTGTAAGGTATTCTGTACTGTAGACTCAAATTAAATTAAATAAATAAAAAAACTTAATTCTAACATTTTATCATATATTTTGTATTTTAGCAACAAATTTTTTTGGTTGCCAAAATAAGCATGCTTTAGGAGAAAAATAGAGATTTTACGAGATGGCTAAAATTCCAGAATCGCAAACATAGCTAAATAAGTCGCCAAAAAACAGCCGATGACGTTATCTGGTTCATTCGTGTTCATCGCTTAAATGTGCCAAGCAAATGAATCAAAATGAACCAGAAAATGGAGATTTTATCAGATTGTCATTCACGGGAATCGGAAAAGTCGCCAAAAGTTGCCAAAATGCAGTTAGAGATTTTTGGCGATCGAGATTAAGCGTTAGCGATTTGCAGAATCCTGCTGCAGGTTCTTGAGTTAAAGCGCCAGATAAATGAATTAAGTTCATTTAGTTCAGTTGGTCAGCCACAACGGTCAAGTCAATATGTCGACATTGAGCACGCTCTGCCTAAGTTTAGTGGCGATGATGCAACACAACCGGTCCGAAAATTCATATGAAACTTCGAGGACGTTATGGATGCAGTGAGTGCCGATGATCGCTTGCGTTTTCTTAGTTTACGACGTTCCCTAGAGGGAACAGCAAAGGCCTTTCTTCAGACCACTACATCCTTGTGTTATAATGACTTGGTACGTGCTTTGTTGTCAGAGTTCGACATTGGTGTAAGTCGACATGATGTGTATAGAATGCTTACACAACGCCAATGAAACCAAAGGGAGGAAACACTGCATTGTTATGTCTTGCAGATGCAAGCTTTATCCCGAAGAGCTGATATAAGCGAGGAAGCCCCTGCGGGTTGGGGCTTAGAATATGCCCGCGGTAGGCATACCGGTCGTAAGAGGCGACCAATATGCACAAAGGTAATGATGTGCAACTCGATGGTTGATCTACGGATATGATGCCTCCCACCTCTCATTACGCATCTTCTCTTTCCTTTCGGAAGGAGGGATGACATGACCTAGAAGGTTGCACTGGTCATACCAAATCGCTCCCACGACAGTCGGGCAGTACCGCAAGGGAGTACCGGAGCATACCGGATTCATATCCGGCCAAGGACTGTTATTTCGACAACACTCCCCAAAACCTTCGGGGAGTGTTTTTTTTGTTAAAACAACAACAACAACAAGGAAGAGGTAATTGGGTTTATATTGGATGGACTCCAAAAGAAAGTTGCTAACCTACAACTACTGATGGGCGCGCTCGATTAATGAGCTAAAGACCTTAATAAATCGTTACGAACGAAAGTATTTACTGCCGGTTGCCTCTACAAAAACTGCTACTGCTTTCGTACCTGCTGGAAAGGCAGGTGGAAAAATTAAGACATCTTCAGAAGCTGCAGAGCAAGCCAGTACTCGATGTTATAATTCTTCATCATTTGGTCATCTGAAACTGAATTGCCCATATCCAAATCATCCAGATGGGTCGTGCTTCCGCTGCTGGAAAATGGGGCATGACCATCGGTCTTGTCCCAATCCCAATAAGGTATTAACAAAGTCCAACAAGGAAATTAAGCAATTTGCAATGGTTGCAGATGATGATGGCGAAGTGGTGCCTTAGGCGCATTTAATTTAGTGAGTATTCATTTTAAAACTAAAAGCTGTGACGTTACTAAAGATATTGTTTTTCTTTTTGATACTGGTAGTCCGCCTAATTTTATGAGATGGTCTTGCGTTCCTGACGACTTGGCTCGTCCTACGTTTCAAAATATGCTGGAGCTATAGGGAAAAAGTTACGTATTATAAATGAATTCGAATGTAGTGTTAAGTTTCAGTCCAAGTTTAAGAAAGTTAAGTTTCATGTTATATCCGACGGCTGCAGTTTTTTGTATTCAATCGGTATATTTTTAAGAAAAATGAAGTTACGTTATAGAAAAGATACTTTGTTGTCAATGAATAAGAATAATTTGAGTTTGGAAAACAAAGAGGTTAAGCTTGTACTTCATAAATTGGGAATTTGTCGAGATGTCGAAACAAACGTAAATTCGTTGCCTGGCGGTGGTGACTTTTTCTCTCCACCCGAAATATGTAATATAGACATCCCTGACATGGCTAGTGAATTAGATATTAATTGTAAGTTGAGCATTAAGGAACGAAAGGAGTTGGAAATTCTTATTGATGACAATTATTTAGTTGCTAGTAATTTGATAGAAGAATCTCTGCATTACCAAATGAAAATTTAATTAACTACTGATGTACCTTTTCACTCTTCCCCTCGACGTCTTTCGTATGCAGAACGGAATAAAGTATAATCAATTATAGAGGAATTGCAAGCAAACGGAATTATACAACCAAGTAATTCTCCGTATGCTTCACCAATCGTACTTGTTAGGAAGAAGAATGGCGATACCCGTATGTGTGTCGATTATAGCGAGATAGTTACCCGCTGCCACTGATTGAAGATTGTATTGAGTATTTGGAGGGTAAACAGTTTTTTTCGGTACTTGATCTTAAGAGTGGGTTTCACCAAGTCCGCGTGTCTGCCGAATCTATTACTTATACATCGTTTGTGACTCCTTTTGGCCAATATGAATATCTTAGAATGCACTTTGGACTGAGGAACGCTCCTGCTGTATTTCAAAGGTTTGTTAATAATATATTTCGTGATTTAGTTGATTCGAGCAAGGTAATAATTTACATGGATGATATTTTGAAAATATATTCCGAGTGAGATGGAACATAATGTCATAAGACTGATGCATGAAAAGGTGGATCACCAGGTCTTAGACAAAAAAAATTAAAACACATTATTGGTTTCCTAATCTGAAACAAAAAGTAGACAAATTTATTCGCAACTGTTTGAAATGTATAATGTATGCTGTGCCTGTACGTGCAAAGGAAAGAAAGATATACGGAATCCCAAAGAACCCTGTACCCTTCCATACCATTCATATTGACCATTTTGGTCCTCTGCCGTCACTGAAGTCTAAAAGAAAGCATA
Organism: Sphenella marginata; assembly: GCA_951509765.1. Taxonomy (NCBI): domain Eukaryota; kingdom Metazoa; phylum Arthropoda; class Insecta; order Diptera; family Tephritidae; genus Sphenella; species Sphenella marginata. Next base: position 31,893,813 of record OX608082.1, on the reverse strand, counting down.
TTTTAGCTGTCGTCGATGCCTTTACGAAGTATGTAAAACTGTATCCTACAAATTCCACTAGTACTCGGGAAGTGACTGGTGCCCTTGAGAAGTATTTCTTTTATTATAGCCCACCGCCTCGTATCATTAGTGATCGGGGCACTTGTTTCAGTTCCATATAGTTTCAAACCTTTTTGCTCAGAAAAAACATAAGTCATGTGAAGGTTGCAACGGCTTTGCCCCAAGCGAATGCATGAGTGGAGCGTGTGAATCGGACTTTGAAAGCAATGCTAGGGATGCTCACAAATCCTGTAGATCATTCCGATTGGTGTAGTAAATTAACAGAAGTGGAGTACGCTATCAATAATTCTGTGCATGGCAACCGAACGTGACGTCCAAAGTCTGCGAGACGAAGCAGCCAAAGTCATAGAGAAAAGACAGGCTTATGACTTCACATATTTCCTTAAGAATAGTAAAAGCAATATGAAATAGGAGACTTCGTAGTTATACGAAATGTGGACACAACTGTTGGGACGAATAAAAAATTTGTACCTCACTATAAGGGCCCCTATGTCGTACATAATGTCTTAGGGCATGACAGATATGTAATCCGAGACATAGAAAATTGTCAACTAACGCAAATTCCTTATGATGTTGTAATAGAAGCCAATAGGATGAGAAAATGGCCTAGTAAACCAGCTGTAATAACGTCAATGGAAAAAGATTTGGATATTTATAAGTTACATATGTACATATAGTTAACATTAAGTTAAGTAATAATCGTGGTGGATTAAATGTCAGGTCGACCGAGCTGTGAACTACTTCAATGTAATCATTCAATGGAGACGCACCTTTAATAACTTAAGCTAGGTTTAAGATAGTTATCGATATTATTCGCACATCTCTATATTTTCCACTTATAAAACATGAGGTCTGTTTCTTGACTGCTAATTATGAATAATTATGAATAATTATTCCTAAAAAGTGTTCTTTGAAAAAATTTGCAGCGAATCCAGCAGCTTTTTGACATTTAATTGAGAGAAAGAGCGCCAATTCGCTGCAAGTTCGCTGCTGGGGATTGCTGGAGATTTTTCGTCCAGCAATAACCAGCAAGTAACAAACAGCTGATTGTGACATTTGCCAAAATCAAAATTGATTGCATATTTTTGTGAAATTTAAAATTTATTAAGCATATTTTGAAAACTATGAGTTATTTACCAGCAAATGAAGTAAGTATATACACCCAATAAATACCAAATCTTCAATAATTCCGTATCTTTGAATAGCAATGCGCCGAAGCCCAATGTCCGTTGGACCAACGTAATGTGGCTCGTTTAGGAGACCAATATAATCCTGCAGACACAGTTACAGGAATCGGAAATACTGAAGGTATATAAGGCATTTAATTTTATTAATATTTTGTAAGGTTTACGTGGGAAGGTTCTTCCATTTTTTAGAATGCAGAGACGATGGAAAAAAAATCCGAAACAAAGTTGTTGCTACCGTAGTTATGACGGTAATGGAGTCTCTTTCATCCGATAGTGATGCCGATGAAGCGCTGTTAGACTTTCGAAGAAAAAATATCAGTTTGAGTAACCATTTGTTATTGTTGTGCAAGAAGCCAAGAAATTCTATAAAGGACTTCCTGGAGCTAACAGTACCGAGTTATACTGAAACAGAGTTCCGCACGCATTTTCGTATATCAAGAAGCCTTCATGAAAGCCTCAACCAACTACTAATAAATAGCGACAATTACCAGAGTCTTCAAGCGCACAAAAGATTATCCGCTCAAACATATATGTTGGTATTTTTATGGTTCGCTGGCCATGAAGCATGCAGCTTCGGAGATTTGTCTGATCGTTTCAACTTGGCCATATCGACTATTCACCGGATTATCAGCATAGTAACTGTTTTTGTAAGCAATTTAAGTCCTCAAGTTATAAAATGGCCAAATGAGCAAGCAAAAGATGTGTCCAGTCAATATTTTGACAATAAGTGCATGTTCTCCAAAACAATAGGTACCAAATTAGTGTTTTTAAATTTGTTATGCACAAATAAAATTTTTTTTTAAGGGTGCATCGATGGAACACACATTGAAATTGATCCACCCGAAAGACGAAAAGATGACTACATTGATAGAAAGGGAAATGTATCAGTGGTACTACAGGGGATATGCAATGAAGAGAAGAAATTTATAGATATATTTGTCGGATATCCAGGCTCGAGCCACGATAACTGGGTTTTTAAAAATTCTCCGATATATGATAAGCTTCCATCAAATTGTGGAGGTTGTACTCTTTTAAATCATAATAAGTCACCTCGCTAATTTTTATCGTTTTAGATTACTATCTTCTAGGTGACTCGGCTTATCCGTGCAGCAAATACGTCATTACCCCGTATAGAGATAATGGACATCTGACTCGTCCTCAAAAATCGTTTAATCGAAAGCTGAGTTCTGGCCGTGTATGTATCGAACACACTTATGGAATTCTAAAACAAAGATTTAGGCAGTTGTATATTATTGCAAGCTGAGAGGTATGGAGAAGATTTGTCACTTTATAAGAGCATGTTGCGTATTGCATAACTTAGCTAATGAAGATGATTTCGATTTTGAAGACACACCAGTCGAAACTATGAATGAATTTGTAGCTATTGCTGAAGGCTCAAGAAGGAATATTGTACGAGATTCAATTTGTGAAGATATTCGAAACCGCATGTCCCAAAGAAATTAAATTAAAATATACATATTGATATAGAAATGAAGTCAGAACTCTTCTTGTCAAAGAACTTTATTGAACTAAAAACTCAGCTTAAAGTCTAACAATTATTAAACAGTAATTCTAATGAGAATATGAAATACATATGTTGTTTGTGTAAAATCTCAATAACAAAAAACCAAGAGCACATGGTTGGCAAACTGTGACACCAAAACAGTGTTGCAAAAAATCCATCATGATACCAAATCTTAACGTCAGATGGCGTGTTGGTTCATGAATTGGTAAAAAGTTGATTGAACAGGGCGTTTAGAAGGCAAAAAACCCAGCGTATTGTTAGCTTAATAGTTAGCAATGCGTGCCAAAATTTCTCTGATGAGTGAAGTTAGCAACTTCCGAAATGGATCTATAAGAAAAGCTATGGCGGTTGTCTCTAAAAATTTTTTCTGTTCAATTCAACAAAAAACTTTTAATAATTAATAAAAATTATTAAGAAACCCAAAAACAACAATAATTTTACGCTGCAGAAAAAAAAAATTATTAATAGGTCTATAGCTCGTACCGAACCAGAATTATTTTTTTTAATAAAATTATTATTTTAAATAAAAATAAAGTAAAGACGAGGAAAAATTACCAAAATATCATTTTTTAAGAATATCTATTAGTGATCCTAGCAGCGTTAATTTTTCTTTTTCAATCTCTATCCTTTTCTCCGCATTATTTTTTTTTGTTTCATGCTTTCCTCTATCATTTCTTTGAGTTCCTTGTCCCGCTGCTCCTGCTTTTTAGATTCGTCTTCGATTTTTTGGTAGACAAAATCTAGCGTTGTGCTTCCTCGTTTTCGGGAGCAAGACGGAGTTGAACCCATAGACTCTTCAGAAATTAATAAAAAGATAAAATTAAGAACATTGTATTAATGTAAAAATGTAGATAGTAATCTTTTTCTTACCCGAAGGCGATGATGCTCTGTCACTTTCATCAATTTTATTGGAATCACTGCTGAGGAGGTATTCTGGATTTATTCCAGCCTTTTCTTGTAAAATCTCGTGCAATTCACTATAAAAAGAAGTTCTTTAGAATCGTTAAACATTCATTATATCTTAAACTTACTCTTGATAAGGACATATTTGCCTATTTTGCCCCGTTTTCAAATTATTTACCTGAACGGTTTTGTAACGCCGCTCCAAGCTAAACAATTTGGATTCAAGCTGAGTGTAGTTGAACGGGTACCCTCTTTCTTGCAATTCTTTGCTTATTACGACCCACATATGTTTTTTATCTTTCACCTTTTTGCTTCTTCCTACTTTGGGTAGCAACTCCTTCACCTTCGCAATAAGTAGCCTTGTTGGAGCGTCAAGCCATTGGCCTTTTTTACCTGGCGTTTCATAATAGGCATTATTTGAATGCTCGTCATCAGCCATGTCGCTGTCAGGAGTGGCCTTATGTATGGGTGTGAAATCGTTGTCTGCCTCGTTTCCATCACTCTCGCATTGGGAAAAAATTACTTCTTCGTAGTATTTATTGCCAGCAGCTTCTCTCTACCACTCTATTTCTATATTCCAAATCTATAAAAAAAAGGTGTCAGTACCAAGTACTCGTGAAGTTTGATGTGTAAACATATGTATTTTGCATGAAACTTCACTTCATAAATTTTCGACCGGCCTGGGGTCATGAAGATTTACATAACACTTTCGCTGCCGGCTTACCCGGGTTACAATCTTATTGCCTTCTTGCTGTTGACGGCAATTGCGTTTACTGTCTCCTTGCCATGGACGGCAGTATACACAAACGATTTAACTAAATAAAAGAAACCATGTCTGCACCTGAGTAGAGGTTTTTGTTTTGTATGGCGACAGCGAACGTGCTAAATTGGAAAACGCCATACCTGTTTGCACTTTCTGCAAGGTGCCTGGTGAGCATTGGATGTTGAGCAGTCCTTGGCTTTCCATTTTGGCGTATACCTACGAATTAACATCATTTTCTTATGAAAAAGGAATCAATAAGCATACAATAAGACTTACCTTAATAAAATATGCAAATCAAATCGATATATAGTTATGAGGAAATTGTCCACAGACTAAAAAATTCGCAATTTCAAAAAATTTAATTCAATTTGCCAATTGTCAGAACAGCTGTTCTGCTTGAGAATTTCTGCTGGCTCCTGTTCGGTGAAAAACTAGCAGAAGAGAGGTAAAAGTAGCAGAAATGAGAGTTTGACAGCTTTTTACGAGACTCTCTTCTGCTGACAGTTCTTTGCTGGAGATTTCAAGAAACAGACCTATGACTAAACTACTTATATACATAGGTTGTAGCCAGATCCCAACAACACGACGTCGTTTCGTACTAATGTTAAAAGCCACGTGTGAGACAAACGCGAAAAAACGTTGACTTTTTAACCCAGATAACCCTGATGTCCTATATATAGGACGGCAAGTTCATGCGCGATCATGCTAAGGCGCATGCGCTAACAAATAACAGAAATGCATTTTTTACTCAGCAGACATTGCGCATCTGCAGTAATAATAGTTAGTTGCTCTTTTGCTATCGAAGTGTGGGGTTTTTTATTTTGAAGTTTGCGAAATTTTAATAATGCAAAATTACAACATAAGCTTTAAAAGGTAAGTTAATTTAAGGGTGGTTAAGTTAAAATTTTGGTTATGTTGTATTGTTAAAGCAAAGTGAAATAAGTGTGCTAACGAAAACAATTATTGACACAAACTATTTTTAAGCTTTAATGGTAAATTTCAACGACCAAATGTTAGTGTCCTATATGTAGGACATTAGGAAAATATATGTCTACTTAGGTATTTTTATTACAGAGGTCTTTCGCTTCATGATGCTCTTGTCTTATAGGAAGATGATGAAGAAACTGCTGCTGAAGTCGACGAAGTCATTTTATTTCCCCCAGTTAATGCAAATGGCGATATTACTGATGAAGATTCTGGTGCTGAAGACGCTTTTGCTGTGAATAATTTCCAATCGCCGCAATTACAAGCCCCTGCCGAAATTAGATAAAAGCCACAACTTGAAATTTCATCAGATGACTCGGACGACAATTTACCCTTGAGCGAACATCAAAAAAAGAATAAGCAAAAACGGAAGCAATTGAAAAAGAGAGAACAGTTCCATTGGGTGAAGCAAGATTTGACTTTTGCAAAAACTAGCATTCAGTAAAGCCAAAGTATATTAAACAAAGTAGAAGCGAACTTGACAGTTCTCTCTTTGCTGTAGGAGTTTTAACGTCAAATGAAAAAAAATGTTAACCCGTTCGATTTAAAATTTCTCATTTTTATCAGTTTGTTATTTTGATTTGAGAAATACCAAATCGTGGTAATTGTTTACGACTGCAACCGAGTGCTAAAACACGTCCAAAAATTGCCGGGAGAGGTATCAATAGACGCGCCCAGTACCCATAAATAATAATCCGACTACGAGATCAATTTTTTTGAGTAGTTTGCAAGATATTTGCAAACTAATGAAACAATTTGTGTACCAAGAAGACGGGATCGCGTTATTTTTTTTAAATCGTGGACAATAGTCGGCAACTCAAAATGTAATTCACACAAAAACTATAGACAACGACTCCGACTAATTCTTCGGATGCAAATATTTTTCAAAAATGACAACAATATTTATTCTCCGGAAGCCGACTTTCATTTGAACCGAAAAGTGACTGTGGTACTCCTCCCAACATTTTTTAGAACTTGATGATAGTCGTTAAAAGTGACCCAAATCAAGGTCTTTAAAGAGGTAGACTCCAAAGTAGCACTTGGTGGCAAAAGTGAGCTTATTAGATAGTTTATGAATAACTATATTGATAACTTTTTAACTTTTGCAAATGCGGTTTAACTTTTTAAAACAAAAATTGTATGGGGCCCAAATATTGTACATGGGCCAGTAAGGGTAAATTCGTTGGTTTATACTTTTTTGAAGTAAGAACTCCTACAAAAAAAATATTTCAGTTGTCAATTCTACCTTGTTTAATTTGCCTTGAGTAAAGCGCTATTCACAGAAAGAGAAAAAAGATATACCGGTGGAGCAGCCACATTTGATTAACTTGTATAACTCCAACATGGGGGAGTTGATCGTTCTGACTAAAATATAAGCCTTTATAGAAGTTCAATCAGAGGTAAAAAAATTGTACCTTCTGTTGATATGTCAGTTCAGAACGCTTGGCATATATGTACATCGGGAGCATGGATGTGTTTTGGACCTACTAACCGAAAGCAACCAACGTATCAAAAGGGACGACCAAGCTGCTCGAAGGAAGAATTTCGTTACGATAAAACAAACCCGATGTGGATTTTGTCATCAAAAAACAACTACCTGATGTTTGAAATGTGAAATTGGAGTTCATACCAAGTGTTTTGTTGATTTTCATACCAACAAATAATAAGTTTGTTTGAACCCCATATTTTCCTGAATATGAATCTTCTTGAGTTTTTGTTAAGGGCATCTAATTACGTTCTTGTATCTGTTTTAAGAAGTGTAAAAGAAAGCAAGTAAGGAAAGGGCTGTCTTCGGCTGTGCCGAATTCTTCATACCTTTCATGAATACACATAACTTTTTTGCGTGTCCGATGCTTACTTAAAATTGGTACAAACTTCAAAACTGTTAATTTAAAGATACATAGCCCAAACCAAACTTATCGGAACAATCGATTGTATGGGAGCTATATGTTATGTTCGTCCGCTCTGGCTGATTTTCCCTTCATACGTTACATATATAATATGTAGCAAACCTGTAGAGTTTTACGTTCCTAGCTCTTTAACTGCAAAATTTATAGCCCAAAACCCATTTATCGAAATATCGATTATATGGGAGCTATATGTCATGTTGGGCCGATCTGAGTGATTTTCACTACATACGTTACATTTATAATATGTACTAAACCTGCAAAATTTCGCTCTCCTAGCTTTTTGATTGCAAGAGTTATAGGCCAAAATCCGTTTATCGGAACAATCGATTGTATGGGAGCTATGCGTTGTATTCGTCGGATCTTACTGGTTCCGAAAAATTATTAATATAATGCAAAATGACGCCCACTTGCAGAATTTCATCGATATATCTCTAAAACTGAGAACCTAGTTTGTGTTCAAACAGACGGACGGACGGACAGACGGACATGGCTAAATCAACTCGCCTCATCGCCCTGATAATTTCGGTATACTTAATAGTGGGTCTATCTCTTCTTCTTCTCATACTTACAAACATCGGACCAAAGTTATAATACCATTTCATGTTCTTACTTACAAACATCGGACCAAAGTTATAATACCATTTCATGTTCTTGAAAGGTATAAAAAGTGAAAAAATTTCCGCAGGATAACTTTTAGGGTTATCTATTAAAGTGAATTTTTATTAAAAACCAACAAACTACGCAAGCGAACTCAGTAGCTTTTCCAAGAAGTGCAACAAAGAATGTAAACAAAAAACAAAGAAGTGATAGTTTGACATAATCAGGATGAGATCAGGATGAGGAAGAAGAAGACCATATCGCACTTGTTATGTTAAAGTGTAACAACTCGAAATTTCCAAATTTTATTTTTTTGCAAGAAAATAATGTGCAGTGGTCATCTCTACCCACTGTAAAATAGTTCAGTGATTTGTCTAGTCTTTCGTTAAAAAAACCGTTATGACTCTCTTTTTGTTTTCAGAATGACTTCTTTCGACTCACCTAAAGAGTTACATTTTTAGTTGTATCCAAGTGTTTTATCAAATTTGTTCGTTAGTGTATCACATAAAGTGTAACATTTTGAATTGTGCCTATTTATAACAAGTCATATTTATCAATTCCAGTGAGAATTTTCAGTTAAACAGAGTCAACTCAAAATAATACCACTATGTAAATAAAAAAAAATTTAGGAAAGAGTAATAACTCAAAAATTTGTTATTTTCGTGCAAATACTAAACAAATAAAAATGAGTTGCTTCATTGGTTATATTATTTTTAATGATATTTTCGTGAAATGATATTGTTTTTTCTTTGTAATATATTATTATTTACGGAAACAGTTTTTCGTCTCTACTGAAAATGTTCAAATTTCGAGTTGTTACACTTTAACATAACAAGTGCGATATGTCATATGCGACAACCATATAAATTATTTAGTCATGCTTATAAAATAAAAACTAATAAAGCTCGCCACGAGTTTGCCAACTGTGTATCTAAATCTTTAAAAAAGCTTACATCCGCCTTTATTAAAATTGTTAAAAAAAAAAGTGTATATGGTAGGATTTATTAAAAGATTAATGTCAAAAATGAGTTGCTCGACCCTAAAAACATCACTTTAATACACATTTCGTAAGCAATTGCTACTACATATTTCTACTTAAAAACTATTAAAATACTATTTTCCAAATTTTTCATCAGCTCGGGAATACCCAACGTAATTGGATGTGTGTCAACCGAGCCTACTCTTCTAACACCCATATCCCTCTGGTACACCCCTGTCGAAGCCGCTAGGTTTCTAGGACTTCCGTTAGAAGAGTTTGATGACATTACTGGGTAAGATACTGACTACCTATGTAGCTCTAGTAGCGCTACAACAACAACAACAACAGGAGAGCATCGCAAAAGACAAATTGCTGATGCTTTGTTCTAAAATGTGTTTTACTAATTAAATTGAAACTTGCATTTTTAAATTATTTTTTCATTTCATTTCATTTATTTTTTTCTAAAATATATATTATTAAAATCAACAATTCAGTTCATAGTGAAATAGGTACTTACAAACACTCCTGGTCATATTAATAGGTACAAAATTGTAAATGATTTCATTCGTGAATTATAATTTCTTATGTTTTTAATAATTTTCATTTAGAATATAGCGTAATCACTCAAAAAAAATTTCCTAAATGAAAATTATTAGATACAGTGATACACATAAGAAATTATAATTTACGAATGAAATAATTTTAAATTTTGTCCCTTTTAATATGACAAGGAGTGTTAATTACTATTACTAAAAGTAAATAAAAAATCGTATAATTAGTTAAACTAGTTTAAAATAAATCACATAATAATTCAGACAATAAGATAAATAAAAATAAACACAAATTGTGTAACGCGAAGAAAAAATAGAAATGAAACTGAAAGTAGTTGGACGATTTTACTATTTCCTTTTTGTTTCAATTCTTTCTTCATCTTTTCTCTTTTGCTCCTCTTTCAGTATTTGTAAGTGCTCTTTTTTGAGGTCGTATGTTTTTCTTGTATATGGGGCTATTTCCTCTAATTTGTCTTTCATCCACTTCTCCCTGCTTTTCCAGTGCCTTCAAGCGTATATGTACCTTCGCGACCCTGCAGTGACATCCTAGGACGACGAGTTGGTGATCGTGGAGCTATATTTGATGACCGGGGATCTTCTTCACCCTCGAATTCAAACACACTCGCGTTGTCACTCTCGCGCTCAGTATTATCTAAGTTTCCTGTTCCAAAGAACTGTCCTGTGGGGTTGGCGGCCTCTTGTAGATTCAGCAACTCATCCACTGATCTCTCTAGCGCAGATAAACTTTGTTGAGTGTACGGTCCTCCCCCAGTGGCAACAGTCTCATTACGGTTTTGAGAAACCTTTTTTTTTAGTTTTAATTTATAGTCTAACCAAACCTAGGACAAATATAGTGGTAAGTATGAACTGTTCCACAGAGTATCATTTAGTTACTTTGGAAACTGGCATCGCGATATCGTAGAAACGTACGGTTACTTTTGAAAATAACTGGCTAAGTATCTAATCGGGTTTTGTCAGAAAAAAACTATGCGGTGGCTGGGAGCTATGGTCTAAGCAAACCTAGACCTCATCTCCGCACCCTTCACAATGCCAAACCACCAGGAATTCCACTCGTACATAACAGCCTTAAGTATCAAGAGCAACACCAGTTAACGATGCTACGATGCCTAATTTTGTATTAATATTATTCTTACTTTGTTCCACTTGCGGCCGTTACGAAATGGAGGACCTATAGAGTTAAGTTCGGTGGCGAAATGGGGCCATAGTTCTGCCCTGCTCCTTTTGGTAGCTCCAAAATTACCCATGCCTCGGGAAACGTCTGGATTACTTTCCATTAATCTCACCAATTTTTCAAATTGCTTAGGCGTTGTTCTTTTCATTCTAAAAACAGCATTTTATTCCATACAAATCTTGAAATTATTGCCTTTCTTGAAAAACTTAATCACTAAAAGTTCGAATAAAAACAACTACTTTCTTTCAGCGCGAACAAAACAGAGATTCGACAAATTTTGACATATTTGACGAAGCGAACATGACTTTTCGCTAGTGACAATAGTCGCGTTCCAGTTAGCTGACCTGTAGTGGAATTCACTTACTTATAGCGATTCGATTCGGTTCGATTTTTCGAGATTTTCAATAGCGATTCGGTCGCTTGCACTATCGAATATGCGATTCACTAACTTTTCTATAACGATGCGGGCAAAGGATTTCTCATCTCGCTATAAAACATACTCTATGTTCGCAAATGCCATTTTTTAAAAATCATAATATGGATATAGTATTATTATTTCAATTTTTAATAAAATATTCAAATTATGTGCATTTTATTTAACGACATAGAAAACAACTGCAAATTGTGTGTCGTTTACTTTGCGAAACAGCTGATGGCGAATACTCGAAAATCGAGAAAAACTAGTTAGTGAATACCAATATCGTGATAAATATCGGTTAGGGCGAAATGTCGATTGCGAATGTCGTAATCGAAGTTGGTCAATTCCACTACTGGGTCGTATCACGGCCATAATTTAACAGGAACGATGCGGGTCAGATGCATGAGAGTTGTTTGTGTAAATAAGTGTGTATACATATGCATGTTTGTGCTACTAAGCAAATAAGGGTTGGCTGTCAAAAAATCGACTACAAAAAATCTACTACTACGGATACGTTGTTGTTTTCGCCTCTCACAATTCGAGACGGCGAAATTCGACAATTTTTCATTCGCTTCGCAGGTAAAAGCTTTTGAAATATTTGATTGAATTCTCACGGTTTTGAATATGACGGTGACAAAAAACGTTGTCGAATAAATTACCACCGCCATGACCATTGTGTATCAGTACAAGTGTGATATGTTATCTGTCAAACGTTTGACAGGCACTTTAAAATGAAGAATTTTTTAGTTTTTTGTTTACATCTGAGGCACTTCAATATGGCGACGCATCCGGTACTCCTATCTTTTAACGAATGATAGAACGAGATACAAGATGAAACCAATATAGAATATAAAAAAACAGGTGTTAAAGTTTTTTAAAATTTTGACGTCTATGCTTAAGATATCACACTTGACATGGTACACAATGGTCATGACGGCAGTAATAATTCGTGATTGCCGCTATATTACGTTAAGGCGTGGTTTCCTCGGAAAACGGTGCCGCCATGTAACGTTCGTTATATAGCGGCGGCTATGCTTGCCGTCATGACCGGCACCGCTTTTCTGTAAACTTACATGATCGCCGGTTCTTCATTTTTTGATTTGATTTGCCGTATTTGAACGTTTTTTGTTTTCTTTTTTGATTTTAAAATGTGTTAATATTTAGTTTTAAAACATTGACATGTTTCAATTGTTGTATTTGTAAAAAATGTTTGAAATATTTGATACTATTCATACCGCTATGACAAAAGCGGTGTGAAAAAGCGGTGCAGAACTAGTCTTCACCGTCTTCTAACTTTACACCCAAGGCAAATTGATTGTTATGGTAATGGCAGAGCGAATTCGGCAATATTCGCCTCTATTCGCTTCAAGTTTTTGTAATGTAGAATGTCATAGTGATAAAAAATTTGAAATGACAACCATCGATTGTTTTTTTTGTATTTCATAAAAATTTAATTGAACTAATGGTGTCTGGGACAATAAATACGTGTTTGGACAACTCATGCGTGCATAAAATTTTGTTAAAACCATCGCCATCGCATCCTTTTGGTAAGTTGCGATAGTTTTTTGAAAATAAATACCAAATACAATATTAAAAGTCAACCGTCAAATCTTTCTTTTTATGACATTCTACATTACACGGCGGGTTAAAAACGGGAAGAAGAGGAAGTCAGCTGTTCACTTAACATTACCATAAGAATGAATTTGCCTTGTTTACACCTAATTACTTTTACATTGAATTGTTTTTGACAACGTACTCTACCGCTATGTAACGGCCGCTATATAGCGGCACCGCTTTCGAGGAAACCAAAGCTTTACAGTGAACTTCACGGTCTTTTAACTTTACACGTAATTAGTTTTACATTGCAATGTTTTGGACAACCTACTCTTCCGCTATTTGACGGCCGCTATATAGCGGCCCCATTTCCCAGGAAAGCAAAGCTTAAGAGATACATTTTTTTAAATAATGTTTCAATCCAATTTTTAAAATAAATTTTCAAACGAAGAATTTCTATACTATTTATAATTTATATACGCTTTACAGAAGCACTGAACATGTATGTATGAATAGTTGTTTATTAGGAAAATTGACAAACTGTTAAGTGTTTTAAATGCTATTGCTTATGAAACTATTATACTGGACTTGTTTGTAAGTTATAACCGTTTTATTTTGTATTGGAAAGCTCATATTTGTAGAGAATTTTCGAAAGTTGTGTAGCAATCTATTTTAAAGGGTATATACATATGTATGTATATAAAAAAATAAATTCGACTAAATATTTCAACCACCCTCATGAGCGTATATTTGTTGTTGACTTTGGAGATGCCTCCGTTTGGGGTTGGTAATTCCTTAAAAACCTGTTGCCATCGTCTTGTTGGTAAGATTTTTCGAACGATTGCAAATTCATATACATAGAATGTCCATTGATAATATCATAATGTATAGACCAGCCAGCTTCTTTACTATTTCCAGAGTAAAACATAGTAAAAAATAAGATCTAATATTAGAATTGTATGAAGTAGAAAATTTATTTTTTATTCACACAATATTTACATTTATACCTACACCTTTTCACAGGTGTACTTAAATTAAGGAGAGACAACAGTAACACCAACATTGTAAAAATAGAAAAATCAATTTTATGTGGAGCAACGTTCGTATCGGAAAGACTATGGCGACGCGGGTAGAGAGCCGAAGCAGATACCATTGCTGAGGACAGTGAAATCACCATCGATTTTCATATTTTGAGCTACTACCAGTGACGTGAGAGCAAAAGCAATCTCCCAAACGAGCTTAATAATATACATATAAAATAGCAAGTAAAAATGCTGAATGGATGAATAAAACTTTTTAAAACCTCCAAGAAAGCTTTTAGGACTGGTTCCGGACCAACAATACCAATTCGCCGAATCGAGTCATATTCGCCCAGCAAATGTATCTACACACATACAAACATATTTATCCAATGCTTATGTGGCTGGATATCAACACTTTAGTCGTAAACACTCCATGGTTTTCATTCACTCTACTACAAGAACTCTTATTTCTGATATATGGTGTACTGCAAACAGAGAGCCGAATGTATGTGCTCTCTTTCGTGAAAACGAGGTGAATTTCAATTACGGTAAAGAGCTTATTTTTGATTGCAAAGCTTCCGGAATTTCCTACAAATGAACGAATAGTTTAGTTTCGGCTAGATGCGCGAAGAAAAACACAGAGAAAAGCGGCGCAGGGCACATTTTATCCAAAAAGACGCGTGTGGAAAAAGTGTAAAAACTAGAGAAAATCTAATGAAAATTAAGAAAAAATGTGCAAAAAGAATTGTTTCAAAAGTGAAAATAAAAAGTGAATAAATTTAAGTTTTGAACAATTCAAAGATACCAAAAAAAGGCAAATTATGATGGGAATCTCCAGTATTCACACATAGATACAATGTGTTTGATATGAAACTGGGTGTGTGTATTCCTGTACACATGTATGCCTGTATGTACATGCAAAGAAAAAGCAAAAGGAAGAAGCAGCATTTAAGGCATATTAACTGGCAGTATTGGAGTCGAAGGGAGGCTAAAAGCCAATTCGTAAAGCTAAAACAGCGAAAAACGGGCCAGCTAAAAAGAAGAACTGGATACAAGTAAAGAATACAAGAAAACTAATGTGAATGGAGAACGTAAGGGTTGAATACCTAACGAATTAAATAAGTCTTTAAGTTCTGCCAAAAGCAGCATTAGAAACTGTAGACATCTTACTGGTTAACGTGGAGCTAACAATCTCGAATCTGGCGTGCCTACTTCAGCAAATATACATAAACGTGACAACATATTAAAAGTGGTAATGTGGCTTAAGCTACATTGATTCTTCCCAAAAATTCAACACTGCAAACAGTTAACTTCTGCTTGACCCGCTGTCAGGTTTTAAAATTGTCTACTTAAAAAAAGGATAAAGCAAGAGACGCACCCTTCTTTTGTTCCCAATACGTGAGACTACATTTAACACTTCATATCACGTCACTTCATTCAAATACCAAAACTCTAACACATATTCCATTCCATTGACGCATTTACAAAGCTCTTTTATTGATACGGTTGCCGTTAACATTATTGAATGTCGGCAACAGCGACGGTGGCATTCCTTTACGCTTGAGAAAAGGCTTCGTTCTATCAGTTACATCGGTGGTGGGTTACAATAATAATGTATACATAGATACATGTATGTTTATATATAAGTACCAATACATTACTACATTACATACTACTGAGATACTGGTACAAGAAGTGTAACGGTTGATTGCAAAAATCATTGGATAAAAAAGCATAAAATATTATTTGTTATCACGCAGGTGTTAAAATTACCATACGCCAACGCTTCGAATAAATATTTATATCGAAATGACAAACATACATACATATACATATGCATATATGTATGCTTATAAATAATCAACAAACAGTGTCAGCAGATCGGACAAGAAAAGAACAAAACAATTAGGGCTATAGAAACGAACACAGCACTAACAGTTGAAGGAATAGCTGAAAAGTGGCGTAATATCTGAAATTTGTTTACAAGAGAGCATTTAAAAAATCCATAAAGGAAAATGCCACTCGGAATGGGAAATAAAAAACATCATAAACAGCAGCAGTCCCAAATCGGCTACAATAAATAGCAACATATATAAAATTTATTTTAAAAATTAAAACAACAAATATACATATGTTTTTCAATAAACAATAATACGTTAAAATCAAAGAAAAAACGGCCGCTAGACAACCCACCGCCAGCGACAAGAACACTCCACGGGAAAACGCGTCAGCCGATTGCGAGCGGTATCAGCTGCTATTCAAGTATGTGTCAAGTTCCACTCCTCAAGATATATCTACATATGTACATATGAATGTTGATATGCATGTATGCATTTAAGTGTATGTACCACTACTTCCCAACAGTCAAACCTACTAGTTGGCTAAGTAGATTGTTCTTTTAGTTGTTTTCTTCAATCCCTTGACTTATGCCGGTATATGCAGACCTCATTATTCCGAACTACTCAGCCAAATAATTAGTTTTAGATTTAGATAAGATATACAGCTGTGCTCATAAAAATAGTTGTAGTGGTGAGGCCTAACATCCGACGCATATACTATAAAAATATCGGTAGTTTCATTTGTTTGAAACATTTAGTTTTTCAAATTGGGGCGTGCTAAAAAGACAAAACCATACAACTGTTGTGTTCACAAAAATAGTACTGTTCACTTTAACGAAGTAAAGACGAAACAAAAATCTATTTTACTTCCCCTAATTTCTATAGTCTAATATTTCGTGATGGATCCTTTGTTATTCATTACCGCCATGCATCGACGCGGCATGGAATCAACAAGATTCTTACAACGTTCTACGCGGGTCTGTGTCCATGCGTCCTTAACCACTTGCCAAAGGTGGGTTTTACTTGGCAGATTTGCTGTTGCTACAACTCGTTTGATATCTCACCATACATTCCCGATGGGGATTAGGTCCGGTGGCTGAACTGGCCACCGCATCAAGTCGATCTTCTCAGAAGCAAACCACTACTTAGCCAGTTTTGAAGAGTATTTTGGACCGCTTGAGAATGTTAGCATGATTTGATCGATGAAATGGATAGCACCAACACTACTGTACGAAAAACATGCTCACAGCATAACCAGGGTGGTTTTCTGGGTTTGCTGGGAGGTGGACATATTTTCTGGATCCTGTTCCACCAAATAAATGCATTTTGCTCTCATCAGTGCAAGTTCAAATGCTCTTCGGCAAACTGTAAAAATATTGTCCTTCTTTAGTTCCGCCCAGTTAAATTTTTCACATCCAAAACAATCAAATATACAAATAGCTAATAGGGTAACAAGAGTTTAATTCTGCTAAGCTGTATACTTGTCAAGACTGGTCTTATTCAATGACTTCAAATTTCGAATGCATTCATTGACTCAACTTTTGAATAAAGAATAAAACAATGAAGTCTGAAGTCTTTTTGAAGTCACTAAATGACTTCATTTTTGAAGTCGAAGTCAAAGAATTCATAAAATGGCTGCAATCATTTTACAATAAATCACAAAATAATGCATTCGCAAAAGAATGCATTCTTTTACAACTCTGATGGTAGTGTGCTAGCTGACTGTACAGAAAGTTCCATGGTTCTAGTAATCACTTTCGGTGTTAACTGTCCCACCAGTCAGTCAGCAACATAAAAAAGCTTCTCAGTAAAGATAGTTGTTCTTGTATTTGTATATATGCTTTGCCCTCCCAAGTCTTGACTTTTCTGAACTAGCATTGTCATTAAATTCTTCTACTGGGGCCTATCGGTGCACCTTTGGATCAAACGGCGGGACTATGTGGTGCCGGATTTCTTATAATGCTTACGGAGATATATCCATACTTTCCCGGGAGGCGGAGGTGCCTGTTCGGGGTTATATTTTTTAACACCGAGGCAAAAGTCTCACTGTGGAGATCGTGTGGTGGTGGAGACGTCCTGTGGCAGTTCTGAGTGTGGTGGTCTGACACATCTGCCACTTCCTCCAGTTTGTGGTCGATAGTTTCGGCGACGAATTTGGCGACGCGTAAATCATAACCGGCTTACCAAATTTTCTTAATCTTAATCGGCAACACGAACTCTTGGCCTTGGCTTACATTCCTGCTGATACTTTAAGGGGAAATTGTTAGTGCGGTAGGGGCAGGCTTTCGTGAATCACCGTATTAAGCTTGAATCATTGGTGCGTTATCGGTAACCTTATAAAACAGCTGATTTGCCCAACCCTATGAGAAACAATGTAATTGACTATCTGTAACGTAACCTTACCGACCAATTGCATTTTGGTTTCTCTCTTACGTTAAGGATACGAACACAGCCACACGACAAACGCACCAATGCCTCCGGCTTAAGGTTGACGTTAAGGTACGACGTTGACCATGGGACGGCCTGGGCCGTGAACATCAAGGGCCCACAAAAGATTTAAAGAAACTAATGGGTCCTTATGTGGGGAGATTTAGGTCGGTGCAAAACGCAGTACCAATGCTGTGTTATATTGTAGTCTAGTAATTCTTTATCTGAATTTTTATGCACACTTTCTTTTTCGGAAAAAGATATCAAAAACAAGTTATAGAGATCAAGAAAATCTGTTTTAAATAAATTCCTCGAGACTTTTAAACCTGTGAAAGAGTTTCATCATCAGAACTGTTTGTACTAATGCTCTAGTTCACGAGGTAGAAAATATGCCAATAAGTTCATTTTTGGAATCTAAAAACATTATTAATTGAAAAGCAATTTATATGGATCAATGAATGTCTGTTCTCTAGAAACTCATATTTTTCCTCGCTTTTTGTAGATATGTACATACCTTGCCGTGATCTAAGGGCTTTATCATCTAGAGAGTTTGGTTATCCCTGCGACCGCAGTTTCACATCGAAGTCTATCACGGTGATAGCCTAATCTAATCTAGTACATATCTGTCGTCACAAGCAACAGCCTAAGTCGACTTAAGAAGTTAGACCAGTTGAAATTTCTTCTGGCGATTTTTTGTCATGACATATTGTCGCTTGCGAAGCGAATACAGATTGGCATTGGGAGTGGCGAATGAACTTTTTCGGCTGTCTGTTATGTTGCCATTCAAACAAATTCAATAAGTTCATCCGAATTTGACGTTTCTATCATTTTTCTGTCATTTACATATGTTTTTATACCCAGCCTACTAGTACTAGTACAAGGGTATTATAATTTTGTCCACATAATGGTACTACGTAACGGCGAAAAATAATCGAGTTAGATATAGAGTTCCAGGTATGAAAGTTCTTAGGTTGAAAACAGGAATTGATTTAACTGTCCGTCTGTCCGTCCGTGTACACGATAACTTGAGTAAAAAGTAGATCTTTGCATGAAATTATTATTGTTATACAGGTTACTTTTTGGCCAAGGTAGGTTGCTATTGAAAATGGACGAAATCGGATGATAACCACGCTTCCTTTTTCGATATCGAAAATTTCGAAAATTACATAAATTAACATAACTTGAGTAAATATTGAGATATTCGCATACAATTTGGTACACAGGTTACTTTCTGGCCAAGGCAAGTTGGTGTTTAAAATGGGCGAAATCATATGATAACCACGCCCCCTTTTTATACCCAGCGTACTAGTGGTGAGGCTGCGTTACTTAAAAAATTGGGGTTTGTCACTGCAGCAACCGTGGTTACTTTAAGTGAGGCCGAACAAAATTTCTGTGATGTAGCGCTGACGCAAGATGTACTCAAATAAATACACGACAATGTCTTGGGTGAAACTACATATATCATTGCCTGGTGCCGAACATGAATTGAAACACATTAGCATGACACCAAGAGAGTGTCTAGAGCCTTTAAGTACTAAGGAATATGGACGGCCATATCGTTGGCTTTAGGCAATGTGTTGTATAGAGGTTGTCAACGCAATCGGCGCACCACCAAAATTCAAAAACCATACCAGATCTTATTAAATCCATTCAACAATGTGGAACTCTCGCTTAATTAAACAATACCTGAAGTGAGTCTTTGGTCTATATGCATTTATTGGAATGGTCAGCATAATGGCTGTAATAGTGCTGCTGTGCAATCATTGGAGTTTTGGACGAATTCTTAATTAACTCAGTGCTTGCTGAAGCATCCGTTAGCTTTATTGGCTCTACAACTTGTACGCACCATGTACAGTTTTGATATATATTCTCCAAAGGATCTATATACATATCTATAACTATATCGTAAGACCACTAATAAAGGAAATATTAGTAATTAATCTGGATAAAATCATTTACCCACATTGACCTAGTGGAATTAATTTTCTCAAATGCGAATGAAATAAGCATTTGTCAAATTTTTACAGATTTTGCGAAGCGAATCTGAGTTTTTCGCTACTCCCAATTCGAGAAATTCATTTTCGTCACTCATTCGCCACTTTTTGGCGAATTCGCCTCAGAGTCGCATGCCGCAATTCGAGACGGTTAAATTCGACAAAATTTTGCATTCGCTTCCCATGTGACAACATGCATATAAAATCAACAAAGATGCGTGATGGTGGGGCAATTCTTTTTTAGGGGTTCTTTTTTTCCCAAGATTTGGCGTATTGTATAAATTTGGTTGATGTTGGATTTACAAGAGCTGTGTTCGGTGAGTGATAATTTGTACGAATTTGTAATAATTATCACTAAACTCCGTTCGGTGAACCAAAAGCTCAGCAAAATTAGCAACGAGAGAGCGAGATTTTGACATTTGATTTGGAGGGGAAGTTGCTAATTCCTGCTGCACAAATTTCTGTTAGCAGAAATTAGCAAGCAAGAAAACATATGATTTGACATCAGCTGATTGAATTTTTTGTCAACTTAACAAAAATTTAAAATAAGTGATTTGATGGTAAATGGGGTAAGAATATGTGACTAATAAATGTATTTGGATGTTTAAAACTATTTAATAATTAATTAAGGTCTCCGGCAGAAGGAAATGTGTTTGTGCCGGCGCTGTGGAATCATTGCTTCCACAACTAGCAGTCTGCATTGAGGAAACTGAACAGCTGTTTTTGCAGCTTTCTTGCAAATGCTTACTAATTCCTGTTCGGTGAAAAGTTAGCAAATTTTAATCTTTGAGAGAGTAAGACGCTTTATTCTCTTTTTTTTCCTGCTGAACAATTCTTGCTAACTTTTTCACCGAACACACCTAAGGTCTGCATACACAGTGGTAAGACATAATTAGTCTGTTGTGTCAAACTGCAGGCTTTCGAAAAGTGCGCTATTTATGTGCGATATTCGAAAGGCTAATTTGGCGAGAGCTTGCGCAGTTTGCGTGATCTCCTGCAGTATAAGTAAATATTTTATATTGCTTACCACTTTATTGAGATATTCTAGTTTTATAATAATAAGCGTATTTTTTTCTAAAAGAGTATGAAGAAAACTCCCTACTAGGAAAAAGTTTCCCTGTGTTCAACTGTCAAAATTATCTGTTGTTTATTATTAACTTTGTTCGCGTACATTAAAATTTTTACTGAGAAAGTGTTCGCTTACACAAAATACTTGCAGCGAGAGAGCGCATTTTGACATTTCATTGACAGATAGAGCTACAAGTCTTTACTTACACTTTTTGCAAGTTTTGTACGCGAACAAAGCTATTGACAATTTATTAAATTTATTTTTATAACCCACTCAAAAGATGGCTGCCATAAATGAAGCTGTCAAAATATTTCCCTGGTATTTTTAAAGTGCTCATTCATATTGGATCAGGTTTTTCACCATCCAACACCATGGACCAAGTCGCGTATTGAGTAGCCGACTTTATTAGCGAGTGCTTAAAATAGCCGAGTTGTGTTGTTGTTTAGAAGGTAATTCGATAAATAAGGGAGTATTCATTTCAAATTCGCGTCGACTAGAATACGCCTAATAATAATGTTTCCCATCGGATTACCCACCATATCTCGCAATGCCGGGCCGAGGCGCGCATTCGCGTAAAGCACGGATTGTTCGTTCGTGCCGAGTCCTTTGTTAATCGTAATAAAAGTAAATATAAGACAGATTGCGCAATTAATAAATAATTAGTTAACTGAAGAAAGTTATAGTTTTTTAAAAAAATAAGAATCAAAGAATAAGAAAACAGTTTGTTCTATGTATTTAGAAAGAATCGACTTTTTTATGCTGCAGACTGATTTTAAATGTACCAGAATAAGAGTTATAATCTTGACAGAAACAACGAAAAGGCTCACTTAACTCAAAATTGGTTCGGAACTGTTTCAAAATAAGTGGTTTAAAATGCCTTGATGGACGGCGGGGTCCATTGAATTTCACTTCGCTCAGAAGAAACAGGCTTGAGATTAAACCATTTAGTAATTTAATCATAAAAACAATTCCAAGCATTTTCCGTTCAACTAGAAAGGTTGTGAAGATTAATTAATTTATTTAAGCAACTAAGTAGTGGTAAATTATGCAAGGGACACCGATAAAAATCTCTTGAGGCAAGAAGTAAAAATGGTTTTTGAACTGATTCAAGCTTCCTACATGAATGTGGTAACGCAGGTTCCAAATTATAGAACCTTATTCAAGTATTGGTCTGACTAATGTAGTAAGAAGAGCTTTAGTTACATAAGGGTAGCTAAATTCTTTAGACCATCGTTTAACGAATTCAAGAACACCTTTAGCCTTATTGACGCCCAGGTCAAAAAATTCATACACTTTCTCAAGACTTTAATTCCTAATTGTATAGGAAGCCGGCTGTAAAGTTCCACGCGAAAAATGCATATATGTATTTACGTTTTCAAAGACTAAGCAGCATATAATTTAAATCGCACCAAGTAACTAGTGTATCTAGATCTGATTGAAGCCTACATATTTCTAAATTCAAATGACGCACATGATATGAAAAGCTTTACATCGTCAGCTTCAAAAAAAGGGGGCGTGGTTTTCATGCGATTTCGCCCATTTTAAAAACCAATCTATTCCGAGCCTAAACAATAGCGAATTTGGTGGGCGCGCCCACGCCCCTTGCTTATAAAGCTTTAACCGCTTACATGAGAAAAAAGTACTGAATCGATCTTTTCAAGGGTTATACCATGCCCTATATATAACTTTGGAAAAGAAGGCGTGCCATGCCCATAACTTTTAACGTATTTTGTGAAATTTTTTGATATACGAATATATGTGTCCATTAATCAATATTTACATACTTTTAAAAAAGTGGGTGGTGGCACGCCCACGGATTTTATTATGTTGTTTGTCCCTATTTGAAGATCAGTTTTCATTGCAGATCTTTATGATACTTTCACAGTGGCTTGTTAATAGTGAAATGTTGATATTTTGTTTATTCACTTGCAAAAATAATGTAAAGAATTTCAAAATTGATGTATGTACCAAATTATATTATTATAGCGGTATCAGTTAATTAGATATGGACTTTTCAATATTTCCACCTCCTTTCAATGTAACTTTTATGAAAAAGTAGGCGTGGTCGAGAAGCGATTTCGTTTATTTTCTATATCTGAATTTAACACAACAATAGTATGCCCTCTACAAAATTTCGTTACACTAGCATCAACTGTTCTGAAGTTATTAAGAGTCAAAATTTGAAAATTTCTTCAAATATATGTGGGCGGTGCCACACCCCATTTCAAAAAATTTGATAAAATCGGCCTTAGAACATCTAAATCAATACATATTGCAAATTTTGTCATTGTAGCTGCTTCTGATATTGAATTAACCCGTTTTATACGTTTTTCGAAACTTTCGATATCGAAAAAGGGGCGTGGTTATGGTCCGATTTTACCCATTTTTAATACCAATCTATTCTGAACCCAAATAAGTACGCATGCCGAATTTGGTGAAGATATCTCATTTTTTGGTCAAGTTATCGTGTTAACGGACAGACAGACGGACGGGCTCAATCAAATTTTTTTTCGATCCTGATCATATTGATATACGGAAGTCTATATCTATCTCGATTCCTTTATACCTGTACAACCAACCGTTATCCCAACAAAGTTATAATACCCTTGTACTAGTACTAGTACGCTGGGTATAATAACGCAGATTTTTTGTAAAACCATTTGTGACATGACTTGTAAACTCAAGTAAATTCGTAACTGTGGGCTTCCCCTTACATAAACCGTGTTGGCAGTCTGCGATCAACGTAGAGATCGGCTCCGTAAGTGTGACGAATTCGATTAGTCCCCGATTATAAATCCTGTGTTCGATCAGTGACTGTAATAGATAGCTAGTTTTATTTACTAGTAATAAACGCAATACAAATTTAAGAGTTTAGTAACTTCACTGTAAGTTTACTGTATAACGTTTGAATATAAACTGATCAACCGGCCTTGCTTGGTCACTTTCTTATATATGTAGTCCAACAGGATACTACGCTACGCACCTAGATCTCTCTGGGTTGTTCGGTTTACGGGTTCTCGAAGGGGCGGTGTTATGTATCGACATCTCCTCCATGCTTTGCATTCGTAAACACTCATACTATCTCACTTGCATGCTTATACATCTATGAGTGTAAAGCAGCCATTATGCATACTTAGCATAGACTTGACTTTACTTGGGTACTGCCACTTAGCGTTCTGTTTAATAAAGTTTGCATGTATCCGATTACCCTACTTGACTTGACTTAGAATTCTGTTGAGTTTTGATTTTCTATGTAAATTCTTATCTCTAGAGAATAGTTGGAGGATTTTATTCAAAATGTTAAAGAAAAGGTATGGCATCACACAGTTCTCTCACGGCGCTCACTAAACTTAGAATTTACATATAAAATTTATAGCACTTTTTATTTAAGCCGATGTAATTCTGACAGAATACAACAAGTAATGTTTATTTAATCCAAATTTCTTATGTATTTTAAAAGATCGCGTTTTTCTATTTGTCAGCGCCTTAAGCTCCTTAGTAAACCAAGCTTGCGTTATATGATCATAGATTACTTTACGTTTAGGAATGTGCTTCTGAAATAGGCAGTAAATAGTTTGATTAAGATGTGAAACGTTTAGATCGATATCACCACTAAATTGAAGTCAAGTTAATTTAGACAGTTTACAAGTTAAAATCGAAGCTACTACTTCAGTAACATTGTGCACCTTGGCCCTTACTTATGGTTTCTTAGAGGTGTTCTGGTATAACCAGCTGATCAATTAACAGAAAATTTATTTTTATCATCAACAGATTTACTAAGACTTTACCTTCTTAAAAGTCAATGTAGCCCATCTTGCATGGATTTGGAATAATATTTCTATCAACTATCTTATAGTTTATTAAAACCCCCCTTAATGCCGCAGCATGAAAAAAGAGAAGTGCAAAATAAAAAAAACACTATCTATAGCAGAGATCGGCAAAATGGTATGTAAGAGTGGATTGGTAAACGGGAGAGTAACTTCGCTACACTGGTGCTAAGAACAAAACTGTCGCGTCAGTTGCTTAACCGACAGCAAGGAAGTAACAAGCAAAGACGACTTGATACGAAACTCTCTCCCGCTCTCTCATTTCGGTCCACGATTATGCAGTGTTGCCTACTTTTTTATGTGTGCGCTGGTTGGCAATACTACACAATCGAGGACCATCTGACATTATATCAGTGGTGTCCAAAATGTTACTTGTTAAGCCTACACATTTTTAAATAAGGGCGGTATTTTAGAGATGTTCACCCCTATTCTGCATTTCGACTTGGATCGAAATTTTCTCCGCTTGGCAACTTTGGTATTCTGCGTTTCAATTCCGCTACGTTCAACTTCGAAACTTATAGGCTGTTCATGCTGAGGCTGCATTTTGCATTTACCTCGCATTTTAGCATTTAGCCCGAAAAGCAGCATTTATTTTCGCATTTGCCATACAAATTTTGACACCTAAATGCAACTAAAAGCAACTTTTGTTTTGCATTAGCATTATAAATGCGGAAATCAACCCTGTAACCTTCGAAGAAAATCGCGATTCGAATTCAAAAGAGTGGCAATATTGGTTGTTTTTACTTGGCGTTCTCTCATTCTCTGTCTTTCGTAAACATACAGCAAATTTGTTCCGATTTTAAATTTGTAATTTAGGGCGCGTGTTGTGTGATATTGTTAAAATAAATCAATCTACAAATTAATCTGATGTTTGTGAAGGGATTTAAATAAAAGATTTAATAGGAAGGTTCACATTTTTTCAAACGTGGCATAACCTCAAAAAAATGTTCGAACTTGCTAAATGTGCATTTGCTTAATGCGCCAGCATGAACGCTTTTTCGAAACCAATGTCCGAAAATGCTAAATGCTGCTTTTTAACTTCAGCATGTATGGCACATTACAATTCTGCTAATACACTATACACTTCGATCGTAGCTCCGTTTTTCTACGTTCCAATTTTGTTGGCGGATATCTGCTTATTTTTTATTTTGCAAACAATATTAGATTAATTTCCACGATATTTTGTTAAAACTCGTAAAATATAAGTAAAAGTCGTAGATAAAAGTTGTAAAACGCTCTCTTTATTTTTTTTGTGTGCTATAATGATGTTTTTGATATGTTTGCAGGGTAATTGTTTGCGCCGGTGCCGAGTGCTAAGATTTGTCCAAAAATGTAGGGAATGGTATCAAAAGACGCGTTTCGATACCAGGAATGTGAATCCGCCTCCGGAGATCTAATATTTTCAATATTTTGGACCCGTTAATCTGTTATTACAACAACCACATGAAAATTACAGAAAACGGTGATCTTTGAATGCAAATATCTCGCAAACTACTAAAAAATAATTGTTTTCCGGAGGTACATTATTGTTATTGGGACCGAAATGCGTCTCTTGATACCCCTACCGACATTTTTGGGCACGCATTAGCACTCGGTAACGGTTGTAACAATTACCGAAAATTGGACTAGCATTCAAAACACCAATCTAACAATTTTACTAGCACCATTAAAACTAAGGTAATGGCTTTGACTACTACATTCCTTTGTCATTATGCCAAACGTTCACCGGCAGCCACTCCACAGCACCCACACAAACTCCTTGTCAGTTCCGGGGCGGCCAATATATCCATCCAACCAAAAGTTCCACCTGTGGTCAGACTTAGCTCTGACATGTCTAATGTTTGCTCGGCGTATGGTGTGGCCCCACGACGCGACACCAACCATCTGTGTACCTGGTCGACGAAGCAGACTCTTCTAGCACCAACTCTATTGAAAATGCCAGCTACCTACTGAAGATGTGGTAACATCCACCAACAGTGTCCTCTTGATTTTGGTCCTCCGATGACTGCTATAATTCACTTAATTTATTTAATAATACTCAATATATATGTAATTAGTTAATATATGTAATTAAGTTAATAAATTATACAATTTTACTTTTATTACAATAGAATTGTGTAATTTGCTTTATGTTTCAATTTCACACATTCCGAGGCAAACAGCTGACTTCGAAAAACTTATAGCTCTTGCTCTTCTTCTTTCGATTCAAGCGTAACTCAGAATGCATATTTTCGATCCGAGCGGAGCGTAGAGCGGGAACGTAATTGTAATGCAGAATAGGTTGTATTTGATAAAATTCTTGTACCACCCATATTAATGATCTGCAAATTAATATATGTTGTGGGAAAAAGTGATAGGCTGTGAAAAGATATTATTTTCAATATTGATATGATGTTTCTTCTGAAAGTTTCCAGAATTCAACATTATTGTAACATAAAAGGCATTTCAAGTCGCCAAAGGCATTTTCTAGCATAAAAAAGTTCTCACAGGGCATTGTAATGCATACACTAAGCGTCGCGGAAAAGCTTGGTGTTTATTCGTTGCTGGTTCGCTAACGACTGAACGATAGAGTAATGGTTCAATTATGCTTGCATAGCATAGCAATACATTGCATGGGATCTGTCATTTTCGATATCTGTTGAATTGGTTTTACATGTATTCGATTATACAACGCATGGCAACCCAGAGCATGGCATAGAAGTCTGTTGAATTTTGATCTCTATGTAACTTAACATACCTACTGTCAAAGCTTTTGCTTATTATTCTTATAAATTTTAGTAAAAAACAAATAAAAGCGTTGTAATGGAAGAAGAAAAGCTGAAAGAATGTGTGCGATCTCATGAAATTCTGCATGTTTCGCGAATATCTGATTTTGAGGGGTTGTGCGTTGTGCGAAGTATAATCAACATTTTATTTTACGTGCTGTGTATTGCTATGCTATGCCCTGCTATGCAAGCATAACTGAACCATAA
Organism: Sphenella marginata; assembly: GCA_951509765.1. Lineage (NCBI taxonomy): Eukaryota > Metazoa > Arthropoda > Insecta > Diptera > Tephritidae > Sphenella > Sphenella marginata. The sequence goes on along the minus strand of OX608082.1, from coordinate 31,866,041 downwards.
AGCTCAACTCATCATTAAATCTTCTTCGCTACTTGCCGTCGCCAACGCGTAGAGGTCCACAAATCTTTCGAGCCACTCCACAGCACCCACACAAACTCCTAAACTCCTTTGTCAGTTCCGGGGCGGCCAATGTCTCCTTCCAACGAAAAGTTCCACCTGTGGTCAGACAACTCTGACATATCTAATGTTTGCTCGGCGTATGGTGTGGCCCCACGACGCGACACCAACCATCTGTGTACCTGGTCGACGAAGCAGACTCTTCTAGCACCAACTCTATTGAAAATGCCAGCTACTTAATAATACTCAATACATATGTAATTAGGTAATTTATGTAATTAAGTTAATAAATTATACAATTTTACTTTTATTACAATAGCACTAATTTGTGTAATTTGCTTTGTCATGTTTCAATTTCACACATGCCAAGGCAAACAGCTGACTTCGAAAAACTTATAGCTCTTGCTCTTCTTCTTTCGATTCAAGCGTAACTCAGAATGCATATTTTCGATCCGAGCGGAGCGTAAAGCGGGAATGTAATTGTAATGCAGAATAGGTTGTATTTGATAAAATTCTTGTACCACCCATATTAATGATCTGCAAATTAATATATGTTGTGGGAAAAAGTGATAGGCTCTGAAAAGATATTCTTTTCAATATTGATATGATGTTTCTTCTGAAAGTTTCCAGAATTCAACATTATTGTAACATAAAAGGCATTTCAAGTCGCCAAAGGCATTTTCTAGCATAAAAAAGTTCTCACAAGGCATTGTAATGCATACACTAAGCGTCGCGGACAAGCTTGGTGTTTATTCGTTGCTGGTTCGCTAACGACTGAACGATAGAGAGTAAGAATACGTGTGCTCAATTGATCTATGGGATGGACACCACTGCATTAGATACATAAACAATGAGGAGCCAGAAAGCAAAAAAGCCAAAATAAAACAAGTGAACATTTCGATAAACTTAAAATATTGCACGATTGAGAAAAAATACGTTAAGTATGAAATAGTCCAATCCAATGGTGATTTCGGGTGCAGTGAAATAACGCTCAAAAGAGAAGAAATGCCCATGAGCTTCATTTCCTTTTTAAATGATGGGTGTTATTTCCTTTTTCGAAGAGAAATAAAGCCCACGGACGTTAAAAACGAATTAAAACAAGCTGAATTTGGAATTAAAAAGTGAAAAAGTGTGCGTACCGTGGCACGTTGCCACGGTTCAGGGCATAAATGCAGAATGCCGCAGCCTCTAGAATTAAAAATCATTCTCTTTATGTTATCTTTATGGCCAATTCAGAAAGGTGTTCTGCACAAAAATACCATGGATCCCGCCCATAGAGTGGGCAACCACCCGGAGTTGGCATGGCGTAGCCCAGGGTTATTTATAATAAGCGTGTCCGAAGGTCGCCAACGCATAAGGGTGTACTACGCAGAAGGAATTAGCATGGTGTAGTTCAGGGTTGTTTTTAAAATTAAATTTTAAATTTTGCACATACGCGGTTTTGCACCCATAGAATGGATATCTCAAATGAAAGGTAATTTAGTTACCTATCCAATGCAAACAAAATTTTAAAAATCGGTTATATAGTATTGAAGATATTTTGATTTAAAAAAATGCTAATCAACTGTTCGTGTTGCTCGCGTAAAATCCTATGGGCGTTATTTCTCTTTTAAAAAGGAAATATGAGTCATGGGCTTTATTTCTTTTTGCAGATGGGCGAAATTTCCATTCCATGGGCGTTATATCACTGCATCGTGATTTCGTTACAAAGCAAAAAATACACACTTGCACGGTGACCTTGTTTACACTCTTGCACTCAACACTGTACAAATGAAACCGCCTTGTATGAACTTGCTATCGATAAAACGAACAAAAAACACTGCCCCAATGAGTCAATCAGCGGATAAAAAAATTAATTGAAAAGACAAAAGTGACAAATTCTGTCTAAAAACAATACAAAAAATTGCATTCGATACCTTTTCTACAAAACATTGCTTTCCAGGTTACACAAAATTACGGTCGAGGTAAATAAATGGAAGAAGAAAGACCAATATTCAGCAGCAATATATTGGATGAAGAAAAGCAATTGTTCAGCGCCAATACATTGGAGGAAGAAAGGCCAATGCTCAGCGCAGTGCTGTGCTATGTGCAAAAATAACTAGTACGCATATTGTCACTTGCGAAGCGAATACATTTGGCGAGTCGAACAGATTGGCGAACTCACCTAAAATTTGCATTGTGAGTGGCGAGTGAACTTTTTCGCCTGTCATGTTATGTTGCCATTCAAACAAATTCAAAAAGTTCATCCGAATTTGACGTTTCTGTCATTTTTGTGTCATTTGCATATGTTTTTTTTATTTATTTGTGCAAAAGAGTGCGATGTTTGTGTAATTGTAGTGGGTAGCGAGGATGATGTGCGTCGATTGGAAATGGCAGCTCATACCGAGATCATAAAAAGTGGTGCTAGTTCGGATACAGATGAGCTGGATGTGGGAAGTAGTGGTGCAAAGAAACGTAAAACCCACAATGGCACCAATGGTGATTTAATGATAGTAGAAGACGTTTTGCAATCACATCCACTTGAAGTGCGAATAACAATTGGTAATAGCGCAAAAGGTGCGGATGAATACATAGCGGTGCGCATGCGTTACTTCAAACGTTTGGGTTTTGCCACTGCAGTAACATTAAAAAAAATCATACCAGATCTTTTTAATCCATTTAACAAATGTGGAACTCTCGCTTGAATTTAATGAAACAAATACGCAAATTGATTTACATATATTTGAAAGAAGAATGTTTACCCACTACTCGCCCCTCATGCAGTCTTGTACAATAGACTTCACTTACTCATGAGGAGTATGTTGCATCTGCACCGAACGTTGACCCGGAGCTTGTCAGTAGTAATCATCTTTTTTATCCTGCCATCGTTTACCCACATTGACCTAGAGGAATTATCAGTTAATTTAATTAAAAAACACACAAAAGTTGTTTACTCACTATATTGTTTTATTTTCGGTTAAAATACTTATTTCTATCAAGCGAATCTAAGTTTTTCGCTACTGGCAATTCGAGAAGTTCATTTTCGTCACTCATTCGCCACTTTTTGGCCACAGAGTCGCATGCCGCAATTCGAGACGGCGAAATTCGACAAAATTTTCCTTCGCTTCGCATGTGACAATATGCGTATAGGTTTCGCTTATCACCCATTGGAAAGCACAAGTTATTTCACCTAATTCATCTGTCAAATAAAATTTTCGTCAGCTGATTTTCAGTGTATTCAGCTACTCTCTCAAAGCTATGAGGGCAAAAAGTGTGAGTTTTTTACACTCTTGAAATGCCCATTTTTATGAAACGAACACATATTCTGTTTGACGATTTACCTTCATATTGCAAACGAACACGCAAAATTGAAGAGTGTAACAAAAATGCGCATTTTTTTGATGAGAAAATAGCTGCAGAAAATTCGTATATGTAGAAAATTATATTTTTTTTACGCATTTGAGTGGTTTACAGGTATAAAAAAAAGCTTACAAGATACAAACAATACGCCTTTTCTTTTTGTATTATTTTCAAATATTTATTTTAATTATAATTATTTTTATTTGAAATCATATTATTTCCATTACCATGTTCTATTTCATTACGAAATGTACATCATTAAGGATTTTACCTTATTTTAAGATATGTATCTTGAAAATTTTAACTTTATATTATGAATTATTTATTATTTCATATATTTTATTTTAAATATATCTTGTCTCATTTTATACGTTCCAAGCAAGAAAAATTCAAAAACTAATTCGATAGCACCTTTTTTTCCTAAAAAGCTACTCAAAATGCCCATATTTTGTTTTCACCATACTGGCATCATTGGAAAATGTTATAAAAAATTACCACTTTTCAGCGCTCTCAGAGAGAGCGAAGTTTCGTATCTAGTCATCTTTGGTAACAACGCAGTCGTGTTGATGCCCAAGGTTTATAAATACAGTTGCGTCGTCAGAAGCTTGGTGTGTTTGCTATTGTTGTTGAAATTTGTTTCAGATGTCAAATGACTATCAAATCGATTTGGTTTGTTTACAAATAATCACAAGCAAAACAGAAAAAATTTCAAAATGAAAAAAATTCAAAAGGAAAAAAATGTTATTTTTAATTGGTGTGCGTCCAACTTCTGTTTCTTACTTATTTTTTTGCAAATTTTACATAAAATTTCGAGAAAACTTTCAAAACAAATCCAAATTAAGTTTTTGCATGACTTTGAATGTTTGGTATCAAAATGGCTGTTGGCTTTGACAAAAATTTGACACCTAGAAATCAATAAAAAACAGAAAAAAGCAGAAAAAAAAATTAAACAGCTGATCACCTGTCTTACTTCACGATGGTTGATGCCTAAATTATATGACAATATTTAAGCGCGACTAAAAATGACTGCTAAGCATTTTTTTATGATTCCAGATGCCTTTAGGCAAATGCATTGTATCTTATGTTATGCTTCCATAGGGACCCGGGAATATAATACTAAGAGACATTATAACTCTTCATAAAGATTTTGATAAATATGAGGGTGTGGAAAGAGACAATATTTTTTGGGAAAGAAAGAATATGCTTTTTTCTTTTGCTTTTATCCCTTTTTAACATTGTTTTCGCATTTCTACATTTTTCATTTTCATTTTGGGAAACCCATTGCTTATACTTTTGTAAAAGCATATTCTTTTTTTCCCAAAAAATATTGTCCCTTTCCACGCCCTCATATTTGTCAAAATCTTTATATAAAGATTAAATATTTTCGTTCATTTCAAATCCATAAAGCCATAAAGCAATCAACAAAGCGACGGTACGTGTTACCCTAGTGCGGATCGGTTCCCATACAAAAAAAAAGTGTTTCCAGTCCACCCCTAGGATTAAAGATGTTTTGAAGGCGATCCCAAAAAAATTTTTTTTTTTGTTTGCCACGCCCCCCCCCGATGGGCTATTTACTTTTTTTGACACTACGTCGCCATTTTAAGTCCGATTTTAATGAGCCGTACACCGTTGTTCATGGCTTGGAAGCCGCCACAATTCCTCCCTTAATCATTTTTTATTCTGAGTTCAAATTCTAGTAGTGACTGTAGGTATCTCGTTTCACATCATACCTAAATTCCATTTTTTTTTAGTCTGTCGAAAAGGCCTTTAAATTTTGTGAAACTTTTTCTTTAACAGTTACTACTTTTGTTCATAGCTAAAAAAGTTATAAAAGTTTCAAAAATCCAAATATAACCCTGTGTTAAATTTGGCAACTATGCCAAATTTTTTTTTTACTAGAATAGTTAAATGTTTTTTGTTTATGATTACTCAATTTTCTCTATGAAATGCCAAACAAAAGTAAATCAAAAAATAAACAAAGAAAAATGTTCGTATTTGTTGTTGTTTGGGAAATGTTTGTGAGCTACTGAGAATTTAGAATTTTGTGAAAAATTGTCACAGATGTCATATACGGTTCTACCTTATAAGTATTTGTATCATGGTCTTCTCTATGACATATTCTTGCTTTTTCCTCTATTTATGTAAAAATTATAGTTCCGTGCATTTGAATGCATTTTTTTATAGCAAGCTTGAGTCCAGCCAAAATTTAATATAAATAATAAATATATAATATAAAAAGCAAAAAAAAATTATTGAGGAGAGAAAAAAAAAATAAAAAACTGAAATATTATCATAGAGAAAATTGAGTAAGAATAAACCAAAAACATTTAACTAAAAGTAATAGTAAGCAGTGTTGCCAATTCTAGTAAAAAAAAATTTGGCATAGTTGCCAAATTTAACACAGGGTTATATTTGGGATTTTTGAAACCTTTATAACTTTTTTAGTTATGAACAAAAGTAGTAACTGTTAAAGGAAAAGTTTCACAGAATTTAAAGGCCTTTTCGACAGACTAAAAAAAAAATGGAATTTAGGTATGATGTGAAACGGGATACCTACAGTCACTACTAGAATTTGAACTAAGAATAAAAAATGAATAAGGGAGGAATTGTGGCGGCTTCCAAGCCATGAACAACGGTGTATGGCTCATTAAAATCGGACTTAAAATGGCGACGTAGTGTCAAAAAAAGTAAATAGCCCATCGTGGGGGGCGTGGCAAAAAAAAAAAAATTTTTTTTGGGATCGCCTTCAAAATATCTTTAATCCTAGGGGTGGACTGGAAACCGATCCACCTTAGTGTTACCACTTTGCTGTTTGCGAAGCGACTGGCATGCAAATTCTGTTCTAACACCACTGTGGCGAAACTGGTTTTTCGCTCTCAGCAGCAACCAAAATGAAGAGCGTACCCTATCCGTGTGAATTGAGCATGCACAATTGCGCTATGAAACGCCGACTGCTGATCTATAGCCACAAGTTTATTCGATGGTTTGCTAGTATCGATAGTTTTGACCTAAACTCACATTTTGTGTTAAAGGTAACCGGCATTTGAGTTTACAGCAATTGGTCGGTTATCTGTCCGGTTAGTGCTAACCCGGAGTTAATAGATCAACAAAGCTGTCAGTTAGAGTTAATGTTATAATAAGAAGTTCTACCTGTATTCAATATCGATAAGAAAATTCGGTCCATCCAGATTGTAACTGTCCCTGATGTAAATATGTTTTTTCATTGATATCTACAGTAAACCTCAAATTTTAAATTTTTAGATAAGCAATTAAAAACAGCAGAAAAAGAAGCAGCACCAGCAATAACAGGAAGTTTGCAGCACGGATTATGGGCTGTGGACAAAGCAAAATCCATTTATACCCCAGAAAATCGAAGAGTAAAGCAAATGGAAAGAAAGGAAACCACGGTAAGTGATATAAATATATATCCTTTAAAATGTGCATATATGTACATTGTACATACATAAGTGTGCAAATACATTTGTATGTACATTAAGCTTACTAAAAGTAAGCGAAAGAAACCGTCCCGTCTTAAAGCCAAAAACAAAACATCTTTACACTATACCTTCTCTTTCTTTCGTGGTTGTCAGTTTGCTCTTCTATCGGGAAAATTTGGATTTTGTCGGTTATATCTGCGATCTTTTTGGCTAACCCGTTACAATTCAGCTGCATATTTTTACCGGGGATGGATTTTGGTTTTAGCGCAGAGCGATAGCACTGTGCAACCTTCGCATCAGGAGAGAAACAGAAAGGGAAACAATTGTGGAAACATCTTATCAATCATATCTTATAACTTAAGACTAAAAATGTAGCTGTATTCGGGCACAAAACTTGCAAAAAGTTTAATTAAAGTGAGACTGACGTAAAACTCCCTTGAAACGCAAACATTAAAAAGTTTTTGTTGTTGCTTTCCCAAACTGCATATTGGGAGCGAAATGCAACTTCTTGATTAAAAAACACGTTATAGCCTTTTCAAATGAACCAACCCTTCCATTATATACAAAATTTACTCCATGAATTTTTTAAACTTTAAAAGCACTTGTCATTTAAAATTTCCTACACCAAAATATAGAGCTCAATACTGTACTTGATACAGTTACATGTTGTGCTATGCAGTATGTTTTGCAGTGCATGCGAAACAGTTGTGTTTGCCAGAATTTAAGTGAAACGTGAAATTTTTTGATATTTTCAAGCGGTGCCACGACTATTAAAACAAATTCAGCATTTTTGCTACATATATTAACACAAAGTTAGTTATACTGTGAAAATTAGCCGTGGAAAACATTTTTCTAAAGAAGAACGAAAACTTATTTAAAAATTGATCTCTGAAGGTAAAAGCTACACATTTATCGAAGATTTGCTTGGATGTTCAGCCAAAATGATCGCCAATGCAAAAAAATGGACACCAAATCCCGAAACAATTGGGAAAAACGGAAGCTCTTTTCCGGGCAGAGTTGAGAAAAGTTTTAGCTTTGGCTCGAGAAAAACATTTTACGAGTATACGTCGAGAAAAATTAAAGATGAGCTTAATCTTAATGTTAAATCGTCTACAATAACAATGAAATTAATAGCAGCTAGAGTTTATGGCAGAAGCATAAGAGAGGTCCCGTTACTGCATCCCCGGCATGTTGAAGCCGGAATAAAATTTGCTAAAGATCATCTGTAGTGGCCTGTCGAAAAATGGCGCAATATTTTATGGTCCGATGAAACAAAAATTGTGTTGTTTGGTTCAAAAAAGACGTCGTCAGTATGTACGAATGCCAGAAAATGTATCATTTGATCCCAGATATGTTTCCCGGACGGTAAAACATGGAGGTGGAAAATCAATATGTGGGGGTGCTTCTCTTACTACGGTACAGGTCCAGTATGTTAGATAGAACATGGATGCTAAAGTCCACTATGCTACCATACGCTGAATGGAAGATGCCGCTGAAATGGGTGCATCAGCAGGACAACGAACCTAAGCATACCAGCAAGCTGACAAAAATTAGTTTGCCTCAAATGAAGTCGTGGACTGGACGGCTCAGTCGCCTTACCTTAATGTAATCGAGAATCTTTGGGCAGAGGTTAAAGAAGTGGAAGGGGAAGAAAATCCTACAAATGCAAAGCCTCTTGATGGAGGTGAGGCTCAGTTCTGATAGCGGTGTTTTAGCACACTTTCAATTTCCTCCAGTGGGTGTCAACGAAGTTGAGCGGCCATATGAGCGCAACATAGTCAATTACCGGTCGGAGAATATCCTTATACGTAGCAAGCAATGTTTCTTCACCTTTGCCCCAGGTGCTGCAGACCAGTGACTTGAGGATCCTATTGCGGCTTTGTGCCTTTGAAGCTATTGCGGTGGCATGACTAGCGTAGGTGAGGCCATTGTCAAACGTCGCACCTAAGATCTTCGGTTGGTTGACACTAGGTCGATTTACGTGGACGTTTAACTCTTACCCCATCTGCGCGTTCCATGCCTTGAATAGTCGCCATGTCTTGAATAGTCGCCATCGATTTAAAGTTAGGTAGGTAACTGTTGAGTCTTGTACAGAGTTTGTCAATGGAGGGACCTGAAGCCGTTGTTATGCAGTCATAAGCATAGGAAATGACGGAGACTTGCTCTGGTGGGGAAGCGTCGAAATATAGAAATGTAGAAATTAAACAAGGGGATAAGACATCACCTTGCGGCACCCCTTATTTAATTCTTCGCGATTTCGATTTCTTATTCCAAAATTTAACTGACGTTTGCCGACCGTTAAGGTAGTTAGCGGTCCACCTTTTTAGACCCGCAGGGAGCGGTGTCTCTTCCCGGTCTCGGAGGAGTGTGGCGTGGTTAATCGTATCAAAAGCTTTGATGAGGTCAAGTGTCCTGTGGTTGGAGGGTGTTTGTTCAAATCAAGTTTAGTTTGCGTCGTAATGGCGTTAAGAGTGGATGTCGAACTACTATGGCCTGTTTCCAGATGTCAGGGATAGGAGAAGTAGTTAACGAGAGGTTAAATAGAGCCGCTAGGTTGTTCTACCCCGCTTGGCCTAGGTGCTTAAGAAACATTATGGTAATTCCGTCGGGTCCGATGGATCTAGAGGACTTGGCCTTCATTATGGCTTATTTAACCTCTGCGGCGCAGACGGCAATGGGCGCTGTGATGTGTTTATGCTTGTGCGCACCACAGATGGCTCGTCTCTAGTCCTATTAGCAGGTGGATGCATTATGAATCGCCGGCAAAAGGAGATCATGCATTTCAGCTACTTCGTTGCCCTTGATCCCCGCTTGAACGGACATCAACATCTTTTTAAGTTGTCCGCATATTTAAAAATTTCTTTAAAAGTTTGTGGTAAGTGTGATAAGCAGTGAATATGGACCCCTGCGGGTAGGGGTTTTAGAATATGCCCGCGGTAGGCATACCGGTCGTAAGAGGCGACTAATATGCACAAAGGTAATGATGTGCAACTCGATGGTTGATCTACGGATAGGAAGTCTCTCACCTCTCATTACCCATCTCTCTTTCCTTTCGGAAGGAGGGATGATATGACCTAGAAGGTTCCACTGGTCATACCAAATCGCTCCCACGACAGTCGGGCAGTACCGCAAGGGAGTACCGGAGCGTACCGGATTCATATCCGGCCAAGGACTGTTATTTCGACAACACTCCCCAAAACCTTCGGGGAGTGATTTTGTTGTTAAAACAACAAGAACAACGGCAGTGAATATGCACAACGATATTGTGAAGCAACCGATATTTTCAAATTTTAATCAGATACACTGATGACTACAAATCTAGCATTGCAAATGAACTTGGTGACATAGTAATTGTCGGTTCTCTTCCTAGATAGTTCTCTGTATTAACTTTGGAAGCTGTAGCACAACTCTTCTACAGGAGCTAAGTACATTATATGCACTGATAGCAAGTCAACAAATATAGCCCTTTTAATGGGAGCTTTTTAAGCAATGTTTTTATTTATTATTTTGATTTCTTTTTTGGCTTCGCATTTTGCTTTAATTCAAAAAGATGCGTCCCGAGGCTTTTGATGCCTCCGCTTCGGTTAAAATATGTATCTAAGAAGAGTATGCTTGGTATAGCGTCATCTAACATTGGATGGGTATACTTCCTTGGAGTCGCAATAGCGGTGGCGGGTTGGCGAAAAGGTACGGAAATGCCGAACGATAATCGGTTCTGGAAGTATGCAAAATGCCAGATCACTATAATGTTTTTCAGGTGGAAATGCTGGAAGGAAACTGCATCCGAGTAAATTTTCACTCTGACAAATAGTAGGTTATAGTGCAAACAAATGACTTTATATAATATGCACATAAATTTGGTGGTGTCGATGACAGAAGATGAAAAGAGAGTCCTGGTTTCAGGAAGAAACGGCGGAACATATATTGTACAGGAGCTCCGCAGATTAAGGCTCCAGTTCTAAGCATGAAGTAACATAGATTCCGTAAAAAAATACGCCCACAGATAATGTCATCGATAATGTATATCGAATTTTTTTTGGCGACCTACATATATCTTATCCAAATTGGACATTTTGCCGGCTCGAGGCTATAAGTGTACTTCTGGCTCAGTTTCCATAAACAATTTAATGCAATTTTTAATGAAATATTCTTCGAACTTTCATTAATTTGCATATCTCAAAGATTTTTAAAGAAGTTGTAGTAAAAATAATTCTGTAAATGTCAAATGTAAGTAACCCAAAGAGTGCCCTGGCCATTTTCGCTAAATATATGAATTAACTCCTGTAAGTGAGCAAGACAAATATTTTTGTCCAGCTAGACCTTACAGCGTAATATCCATTTCCCATAATTTATTATTTTCTATTTATGACCGGTAGCGCGGATTAAAAAAATTCCAGATATGGAGAGTTTCACTCCCTACAACTTGGTCATAGACATAGATATATTTGCGAAACACTCATTTTATTTACCTTTGACCCTAGTTTTTTTATTTTTAATACCGTTCCTATTATCCCAGCCAACGTCACGCCCTAGAATAACGAAGGAAACACCTTTTGGTGGTGTAGAAATGAAACAATAACTTAGCTCCCTTTGAAACTAAGAGTTTTCAATTAAAACATAGCTTTTTTATTATTTCTTGGAATACCCACCGGACAGTATTTTGGGAGGATAAATTTATTATTATAATTATTACTAGATAATTTGTTTTTATCACAAATAGCAATATTTTTAGTCAAAGTTTATGAGTTAGCAAGTACACGTAGTCGTACATAACGTAAATGCAAACATTTTTCTTCCAGCTGACTCAGATGCGGATACCGATGAAGACGAAGGCCAGATTGAAGATGGAGAAAAGTGCCAAAGTCGGGAACGTGATAAGAATGTTGAAAATGATGATCAAAGCAATAAAGATGCACAAGATAGTGATGAAGATGTGTCTGTGTCACTACTGCGGGCCAAAAACCTATCTTTGCTACAGAGCCAGTAAGCTTTCTTAATAAACACATACATATGCATAATTTTTTTTCGATCGCTAAGTTGTACATATGTATCAATAAACGTTTCTCTCCTACAGAGAAATATCCTCAAGCCAACAGAACTTCTTTCGTATGCTCGATAAAAAGATTGAAGAAGTAAGTGAACATTTAAAATCACATAGACATGTCAAAACTCATTGCAACCAATTTTTAATAGGGACCGGACTACGATTCGTCCAGCGAAACGGAGATCGCATTGGAAGAGGCAAGACTGAATGCCTTGGTGCAACATTGGGAGTCAGCCAGTTTGACTGCCTCCATTTGTTCCTCCGCCAGCCGCTCACTGCAAACGACGCCGATTCGTCAAGCTCCAACCAAACCGATGGGAACGCCTAGAGCGGTGCTGCAACCAACCGTATCTGTGTCAGTGCCCATGTCGATGAGTATGCCAGTGCAGCAACCACTGCTAAACACAGATTATCTTATGCTTGGAACATCACCAACGGCAGCTCAGTTGTCGGTGGCAGGCGGAGGTGCAATCAAGCATCCTCAAACATCTCAACAGATTGTTATGCAGCAGATCAACAGTAAAATGTTACATCAAGTAGCCGTTGTGCCGCAGATGCCAATCAGTATGGCACCAGAAACTTCCGCAACCACCGCAAACACGTCCAGCGCTCAAGGTCAGCAAGCGCCATACACCCAACATATACTGACTAATAACTCTCCACAGTATATGGGCAATATCAAAGCTAATGTTAGTCCTAAACGATTAATTGACGGCCGGTTGCTTATTAATTCCAGTCCACTCACACAACAAATGCATACCCTATCATCACCGCTGCCCAATGCATATATGAGTGGACCTAGTGGGCCTATACAGTCGACGGGAGTTGTTGTAGCATCCGCATCCAACGCTTATACGAATGGTAGCACCAATAGCGGTTGTTCGCCCCAACTCCCCATACCCATACAGTTAACATATTATGGTCAGCCAACTCCGCAACAACAGATACAACAGCAAATTCAACAGCAGTATCAACAACACCACACTCCTTCTGCTTCGTTGCCAATGACGTCAGCTCAAAATGATCAACAGACTCCACAAAGCCAAAGTCAACCTTACTATGGTGACCAAATACAAATGCACACAATACAGGTAATTCTTGACATTAACGTATTCAAACACATACATATGTATGGGAGTTTCCATTGTAACGGGCGCAACACCTTTGTGCATAATTCTTTAATTTTTAAGAAAACTATTGAAGTAATCATTAAAATATCAAAATCCTGTCAGAAGTAAGAAATTGACTCATATGAACTACATTTAAAAAATAAATCAGTACCAACCGAAAAAGCCAAAGAAGAGCGTTACGGGCGCGACGTTATAAAATTGATAAATTGATTGCGTGTAATCCACTTTCACACGAAACAGTGTAAAATTTTTTTATTAATCTGATTAACAATGCCTTGGCACACTTAAATTTATAATGTCTCCCATTATTTCCGCATTCAAAAAAAATACACTTCTTAATCCATTTAGATTTATTAACATTTTAAAGTGTAACGGGTGCGACATGTCTATTTTTTTTTTAATATTTCAACTATTTATTATATTTTTTCATTACGATAATTCAATTTCAAGCCAAAACAGGAAAATATATCTATGTTAAAACAACCACTGGGTGTGTTCTTATGTCTCCTGATCACCATCTCTATAATGAAGCGAAAATGCTCGGCGTTAAAGAGCAGAGTGAGATGTTGACCAGGCAATTCCTGTTCAACTGCTGCAACCGCAGCATCCGAACAGACGCCTGGTCAACGAGAATCCGCCCCCCTAGGAGCATAAGGAGCCATCTACGCAAACACGAAGGTGCACCGACAGGTCCTCACCCTCATCCATACGAATTCGGTAAATTCCTTTGTCGGCTCTCTCCCGGCGAACGCCGTTCTTCAGGCAACAACACCACCCGTTGCCGAAGAGGAGCGCGAACTGCCTAGGGAGACTAGGGTGATGCTGGCTCAACTCCGGTCTGGACATTGTAATAGGTTAAACTCTTACCTATCCAGACTGAACCCCAATACCAATCATCTTTTTGTCTGCTCAACCGAGCCTAATCTTCTAACACCCATATCCCTCTGGTCCACCCCTGTCGAAGCCGCTAGGTTTCTAGGACTTCCGTTACAAGAGTTTGATGACAATACTGGGTAAGATACTGACTACCTAAGTAGCGCTACAACAACAACAACATGTTAAAACAAGTTAACACGTTATGTTATTTATAAACGAGCTGTCGTGAAGTCAGCTTTAAGGTTTGATTAAAGTAGCCAAATATACATAAATCATAATTCTAATTCAATATTTATGCTGATTGCATTAGGCATGATCAAATTATTAATTCTATTGTTTTAGAAAATAAAAATTTCATAAAAAATTATTTTCTTAAGCAAAATTTCTCAAGCGTAGATTTTGCTGTCTTAAAGAACTCTTCAACCAAAATTGGTACACACAAAACATCTTATATCATTAAAACAAATATTCGCAGAAAAATGGTTAATACTTTAAACAAAAGAGTGGTTATTAAGCTATAAAAAAAATCGAATACAGATATTATATTTCATTGCTATGTGTGAAACTTCGAGCATACCGCTTGATGGACGACATCAAACGTTGAACATCCGTTCTGGTCACTTGGGCAGCAAATTTATTCCACTTAAGAAGCATTGATTTAGCTTTGTTGACCGCGCCTCTACTTCTCCTTAATTTGTATTTAACAATGGCCTAATATTTTTCGATCAGGCGGAGTTGAGGACAATTCGGCGGGTTCAATTCCTTTGGCGCTATATAGACATTGTTTTCCTCGTACCAATTCATGGTTGCCCTCGAGTAATGGACACTCGCTAAGTCTGGCCAAAACTTTACAGCAGAGGTGGCCAAATGACCACATTTGCAATTTTGCTTGTATGTGTGCCAGAGAGAGCTCAGCGCTATGCTTACTTGATAAAAGTAAGCAAGATTGATCGGCCACTCTCCCGAACTTCGCCTCACGACTTCATTTATACTATGCGTGTGATGGCATCGACGTCGGCAGCAAAAGGTAGCCAATGCACGCGTGCATTGATATTTTAATTCTGGCCACCACTGCTTTACAGCATACCGGAGAAGACGTATAAACTGCAAATCTCATTGTTGTGGATGTCACTTACGCTCGACTTTAAAGGCCACAACTGCACATTGCTTGTCAAATCATCACTTTTTTGCCGAATTTGTCAACCTTTTTATATTTAGGTATATTTCGACGGAACACCGCCACGCTTAGTTGAGACATAACATTTTTGGCCAGGAAGTTGTTGCAGATGGAGATAGGTTTCATCGTCCATTATTATACACCCATTGAATTTTGTTAACATTTCTGGTACAGTAGGCGAGTGGGTTTTTTGGCTGTTACTTTGCTTATCCGACCGGAATGGGTATTTAATAGCACTCCTGCTAATTCCAAGTTTTTTGGCGCGATCATTGTCGGAGAGTGCATTGTTATTTTTTATAGATTGTATGATACTCGTCTTTAGTTTTAAGTCATATGTTTTTTTTTTACACTTTGTTTTCGCTTTCTTTCAAAGCTTAGAGTTTCCTTATAACGTTATAAGACCCTACAAACAGTGGGTTTTGGATATTTTAATGCTTTCGCTATTTTATTTCCCGACCAAGTTGGATTTTCCACAAATTTGTTCACAATCACTTTTCGAGCAGCTAACTCCATCGCGTATAAAATGAATAACTGTCAAACAAATCATGACAAATTTGAGTCATATAACAGTAATGCCATTGCCTACGAAAGTGTATACAATTTTTTAGAACCCTTTCCAAATGACCTTGTAGGAATCTCTGAAGTGTGTACCAATTTTGGATGAACAGTTATTTACCCGCAAACAGACAGCCGTCAGATTATTCATCCTTAATGAGGAAGTGCTTCTCTTGCAAATTTTTTATAGGAGCAATGTTGGCCCATCTCTGGTCTAAAAATATTTGCTCAGCCGTGATGTCTTCCATCGAATGGTAGATAATTTTTATACCGTTGAAGTTTTTTCTTGAAGAAACTCAAAATACTCTATGACGCATACGCACATATTTTGTGGATTTTCTTTTATTGGACTGACAAAACTTGATCGCAAGGCAAAAAATAAAAAAAGTTAATAAAAATGTAACTAAATCCTTTTTTTTTGTAACGGGCGCGACACCAATTTTGCTTAAATTTAATTAATTTCTGTGATTTATACTTACTTCGCAGAATGTTGAAAGTGAATCCCAAGTAGAGAAAAAATATGTAAAATTTCAATAGACTCTTCGGGCAATATTTTTCACCTTTTCAAAAAGGGATCCCTTCTAAGCGATAATGACCCATACTAGAAAACACCAGGGAGCATAAAGTTGTCTTGATTTTGCCAGCCAAGTTGAGCCGCCCTCTTTCCTTTGTAGCGAAAGGCATGTGAAGGGTTTTATCTGATAAGTAAATTTACTTTGAATTCATCATTTCAACAACAAAAATATGGGAACCTCTATCCTTATCACTAGAAGGCTCATATGATATTGGAAGCGCCCACGATTTCTTGCAAGTATATCATGGAGGCACTGAAGAACGACTTGACCTTTATTCATCGCGAGACTGCTTAACTTGTAATTTTCCGCTAATCTTCGATAAGGCAGGCTCTTCAATACATGATTTATCCGCGTCCTTGCGCTGACAGACCGGAAGAAATACTAGGACAGGAAGTCCTATGACAAAAGATATTAAACAAATAAGTGCCGATCACGCCATTATATTTTGATATCTTTTGCTTGACGCCTTCAATACCTAGCAACTTCCAACGGAAGAAGGCCGCTGCCAAACAATGGTCGTCAACAGCAAAGCTCCAGCCCCTTAGTTAAGAAAGAGCTTCTCTACCAATTTGTACCGTGCTGCTTCTAATTTATTTCTCAAATTTGGGGAACAACAGTCTCTTGCCCACCCCGAAAGGCGCCTGCAATATAGATGAATATTTGCTGACAAGCCTTCCATGCTAGAAATACGCTCTGGAGAGGACCCTCCATGTATGTGGTCGTCGAATAAAAATGACACCATCTGGAGGACTCAAAGTTGGTACGGGTATCTTCTAGCTGTGCTTATGTCCCACCTCCACCAAGAAACAAAAATACTAAATATTAAAGAATTATTATATTAAGCAGGCACAGGAAGGAGAGAGCGCGCTTCCCAAGAAGACTAGTGCCAATCTCACCTATCCGAATACGCTCCCTGTATGTGGTGTGTTCCATCATGACATCAATCATCATTTTAACTATATAGTTAACGACAACACCAGAAAGATTAACTATTTTGTGTACCATGGCTATATATATACAACCACAGCTTTAATAGCTCACAAATTTAATAAGCAAATAAACATTTATCAGTTTTTCAATTACTTTTGCAATTCCTTTAAGGAATGGGAAATTTGAAATTACATTTGGGATTCCTTGTAATGTAATTGGAAAATTTTCAATTACATTTTCAATTACTTTCGAAAGTATTTGAGAAGAAATTACATTTGCGCAAAGTACTTTTTTTCAATTCCAAAAAGAAATTTTTTTGTACTTGAGCCTCAAAATGAGGAAATTACATTTGGTATTTTTTTTTTTTGAGGAATTGAAATGTAATGAATTCCTTTTGTGTGGGGCAAAGGAATTGATTACTTTTCCCATTACATGTAATTGGGAATTGAGAGTAATTTAATTCCTAAAGTAATGATTACTACCCAGCTCTGTTGAGTATAGACTTCTAATTATGCCGCACCAAAATTAGGGAAACATAATTCATTTTTTATTTGCTTTCTCTCATACCAACATTTCAAACTTACGATCACTGAGATTTTGCCTTGTCATCGATTCGCAATTACAAAAATAGTACTCGCATAAATATTGCATTTCAATAACTCCCATTTAGTAACATAAGTTCAATTTTACAAACAAACCCTTAAATTATGCACGCTTACATATCGTCGGCTTTCTAAATTTTTTAAAAATAATCGAAAATAATCAAAAATAATCCTTGAAAGTAGTCAATTATTTGCATACCCAGCGTACTAGTACAAGGGTATTATAATTTTGTCCACATAACGGTACTAAATAATAGAGTTAGATATAGAGTTCCAGGTATGAAAGTTCTTAGGTTGAAAAGAGGAATTGATTAAGGCATGTCCGTCCGTGTA
The DNA here is from genome assembly GCA_951509765.1 of Sphenella marginata. NCBI lineage: Eukaryota > Metazoa > Arthropoda > Insecta > Diptera > Tephritidae > Sphenella > Sphenella marginata. The sequence goes on along the minus strand of OX608082.1, from coordinate 31,847,986 downwards.
CACGATAACTTGAGTAAAAATTTAGATATTTGCATGAAATTTGTTATACAGGTTACTTCTTGGCCAAGGTAGGTTGCTATTGAAAATGGACGAATTCGGATGATAACCGCGCTTAATTTTACGATATCGAAAATTTCGAAAATCACATAAATTAACTTAAGTTGAGTATCACTTGAGATATTCGCATGACATTTGGTACACCGGTTACTTTCTGGCCAAGGCGGGTTGGTGTTTAAAATGGGCGAAATCGGATGATAACCACGCCCCCTTTTTTGATATAGAAAATTTCAAATATGATTCTAGGCCTATATCATTGCCAAGTCATGGTATTTGAATCTCGTTCTGAAAACTAACGCTGGGTATTTAATGTTCGGTTCACCCGAACTTAGACTTCCTTACTTGTTTTGATTGCTTTTGATTATTTTTGACTATTTTCTCGTAATCCTAACCTAATTATTAGTTGATTATCAGTAATAATAATTAATTAATAATCAGGAATTGTTAAAAAGAGAATTATGTAATCAATACCATTCCTTTTAAAATTTAATCTAATATATTACTAATCGTAATCCTGATAAAAACCTTATGTTTTTGGCATATGTATGAGCTGCCCACCCATAATTATTAGCATCTTAATATAAATGCGCAGTTAAAATTTATGTACATCTAAAGAAGAAATACTTCTTAACTAAAGGTCATACTCAACATTTGGTGATCTTTGGGTTGTGTCTCCACTTATCTGAGTGTTTATGCTGTTCATGGAGCTATTGCGGTGGCATGACTAGCGAAGGTGAGGCCGTTTTCAAACGTCACGCCCAAGATTTAAGAGTAGGTAGAGGTACTCCATCTACGTGGACGTTTGCCTCATCTGCAGAGTCGCCGTTGATTTAGTCGGAGATAGGGTCAGATTTCGTTTGGTGACGAAGCAGGAAAGGTCTCGGAGGTAGTTGTTACGTCTAATACAAAGTTCGTCTGTAGAAGGTCCTTTACCCGACGCTATTATCGTGCAATCTTTGGCGTAAGAAACGACGGTGACTCCCTCTGAAGGGGGAGGAATACTCGAAATATAGAAATTAAACAGAAGGGGGGAAAGAACACCACCTTGCGGAACCCCTGGTTTTATTGTTCGTGGTATAGGTTTCTTGCTTCTAAATTTTACCGACGCTTGCCGACCGTTGAAGTAGGTGGCGGTCCACCTCTTTAGACAAGCAGGGAGCGGTGTCCCTTCCAGATCTCTGAAGAAGGTGGCGTGGTTGACCGTGTTTAAGGCTTTTGACACGGCCAGCGCCAAGAAGACCGCCCTATGGTTTGGGGGACGTTGATTCAAACCATAATTAATTTTACCATGTTGATGGGAGTAGGGTGGTCTCTCAGGTTTTAGGAGGGTGTCTACATTCGCCTGTTTCCAGATCTCTGGAATGAAAAATGTAGTCAGATGTTAAATAGAGCCGCAAATTACCTATGTCCCTCGTGGCCGAGATGTTTCATCATCTTCATGGCAACTTGAGATCTTTGATTCTGGGAACTGCGGGATTGATGAGCCTCACTTGGCCACGTTCTCTTGGCATTGCCGCTGCTTCTTCAGGGAAATTCCGATGAATTTCCGGGATTCTTCCGGCAGGGATGAACCGACCGATGACCTTGCGAAATTCTCTTTCGCCTTTGCTTACGTCTGTAGGTGTGGGTAAGGCAGCGAAGGGGCTCTCAGTAAAGTCCGTGAAGCGGTCCCAGTCCGCTTTGCCAAAGTTGATGTAAGTTCGTTTTTCGGTCGTTATGAAGTCAGAGGGTCGTTCGATGTAGAGTAGGATGGGCAGGTCCCCAGTTGACGTGGTTAAGCCCGCGCTCGAAATGGAGATGTCTGGCGAACTGTGGCAGTTGCCTGCCACCCTGAGGGGGGCATATCCATATAATGTACAGAATGCTGAGCTGTCTGTTTGTCCCTCTGCTATCTGCTGGTAAGTTGGAGTGCCAGAGATCGTGGTATGCGTTGAAGTCGCCTAGGATTATGTGGTTCTCACATAATATTGGAATTGCAATTTCGGGGACAACACGTGACCAGGGCTGCCACTAAAAAAATTTTTTTGTAACCAACTTTTTTAAAAAAGTAACTAAATTAATAAAACTTGTGTTTCCACTAAGCATTGTTCAAACAATGTTATAAATATGTAGGTACTTACTTATCCATAGTTATCAAATTCACATTTGAATTTTTTTGCAATCAAGAACTGGCGTTGTCAAAATTAAATGTATGTATTATGAAGAGTCAGTGATGGAAAAATTAAACAATGCGATTCATCTTGTAATTACAATTATTATCGATATCATCACATAACATAGAGCCTACACCATCACATTTTAATGTTGTCGAAAAAACAGTGTGAAAGTAAGAAAATGCACGTAACCAAATAAAAAATTGGTAGCCATTTTGGTGAAAAGTAACCAAAAACGGCAGCCCTGCAGGTGACAGTCTTTTCGATGTACATTGTACTTATCGCAAGTTCGTAAGTCCAAGCTTGCGTTCAGTTTGGTCTCCTGAATAGCAGCCAGTTTAATATTGTTCGACTTGATGAAGTCCGTTATCTTCGCTTTCTTTCCAGCTAACCCATTGCAGTTCAGCGGTGTAATTTTGAAGTCTGTCGGGAGGGAGGATGCCTTGGCCGATGTTGTTTGGCGTAGAAGGTGGGGGAATACTGCAACAGGGGCTGCTATAAACGCATCCGTCCAGAGGTTTCTGTTTGCGAACCCATAGCACATAAGGGAGCGCTGGAGCGACGTATACCTCGGGACGCCCTTAGGCGTGAACATGGTGCCTCGAAAGTACTAAAGAAAGTACGGGGTCAGGGGATGGCAGGGTTAAGCCCTGAGCATCCGGATCTATGAACCCAACTCTTACACGTGACGCATTGAACAGAATACGAACATTTAAAATAAATTTTCTTCTAGCAGACGCAGCAGATCCAGTCTCTTGATCTTAGGTTGGATTCGATACCAGCCCGTAACAAGAGAGAGTGAAGTAACCCTGCTGCAAGGGATTTCTCTGAGGATGGCAATTTTAGGTTGGGACTAGACGGATTGGACAGGGTTACACGGAAATAACAGCCCTTGGGCGGGTGTGAAAACCCGGGTCGATCCGGTACAAAGAACCGACTGTTGTAGGAACGTTCTTAGCTTCATATTAATAGTCAAACTTGAAGAAATAAATGGAAGAAAGGAGCGGTAGCATTTTTGGAATTTCGGTACTTTGTAATCCTAATGATTACTAATCGGATTAGAAACTTTTTTGTTTAATCCTAATTGATTAATTAAGATTATTTGGCTATTCTAATCGAGTACTCTTTGATTAGATTAGCACTAATCAAAAATCTAATCACGATTAGTGACGATTGGCATATCTAATCAAAACTAATCAAAAAAAACGATTAGAGTTCGTGACTAGTTTTGATAGTTTGATTATGAAAGGTTTAACCCGTAATTTACCTGAGGTAAATACGGCATTAGCGGCAGCTGTATTGACACCAAATGGGAAAATGAAATGGTTGCCTGTTATCCAAAAAACTTCGCCTGACCGTACTCAGGAGCAGATCGGTAAAATGGTGATTGAAGTAATAAGCATTTTCTTCCAAAAAGATTCCAATGTTCTGAAAGGGTCGTTCCTCAGTTGGACTATAAAAGCTCTTATTATGATTTCAATAAAGGTAGTTTTTATCAATATTTTATGATTTTTCAAACTACATAACTATTATTTTGGTTCCAAAAGATGATGAGGAGGCGTTAAATCCCAGAACACCAATTTTACCAAACGCTTTCAAAGAAGTGGTTAGCCTTTTAATTTTTATACTTTAACTAGTATTTAGTTTTTATGTTTACAATGAAATTTTGTATGAAAGTTATTTAAGTTTGTTACTTTATGAATTAAATGAAAAAAAAAAGAAATATTTCAAAACAGTTGATCTAATCAAATTTAATCAAAACTAATCGAGAAATTTAATTGATTTTTTGATTAGATATGGCAATCGTCGCTAATCGCCATTAGATTTTTGATTAGCTCTAATCTAATCAATTAGTAATCAAAATATAAAGAATAAAAAAATCCTACGATTAGATAACTTGATTTTTCTAATCGTAATGATTTCTAATTCTAATCAAAGTTCCCCATCTATGCTTTGTACCAATAAGTATTGCTTAGCCTTTGTTTTCTGAAAAGGACTAATTCATTTAATTGAGACCTTGATTTTTAAAAAGGTGTACTCTTCAAATATTCACATCTTCCTTTACATTGGTATATAATATATACAAACACATGTACATATGTATAAGACAATTCGCTAACTTAAATAGTAATGGATACAATTTAAATTAAAGTTTTTGTAGAAGTAGAATTTAATCAAATTAAGAAAAATAGTGAAGCCGGCTAGATTTTTAAATAAATAAAAATATGTGTTGACCTTTACCTTTTTCAGTAGAATAAATAATGCCTATTCCGGTATCCGACGGATGCTAATCGCGGGGAGTGCGGATCGATTCGTGAAGAAACAGTTGCGGATTTAAGTTTAAAAACTTATAAAAAAAATTTCTATCGATTTCCTTTAAATCTACTAGCCAAGTTAACATAAAAAATATAAGAAAATATCCTTGCAATGTCCTTTTTTTAGTTTTTAAAATCCGCAAATATTTTATAGCGAATCGATTCGCACTCCCTTCGCAAATCATCCGTCGGATACCGTAATAGGCATGAATAGGTTTAATGCAAAGCGCGTCAGCACTTTGTAACATATCAACATATTTAGAATTTGTAAATTTTGAGTAATAATTAGGTATATATTGATTCATTTCAGCCACCGACGGAGTACAAATTCCCGCCGGCAATCAGCGTTCAACGCCTCGCTCCCCAAGTTCAGCGGCAGTTGCGCGAAACACAAGAACTGATAAAAGACTCATGCCCACAATTGTTCGCAGCAGGTTATGGCGGAAGTCCCGGACCACCGATACGAAACCAAGCCAAAAATCCAAACCGAAGACCCACCCTGGAGACCCAATTCTCACAGGAAAGCTCGTGATATCTATACAATTAAAAGAACCCAGCGCCAAACAAAAAAAAAAAATAGTATAGACGTTTGCTGCAGGTGTTTAGCCCTGCATTCAGTGCCCCCATAATTAAAAATAAAGGTAGTTGAACATTCACGCAAATGACGACGTATGTACATAGTATGTATGTATATGTATATACATACATATACAGCAAACAGCAGCGCAAACAAACAAATGGTTCTCATTTTTCATTTCGGCGTACTTATCCTATTCGCAGCCAAAATTGCATACAAAAAAAGTTAGGAACAAATATGACATAAAATTGAGTTAAATATATGTACTTGTAGCATATACATACATACATAAGGGAAAAATATGGAAATCACTAAGAAAACGTAAAATTATAAAAAAAAAAATAAAGCGACCAAATAAGTATATTAGAACAACTAAAGTAAAGAATGTATGCTGAAGAAAACCATTAAGTAAAGTAATTTAAAAAGATGTATTGAATTTATGTATTGTATTGTACTGTAGCATTATTTTAGTACATTTTTATTTGATGTAAAATAGTTTTTCTTATAATAAAACTGATTATGTTTAGAGCAAACAAACAAACAACACACACAAAATAACTAAATATGCTTTTTTACTTCTTGTAGGAGACTGTGTAGTTCGCGAACGAACTATCTTAATTGAATGCGGTAAAATCAATGACTTTTGGATACAGTTAAATATACTCGTACTTCAAACATAACTTTGTCTGCCTGGTCAAAATCAACCTATTTTAGCAACCAATTTACGAACGGAATAAAGCTAACTAAAGGTTAAGGGTAGTGTTACCGAGGCGGGTTAAGGATTTTGGGAAGGAGACCAAATTTTTAACTGAAATTTCGAAGACATCTTTTATACACAATTCCTGAAAACCACCCCGTAGGTCCGCCCCTCCCTTCAACCATCTCTCGACACTGACAAACAATATCACGAAGCCGATATATTATTTGATAATAAACTTTCGAGAGATACACCCCCGAGAGATTAAGCCCAAGGTTCTCTTCCAATTGATTGTAGATACTACTGTAAAAAGATTAGAAAACAGGTCTCAAATGTTTGGAACTACTACTCATTAACGCTGACGATGGTAAGGTCCGGCGAATTAAAAAAAATTAACGCGACTGTTGTGGTGTCCCCGTTCACCGTGCAAAAAGTCGAATCGTCAGTTTTACAGAACATGGAAGTCCAACTCTCTTCCCCCAAGAAGAATGCTGAAGCCTGGACAGATATGTATATAGCACAGTACGAGTCAGCACCACCAAGGGGTGCCTGCAAGATGAAATGCTCTCACCCCTCCTGTGGAGCTTAGTAGTAGATGAAATGCAAATGCTTTCTACCAACGGTATGCGAAGTCAAGGCTGTGCAGTTGACATCGTTATAATTGCCTGACAAAGAAATGATGGGTAAGGGTTGGGCTGCATATAAAACCCCCCTTTCGAGAAAGAGCTCTACCAGCATTAGGAACAATAACCCTTCATGGCACGTCTTTAGAATATGTGGCTGAAGTAAAATACTTAGGAGCCACTTTTGTTTCTATGGAGCTAAGATGGATTATAGTCAAACCCATTATTACGCACATGGAGGCTACATTTGATCTACACGTGGCAATAGAGGAGTCGACCAGGAGAACTCTTTTAAATATCGCCAATGAGGGTTCAGGCAAAAAAACATTTATGTCGTCCAGCAATATGGCGAAACCGAGAAAAACGATCCCAATATCTCAGCTACAAAGGGACGACATTGTCAAACGAATTATCCTCAAAACAAGATAACTTTTGCAGAAATAAATCTTATACCATATTGTAACCTAGAAAGACGTGTTGTTCACATGGGTTCCAGGACACTCTGAAATCAAGTGAAACTAGTGGGCCTGAACAAATGATAACAGTGAGTCCTCACACAATTAATGCTTTAGAAGGACTATTGGCGCAATATGCCGGGCATGCGGAAATCGAAATTACTTCTGGTGGAGACAATACCTCCCGTTGCCCAGTGGTAATATGTAGGCCTAGAGGGTAGTTTTCTTCCCCTTCCCCAACGTGGGTAACCGAGGTTATGAAAAGCCCAAGGACTTTCGTCGTTTGTTTCAAAAGTCTTCAAAAGACTTTTGGACGTTAATTTTCGAAATAAATTGGATAATTCAGGCTGCCAACAGCTAAGCTTGTATGTACATTAAGGCGCCTCACGCTCCATACAAAAAAAAAATGGGCACCGTGTTTCCATCGGAGTTATAAACTTCAATGTATTCTAAGACCTTGGTCAAAATATTTCGAAAAAATATTAAGATTTACCGGAGCTAAACCGCGTTAAAAAAACGCTACAAATATCCTTTCTTATGTATAAAATTAGTATGAAGAAATATTTTTTAATAAAAAGCACCTGAGATGATGAATTAGCTTTAGTAAAAAAGGTAAGCATAAAAAAGTTTGAAAATTTTATCAACGCAATCCAAATATTGAGATGTATGATGCTGTTTTTGGTCATATTTCGAGAGGTAGGTTTGTGGAAAACTTTAATAACTCAGCGAATTATTGACGTATTTGGACGATTAGGATATCATTTGAAAGGTATTTTCGAGACGTTGTCATTTCTGTCAAAATTTAGCCCTTTTTGGTCCAATTTTACACATTGCGAATATTAGCACACAGGTACCTATACAATAATCGTATTGATAAAATTTGTAAACTTTTTTATGCTTAACTTTTGCTCTCCATCATCTCATATGCTTTTTATTAAAAACTATTTTTTTCATACTCCTTTTATACATAAAAAAGATAGTTCTGGCGTTTTTTTAACGCGGTTTAGCTCCGGCAAATCTTAATATTTTTTCGAAATATTTTGACCTAGGTCTTAGAATACATTGAAGTTTATAACTTTATAAATATTTTGAAGCCTTTGAGTCCAGCCTGTAGTATATTATGCATGTATGTACGTAATACTTACACCCCTACTTGTCCCATCTAGTTAAGCACATCTTGCGTAATCTCCGCCTGTTACAAACCTTTTCGCTTCGTCTATCGCATTTTCCATATGCTGCAGTCTTTGCTCGCATACCCCAGGTCCACTTACTTGTGGTATACGTATATGCGCTTCAACATTTTATTTTATAGTTTGCTGTTTTTATTCAAGTACCCTGGTGCGGTACGAGATCCAGACCACTAATAATTTTTCTGTAGCGAAAATTATTGTTTTATTTTAATAATTTTTATTAATATTATAAGTTGTTTGTTAAATTGAAGAGGAAAAGTTTAGAGACAACCGCCTTAGCTTAACGCCCATGGGCTTTATTTCCTTTTGCTGATGGGTGTTATTTCCTTTTTCGAAGAGAAATAAAGCCCACGGACGTTAAAAACGAATTAAAACAAGCTGATTCAAGAATTAAGTATATGGTTTTCTTTATTTCATTAAATTTTAAATGCAGAATGCCGCAACCTCTAGAATTAAAAATTATTCCCTTTATGTTATCTTTATTGCCAAATCAGAAATGTGTTCTGCATAAAAATTCCATAATTAAATTGCATAAAAATTCCGCCCATAGCATGTTGCCACCGTTCAGGGCAACCACCCGGAGCTGGCATGGCGTAGCCTACTTGCAGTCAGAGCTGATGTAAACAGTAAACAAATTGCCTTAAATTCATACAATTGCTTCTTTGAACAAATTTGTATTCAATTTAAATTTTCTAACAATAAGTCGGTATTTGTAATTTTATCATACATTCCACCAGCTAGTGATATTGAAGTTTATCAAATGCACCTAGATAATGTTTTGTATGTCTTCGAAAACCTGAAAAATGAGGATGACCAAATCATTCTTCTTGGAGATTTTAATTTGGGTAATATTTCATGGTCACATTACAGTAGTAACTTAGTTCCAACCAACGTTAAGACAGATATCGATATTTTACTGTGCAATGTATTATTCAACAACATTTTGAATGATAATGGACGCATTTTAGATCTCGTCTTTGCGTTCAATGACTTAAATGTTTCTTGCTCGGAATGCTTATCGCCCTTATCTGTTAATAGTTTACACCACAAGGCTCTAGTTATTACCTTCAGATGTTATAACTTCGCTCCAATTAGTGCTGCTACGGATGTGGTTTATGATTATGGCAAAGCAGACAACTACGCTATTTGTGAATTCCCAAATTCAGTTGATTGGTCAATTTTGTACACATTCGATGATCCACTTGATTCATATGAACTATTTCGCAGTAAATTGTTATATTGTGTTTCAAATTACGTTCCATCAAAAAAGCCTGCGCAATAAGCCTCCGTGGTTTAACAAAAGGTTAAGACATTTAAAAAATTTGAAAAGCAAAGCATATAAGAAATTCAAGGTGTCGAATACTATGGAAGATAATTTACGTCTAACCAAGCTAAAAAAAGACTACGACTGTCTTCATAATTTTTTATATAATAGATACATCTCTAATGTTGAACATGATCTACAATGCAACCCAAGGAACTTTTGGGTTTTCATCAAAAATAAACGTAAAACTAATGGTTTTCCAACATGCCTAGAGTTTGACGGAGAGTTGTCGGAAAACACCTTGCAAACCTGCAATCTATTTGCAAAGTTTTTTCAAGGGGTGTATGATAACAGTAGTTGGATCCCTGATAGTAGCTCCACATTTTTTAACCAAATTTGTATTTCTAATACAATTACAAACATTGATATAACCCCTGATGAGGTCTCACTAGCATTATCAAATATAACGTCTAGCTCCAGTATCGACCTAGAAGGATTTGCTCCAGTATTTTTGAAAATGTTTTCAGAGTCTATCTCTTTTCCATTGTCGTTGCTATTCAATTATTGCCTTAAGAAGAGTGTTTTCTTGGACTGCTGGAAACTTTGTGCAATCTCTCCAATATTCAAGTCAGGTGATCGTAGCAAAATTACAAACTATAGACCTATAGTCAAGCAATGTACATTTGCCAAAATATTTGATAATATCCTAAATATTAAACTTTTTAATCACTTTAGAGATCGATTCAGCTATGTACAGCATGGGTTTCTACCAGGGAGAACCACATGTACCAATCTTTTAACTATGACAAATCACATTATTAAGGCTTTTGAGCAGAAATATCAAATGGACATCATTTATACTGACTTTTCTAAAGCTTTCGACAAAGTCCACCACTCTGTCTTACTACGCAAGCTCTCGCAATATGGAATCGCAGTAACACTTTTGAAGTTTCTGGAGAGTTATTTGGTGAACCGCAAGCTCTTAGTGAACATTGGGCCGACAAAATCGGACTGCGTCGTGAATGCATGGTCAGGGATACCGCAGGGCACTCACTGCGGACCGCTTTTGTTTATATTGTTTATAAATGACTTACCCCAGCATTTTAAGTTTGCGAAATGTATCATGTTTGCTGATGATGTCAAAGTGTTTATGCCTATATGTAATCTAAGTGACTGCCGTAATTTACAATCCGACCTTGTCATATTCCAGCAGTGGTGTACCGCTAATAATTTGTTTCTTAACACAGGAAAATGTCATGTGGTTTCTTACTCCAGAGCTCTTAGTCCTATTGAGTTTGACTATTCAATTGACAATGCCAATTTGAGTCGTTTGGAGGAAATCAAAGATCTTGGGGTCATTTTCGATAAGAAGCTAACTTTTAACAAGCATGTTGATGTTGTACTTGCTAAAGCACTTTCCATGATGGGATTCATAAGAAGAAATTCAAAAGAGTTCAAAGACCCTTACACTCTGAGGTCGCTTTACATTTCTCTAGTAAGGAGCCACCTGGACTATTGTTGTCTTGTGTGGAATCCATACTATTTGTCCCACCGTAGAAAAATTTAAAGGGTTCAAAGAACCTTTACAAGATTTACTATATTCAAATTGAACTGGCCATGTGGTGTGCCAGACTATGACAGTAGGAGGAAACTCCTCGGCTTACAATCCTTAGAAGACCGTAGAATTTACTTTGCACTAATATTTGTCTACAACTTAGTTAACCATAGGGTTGATTGCGATGAACTACGTAGTTTGATTAATTTTAACAGCTCGTCGCGCGAGTTAAGACACCATCGATTGCTTGTCGAAACGTCCCATAGAACTAATTATGGCTTTAATGAACCAATTGCACGAAGCATACGCTTATGTAATATTTATGCGCATGTGATAGACTTCAATGCCGCTATATCCAGATTTAAATCAAATATTTTCACCGTTATAAATTAGTAATTATGTACATGTAATAGTCTGTAAGGTTAACCTGTAGACTGAATCAATAAATAAATCAAATCAAATCAAATAAGCGCGGCCGAAGGCCGCCAACGCAGAAAGGTGTACTACTCAGAAGGAATTAGCATGGTGTAGTTCAGGGTTGTATTACATGATTTCTATATACAGCAGCACGAAACAATATCAACACGGCACAAGCAGGGACGCGGGCAGACCTTACACGTAAGTCTCACTTCCCTGCAACAAATCATGTCTCACTAATCTCTAAAGAGAGCGATCCGGGATCAATTCTTTTAGTCTACAGTTAGCTATAATTCAAATTGTGTAGAATGCAAATAAATTTTAGTTTTTGTAGCTTACTTATAGGGAAAATACCCATGTGGGTGGAAAGTGGATTAGTCGGGTATAAATGGGTACAATTGGTCTCTTAGAACATGCGCAAACAAATGTGAACAGTCCAGCCCATACAAAGTGATCAGAAAAGGTATTAGTCGCATCCTCCCTGATTCTTCCCCGGCTGATCCTATAGTAATCGCATTTTTTCCAGGGTATCACCTCAGATATGCAAAAAGGCAAATGTGATTACACTTACGCAAACAAGCAGCAACGCATACGTTTTCTGGACAACCTTTACCAAGCCCAAAAATGTTAACCTATTAAAAACTAATGCAAATATAAAGTTGGTGTTAACTGCAAAATTTAAAACCTGGGCCCGAATCGTTACAGACGTGAACGAGCAACTCGCTACGTAAAAATGTCAATATCGGATTAATACAGCCAAACTTACAAATTTATCGAAATTTCGGATGATAACAAACGTGAATGAGTAGATGAACGTACTCGTTCATTCGAATTGCCGCTCGTTTACAAACTGTCGATCGAATAGAAGCAAATATTTGAAAATGAGTGCTTATTAAGTTTATATTTGTATATATTTATTATTTTAACAATAATTTTGATAAAGGGCAAACTATAAATAACATAATTTAACGCAAAAGCGCATAATTGTGAAATTTATTAGCGAACATCCCGATTTGGCCAACACTTTGATACCAAACTATGAGTAAGAAAAAACGGCTGCCAAACAATTTTGGAAGGAGCTTTGAGGCATCCAATAACTGAATATGACAAAATATTAAATAGCACCCAAACACTTGTGCTAATTTAAATCAACCTCGAAGAATTCTACGTTTCGAAAGTACAAACTCCGGACACAATTCTTTCTCAGATTTGCTCTGACACATTTCAATCAAATAATCACTGCCAATAGCGTGTTGTTCTCCGCCACTCGCAAGGGTTGAACAAGTTGTAGTTTTTTGCAGGACTGAAGGAACCGACTTGTTGTCATGACACATAAGATATAAGATTAATTTTAGTGAGGACATAATTGGACACCTCTTGTTCAACCCACATCGTTTAATAAAGCTGCAAAATATATGCATATGCCGCACTTACGCATTATTTAAAAGCTGCAGGGGGTCACTTTGGTCTTTAAGGTGTTTGCGCACCTCGCTTTGTTGTTGTTAGCAGTGCTTCGCCCTGCCCAAAGGGCCAGTACACCCCTAGTTGTCATCGGGCTCTTCTAACGGAAGTCCAGGGAAACGCGCTGTTTCAACAGGGTTGGACCAAAGTGATAGGGGAGTTAGAAGAGTATGTTCCGAAGAACACGAAAAGAGATGTTTCGTGTCATGGGGGACCATACCGCATGCAGGGCATGTGTTCGGTATGGTGGGGTTCAGTCTGGACAGATAGGAGTTCAGCCTATTGCAATATCCAGACCGAAGTTGTGCCAGCATGACTAGTCTCCCTCGGAAGGGCACGTACTTCCTCAGCAAGAACGGGTGGTTGGGCACCAATAACGGGGTTCACAGGCCGGGATCTGAGGCATCTGTCCACCGACTCAGTGTGGAGGTCTTTTAGGGCCCGCCTATGGTCCCGCAGATCAAACGGCAACGAGATGTGATGCCGGATCTCATCATAATGCTTTCGGAGATGTTTCCTTATGTCTCTGGGGGGCGGAGTTTCATCCAATAGCTGTCGATTTGGATGACTGGGTCTATGACAGTTCAAAAGGAACTGCCTACTTAAAAGTTCCGCATGCTCGCGAACGTTGAGCATTTTAGCCTCCTGGTGAAGGTGAGACTCAGGAGACAAAGGCAAACAGCCCGTCGCGGTTCTGATTGTGGTGTTTTGGCAGACCTGCAATTTCCTCCAGTTGGTGTCGTGAAGGTTAGGCGTCCATATGGGCGCAGCATAATCAATAACCGGTCGGCCAATAGCCTTATAGGTGGCCAGCAAGGTTTCTTTGTCTTTGTCCCAAGTACTGCCGGCCAGTGACTTGAGGATCTTGTTGCGGCTTTGTACCTTTGAAGCTATTGCGGTGGCATGATTAGCGAAGGTGAGGCTATTGTCGAATGTAACCCCTAGAATTTTGGGGGGGTTGACTGTAGGTAGTGGAACACCATCTACGTGGACATTCAACTCCTGCCCCATCTGCGCATTCCATGTAGTAAATAATGTCGCTGAAGATTTAGTCGGGGACAGTGTCAGATTCCGCTCTGTGAAGAAGCTGGAAAGATCGCGCAGGTAGTGGTTAACGCACCTCGCTTTCGTCGTTTTCACTTTCATTAGAGCTTAAATAAGACATAAAATTAGGTTCCGTTGTCTCTTCGCACCAATTTTTTATTTTGACAACCTTCTTTTGACGTTTAAACCCCTATTGTAACCTTGAAAACTGAAGAAGGAGAAAACAATCTATAGCGAAACTGACAATTATGATTCGTTCACTTTCTTCTGTAATAATCCGATACTAGCTGTGTTCGGTGGCCAAAAATGTTATAAAATTTTTGCTGTGAAAGTAGCTGTGTTCGGTGGCAAAACTTGCAAAAAGTTTAAGTAAAGAGAGAATGACGTAAAACTCTCTCGAAACGCAAAAAGTAAAAGTTCGTGACCGAATAGGAGTCAGTAGAAACTTGCAGCAAAAACAGCTGTTGCCATTTTGATTGATTGGTACTGTAAAAGTGTTCGGTGGCGCAAAACACTTGCAGCGAGAGAGCGCATTTTGACATTTCATTGACAGAGAGAGGTGCAAGTTTTTACTGAGGATTTTTGGCTCCGTAAAAGTTGCAAGTGAAAACAGCTGATCGTGACAAGGGAAAGCAACAACAAAAATTTAAAAACTTGAATTTTCAACCAATCAAAATGGCAACAGCTGTTTTTGCTGCAAGTTTGTACTGACTCCTGTTCGGTCACAAACTTTTACTTTTTGCGTTTCGAGAGAGTTTTACGTCATTCTCTCTTTACTTACACTTTTTGCAAGTTTTGCCACCGAATACAGCTATTATTCACTCGCTCTTCGACTGACGTATTTTTGATCGTACGATAGTGCACTCGTTCACGTCTGTCACGATTCGGGCCCTGGCATAGAATGTGGAGCACATCCTTAATATGCGACGCAATCGCAAGGAAATTAGATGGCCAGAACACAATTATATACAAACCCTAAAGCGAAGATCGGCTGGGAGACTTGTTGTGAAGGGACGAGGGCACAATAGGCCTGTTGGTCGCACTGCCAACCTGAACTATTCAGCCTTATTATGGTGGGCGTCGTCAGCAAACGTTGTCGACGATCATGGTTATTTTCTTGGGAGTTATCGACAACAATTGACAGCTTTCGACTCGTGTTGGGTATTCACTTAGACGACGCCATTAGTTATGGATAACGCCTAAGGTATTTGTCATAATTGATCGTCGACAACGTTTGCCGCCTGTAAAATAAATAACAATTTAAACATATGTTTTACTATATTTTTGATTATTTATTAGTTATTGTTTTTTGTTTAGTTAAATTTCATACCATTGTAAGTAAACGTGCAAATTTGCGGATTCACTTTCCATGCTCCGACACATTTTTTGTTTATATATCATTGTTCCATGTGTCCGCATACAAAGGTGAATCTGACTTATATGAGAAAAAATGAGTTGATCAAATTTTATGGTGTAAGAATATTGTACCAAATGCGAAGAAAAATTTTGACAACTGAACATGATACATGATGACGCATTTTTGCTATCATTATACTACGTATTCTTTATACTTTTTCGCGTATAAATATTTTTTTTTCATTTAAATCAGCTGCAAAAGCAAATTTTGACAGAGCGAAAGGATTTTCTGACATTTATCGACGTGAATATGAAAGTCAGAATTTGCCCTAGCCAACTACGTACATACATACATACATATTGTATGTATGTGCTCAAATATACGTATGTATGTATTCGGCATTGCTAATCATACTACTTCAAATGAATTATTAACACGTTTTTAAACAGTAAAATATAATTTAACGATAAATATAGGAAATACAATGGCAGAGTTGTAAAAATTTGATCTCAAGGGCTAAATTGTGACGTTTATATTTATAGCAATAAATATCAGAACTTACTTATTTGGCACAGGGCCTCAAACTTAAAAAATGCAGCTCACTTCAAACATATTTTATTATTATTATTATAAGTATTATTTGTTTGATGAACGTTAAAATAAGTATCAAATCAAAAATATAGGACATTTTTCGAAATGCCGTACTGCAGAAAACAGACTTCTCTTGTTTCTAAAATAACAAAGATTGATCGTTCTAACATTCACAACTAAATGTGCAAACAAAATACCTTTATAATTAATCGTTTAGGAATACGATTTGAGAATTAGGTGATTTTTCGAACACGAAAGATGCTATATAATAGTTAAATACCTGTGGTGCATGTATGTGAAATTTAACATCCCATTTTATCCGCGTAGGTAATGTTTTAGAAACAAAAAGTTATTATAAAAAAAAAAATTTGTTTAGGTTACTCATTAGTGTAAAATGTTTATTTGCTTTCGGTCAGGGCTAAAAATTGATATCAAATTTATTGATAAACCAAAAAAATTTAATTTATCGGTCAACGAAAAAAATTATTGGTTTGTTAGGCATTAAAAATTGTTATCAAAACGAATTTCGTTTGGGGAAATTAAGAAACTTTATTTTTTAATCCATCCCAAAAAGCATATGTGCAATACATACATATGTAGTACATAAGTAGATATGCTAACTAAATAGAAAATACCAAACAAAATTTTGTTGTTATTCTTTTATTTGATTACACAGCCCCACAGAAAAAAAAAGTGGTATGTTCTCGGGAGGAGACAGGTCGACCGACATGGATTTTGGGTCGCTGAACACGAATCCGCAGACAGAATTCAAAAGTTAGCTCTTTTTTTTAGTAACAAGTCACTAGCTCAATCTCGTAGCTTAATATAAAAATTATCAATACCCAACATATATTAAAACGTTATTTGTAACTGAAAGTAACTAATTCTGACCTAAAAACGCTCAAAATCGACCAAAAATATCGTAATTTTTTTTTTTTTTTTTAATTTTTTGTTATTTTCATACAAAACACAAGAGCTAACTTTTGAATTCCTACTACGGATTCGTGTTTAGCGACCCAAAATACATGTGGAATGACCTGTCTCCTCCCGAGAACATACCACTTTTTTTTTCTGTGGGGCTGTGTTATCAACGTAAACATTTTTTCTTTGGTAATTGCCGAAATGATATATTTTTTATAATCAAAAAAAACGAAATTTTTTCGTCAATATCGTTGCGCTGCTTTGCTTCCGACAAGGAAGTTAAGATTTTTGGTAGACAACAACTGCAAAACATTCACCACCGCATCATTATAAAACAAATGTCATTCGAAAACCACACAACTCCCATAAGAACGATTTAACAGAAAGCAAAGAAGAAAAATTTGATTTACAAAAAAGCATGGTTTAGTACATTTTTAGAGTTATTTTTATGACTTGGGTGAACAAATAACACTTAAAGATGCGTTCTACCAAAAATGTTTGAAAAAAATGAGTCTTGTTTTTCAAATCACCGATAAGCAGCATGCTTATCACATCTGAATAGATCTCTTTGGTCAAAGTCTAAATAAGAAATCTCTTTTGTCAAAGCCTAAATAATATTACTGTTCAATTCAATTCATTTTGATATTTCCGGGTACACTTAAAAAACAACTCGCAGTTATACGAAAGGTCGTACAACATACACGCAAATAGCATACATATGGTCTTATCAAATGCCATTTTGCAAACGCTACTTCATTATTTAAAACAAATGGTGATATTGATAGCATTAACTTTATAGTAATCTGTATCTATAACTTTAGTGCGGTACAGGTAACGCAGGAGGGGGATAAGCATACATATTGCCAGACGGCGCCCCATATCCAGAGGGAACGGCATATTGCGCGCCTGCTGAATGATGTTGCGAAGGTGGAGGAGGATGTGAGTAACCACCAGCTGAAGCGGAACCCGAAGCAATCGGAGGCGGGCCCCGGTGGTTTGGTGGTGGTTGATGGTGTGCACCAGCTCCATATGACATACGGGGAGGAGGTTGTTGGTAGCTTGATGGTTGTAGCTGTTGCTGGGGGTTATAACGTGGACGTTTATCAGCACCATCTTGTACAGCACCAGCATAAGGCTTACGTTCATAGCTAGACTGTGGAGGTGCTCCTGAGAAACGTGACGGGGGGCCACTCGGGCGCTGATACATTGAACTTCCATTTGCTGACTGTTGTGGACGTTGCTGGTATGATGGACCACCACCACCTGCCACACTATTATTACCATATGAGCGACTTCCACGCTGTGCATAACCACCGGAGTTTCCGATATGATTGCTACCACGACTTTGATAGCCACCGCGAGAGTTACGTTTATTATTATAGCTCGAAGACGAAGCCATTTCAACAAGTCGCGGATTAATAACCTGAAAATATATTTGTAGAAAATAAAAAGTTAAATACACATCTATTTACAGTGGTTGATTGAAACAATTTGCATATCCATGGTGCAACTACTCAGGTGGACGAAGGGTGACAAATACATAAGTACCCACTTAGATTTTCTATGTTTTTGTTTTTCCCTTTCCTAGCCCTATTGTCAATATCACCCTAAGGCCTTGCCTTCCAACTTTATATTATTCTGCCACAAAAAGGTATACAGAAATATAAGAACAAACTATTTTTTTTTAATTACAGCTCATCCGCATATAAACGCATAACGTTAATTTTTTGTCAGTTTCCCATGTTCATACATTTATATGAGAACAACCTAAATTAATTTCCATTCAAGCAACTATTTAAAACGTGTATTAGTGTATTAGTTATAAATTCCAACTTCCATGTAATATAAAAAGCAACAATTTCTGAACTCAGAAAAACCGCGGAGAGACTTTAATTTTGATTCCTCACATATTTTCGTGTAGGGTTCTGTGCGTCCGAAATCGCTGTTCGTTTATATATGGGTCGCGAACAGTACGTTCGTACGCTTTTGTGGGCCAAAAAACAAAGTAAACATAGGTTTTTGTTTTTTTTTTTGTTTTCTACGTCAAAAGCATTTTGGAAGGTCAATTTTAGGTGCAAGAGGCAGGTTTGTTCGATTTTTAGTTTAGACTGTGGGGGCAATAAACATGTGGTCGCGAACGTACGCAAAATGGAAGTGACTTTTTTGTGCAACTGGAAAAATTCAAAATTCAGCGAAATGGAATGGATTTTTTTAAAACGGTTGATAACATACTGAAGTGGCATAAAGTGACTTTCTTTACGTTTATTTCGCGTTAAAATATCGTCCGTACATTTTTATATATACGCTTAAATAACGGTCGCGAACGTACGATTTTTTCATACACTCTTTTTTCCTATTTTCGGCATAATGTTTTACAAATTATATAAATAGGAACACTTAATTCACAAGTTTAAATCTTATATGTTGTATTTATAAAGAAAGAAGATAGCATAAATTATTAGACTGTACTGCAATTCCGCGGCTCACACCGAAAGGCTCGAAAGTGGCTTGCATAATATAAAGTATACTCACTATAATGTATGGTTGTAAAATTTATGAATAACTTCATTAAAATTATTCAAAACCCTATGATCTATTATTAGAAATGGAAATAAAGTATATTAACAACCTCTTTTTTTCTTGCTTCAGTTTTTGGTAGGCAAAAATATATCAAAATGCAAAACGGTCGCGAACGTACGCAACTTTGAGAATAAAAAAAAAGGTTTGGTAAACCCTTCAAGAGAAGTAGTTTTGTTTTTCAATTAAGTGCACTCAACTGGCTTTAGCAATGTAGTTCTAGACATATCCTTACACTCCTTGAGAAGTGGTAACAAAAAATGTATTTTTTTGGTCGCGAACGTACGATCCAGGAAGAGGTAAAAGTTTCAATAAAAATTTACCGTTAATACAGCGTCGTTCACTCTTCTTTCATTTTGATAGTCTTAATTGATATTCATGGGGGTATTTTGTTGCAAAAAAGGATCGCTAGTATAAGTCGTACATGTGAAAAAATTTAAAAGAAACAGGCCTTTAAAACTGGCTGAAAAGGAAACAAATTTTTTTCCAGGTTTCAGGCCAAATTTTACATAAAAAAATTTAAATTAACTTTCAAACCGTTATTTTTATAAAAATTTGGGTAATTTTGTATAACAGGGTTAAAAAAGAATTTATTTTTATTAACATTTAAAATTTTTGCTCTGGTTGACCATTCTACGGAAATGCTCATATGTATGGCTAAGCTGTCTACTTTTTATTTTTATTTTAGTATGAAAGACGATAAAAGATCAGTAAGCAAATCTGATGTTAAAGAATGCATTGCTTACGGAATAATTACTCTTTTTATTGATACTTAAAGGGGTAAAAACATTAATAATTGTTCAAGAAAAAGAATAATAAACAATTATTCAAAACAATAATTCTTTTATTTCTTTTTAATAGTTGATAAATTCAATTTAAATTGTATCGAAATCATCTTGACTGATTATTTGCATTTTTGGAAAACTTGAATAGAGCAGCTGGATAACATTTTCAAAAAGGAAAAGATATATTTTTGCAAACAATATACATAGTTACAGTAAACAAAACCCTCTACGTTATTGTACAATGAGCAAAGTAAATATTCACCCCTATCCTGCATTTCGACTTAGATCAGTTTGGGAACTTTGGCAGTATGCGTTTCAATTCCGTTCCGTTCAACTTCGAAATTTACTATTCTGCCTACACTTCGATCGTAGCTCCGATTTTCTGAGTTGCAAATTTGTTGGCGATAACTGCTTGTTTTTTTATTTTGCAAAAAATATAAGATGAGCGAAATTTGGCTAATATTTTGAAAATGTAAGTAAAAGTTGTAAAACGCTCGCTATTTTTTGTGTTTGTGCTCTAATGATGTTTGTCATATGTTTTCAGCCGGTGCCGAGTGCTAATACATATGTGTCCAAATACGTCGGGAGGGCTATTAAAAGACGCGTTTCGGTCGCAGGAATGTGAGTCCAATTTCAACATTTTGGAATATATTTGCAAAAAACAGAAAAATTACCTAAGTCAAATCCCAACGGGAGGCGGGGGGTTGTGTGATCCAATAACCCTCGGCCGGTCCAACACCGTCTACGTGATCCCAGTATTTCTGCGTCGAACACACTTTTTTCGCACGCCTTAATCTGTGATTACCAACAACCGCATGAAAATGTGAACTTTGATTGCAAATATCTCGCAAACTACTAAAAATAATTGTTCTCCGGAGGCATATGCTTATTATTGGGACCGATACGCGTCTTTTGATATCCCTCCCGGCATTATTAGCACTTGGCACAGTTGTAAACAATTACTAAAAATTGGATTAGCATTCAAAACCAGGGACGTGGACTTTTATTCCTTTGAAAATAAAAGTCCAAAGAAAAAAGTTATTTCTGGAATTTTATTCTTATCCGGACAAAAATAATCGGACAACTCGGACTTTTATTTTTTCTCGCCAGCAATAAAAAGTCATCTTTGTCCTTTTATTTTTAAAGGACAGAATAAAAGTCCGAACCAAAACAACCAACCCAGAATAGAAGCCCTAACTCTGGCGGAAGTTAAATTTTGAGCCAAGCTTACTTTACATTGAATTAAATTTTATTTTGAAACATTGACATAGTGTCCGGACGCTAGCGCTGCCCGGAGAGTGGTACCTACAGTTACCCTACCTTATCAACATTTTAGTCGAGTTCGTGGTAGAATTATAATGTCAGAAACATAATATCACTAACAGATAACTCTAAGCTGGCTCTAATTTATAGCTATGGTTAGGACTTATTTTCTCTATATTTTTATAGCTTACCTGATTTGCCTCGCGCAGTACTTGTATCAAGTCATTGGCCTTATTGGCATTCGAAGTTGTGAACAGGGTGTATGCCGTTCCCGTATTGTTTGAGCGTCCTGTACGACCAATGCGATGCACGTAGTCCTCCGAATTTGAAGGATAATCGTAATTAATTACAAATTTAACGTCGTCAACATCTATTTTGAATTCGATTTATGGCATTGATTCGTTTGTTGCAAACGTCGAAAATTAAAAATATTTACTTTAGAATTTTGCACAGTGGCAAACAATATACATTTTGGTATATACAAAATTGAACAAAAATTTCCCCAACATTATATGTTAATACATATTATATATTGAATATGATTTAAACAAATTGCTACTTATCGGAGTTTTCCATTTGATTAAGTGGACTCGTACTTTGGCGATTTTTTCTTTACAAGTTTTTTATCTCTATTTTATTACAAAAAAATCTGAATGTTTGGAAACCAAAATGTTATAAAATGCGTAGGCAGTAAGTCATAACGAAGTTGGAAGCTTAATTCATATAATGTGTAAGAGTTTGTACTTAAAAAGCTATTGGGAATTTATAAATTAAAACAGCTCATCTCAAATGATTCCAATTAGAATTAAAAAAAAGTACTTACCGAAATCCAGTACAGGCCTGTATGGACAACTAAGAGAGAAATACCAAAGAGATGAAAAAGAAATTAAGCAAGAAAATAAAGCAAATAAGCGATACTCTCCCAACGTCGCCTACACATGTACAAAAGAAACAAAAGCTTCCATAATATAAATTGTCTTGAGCATTAAAATGCTACCCTAATTTTTGGAATTAGCGGATTCATATTTTTTGGCGCTATGACATCACTGCCACTAATGATGTTTTTGCAGGTTAATCTAAAAGATAATTCGGAAATTAAAAGATAGTTCGGGTTTCGGCCTTGACACTACACAATTCCGCATTTCACAGATTTTTATTGTTTCTAAGTCTTGACGGTAAATATAAGAAAAAATCGAAAGTCCATTTCAGAAAACCACGTTGAAGTTGACATTTTTGTTCACGCTTAAATTGTTATAACAAGTGAAAAAATGAAACTGCCAGTCAAAAATTATTTGGCCCAAACTCTGAACGATATGAACATATGAACGAGTGCGAGCATTAAAAGCTGATTCTTCAAAATGTTGGTGGTATTCGCAACTAAATGCGAAAGTTTCAAAGGTGATTGTTAACGCTGTCAATATGAGACAACATGCCCTGCAACAAACACGAAATACTCTGTTTAATCAAGAATAGAACACTTCTTAAGAAATATAACTCCTTATTCTCATTCATATAAAAAAGTTGGTGCAATGTCTTCTATCATGGAACACCTACGGGAGAGTACTCAAAATTTTTTTTAATAATCATCTACTCCCCCTCTCCAGATTTGGTCATGAGGACTCCGTGAAGTAATTTTCACGAGTAATTCGATATTAAGCCGGTGATCCTCTCCTTGAGCATCGCCGTGTAAATTAGCTCTGTGAAGTTAGCACCCCCAAATGGAAGTAAATAGAAAAACGGCACACCTTTCGTTTGTCCAGGAAAAATATTTGTGCGCCCAACCTTTATTCAAAAGCTATTTTGAAATTTTTTTTTTTAATTGGCTACATCGTTTATACACTTTTGTCCAAGAAAAATTTTTTTGTCCACCCTTTGTTCAAAAGTTATTTATTTGTTTGTTCAGGACATACGTCAACAAACGAATGGCGTGTCATTTATATAACTGTACACATTTGGAGGTGCCAGTTGAAATCTTTTTTTAAATAACTTAAACAAAAAGTGGTCAAACAAAATTTTTTCCTGTAGTGGAATTCACTTTCTTCGATTACGACATTCGCAATCGACATTTTGTCGTACCGATATTATATAGCGAGATGAGTAGTGGAATTCACTAACTTATAGCGATTCGATTCGGTTCAATTTTTCGAGATTTTGAATAGCGATTCGGTCGCTTGCACTATCGAATATGCGATCCACTAACTTATCTATAACGATGCGGACAAAGGATTTCTCATCTCGCTATAAAATATACTCTATGTTCTCAAATGCCATTTTTTAATGATAATAATATGGATATAGTATTATTATTCCAATTTTTAATAAAAAATTCAAATTATGTGCATTTTATTTAACGACATAGAAAACAACTGCAATTTGTGTGTCGTTTAGTTTGCGAAACAGCTGATTGCGAAAATCGAGAAAAAGTAGTTAGTGAATACCAAATATCGTGATAAATATCGGTATGACAAAATGTCGATTGCGAATGTCGTAATCGAAGTAGTGAATTCCACTACAGAATGATCAGCATTTCGCAACAGCGCATTGTGTCTCAAATTTTAATAGAAAATAAATCTGCTATTAAAAGCTGATTAGCTACTTGTACAAGTAGCCGACCACCCATGTTAGGGGGCTTAGAATATGCCTGAGGTAGCTGCGGCTATCATAAGAAGCGACTAAAGTCCACATCGTTCCCAAGGCAGCCTGTCTAATTCCTAATTCATATCCGACAAAGGACTGTTATTATCAGTAAGTTTGAAGTCATTATTTTTTTAAAGGATTAAAACCTTAAAAACAATAACAAAATTGCTAAAATTGAAGGATGAAAACTTAAACACCATTACTTCTTCAGACTTTGCGGCCACAGTTTCATTGACTGACACTATTCTTTTTTACATATGTATGTACATAAATATAGTAAAATACAATCATAATTTTTGTGACCCGTAATCTGACGGTAATGTATGGAAATACGCATTCATCATTATTTACCCACACCTTTTTGCAGTAAATCGTCCGTAATCATGTTGAAATCAGATTTAACGAATTAAATACATATACATATGTATGTATATATTTTTTTTAAATGCTACTACCTCTCTTATCTTTAGATGGACGAATTCAAAACAGTTATCAAGGCGTTGGCTTTCGCTGTTTCGTATCATGACAAAATATAATATTCGTCAACGAACCAACAAAATAATAATGATAGAATTTTCAGCATTTCGTCCACAGCATCACTCACAGCTACTATCAAAAAAGGTCAAATAATTGCCGTAACCGCAATCAAATGGCGGAAACGACTAAAATTATATAGAAAATTAGTCTTACCTAGACCGCGTGCAGCCACATCTGTAGCCACTAAAATTGAGTGACGTCCACTACGGAATGACGCTAATACAAAATCTCGCTCTTGTTGTGATTTATCGCCGTGAATGGCACATACGCGCCAACCACTACGTCCAATTGCACGAGTTATGTCATCAACACGTTTCTTTGTCTCCACAAAAATTATAGTCTTAGTTTCTGATTCAGCAGAAATTTCAGACAAAAGTTTCATTAGCTTATTATCTTTTTCATTCTCCTCGCAAACATCGACTATTTGAAGTATGTTATGATTAGCTGATAAAGTTAGTGAACCTATATTTATCTGTATATAGTTATGAAGAAATTCTTCAGCAAGATTACGGACTTCCTTTGGCCAAGTAGCTGACCACATCAAAACTTGACGATCGGGTCGAATTTGTTTTATTATGCGCCGTATTTGTGGCTCAAAGCCCATATCAAGCATACGATCAGCTTCGTCCAATACTAAATAAGTGCAACGACGCAAGTTGGTTACACCACGCTCAAGAAAATCGAGCAGTCGTCCGGGTGTAGCAATGACAATTTCAACACCACGCTCCAAATCGCGAGCTTGTGGTTGTTTTGGGGCTCCGCCAAATATGCATGTATTTCGTACATTTGTCTTTGAACCAAAATCGTTAGCAACTTGCTGTATTTGCTGTGCCAGTTCTCGCGTTGGTGCCAAAATAAGGACAATTGGCCCATCTCCACGTTCCAAAGGAGCTTGATGACTTATGTGTACCACAGCGGGTAGCACATAGGCGAGCGTCTTGCCGGAACCGGTCTGAGCTACACCGACCATATCACGTCCACTGAGAGCAATTGGCCAACCTAGTGCTTGTATTGCAGTCGGCTTAGAAAACCCCATTTTCTTAATCTCTGCCAGAACATGATCTGGGAAACCAGGTTCACTAAATTCAATGCTTGGCGATGGGATACTATCACCTTTCAATGTAACCTCGTTGGAGGAAAGATAGCCATCCACATCGGATTTTGAACGTGCAGATACGGTAGAACTTGGCCGATAAAAATTCTTTTGAAATGGAGTTAGTTTTACTTCTGACCAAACTATGTTGGGCAAATTCTCTCCAGGTTGTCCATTGTTGTTACCACCATTCACTCGGCGGTCATTATTGCTGCCACGTGGTGGTCCTCCTCGGTACGGACCACTACTACCTCCCATCCCTCCGCGAGCATAAGGTGCAGGACGAGGACGTGCAAGAGCATTACCACGCATCGGACCACCACGTTGGTGATCGTGGTATACGCCCCCGCCACCGCTGCTTCCCATACCGCCCCTTCCACCTCCACTGCGATCTCCACTACGTCTGTCGAACCTGTAAAATAGAGAAATAAGAATAAGTATAATTAATTTTAAATTCACATTTCAAGTAAGGAAGCGTAATAGTCTACTGAAAGGATTATCTCATAGGTGCACATATGTATGAATTACCCGATTTATTAACTACGTAACACTACATGTTAAATAACATATTCCGAGGTACTGATGATTTTTATGAATTTGTATTCCGATTACGTTGAAATGTAACACTGTTCCTATAGTTAACTGTACTTCGAGCTCCCTAATGGGCACGATCAATCTGAAAATTGTCATCAGGCTCTTCTAACGGAAGTCGCAACAGGTTTGGACCAGAGTGATATTGGTGTTAGAAGAGTAGGTTCGATTAAACAGAAAAAGGGATGTTTAGTGTCTTGAGGGGGCGGTTTCATCCAATATACATATATGTCGGTTGGGATGGTTAGGTTTGTGGCAGTTTAGAAGAAACTGTTTGCTTGTTGTTGTTGCAGCGCTCCTTTGCCCTGCCTAGATAGTCAGTATCCTTATCCAGTAGTGTCATCGAACTCTTCTAATTTATGTTCGGTAAATTCCTATGTTGGCTCTCTCCCGGTGAACGCCGTTCTTCAGGCAACAACACCACCCGTTGCCGAAGAGGAGCGCGAGCTGCCTAGGGAGACTAGGGTGATGCTGGCCCAACTCCGGTCTGGATACTGTAATAGGTTAAACTCTTACCTATCCAGACTGAACCCCGACTTGCCTAATGTCTGTCCGGCATGCGGCTTGTCCCCCCATACTACTAGCCATCTTTTTGTCTGCTCATCCGAGCCTACTCTTCTAACACCCATATCCCTCTGGTCCTCCCCTGTTGAAGCCGCTAGGTTTTTAGGACTTCCGTTAGAAGAGTTCGATGACAATATTGGGTAAGGTTGATACTGACTACCTAGGCAGGGCAAAGTAGTGTTAAAACAACAACAACAACTCTTCTAACGGAGGTCTCAGAAAGCTAGCGGCTTCGACAGGGGTGGACCGGAGGGAAATGGGCGGTAGAAGAGAAGGCTCTGTTGAGCTGACAAATAGATGATTAATATCCCGTGGGGACACGCCGCATGCCGGACAGACATTCGGCAAGTCGCGTAGGTAAGAGTTTAACCTATTACAATATCCAGAGCGAAGTTGGGCTAGCATTACTCTTGTTATTGTTGTTGTAGCGCTACTTAGCCCTACCTAGGTAGTCAGAATTGTATTTGTATTGTATTTATATTTATTGAGCAATTTTCCTAGCACAACAATTTGACAAAAATTTTATTATAGTGCTAGTCAGGAATAACATTTTTTAAGACTAGTTTAAATAGATATATCAATATTTTAGTAATTGAAAGGAAGAAAGAATATAGGAAAGGGTCATTGTGTACACAATGGAAAGGAAAAAAGATTAACAAATATTAGAATACATTGAGTAGTAAGAAAAAAATAAATAAATAAATAAAAACATTAAAATTAATTCTAAACTTATGAGTCATTATAAAAACTAGTTAGCTCTTTTTTGAAGCGCAGCGCATTACTTATCAGCCTTAGTCTAGAGGGAAGTGCGTTCCAAAGACGTATCGAAGTAATAAAGAACTGGCGATCGGACGTTATCATACGATATCTGAAGCGCGTAAGGAGTACGGATCTTGATGATTGAAGGGAAGTTAGCCTTCGATATAAATACCATGGTTTCTTCGTATATATTAATTTGTGTATGGCCACAAGCGTTTTAACTTTTAAAAGATTATCAAAAGAAATGCCAAGCAACTGTTCCGCGTAAGAAGAGATGTGGTCAAGTCTACCTAGCCCGTAAACATATCTGGCAATGTTGTTGTACACAACATTAAGTTTCTTTTTGCATACATAGTCACAGTTAGAGTAGATCTCACAAGCATAAAGTAGCGTAGGTATTAAGTTCGCTTTCGCTATAAGCAGTCGAATGTTTAACGGAGTGTAATATTGTGTCAACCAGAGTGTGCGGAGCATCCCATACACTTTTCCTACCGTGCTAAAAATATGGTCTTTCCAAGTCAATGTTTTGTTAAAAACTATACCTAAATTTTTGGCAGTGTCAACGTGTTCTATAATAGTATTGTCCAAGGTTAAATTATCCAAACTAGTTGTTACGAACGACTTTCTATTAATAACTATAGATACATTTCGACTTCTTAGGGTTAAGACATAAGCCGTTCATTGAGCACGGCCCACGCACCAATATTATTTAACCCATTAGATCCCAACCATATCCAGAACAATTTTTCTATTAATTTGTCTTTAGAAAGTTTAATGTCATCAACAAGATACAAGAACTGCTTTATTTCTTGATAGCGATTGCGGGACATATTGTTGGCTATAAAAGATGTTCTGGTATCTTCGTCCATCTGCCAATAAATGCGTTCTCTAGGGCCAAGGATTGAGCCTTCTGGGACACCTCGCAAAACACTTAGGAAGTCAGACTTAATACTACCCACGCTTACTGCCTGAGTTCGGTCGGCAAGGTAGGATCGGATGAGGGCTGACGCATGACTAGAGAAGTTAAACAGATTTTCAAGTTTCAGACAGAGCAGAGTATGGTCGACCGAGTCAAGAGTGGTCGAGAAGGGTTAAAAAAGCAGTATTATTCTGGTCAATATGTTCTCGAATATCTTCTCTCACAGACAGAAGCGCCGTTGTACAGCTTCGGTTCGACCTGAACCCAGACTGGCAATCTGTCGGAAGGTTGTTTTCGTGCACATACGAAGTGATCTGTCCATGCAAAATACGTTCGACTACCTTCGATAAGAATGGCAAAATCGCTATAGGCCTATACTCTTTGTTTTGCTTAGGAATAGGAATGACCTTAGCAGCTTTCCAACACTTAGGAAACATACAAGTAGTCAGAATAAAGTTTACTAAATGTGTAACGTAGGGAAGGATTTTTGGGAGAATTACTTTTAAAAATTTTGCACATATACCATCAACCCCTATAGAATTTGACTTCAGGGAAAGAATGGCTTGCACAACATCACAATCACTCATCACTCAAAAGGACGAGCATCAACATTGGCACGAACACAATAGTTGTCAACACAAATATTATCAGACAAAAATGGAAGACTTACAAAATTGTTGTTTATTTCGTTTATATCTATGTCGACGAGGCTAGAGAGAACACCTTTGGGTTTACCAATCCCGATTTCCTTAATCACGTTCCAGGTAGCCCTAGAGTCCAATGCAGAAGTGAACCTTTCTTTATAGAAATTCTGTTTTGCCGCACGGATGGATTTGTTTACTGCAAGTCTAGCCGCTTTGAAGCATATATGGGCATCGCTAGTTCTGTACCTTTTCCACCGCGAGTATGCAAGGTTACGAAGTTCAATTAAATTTTTTATAGTAGCATTAAACCAGGGATGATTGTTGTGTCTAACCGTTTTGACTTTTAGTGGAGCATAGCTGCCAAAGAGCCTATTAACGTGGCTTTGCAAAAACATGGCCTGGTCGTCAACCGATGTCCATTCGACCGTCTCCACATCTGGAGCAAGGGAACTGTAATCAATACTTCTAAAGTCACGATACGTAAATGAGCATGTCTTACGTGTTGTTTGGAAGTTGTAACAAAGAAATATGAGGTCGTGCTTTGAAAAGCAAGATGCGGATAGTTGATTGTAGTGGAGTAGTTTCTGAGGGTGATTTATGAAAAATAAATCCAGCAATGAGGAGCTAGAATCTGTGAAGTGTGTTGGTAGTACAGAATTTGTGTTGAAAAGTCCAAGAGATTCCATGCTTAGTTTTAAGCTGGAATCCACGAGAAGATTGCAGTTGAAATCACCAGCAATGATATTTTCATAGCTCACTAGTAACGGTTGACGAAACTCAACAAACCCAGAGAAATCTACTCGGCGATTTGGTCTGTAAGCACAGCCTATAAGGAGCTTTTGATTAACACCAGAGAACAACTCAACAAACACATATTCTACAGAATCACTAGGACTAGAACCACAAATAAGTTTACAAGACAAACTACTTTTAACATATATAGCGACACCACCACCATGACCACATCTATCAACCCGGAAAAGTTGGTATCCACTTAATTGAACCAAGTCAGGTTTATGGCATGCAGAAAACCAGGTTTCAGAAATGCATATGACGTCAATGTCAGACCCTTCGAATATAAATCTTAGTTCATCGAGTTTTTTAAATAAACTTTGCGCATTGATGTGAACGGTTTTAAGCCCTTTAGTTCGCTTACTGACTACGCGCAATAGAGTACGTAGACAGTCTTTGGATGTAGACAACCTATAGTCTGAGACCATCATTTAAAAACGTAGGTGCTCTGCACTGAATTGAAGAATGACAACATAATTGAAAAAGAGAAATAAGAAAGATAGATAAGACAGCGATAGTTTAGAAATTTACAAAACATTATAATCTTAATCCTAGTGGAGATGCCCCCACTAGGGTGGCAGGTAACTGCCACAGTTCGCCAGACATCTCCATTTCAAGTGCGGGCCTTATCAACCACGTTAACTGGCAACCTATGCTTACACTGGCATCTGACCACCTACCCACCCTACTAGACATCGAACGACCGTCCGACTTCATAACGACAGAAAAACGAACGTACATCAACTTTAGTAAAGCGGACTGGGACCGCTTCACGGACTTTACAGAGCACTCCTTCGCTGACCTACCCACACCGACGGACGTATGCAAAGGTGAGAAAGAGTTTCGCAAAGTCATCGATTCAGCCTCTGCCCGCTTCATCCCTGCTGGCAGAATCCCGGAAATTCGGCCGAATTTCCCTGCGGAAGCAGCGGCAATGGCAAGAGAACGTGACCAAGTGAGACTCTTGAACCCCGCAGATCCAAGAATAAAGGATCTCAACGCAGAAATCCGTCGGACTGTCAATGATCATAAATTGAAGAAGTGGAAAGAACACCTAGAGTCATGCAACCTCTCCGGCGGGGTCGGCAAATTATGGTCGACAGTCAAGGCCCTATCCAACCCGACCAAATACAATGACAAGGTCGCCATTGCTTTCGGCGATAACGTCAAGTCGGACCCCAGGAAGTGCGCGAGCGCATTCTGCCGGCAATTTATACTGCATTCTCCTGCGGATAGGGCTAAGAGAAAAGCCATCCGACGCGCCATCAAACACACAGCCGCGCCCATTGTCGTCTCCGCTGCAGAGGTCAAGGAAGCTATAAGGAAGGCCAAACCTTCAAGATCACTCGGACCCGACGGAATTGCCATGAAGATGCTGAAACACCTAGGCCACGAGGGGCACAAGTACTTGGCGGCTCTATTCAACCTCTCACTGTCCACCTTCGTTATACCAGATATCTGGAAACATGCGACTGTGGTCCCCCTCCTAAAACCTGGGAAGCCGGCAAACCAAGGAGACTCTTATCGTCCGATATCTCTCCTTTCGCCGGTAGTGAAGTTGTTAGAGGCTATTCTACTCCCATATTATACTGCAAACCTGCAGCTGGCCAATCATCAACATGGCTTCCGTAAAAACCATAGCACAACATCAGCTTTGAACGCCATCACGACGCAGATTAACTTCGGTTTGAACCAACACCAACCAAACCACAGGACGGTTCTCGTGGCACTTGACCTGTCGAAAGCCTTCGACACAGTCAACCACGCCACACTCCTTGAAGACCTGGAGGAGACACCGCTTCCTGCCGGCCTAAAAAGGTGGACCGCCAACTACTTGAACGGTCGGCTGGCGTCAGTGCAGTTTCGAAACGAGAGATGTAGACCTAGAAGAATTAGACAAGGGGTTCCGCAGGGTGGTGTTCTTTCACCCCTTCTGTTTAACTTCTACATCTCGAGCCTCCCTCCCCCACCAGAGGGGGTCTTCATCGTTTCGTACGCTGACGACTGCACTGTGATGGCCACGGGCAAAGGACCTTCGACAGACGAACTTTGTACTAGACTGAACGACTACCTGCGCGACCTTTCCTGCTTCTTCACAGAGCGGAACCTGACTCTTTCCCCGACTAAATCTACGGCGACGTTGTTCACCACGTGGACTGCGCAGATGGGGCAGGAGTTGAATGTCCACGTAGATGGTGTTCCACTACCTACTGTCAACCACCCCAAAATTCTAGGGGTTACATTCGACAATAGCCTCACCTTCGCTAATCATGCCACCGCAATAGCTTCAAAGGTACAAAGCCGCAACAAGATCCTCAAGTCACTGGCCGGCAGTACTTGGGGCAAAGACAAAGAAACGTTGCTGGTCACCTATAAGGCTATTGGCCGACCGGTTATTGATTATGCTGCGCCCATATGGTCGCCTAACCTTCACGACACCAACTGGAGGAAATTGCAGGTCTGCCAAAACACCGCCATCAGAACTGCGACGGGTTGTTTGCTTGTGTCTCCTGAGTCTCACCTCCACCAGGAGGCTCAAATGCTCAACGTTCGCGAGCATGCGGAACTTTTAAGTAGGCAGTTCCTTCTGAACTGCCACCGTCCCAGTCATCCAAATCGACAGCTATTGGATGAAACTCCGCCCCCTAGAGACATAAGGAAGCATCTCCGGAAGCATTATGATGAGATCCGGCATCACATCTCGTTGCCGTTTGATCTGCGGGACCATAGGCGGGCCCTAAAGGACCTCCACACTGAGTCGGTGGACAGATCCCTCAGATCCCGGCCTGTGAACCCCGTTATTGGTGCCCAACCACCCGTGTCCTTCCGAGGGAGACTAGAGTCATGCTGGCTCAACTTCGGTCTGGATATTGCAATAGGCT
Source organism: Sphenella marginata (assembly GCA_951509765.1). NCBI lineage: Eukaryota > Metazoa > Arthropoda > Insecta > Diptera > Tephritidae > Sphenella > Sphenella marginata. The sequence continues at coordinate 31,815,266 of OX608082.1, read as the reverse complement.
GAACTCCTATTTGTCCAGACTGAACCCTACCATACCAAACACATGCCCTGCATGCGGTATGGCCCCCCACGACACGCAACATCTCTTTACGTGTTCTTCGGAACATACTCTTCTAACTCCATTATCACTTTGGTCCAACCCTGTTGAAACAGCGCGTTTCCGTGGACTCCCGTTAGAAGAGCCCGATGACAACTAGGAGTGTTCTTGCCCTTTGGGCAGGGCGAAGCACTGCTAACAACAACAACAACAACAACAACTCGGGGACGGATTTTCGTTGACCAGGCGTCTGTTCGGATGCTGACATCATGCCTCTCACCTCTCATTACCCATCTTCTCTTTCCTTTCGGAAGGAGGGATGACATGACCTAGAAGGTTGCAGTGGTCATAACCATGACATAATTATATAGGTTGTAGTGATCGGGCAACAACACGAAATTACCGTTTGAAGTTGTTTCGTACTTATGTCAAAAGGCACTAGTGAGACAAACGCGCAAAACCGTTCAGACTTTTTAATGAGCTTTTAACATGCTTTAGACTCACAAATCACACATTTTCCTAAAATATTATCACGAGAAACTCATTAAATATCAATTTAAAGTGAATTTTTATTAAAAACCAACAAACTACGCAAGCGAACTCAGTAGCTTTTCCAAGGAGTGCAACAAAGAATGTAAACAAAAAACAAAGAGTTAGTGTTTGACATAATCAGGATGAGGAAGAAGAAGAACATATGTCATGTGCTACAACCATATAAATTATTTAGTCATGGTCATAACAAATCGCTACCACGAAAGTCGGGCAGTACCGCAAGGGAGTCCCGGAGCGTACCGGAATAATATCCGGCCAAGGACTGTTAATTCGACACCACTCCCCAATACCTTCAACAACAACAAAACAAAATAAAGAAATAATGTTACAATAAAATTTTAATTTAGAAATTACAAGTCATTATAAAGACATATTAAACTTTCTCTGAAATGCGGTGCATTGCTTATCAACCTTAGGCTAACTGGGAGAGAGTTCCAAAGACGGATCGAAATGATAAAGAATTGTCGTTCTGACACTAGCATACGATATTTGATGTACGTGAGAAGTACTGACCTTGAGGATTGAAGAAAAATCAGCCGCCTATAAAGTTAATGAGGTTCCTTCGTATATATAATTTTGTGTAGGGTAGTTAGCATTCTCACTTTTAATAGGTTATCAAAAGATATATTAAGCAACCTTTCAGCGTAGTAAGAGACGTGGCCAAGTCTTTTTAACCAAATACATATCTGGCAATGTTATTATATACAACATTTAACTTATTCTTGCTGACATAGTAACAATTTGAAAAAATCTCACAACCATACAGGAGCGTAGGTATTAGGTACGCTTTCGCTAAGAGTAGTCGTATATGCAATGGAGTAAAATCCTGTGTTAACCATAGTGTACGGAGCATACCATACACTTTGCCTACTGTACTAAAGATGTGATCTTTCCATGTCAAAGTTTTGTTAAAAGTTACACCTAGATTTTTTGCTCTGTCAACGTATTCAATAACCAATTTTCAAACATAACATTTTCCAAGCCATTTGTGTCCAAGGTTTATAAATACAGGTTGAGTCGTCACAAGCTTCGTGTGTTTGCTGTTGTTGTTGAAATTTTGTTTCAGATGTCAAAAGTTTGTCAAATCGCATTGGTTTAAACAAACATAAGCAAAACAGAAGTGAAGAGATTGCTGCTTGTAAAAAATTGCTAAATTATATTATATTATTCTTTTTTTGTTGGATAATATGTAATATATCCATGCATTGAACGTAAAGAAGTTGGACCGCGTATTTGCTAGGCCGTTTTTGGTAATTTAAGTGAAGCCCGCGGTAAAAACGCAGGCTTTGTTGCAGCCTTGTTAAGCTTCCCTTAGTGCACATTCAGGAGCTGTTCATAGCATGTCGTGGTCCCCCAAGTCTAATCTGGTTGCTTCGGCTGGCAAGGATCGTAAGGTCAAAGGCTGGGAACCAAAAATTCATGGAGTATCGTGAGTTTGAATGTTTGAACAAAATATCTGTTGGCTTTGACAAAAATTTGACACTTGAAAATCAATAAAAAGCAGAAAAAAGTAGAAAAAAAAATTAAACAGCTGTTCAGCTGTTGGGAGAATTATACTGTCGATAGTCTAATTAACTTATTAGGAAGATGCGATTTCAGCGTATTGGGAAGTATGGACGTCAATGATATGTCCAATTATATACATAGCTGCTTAATTAACTGCATGAGTTTGTTAACGTTCGAAAAAACCAGAACGGTGAAACTTCGAAATAAATGGTATGACCATGAATTGACAGAAGTCAATAAACTCAAATATCACTTGCTTTCTCGGGCCAGAACTACAGATGACTTTACGGAATACAATACTGTTGCAAGGTTTTACAAAAGGCTTATAAAAGTAAAAAAAGCTAAATACATGGAGCGTAATATTGATTTAAATAGTTCGGATAGTAAGCTAATGTGGAAGCATCTCAAGCAAGCGGCAAACTTAACTGAAGTACAGGATAAGATCTCCACGGTGATTGTAAAAGGGGTGACATATGATACACCTCAAGAGATTGCCGAAGCGTTGAACTCCTTCTTTATTGATAGTATTGTTGATATAAACAGGGAAATCGAAGTTATGAATAGCCACGATTACAATCACCAGATAAGTGAGACATATTTGAAGTTCGAACAAATTACGGTAGATGATGTTAAACTCAATGTGAAAAAAACTAATTTTATGGTCCTATCGAGATCAACAAATATAGATTCGCGGACTGTAGATCTCAAAATAATGAATACAAGCATTGAGGAGGTCAAGATATTTAAGTACTTAGGAGTTCATATTGATAACAAATTAAAGTTTAATGATCATATCGATTATACAGTCGCCAAAATTGGCAAGAAAATTGGCTTTTGGAAGAGATCTTGTAAACACATTAGTAGGAAATATAAGCTGAAAGTGTATAGATCCATCATAGAGCCGCACTTCATATATTGCCCCACTATATTTTTTTATTGCAAGTGATTCGCAAGTAGATAAGTTACAAGTCATGCAAAACAAAGCTATGAGGTTTATATTAAATATGAGGTATGACACCCCTATAAAAAATATGTTAGATTCCCTAAATTGGTTGAGTATTAAACAGCTCATATTTTACCATAGTATGAAATTTGTATTTAATATAAAGCATGGTATGTTACCAGACTACTTGAGAGAAAAACTTGTATATGTAAATGAAACCCACTCATACGCAATCAGGGAAAATAATAATTTCAGACTACCTCTCTTCAAAACAGAAATGGACAAGCAAAATATATTTTACAAAGGCTTAAAATGTTTTAATGAACTTCCAAATCACATTAAAGATAGTAACAACTTCAATACATTCAAAAGAAGTTTATTGGAGTACTGTAAAACCCTCCCACTAAGATAAAATACTTTCCATTTATATTTCATGTTAAAACCATTGTTGGAGGACAAAATGGGCCAGTAAAAAGCGAAGCATGGAAACTGGAACGGGAGAGGATTGGAAACTCGTTCTTTCCAACCTTCCAAAATATGTTAATCAGTGTTGATCGGAATCTCATCATTTCCAACAGCACAATAAATCTTTTCAGTACCTACGTCATTATACTTATTGTACTAGTTATGAGATCATGGGAGGATTGGAAACACGTCCTTTCCAACCTTCCAAAATAAGTTAAATAGTGTTGATCGGAATCTCGTCCTTTCCGACAGCACAATAAAACATTTCATTATATACATCATAGTATTATACTTTTTGTATTGGTGATGGGATCACGGGAGGATTGGAAACACGTCCTTTCCAACCTCCTAAGAAATTACTCCCTGACCCGTTCGTTGTTATGCCAGTTAAAGTGCTGATCGGAATCCTTTGCATTCCGACAGCCAAAATGAAATTAAGTATATAATTGTAAAGTTTACACAAATTGTAATTAGTTTTTAAGTTTTAGGCCTAAACAGCCGTAATAATAATAAATAATAATAATAATAATTGGTGTCACCTGTCTTACTTCACGATGTTTGTGTCAAACGACTTTCTATGAATAACAATACATTTCGACTTTTTAGGGTTTAAACATAAGCCATTCAAATCATGATTTATATTACGAATACACCAACTAGTACGATCACAAGGACAAAAATAAATTTTCGAGCTTCTTACAAAGTATAGTATGGTCCACCCAGTCAAAGGCCTTTGAATGATCCAGGAGTGCCGTTGTACAACTTCTTTATGAAGTGAACCCAGACTGACGATCAGTTAAAAGTTTGTTATCGCGCACATATGTAGTGATCTGACTATGTATAATTCGTTCCACTACCTTAGAGAGGAACGGCAATATCGCTATAGGTCTATACTCATTCTTCGACTTACGGATAGGGATGACTTTTGCAACTTTCCATCATTTAGGGAAAACACAGGTCAAGATTGAGTTGACCAAATAGGTAATGTGAGGAAGAATTTTAGGAAGGATGATTTTCAAAAATTTAGCACATAAACCATCAAACCCCATAGCATTGGGCTTCACAGAAAGTATGGCTTGGACAACATCACATTCATCAACACGAACAAAACCAAAAGGACTATAATGAACATTAACACGATTACCATAATTTTTAAAACCTATGTTATTTGTTGGAATAGGCAAATTTACAAAATTTTTATTGATATCGTTTATGTCGACACCAGGGGTGACTAATGACTCTTCCTTCGATTTACCCATCCCGATTTCCTCGATTCTGTTCCAAGATTCCATCGAATTCGCGGCTGAACTAAACTTGTCTTTGTAGTACTTTGCTTTAGCTAACCTTATGGCTTTGTTTACAGTGTACCGAGCCGCTTTTAAACGGTTTTGCGTGAGCTCAGTTCTGTAACGAGAAGCAGGATGCGGATAATTGGTTATAATGTAGTAATTTTTGGAGATCATTTACAAAGAATAAGTCTAGCAAGGAAGAGTTTGAGTTTGTGAAATGGGTAGGTAGAGTGGAGTTCGTTGGATGAAGCCCTAAAGATTCCATGCTTAGCTTTAAGCTGGAATCCACGAGTAGGTTGCAAAAGTCACCGAGGATGGTAATATAATATTTTAGAAGTAGAGGTTGTAGAAACTCAATGAAACCACTGGTGCTTATTAGACGATTAGGACTATAAACACAGCCAAAGAGGAACTTATTACTATCTTCAGAAAATACCTTTACGAACACATATTCAACAGAATCACCTGGACTAGAACTACAGGACAGCTTACAGAACAAACTATTTTTAACATATATGTATAGCAACACCACCACCATGACCACCTCTATCAGCCCTGAAAAGTTGATATCCATTTAATTTAACCAGGTTATTAGAATGACATGAATTGAACCAAGTTTCAGTAATGCATATTACGCCAATATCAGAACCATCGGATAGAAGTCTTAGCTCATCAAGTTTTTTAAATAGAATTTGTGCATTAATGTGAATTATTTTAATGTCCCTGGCTCGTCTACAAATTATACGTAGCATTGCACACAAATTGTCTGTGGAGCTGGACCGCGTATTATTCAAGACCATCATTATACAATAGGTAGGGTGATTGCGCCGCACTGCATCTGACATGTGAAGACTTATTAGACATTTTACTGATAGTTAGTGCAGACAAGAAAGATGAGAAAAAGAAATAGATATAACAGAAGTAATAGGATACATAATATATGACAATCATAAACTTTATAAACTTTCTTGGTGGCCATCCGCAGGAGTATTATCAGCTTACACGCCGCCAGCACGAAAGGTATTTCCGATATCAACATCAATAGTATTTAGAGTAGTATTTACTAATTTGAGAGAGACTAATAATCTTGCTGACAGCCACTGAACGAGGCTCCAGGTATGCCAGAACACTGCCCTTAGAACCGCCACTGGATGTCTTCTGAGTATAGTGAGGTGTTGACCAGGCAATTCCTGTTCAACTGCTGTAAACCACATGTTGTTGTTGTTGTTGTTAGCAGTGCTTCGCCCTGCCCAAAGGGCCAGAACACTCCTAGTTGTCATCGGGCTCTTCTAACGGAAGTCCACGGAAACGCGCTGTTTCAACAGGGTTGGACCAAAGTGATAAGGGAGTTAGAAGAGTATGTTCCGAAGAACACGAAAAGAGATGTTGCGTGTCGTGGGGGGCCATACCGCATGCAGGGCATGTGTTTGGTATGGTAGGGTTCAGTCTGGACAAATAGGAGTTCAGCCTATTGCAATATCCAGACCGAAGTTGAGCCAGCATGACTCTAGTCTCCCTCGGAAGGACACGTTCTTCCTCAGCAAGAACGGGTGGTTGGGCACCAATAACGGGGTTCACAGGCCGGGATCTGAGGGATCTGTCCACCGACTCAGTGTGGAGGTCCTTTAGGGCCCGCCTATGGTCCCGCAGATCAAACGGCAACGAGATGTGATGCCGGATCTCATCATAATGCTTCCGGAGATGCTTCCTTATGTCTCTAGGGGGCGGAGTTTCATCCAATAGCTGTCGATTTTGATGACTGGGACGGTGGCAGTTCAGAAGGAACTGCCTACTTAAAAGTTCCGCATGCTCGCGAACGTTGAGCATTTGAGCCTCCTGGTGGAGATGAGACTCAGGAGACATAAGCAAACAACCCGTCGCAGTTCTGATGGCGGTGTTTTGGCAGACCTGCAATTTCCTCCAGTTGGTGTCGTGAAGGTTAGGCGACCATATGGGCGCAGCATAATCAATAACCGGTCGGCCAATAGCCTTATAGGTGACCAGCAACGTTTCTTTGTCTTTGCCCCAAGTACTGCCGGCCAGTGACTTTAGGATCTTGTTGCGGCTTTGTACCTTTGAAGCTATTGCGGTGGCATGATTAGCGAAGGTGAGGCTATTGTCGAATGTAACCCCTAGAATTTTGGGGTGGTTGACAGTAGGTAGTGGAACACCATCTACGTGGACATTCAACTCCTGCCCCATCTGCGCAGTCCACGTGGTGAACAACGTCGCCGTAGATTTAGTCGGGGAAAGAGTCAGGTTCCGCTCTGTGAAGAAGCAGGAAAGGTCGCGCAGGTAGTCGTTCAGTCTAGTACAAAGTTCGTCCGTCGAAGGTCCTTTGCCCGTGGCCATCACAGTGCAGTCGTCAGCGTACGAAACGATGGAGACCCCCTCTGGTGGGGGAGGGAGGCTCGAGATGTAGAAGTTAAACAGAAGGGGTGAAAGAACACCACCCTGCGGAACCCCTTGTCTAATTCTTCTAGGTCTACATCTCTCGTTTCGAAACTGCACTGACGCCAGCCGACCGTTCAAGTAGTTGGCGGTCCATCGTTTTAGGCCGGCAGGAAGCGGTGTCTCCTCCAGGTCTTCAAGGAGTGTGGCGTGGTTGACTGTGTCGAAGGCTGTCGACAGGTCAAGTGCCACGAGAACCGTCCTGTGGTTTGGTTGGTGTTGGTTCAAACCGAAGTTAATCTGCGTCGTGATGGCGTTCAAAGCTGATGTTGTGCTATGGTTTTTACGGAAGCCATGTTGATGATTGGCCAGCTGCAGGTTTGCAGTATAATATGGGAGCAGAATAGCCTCTAACAACTTCACTACCGGCGAAAGGAGAGATATCGGACGATAAGAGTCTCCTTGATTTGCCGGCTTCCCAGGTTTTAGGAGGGGGACCACAGTCGCATGTTTCCAGATATCTGGTATAACGAAGGTGGACAGTGAGAGGTTGAATAGAGCCGCCAAGTACTTGTGCCCCTCGTGGCCTAGGTGTTTCAGCATCTTCATGGCAATTCCGTCGGGTCTGAGTGATCTTGAAGGTTTAGCCTTCCTTATAGCTTCCTTGACCTCTGCAGCGGAGACGACAATGGGCGCGGCTGTGTTTGTGTTTGTGCGCGCGTCGGATGGCTTTTCTCTTAGCCCTATCCGCAGGAGAATGCAGTATAAATTGCCGGCAGAATGCGCGCGCGCACTTCCTGGGGTCCGACTTGACGTTATCGCCGAAAGCAATGGCGACCTTGTCATTGTATTTGGTCGGGTTGGATAGGGCCTTGACTGTCGACCATAATTTGCCGACCCCGCCGGAGAGGTTGCATGACTCTAGGTGTTCTTTCCACTTCTTCAATTTGTGATCATTGACAGTCCGACGGATTTCTGCGTTGAGATCCTTTATTCTTGGATCTGCGGGATTCAAGAGTCTCACTTGGTCACGTTCTCTTGCCATTGCCGCTGCTTCCGCAGGGAAATTCGGCCGAATTTCCGAGATCCTGCCAGCAGGGATGAAGCGGCCAGAGGCTGAATCGATGACTTTGCGAAACTCTTTCTCACCTTTGCATACGTCCGTCGCTGTGGGTAGGTCAGCGAAGGAGTGCTCTGTAAAGTCCGTGAAGCGGTCCCAGTCCGCTTTACTGAAGTTGATGTACGTTCGTTTTTCTGTCGTTATGAAGTCGGACGGTCGTTCGATGTCTAGTAGGATGGGTAGGTGATCAGATGCCAGTGTAAGCATAGGTTGCCAGTTAACGTGGTTGATAAGGCCCGCACTTGAAATGGAGATGTCTGGCGAACTGTGGCAGTTACCTGCCACCCTAGTGGGGGCATCTCCATTCAATGTACAGAATGCCGAATTATCTATTTGCTCTGCGAGTGCGTGCCCTCTGCTATCTGCTGGCAAGTTGGAGTGCCAGAGATCGTGATGTGCGTTGAAATCACCTAAGATGAGGCAGTTATCGCCCCTTAGCAACGCACTAATATCAGGGCGATAATCACGGGGACAGCACGTAACAGGGGGAATGTATATATTTAACACTCGCAGGTCGACGTCGCCTGTCCGGACTGCTATGCCCTGGCATTCAAGGGTAGAGTCCCTGGGGTCAACGTCAGGGGCAAACAGATTATATTGTACAGTATGGTGTGTAATGAATGCGAGGCCGCCCCCATGACCGCTGGGACGGTCTTTCCTATGTACATTGTACCCATCACGAGTACGTAAGTCCGAGTTAGCATTCAGTTTGGTCTCCTGAATGGCGGCCAGTTTAATGTTGTTCGAATTTAAAGTCTGTTATCTCCGCGATCTTTCCAGCTAACCCGTTGCAGTTCAGCTGTAGGATTTTGAAGTGTGTCGGGAGGGAGGGTGGAGGCATGCTGGGGGTAAGGGACGGATGCGGTTGCCTAGGTGGAGGTGGGCATAGTCCTGACCCACGTGCGTGCTGGAAGTAGGGGGGACGAGAGTGGGGACTGAGGTGAGGCGGGAGCAGCAAGGCTGCAGGTCGTGAAGACCGGGCCACTATTGTGGCCATTTGATGATGGTAGGTGCGGTGTGTGTGCGCCGGAGCGACGAGAACTGAAAAAAGTACGGGTTCTGGGGATGGCAGGGTTAAGCCCTGAGCATCCAGATCTATGCAACCATCTTTTGCATTTTCTGCATTGAACGGAATGTGAACGTTTAACATATATTTTCTTCCAGCAGACGCAGCAGATCCAGTCTCTCGGTCCGGGGTTGGATTCGATACCAGCCCGTAGCAAGAGACATTGGAGCAACCCTGCTGCAAGAGATTGCTCCGAGGATGACAATTTAGGAGTGGGATTGGACAAATTGGACAGGGTTACACTGAAATAACAGCCCTTGGCCGGGTAAAACCCGGGTCATTCCGGTACGTAGAACCGGCTGTTGTGGGAATGGCTGTAAACCACATCATCCGAACAGACGCCTGGTCAACGAGAATCCGGCCCCCAGGAGATGAGATCCGGCACCTGATTTCCACGCCGTTTGATCCTAAGGTGCACCGGCAGGCCCTAACCCTCATCCACACCGATTCGGTAAATTCCTATGTCAGCTCTCTCCCGGCGAACGCCATCCTTCAGGAAACAACAATACCCGTTGCCGAAGAGGAGCGCGAACTGCCTAGGGAGACAAGAGTGATGCTGGCCCAAACCCCTTATAATACTAACCATCTTTTTGTCTGCTCAAAGGGATTCGTTTACGTGGGCTACCAAGCGCTAATACAAAACCAAAAATGTTGGGATATGTATCGGGAGACGCGCTTGCGCTTTGGTCCCAGGAGCATGAATATAACTCCGCTGAATCAATATTTGGTATTTGTTTCCTTAGGCACTCAACTACTAATAAATTAGCTAAAAATATGATAGGGGTATCAAAAAAGACGCGTTTTGACCACGGTATCAATTTATTAGTAGTTGAGTGCCAAAGGAAACCAATATTTTCAGGAGTTTGCTAGATATTTGCAATCAAATTTCACAATTTTCTGTCATTTTCATGTGGTTGTTGTAATCACAGATTGCACTGTAAGAAAAAAAGGTATTTGTTTCCTTTGGCACTCAACTACGAATAAATTATCTACAAATATGATAGCGGTATCAAAAGACGCGTTTTTAACTCGGTATCAATTCTGCGAACTCGAAATTTCATTTTTTTGTTTTTGTGAAGAGATATTTGCAGTTAAAGTTCAGAATTTTCTGTCATTTTCATGTGGTTGTTGTAATCACATTACCCTGAGAGAAAAAAGTGGCACCAGGAAGGACATCACCGTGGCGGTAGCCTAGGGTTATTTTTTGAAGCGCGGCCGGTATTTGTTTCGGTAATCGTTTACGTGGGGTACCGAGCGCTAATACGCATCCAAAAATGTCGGGAGAGGTATCAAAAGACGCGTTTCCGTCCCAGGAGCATGAATATAACTCCGCTCAACCAATATTTTCATTATTTTGAAAAATATTCGCGAAAAACCGAAAAATGTTTTTTATGTGCAGAACACCATTCCGCGTAGGCGGCCTTCGGCCGCGCTTCAAAAAATAACCCTGGGCTACGCCATTCCAACTCTGGGTAGTTGCCTTAGCCGTGGCTACCGCCACGGTGATGTCCTTCCGCGTGCCACTCTTTTCTCACAGGGTAATGTGATTACAACAACCACATGAAAATGACAGAAAATTCTGAACTTTAACTGCAAATATCTCGCAAACTACTAAAAATATTGGTTCAGCGGAGTTATATTCAAGCTCCTGGGATCAAAACGCGTCTCCTGATACATATCTCAACATTTTTGGTTGTGTATTAGCGCTCGGTACCCCACGTAAACGATTACCTTTGTTTCCTTTGGCACTCAACTACTAATAAATTAGCTAAAAATATGATAGGGGTATCAAAAGACGCGTTTTGACCTCAGGATCAATGATCCGAAGTCGAAATTTCATTTTTTTGTTCCAGTGAGCAGATATTTGCAATCAAAGTTCAGAATTTTCTGTCATTTTCACAAATTACACTCAGCGGAGTAATATTCATGCTCCTGAGACTGAAACGCGTCTTTTGATACATATCCCAACATTTTTGGTTGTGTATTTGCGCTCGGTAGTCCACGTAAAAAATTACCCAAAATGCGTATTTTGATTAACTGGAACAAAAAATCAAGGTAATCGTTGCGATGGACTACCGAGCGCTAATATTTACATAAGAATGTAGGGAGGGGTCTCAAAAGACGCGTCTCGGTCCCAGGATCACGAATATAACTCCGCTCAACCGATATTTTTAGTAGTTTGCGAGATTTTTGCAGTTAAAGTTCAGAATTTTCTGTCATTTTCATGTGGTTGTTGTAATCACATTACCCTGTGAGAAAAAAATGACCCATAGAGTCGGAACGGTGGCATGTTGCCACCGTTGAGGGCAACCACCCGGAGTTGGAATGGCGTAGCCCAGGGTTATTTTTTGAAGCGCGGCCGAAGGCCGCCTACGCGGAAGGGTTTTCTGCACATAAAAAACATGGTTTGGGTCCCTAAACCCGGGTTATTTTTCGGTTTTTCGCAAATATTTTACAAAATAATGAAAATATCGGTTGAGCGGAGTTATATTCGTGATCCTGGGACCGAGACGCGTCTTTTGAGACCCCTCCCGACATTCTTGTGTAAATATTAGCGCTCGGTAGTCCATCGCAACGATTACCAAAATCAAAAATCCGCTTTTGTATTATTTGCACCGAAGACAATACCTAGCCCGACATTTCTGGACGTGTTTTAGTAGTTATCTCCTAAGGAAGAAACAAAAAGTAAAGTTTTGTTTCTGCATCAACGCCATTTTGATTGAATAAATACATGATTTAATAACTAATTGAATCATGGAATAAATAGTTCAAAGGCTTCTTTGACAGAATGACGCCGCCTTCCCTCCTGCCAAATTAACACATACTCGAATACCTAACTTATTCTCATTTATAAAATTCGTAGTTTCCTCTTATTCACACTTGGAGTACAAGGCTTCGTAAGATTCCTACAGGAACCCAAGCCATTATACGTGCTTTTGTTTATATACCGCTTAATTGATCCATAATTATAAACTTACATGTGCTTTAAGTATATATACTGTTATCAGTAAAAACAAGCTTAAATAGACTATTGTCGTCCAAAAATTCAGTTTCTGACTTTATTACAGAGAATAAAAGCTTGATAGGTACAAATCGTTATCTATGTATGTGTATAATTCAACGAATTCGATGATTTCTCGACTATTTTTCCTGGGTTCGATGACTATAAAATCACCCAAAGAAACGCGAATACTCGTACAAATGTAAGTTTTGGGTGATATCATGACTTAACTATATAGGTTGAAATAATCGGGCAACAACACGAAATTACCGTTTAGGGCCACTTTCATAAAAGCCGGTTAAGCCTAATCGGTGATTAATTTGACAGCTAACCATACAAAATACGTCAATTAAACTCCGGTTAGCGGCTACCGGCTTTTATGAAAGTGGCCCTAAAAGTTTTCGCTTAGAATGCGTGCCGGTTGAAACTTTTCTAGGAATTTTGAAAATGCACCACTACTGATAATCATGTGATAGTCAAATGACAGTCACTAATGGCCATATGATTCAATTGGACGAACTATTCTAGCCTACCTACAATTACATTTTCCGTCTCACACTGATAACAGCGACCCCTAATTGTCACTATTTTGGTCAGTACATGGTCAGCACTGAAATTTTGAGTGTGAGTGTGTTAGTTAAAAAAATCAGCGTTTCTGGTAGGGAAGATGAAGTTGTACCTTATAATTATAAAAAAGACTTCCGGAGTTTGGCGCGTACTTTATAGCAACATGCTTGCCATCGATAGCACCTCCACAGTTGGGAAAATTCCATTTGTCAAAACTGTTCCCGGTACGTCTTATTTCTGTAGGTGTAAGCGGTGGGATTTCATTGCATAAAGCAGAAGTAATGGCGTCGCAAACTTCGAGCAAAATCACTCCGAAATGTTGTTTGCTAATACGGTAGACAGACGCAATATGCCGTTGAAGTGTTCCGCAGGCGAAGTACCTTACAATAAAATAATAATTAAAAAACTAACATACCAATTCCTATGTTAAGTTACACTGTGCAACAATTTTAAAGCCTTTGTTTGCGGAGGAGTGGTTCTAACTCAGAATGAAAGGCCTTAGGCCATATAGATCAACATTTTTTGTTATGGTCACTTTAATTTGAAAAATTGTTTTTAGAAAAAGTGGAAAACAGGGTTAAGATTTATATCGGGTCGTAATATGGTGATCAAATATCAGTGATTGCGATATTGATAACACTTTTATGCAAACGGCACTTAGTTTTCGGGTTTCAGTTCATGGCGTGTAAATGTAGCGCAACATGACATTAGCAACATTTTTTCACGACTTTTTAAATTGACAATGTCAAGTACTAAGTTCACAGCCGTGAAATTCCGCAAGCAACATGCATTTTCCTTGCCGTGAAATGTTGCTAGCAACAATGAGAAAAAACGTCAAAATGCTAGCAACTTTGAGTGTCAAACGAACAGAAATTCATAGAAATTTCAAGAAATGTCACTTTTCCCTCAATTTTAAATGACATTGTCAATTTAAAAAGTCGTGATAAAATGTTGCTAATATCATGTTGCGCTACATTTACACGCCGTGAACTGAGTACTACTTTGCCGTGAATTACAAGCGAAATTTCACGGCTACTTCACGACAAGAAATTTTGTATGGATTTTGACAGCTGTTTCACGTGAAACTCGATGTTAGTACCTAGCTTAAAATTGAGGGAAAAGTGACATTTCTTGAAATTTCTATTCTTTTGACACTCAAAGTTGCTAGCATTTTGACGTTTCTTCTCATTGTTGCTAGCAACATTTCACGGCAAGGAAAATGCATGTTGCTGGCGGAATTTCACGGCTGTGAACTTAGTACTTGGCTTTTGCAAAAGTGGGTGGTGTTTTAGCATCCTTTGAAGAGGCAGCTCATTTTTCGAATATTTTTCTACACAAATTACGTTTTTAAATGTAAATTAATTTATTTTTTACAATTCAGGCGCGGCTTTCGAAGCAATTGCTTTTTTGAAAATAAATTAATTTATTTCCACAAACTGCAGACTTCGGGCCAAAAAACCATTTTCTGCTGTTAACTCTGGTAGCATGATTTTAATGAAATGTCATAAATTCAATAAAAGTCAAATGGCTAAAGGCCGGGACATTGGTGCAGTAGTCGTATCGCTGTAGTCGTATCCTTAACGTAAGAGAAAAACCAACATGCATTTGGTCGGTAAGGTCACGTTACAGATAGTAGCACCAATATTCGATTACATTGTTTCTCATAAGGTTGGTCGAATCAGCTGTTTTATAAGGTTACCGATACGTCACCTCTGAACCCGACTTAATGGCCGGTTCATTGGTGCAGTGGTCGTATCGCTGTAGTCGTATCCTTAACGTAAGAGAAAAACCAACATGCATTTGGTCGGTAAGGTTACGTTGCAGATAGTGCCACCAATAATCGATTACATTGTTTCTCATAAGGTTGGTCGAATCAGCTGTTTTATAATGTTACCGATACGTCACCTCTGCCCCCGACTTAAGACGGCTGCCTACGTCAATTGACGTGTTCCAGTTTGCTGACCTGGGTCGGATCACGGTCATAACTTAACAGGAACGATGCGGGTCTGCTGCATGAGAGTTGTTTGTGTAAATAAGTGTGTATGCATATGCATGTTTGTGCTACTAAGCAAATAAGGGTTGGCTGTCAAAAAATCTACTACAAAAAATCTACTACTACTTGTCCGAAATTGACTCAGAAAAATATCAAGATCACAGCGTTGTTGTTGCATTTACATGCAAAATTTTATTGAGGGCAAAACTGCACTCGTCTTAAGTACAGCATTTGACAGCGCCGACGTTCATGTCGCAGTAGCGCAGGTGATAAGCGTTCAGACTAAAACGTGCGCGTCGCGAGTTCGGTTTCATGTTCGGAGAACTTATTTTCTATAACTTTTAACACCACAAAATTGTTTCGCGTTAACTAATTTGTTAGCTAACACTTTTCGGTGTTAAGGGAAGTTAACGCTAACACTTGGCGTTAAAAAAGTTACAGAATCGCAAAAAGTGTTAAAAATGCTTTTAAGCGAAGTTAACGCTAACACTTGGCGTTAAAAAAGTTACAGAATCGCTCTACTGGGTTTGTGTTTAACTGGAACACGCCAAATAACTGCGTTTACCTCTCTACTTATACCATGGTTGGATCATGGCAAGGCGAATTCATTACATTCATTACATATATTCGCCTTGGATCATGGTTGCGACCTTTTAAAAAGTGAAAGACTGTAAATTGATAAGTGGATACTTGCATGAAAACAGCGCCAGTAACGCCAACACCGGTATCAACGCAATTTCGTGACGGCACGCAGCGTTACACACCCTTATTGTGCAGTCAAACATCGAGTAAGCAGCCCTCTTCAAAACAAGTCGTCTTGCAATGAATAATTTGGATAGTTGTGGACAAGCGTTCTCTAAATTAGAGAAAGAAACTTCATGTTTAGCCTTGTTGAAAGATAGAGTAGAAAAATACCACGACTTGTCTACGCAAATGTCAGGAATATTGACTGTATTCGAACAGCGCCTAGGCAAACTGGAGCAAACCATTTTACCAGTTTACAATGAAACAGAGCAACTCCAAAAGCGTCAACAGAGTAATATTAGAACTAATTAAATTTTCAATATCATAACGTAGTATTTTCTAGATTTGGACGCAACATTATCGTGCTTGGAAACAGTTCTAGCACACTACGATGTTTCTCAGGAAGTTTGCAATCTTGTTCATCAAGGCCCTATTGAGGGTATGGATGCCTTGGGAAAATTACGGTCTGCCATGGATTACTTTCTTCATCATAACTCCCAAAGCGTTGAATTGGAGAATGTAACCAGTCTTTTTAATACTGGTTGTGAGGGGCTTAACCAGCATTTTCGCTTGCTGTTAAAGAAGCATAGTGCACCACTAAAACCTGTTGATTTATTGGATCTAATTTATATTGAAGACGATTCAAGCGATGAGTACACATCATTTCGTCAATTGTCGCAAAGCACCAGAGAAGAATTAGGAACTATTGCTCATTGGTTGGATCAAAACTTACGTCGAGAATATACAATAATTTATGCTACGGAAAGAGGTGAAGTCGTGTTGCGTTCACTGCAAAATTTAAGAGATCATCAAAAAAGTAGTAGTTGGGGCAATGAAGCGTTGGTACGTTTTAAAATACTTTGCATAATTTATCGCTTAACATTCTAGAAAATTTTAGCTGTCTCGCGAACGTAACCTTATATTAACACTGCAGTGGGGTTTCATATTTCCCCTTTAAATGGCCATCGATTTTGACCGTCCAACATAGCTGGCCCGACATTTCTTCGTTGCGCCAACTGGGTCATACATCTCGTTTTTAAATCTTCTTCGGTACTCGCCGTCGCCATTGCGTAGAGACAAATCTTTCGCAGAACTTTTCTCTCGAATAGTCCCAGTGCCGCCTCGCCAGATTTTGTAAGTGTCCACGCTTCTGCACTATACAGCAAGGCGAGAGCGATGAGTGACTTGTAGTGCACGATTTTCGTGCGTCGAGAGAGGACATCACTTTTCAATTGAGCCTCATAAAGCACAAGTGGTATAACTCCACTTTTTCTTCTGTCGAGATATTAAAAGGTTTGCTAAAAGTTGTATATAAAAATCAGTATTGAACTTTTGGACTACTTTTTTCAATGAAACTTCAGAAAAAGCTATTGTTGTTGTTGTTGTAGCAACAAAAATCACTCCCCGAAGGTTTTGTGGAGTGTTGTCGAAATAACAGTCCTTGGCCGGAATCCGGTACGCTCCGGTACTTCCTTGCGGTACTGACCGACTGTCGTGGTAGCGATTTGGTATGACCAGTGCAACCTTCTAGGTCATGTCATCCCTCCTTCCGAAAGGAAAGAGAAGATGGGTAATGAGAGGTGAGAGGCATCACATCCGTAGATCAACCATCGAGTTGCACATCATTACCTTCACCTATCACTTGGGGACAATGTGCAGTTAAGGTATGGAAGTGAGCAAAGCAATCGCACTCAACGCAAACCTTTTTTGTGCACAATGAACATCTCCAGCGACACTTAGCGTGACAAATTACACACCGCAGTTGGTTTGTTAAGCGTTCAGGATTGTGAGCGTTGTTTTTCGACCCAGCACCTACTATTGAGGATGAAGGACGAGGTTGTCTGGCTGAAGTAGGTTTCAGATATGTACACACAATGTGTCGTCTGAATGACAGTTGATCCATTGGGGGGGTATTGTCAGCTTTACATGGCACATCATTCGGCATGGCAGTGCTCAACAATTCATCTTCGTTCAACTCTCTTCCTCACTTACAATGGCGGGATCAGGCGGGGTGACTAGTATGTCATATTCAGAATCATCTTCAACGTTCTTCATTCTCCAGTCAACAGCCTGTTGTAGTTTTAAGAAGTCCTTTTGACCCTTAAACACTTTCCGATTTGCCATATTTATGCTTCCGAAACCACCTGTTAAAAGTTATAAAAATTAATGGTTATGCCCACTGTCCCCAAGTGGGGACATCACTATAAAACTATACCTTTTTCGTCCTTTCTTGTTTTTTTTTTTCAATTTAATACCACTTCCGTGAGCTTGTTCACTCTTCACTTAATATTTTAGTCAAAATCGCTTGCTTCAGTTTTATAATATATACAAGTAAATCACAAGACATAACTGGAAAAAATGTCTAACTTCGAATCGCGCGAAATCACACTTTATTGACAACCAACATATGTTTCTGTTTACATATACTCCTCGTGTCATTTTTGTGTCATAATTGTTTGAGATATAGATGTTGCTATTTGAAGAGGTGTCCTCGTGTCCAGCACGATATAAGAGCAATTTAAGTAACCAGTAAATAATGGATCAACTAAATTTAAGATAGAAGAGAATCAAATTCAACCAGATATGTATATGAGCATTTCCGTAGAATGGTCAACCAGAGCAAAAATTTTAAATGTTAATAAAAATAAATTCTCGTTTAACCCTGTTATACAAAATTACCCAAATTTTTATAAATATAAAGCTTTGGAAGTTGATTTAAATTTTTTTAAGGCCTGTTTCTTTTCAATTTTTTCACATGTTCGACTTATACTACCGACCCTTTTTTGCAACAAAATACTCCCATGAATATCAGTTAAGACCATCAAAATGAAAGAAGAGTGAACGACGCTGTATTAACGGTAAATTTTTATTGAAACTTTTACCTCTGCCTGGATCGTACGTTCGCGACCAAAAAAATACATTTCAAGGAGTGTAAGGAAATGTATAGAACTACATTTCTAAAGCCGGTTGAGTGCACTTAGTTGAAAACCAAAACTACTTCTCTTGAAGGGTTTACCAAACCTTTTTTTTTAATTCTCAAAGTTGCGTACGTTCGCGACCGTTTTGCATTTTGATATATTTTTTCCTACCAAAAACTGAAGCAAGAAAAAATAGGTTGTTAATATACTTTTTTTGCATGGTTAATAATGGATCATAGGGTTTTGAATAATTTTAATGAAGTCATTCATAAATTTTCCAACCATACATTAAAGTGAGTATACTTTATGTTATGCAAGCCACTTTCGAGTCTTTCGGTGTGAGCCGCGGGATTTCAGTAGAGTCTAATAATTTATGCTATCTTCTTTCTTTATAAATACAACATATAAGATTTAATCTTGTGAATTAAGTGTTCCAATTCATATAATTTGTAAAACATTATGCCGAAAATAGGAAAAGAAAGTGTATGGAAAAATCGTACGTTCGCGACCCGTACGTTCGCGACCGGTATTTAAGCGTATATATAAAAATGTACTGAAGATATTTTAAAGCGAAATAAACGAAAAGAAAGTCACTTTATGCCACTTCAATATGTTATCAACCATTTTGAAAAAATCCATTCCATTTCGCTGAATTTTGAATTTTTCCAGTTGCACAAAAAAGTCACTTCCATTATGCGTACGTTCGCGACCACATGTTTATTGCCCCCACAGTTTAAACTAAAAATCGAACAAACCTGCCTCTTGCACCTAAAATTGACCTTTCAAAATGCTATCAAAGTAGCAAAAAAACAAAAACCTATGTTTACTTTGTTTTTTGGCCCATAAACGCGTACAAAAAAGTCACTTCCATTATGCGTACGTTCGCGACCACATGTTTATTGCCCCCACAGTCTAAACTCAAAATCGAACAAACCTGCCTCTTGCACCTAAAATTGACCTTTCAAAATGCTATCAAAGTAGCAAAAAAAAAAACAAAAACCTATGTTTACTTTGTTTTTTGGCCCATAAACGCGTACGAACGTACTGTTCGCGACTGGAAACACCCATATGTGCTTTTGTTTTTAACTAAAATTGGAATGAAATTTTTAAATTCACTTTTTTTTTTAAATGCGCACTTTGCTTTTACTTCTGAACTAGGATTCTTTATAACAAAGGACCATATTTTACTGCTGCATTTTTAGATTTGCTAGAGTTTTGCGAAAATTAAAAAAAATCCATTTTGAAAAAAAAAATTAAAAAAATGAGGTACCTTTAGTTTTATGCTGGAAAGTAATTTTTTAAAAGATCTTGTTCAAAAAAATAAACACTAATCAATTACATCGGCTTCACTTAATGTAATAAAAAAAAACAATACTAAAATTTGATTTCCTTCTTTTACACCAACCATTTGAAATACACATTAAAACTTCTCACTTTGAAAAAACCCACTTTTTGGGGAAAATTTTCCATTTTTGGACTCGTATAACTCCCAACTGAAAAACGATAGAAAGCTGAAATTTGGGCCAGAAGTGTAGAATTCTATAGAGAACAATACAGTGTTTTTAGTTTTTGGAAAACGCCATTATTTAAAAACTGAATTTTGAGCACGCTCGGCCCCAGTGTGCAACGGGTTGAAAGCCAAAGGTGAAAACTCACTGCCAGACTTGATTGTTTTGTCCAAAACTCTAAGCATTTTACCATTGAAATTCGAATGTTTTCGGTCGAGTTGGATGCTTTTGTCAAATGATAATGACAAAACTTTTGACGACTTGAGTATTCAATTAAGCGTTTTTGAGCGAAACTTTAAGAAGCAGGATGATGTTCAAGAGCAAGAGGCTTTATATTCTAAAAGTAGTAAAACATTTACGGAGAAAGCAAAGCAAAAAAGAGAGTGAAATTGCAATTATTGTAAAATCACAGGACATTGGATAAGAGAGTGGTAAAAAATGGATAGCAGACGGATGACCATTGAAAATAAGAATAACGAAATGCCAAGTCATGACAAGAACACCACTGTTTCTTTAGTCACCGTATCGGCTGATTTGTATGTCGCAGATGAATGTAAAACCCGATGGTGGGTGGACAATAAGCTGTTCGTTATTTATATTTCAAACTCGTGCGTTGCATTTGAAAATTTTTAAAATCATATGCACTCAGGTTGCAGCAGATCATATAAAAAACTTGAAAGCCGTAAACTTGGTTCACATTTCGATATACCAAATGAAAAAGTAACACTTGATAAATTTGCTATAACTTTCATATTTGTTAACCGGTTTGGAAATGGTTTGAACATATATTATTTGCAATTGATCCATCTCCAATATTACCTCAAAATAAATGCAAAAACGTTACTGCTTCTAAGTGTTATTTAATGTTAATAACGAAACTGATGGAAAATTTGACTGATTTCTGAAATGCATTTGCAAGTAACCCTTAAACTCATAATCTAATTGGAAAGATTTATATGGTAGGTTGTTAGGGCAATGAATGATCTTTAAGGTGGAAAATTTTTTTTCATCAGATATGTAGAACTGGAGATTTTTTGAATAATACGAAAATGGTGTTTTTTTTCACTTTGTAAGAAACGATAACTTCGCAAAATCTCAAAACCTATCGGTTTTTTTAAATTTTTGTCTTTAGAATCGTAATCTGCAAGTTTTTTCACGTAGTAAATGTGAACAAAGTTTACGGCTATCAAGTTTTTTATATAATCTGCTGCAACCTAAGTGCATATCGCACTTGTTACGTTAAAGTGTAACAACTCAAAATTTGAACATTTTCAGTAGAGACGAGAAACTGTTTCCGTAAATATTAATAATATATTACAAAGAAAAAACAATGTAATTGCACGAAAATATCAATTAAAATAATATAACCGGTTTTTCATTTTTATCTGTTTAGTATTTGCACGAAAATAACAAATTTTTGAGTTATTACTCTTCTCCTGAAATTTTTTTTATATACATAGTGGTATTATTTTGAGTTGTCTCTGTTTAACTGAAAATTCTCACTGGAATTGATAAATATGATTTGTTATAAATAGGCACAATTCAAAATGTTACACTTTATGTGATACACTAACGAACAAATTTGATAAAACACTTGGATACAACTAAAAATGTAACTCTTTTGGTGAGTCGAAAGAAGTCATTCTGAAAACAAAGAGAGAGTCATAACGGTTTTTTTACCGAAGGACTAGACAAATCACTGAACGATTTTTAAAGTGGGTAGAGATGACCACTGCACTTTATTTTCTTGCAAAAAACTAAAATTTGGAAATTTTGAGTTGTTACACTTTAACTTTTAAAATTTTCAAATGCAACGTGCGAGTTCTAAGAGTTATCCAATTCGAGTGAAATTTTGCACAGCTTATTTTTGCAGCACAACAAATCATATTCCGCCTGGCGAAAAACATTTTTTTTCTTAACGAACAGCTTAGTGGACAATGGTGCAACCAACCATGTGACCAATTGTAAAGAGTTTATTTTGGACTACATTATGTTTAATACTGAGCACAGCACCAAAGCAGCTGGAAAGGAGTGTCTTAGAGCATTGGGTAAAGGATCAATTGAAATGGTATCAACAGCTAATGGCAAAAAGCTAAAATTAATGTTAACAAATGTTTGGTATGTTCCGGATATTAACAGAAATCTTTTCTCAATATTGGCAGCATAAGATAGGAATCCTAATAGCAAATTTTATTCAACGAATGAGAAGTGCTGGTTAGAAGTATGATCAAACTGTTATGAATGGATATCGAAAGTCAAATGGGTTATTATTTCAAACTGATATGAAACAGAGTGCAGAGTGAGTTGTATGCTAATGTAGCAGATAGTAATAATTCGTTGTTGCAGCTTTATCATGAGCGTTGGGGTTACAAGACAAGCTTCATGTAAAAAACCTACTACATCAGGAATTTGGAATAATCATTAAGAATGATGGTAACTTGTGTGAGTATTGCGTGCTTGGAAAGGCACATCGTCTACCTTTTGGAAACAGGACGAAAGCTACGAGAGCAGGTGAATTAATGTCGGCAGATGTATGCAGTCCTTTTCCATATCCATTTAAGAAGAGTAGATATTTTCTAATTTTCAAAGACGCGTTTACAAAATATCAGTATTGTTTTCTCATCAAGAGTCGCTTGAGACTATGCTTGGATACGCCAAACAACAAGGTCATTCAGTTAAGGAGTTACTTGAATTTAATAATGTAGAGCAGTGGTTGCCAAACGACCACATGCGCAATTTTGCTTGTATGTATGCCAGAGAGAGCTCAGCGCTATGCTTACTTGATAAAAGTAAGCAAGGTTGATCGGCCACTCTCCCTGACTTCGCCACACGACTTCATTGATACTATGCGTGTGATGGCATCGACGTCGGCAGCAAAAGGTAGCCTATGCAAGCGTGCATTTATATTTTAATTCTGGCCACCACTGATGTAGAGGTAAAATCTGTTTTAAGAAATCTGATATAATACAAAGATTGACAGCGCCATATACACCAGAGCAAAATGGATCTAGTGAAAGGGAGAATCTTACTATTGAAGAAATGGCAAGAACTTATAAATATTCAAATGCTAACATTAAGTTTCCAGAAGCCATTTGGGCAGAATTAGGAACCACTGCCGTTTATATTCTTAATCGTACCGGAAAGTCATCAATCGAAGGTGTAAGTCCTTACGAATTGTGGACATCAAAGAAGCGAAGGTTAAAGCATATGAGGATCATTGGATGTACTTGTTATGCTCATACTCCGTCACAGAAAAGAAAGAAGATTGACGCAAAAGCTTAAGGGTATTTAGTAGGCTATGGTGAAGATGAACGTTATCGAATTTATATTTCACAAGAAAATTCAATAACACTTTCCAGAGATGTCAAATTTATGGAGAATCTGATTGAATTAAAGCTACCATTGGACGATGTTTGCCCAGAAAACAACTTTGAACCCTAAGATGAGCTGGAAAAAAGTTGTATAGAAGAGAAAGAAGGAGAAGTACATTTAAGGAATAATTGTTTTGATAACACAAAAGAAACAATCAGTAAATTTAGAAGATTTTGTTGAGGAACCTAAAAAAACTAATCGGCAGCTAAGGCAACGTGTGAGGGAAGATAGAAGTGAA
This sequence comes from Sphenella marginata, assembly GCA_951509765.1. Classification (NCBI taxonomy): domain Eukaryota; kingdom Metazoa; phylum Arthropoda; class Insecta; order Diptera; family Tephritidae; genus Sphenella; species Sphenella marginata. Next base: position 31,791,557 of record OX608082.1, on the reverse strand, counting down.
AAGAGCTATCACACTTAAGAAATCGTGAGAATAACAAGATATCAAAGTATTTGGATGATTTTATAATGGAGGCGGAAGACTATGTGAATGGATTGCAAACTCCTGAGATTTTGAAGAAGCAGTTAAAAGTAATGAGGAGGAATGGAAACATGAAATGTGTGAAGAGATAAGATCCTTGAAAGCAAATAAAACTTACAGGATCTAAGGCATTGCCTTGTAAATGGGTCTTTAGAATTAAAACGAATTCAGATGGAAGTATTGACAAATCAAAGCACGTTTGTTTATTAAAGGGTAAAATCAGCGTTATTGAATTGACTATGAACAAACATTCAGTCCAGTAGCAAAGATGGCATCTATTCGACCAGCTATAAGTACAGCGGCAACTGAGAATATGATATTGAAACAATTTGATGTTTCTACGGCTTTTCTATATGGTGAGTTGGAGGAAATAGTTTCCATGAAGCAACCGGAAGGATATTCTGATGGAACGGACAAGGTGTGTTAGTTGAAGCGAAGTCTTTATGGCACCAAGGTGTTGGAACAAGCGAGTGCAAGGAGTTCTTACAAAGCTCAAATTTAAAGTAAGTGAAGCTGATCCGTGTCTTTACATTCGAGAAGAAAATAATAAGAAAATTATTCTTGCGTTATATGTTGACGATGGGTTAGTTAGTAACAGGAACGGATAAAATCAATGTAGATGATTTGAAATGATCTAAGCGAGGAGTTTAAAATAATTTCCAAAGAAGCCAGTTATTTTCCAGAACTAGAAATTCAGAGAGCTGAATATTATATACAGATTTGTCAAAGGTCCTATGCAATGAAAATTCTAGAACGTTTTAACTTTCAAAATTGTAAACCTGTGTCGACGCCAATTATAAGTAATTCAACTGTAGAATCAGGGAAAGATAATAATCAAAAGTTTCCGTACAGACAGGCGGTTGGAGAAATTATGTATTTAATGTTGGGAACAAGACCAGATTTAGCCTATAGTGTTGGTTTTTTATCACGAAGCTTAGAGAATCCAAACGAGTTTTTCGTTATATTTCTGGAACGATGAATATTGGAATAATTTATCAAAGCAGTATTGAAAATGGTATTTTAAAGTGATAAAGTGATACAGACTTTGGATGCTGTATAACAACTGGACGCTCTACATCAGGTGTTGTAATTATTCATGCTTTAGGTGCAATATCATGGTTAAGTCAACGCCAGGCCATGATCGCAACATCGACAACTGAAGGCGAGATTGTAGCTGCAAATGAAGCTACTAAAGGGATAATATTGGTTAGGCGATTTTTTCTCAAATAACTATATTGAAAGAATATTTATTTAAAAAGTTTTGTACAATTAAGAACATAAAGTCTTTTATATATACATCATCTCATATTAAAATTTTAAATTGGTATACACCATTTACAAATTGAAAATTATTATTTACTTAAAATAAATACCTAGATAAATAGAAGTATGGTTGGAAAATATAATAGGATAAAGATAGAGAAGTCAGTAAGAGTATTTGTAATCAATATATCGCACTTGTTACGTTAAAGTGTAACAACTCAAAATTTCCAAATTTTAGTCTTTTGCAAGAAAATAATGTGCAGTGGTCATCTCTACCCACTGTAAAAATCGTTCAGTGATGTGTCTAGTCTTTCGTTAAAAAAACCGTTATGACTCTCTCTTTGTTTTTAGAATGACTTCCTTCGACTCACCTAAAGAGTTACATTTTTAGTTGTATCCAAGTGTTTTATCAAATTTGTTCGTTAGTGTATAACATTTTGAATTGTGCCTATTTATAACAAATCATATTTATCAATTCCAGTGAGAATTTTCAGTTAAACAGAGACAATTCAAAGTAATACCACTATGTATATAAAAAAAAATTCAGGAAAAGAGTAATAACTCAAAAATTTGTTATTTTCGTGCAAATACTAAACAAATAAAAATGAAACAACGGTTATATTATTTTTAATGATATTTTCGTGCAATTACATTGTTTTTTTTTTTTTTGGAATATGTTATTAATATTTACGGAAACAGTTTTTCGTCTCTACTGAAAATGTTAAAATTTTGAGTTGTTACACTTTAACGTAACAAGTGCGATATGGACGAGATATCCACACTGCTGAAGAAATTTTGTAAAACACTTTTGAAGTTTTCCTTATTTAGCCCGACCTTAACTGACTCGGGAATAGAGTTCCAAAGTCTAACAGCGTTAATGAAAAACATTCGGAAGTCAGATACCTGTATTTAGGAACAATCAATTTGTTATTTCTTTGCGACCTGGTTAGCTGAAGTTTGTCGTACAAGTACTTGGGAACTTTCCATTCAAGCAATTTATATATAAAGATGCAGTTTCTCGCAGCCAAATAGTTCAAAATATGACATCCTAGAATTTTATCACCCCAGGGTGATATATGATCATATATGATGCCATACACGTGCCGAGTTACATTATTGAAAGCTACATTAATTTTATTAGCAGAGCATGCGTCAATTTTACTGTAGACTAACTCAGAATAGGTAAAGTGAGGTAAAATTAGCTGCATCGCAAGTTTCCGACGTGTTTCCTATGTAGTGAACAGTGATGAGACTCGTAAGCTACGTAGTATACCATATACAGTACTGACCACTTTATTAATTTGATCACAACAAGTTAACTTGTTGTTCAGAATAAATCCTAAGTTCTTAACTTTATCTGCAGTTTTAAGTGCTTGAGAGCCAATCATTACCGTTGGTATGCTTGTAATATCAATTTCGTGTTTATGTATTGGCATAACGTACGACTTTGTAGCATTTAGACACAAGCCATTTTTTTGTGCCCAACAAAGAATAGAACTCAGATCACCATTTACTTATCTAATAATACAAGTCTTCGACGAGCCCAATACGATTGGAGAGGTATAACCGAATATCATCAGCATATGCGTGTACATTGACATATTTGCACACAGAAAACACATCATTAATAAACATGCTGAACAGGAGAGGACCAAGAACTGATCCTTGGGGGACACCAGCTTGAATAGGTTTAAACTGCGACAAAGATGTCTCTACTCTGACTCTCTGTACCCTATCCTGAAGGTAGCTTGCTAGAACTTTTATGGCACTACCAGCAATAGGCGAGCCATGCGTCGTGCGCACAAGCAAGAGAAAGAGAACTACTGATACTGGCGATCCTTGTGCGATGCCATTAAACAAATTGTACGTGTAAGAGTACTTATTATTGACTGTAAAACATCGATTGATTAAAAAGTCGTTAACAAAATTGTATATTATTTTTCCTATTTTCCGACTGGAAAGCTGTCGAAGGATGACGTGAGGACCGATGTTTTAATGTTTTGCAAAGATATCGGTCTATAGTCAGATATAGAAGTTGTGGTTTGATTAGCTTTTGAAATGGGGAGAACTGATGCATTTTTCCAACTATACGGTAATTTTCCTTGACTTAATATGATATTCTACAACTCAACTACCCTAGCTTTGACATTGAGTGGTAGATTTTGTAGAAATGCAGTACCGCCCTGGGGTTTTTCCTGTCATTGAATTAAGGGTTATATCAAACTTGAAAAGAGTAATAGGAGACTCAATTTTTTGCTCTCTAGGTGGGGCTGAGGCAGTAAGGTAATCTTGGGATGAAATTTTATTTTTTTCCAGCACGAAGTCTTGATGAATGTTGCTTTCTTTGGAATAATTTGACCAAGAGGAAGCGAAATAATTTGCGATATCTACCGCAGAGTATATTGGACCATTACCTGAGGCTAATACTTTAACAGATTAATATTTGACCAGATTTTACTGGGGTGGCAGTTTGGGGTTATAGAGGTCGTCAAGGACTCAAGACTTTGGAGCCATGTGCTGCCTCACGAATAATCTTTTTAACATTCCTAGTCTCTCTATTTATGTTGGGGGAGTATTGGCTACTCTTGTGAGTAAATAAAATTGGTCGCTTTCATGAAGTTAAGTGGAGGTTTAACTTGAGAGATTTGGAGCCAACCCCGCAGAGAATTTACACACATGAACATATGTAAAGGTCTGGTGAGTTGTAAAATGTGTCGGAGATAAGTCGTTAAGCACGACATAATGAGATCTTCAAATATTTTTCCTCTTGAATTAGCCAAGACGGATCCCCAAAGGTGGCTCCATGCGTTGATATGACCAACCAGCAGTATATCAGTCGTAATGCTGGAAGTTATGTCAATCAGATTTTTTAGGTCGAAGGATTGTTGAGGAGGGATCTAGATGAATACTACAGTAAATTTGAGACCGATATCAACTTCGGTTGCAATGACTGAAATCGGAGATTGAATATTTAATAGTTTGTGAGATATACCTTTTTTGACCATGACGAAAATAGCTATGAAATGAATTTGAAATAGGCGTAGAGCTGTTGAAGGGGATATGCGTTTGCTGTAAGGAAACAATTGAGGAAGATAAATCTTTTAGTAATAATTTAAGCTTGTTGATGTTATTATATAGTCCGTGGATACTCCACTGAAGTATATTAAAAGTCATCATGAGGTAAGGAATTACTTCTGAACGCTCAACTGAGAAATCCGAATCCGAATTCGCTTGAATTGGCGAGGCAAAGTAACGATAATTATTTAATAATTCTTGAGTTATGAGGATAATTGGCGACAAGGTCGATGAAATTGAGGAAATGTCGACTAGTTTAGTAATGCTTGAGGTTGCTGCAGTTTGATTGATCGGTTTAGTAACTAAATAGTTATTTGTGTTCTTTAGCGTTTGATTTGTGGAGTTTGAAGTTACAGGTAACTTGGATGAGGGTAATGATTGAGTGAGGACGGATGAGTTAATTACTGGAGGTAGTATTTTTCTGTTGATGGATAATTGAGTTTTTGATTGTACCTAAATTGGTCGCTGAGGTGTTATAGTTTTATAGCCGGACACGATGCCAGCGAAAGAGAAAGGGCTTGAAGTGACGGGCACTTGAGCAGTGTAAAGTTCTTTTAATTGTTTCAACGTACATTTACATTGTGTTTTAATTTTAAGGGTTTCTTTCTGCTGTAGAATTTCGAACATTTGTTGAAGTTATATGGATGTTCTTCACTACAATTTGCGCACTTGATGCGAGGGCATTTTACGTTAGAGTAGGGGGATAAACTGCAGATCTGGCATAGTGGAGCGTTTTGGCAATGCTTAGTTGTGTGACCTAGAAGTTGGCATGATTTGCATCGCATAGGGTTTGGGAAGTACTTCCTCACCTTTACTTTATACCATGAAATATTGGATATATTCTGGCAGTTTGAAAAAGTCAAAAGTAAGAAGAACAACTCCGCTTGGATTTGGTTTGTTTTCTATTAACTTGGTGAAAGGCGTTCACTACGCCCTCTGAAGCTAGTTCTTTGACGATTTCCTCGTCGGGAAGAGACTTTAAGAATGGGGCAAATACCGTCCCTTATACGAAGTTGAGGTTGTCATGATATTTGCAATTGATTTCGCAAATACCCGGGAGTTGTTTGGAAACTTAAGTTATCTGCAGAAGCATTGTCTTTGACCAGGAGTAGGAAACCCTGCTGGTAGGGGTTTAGAATATGCCCGCGGTAGGCATACCTGTCGTAAGAGGCGACTAATATGCACAAAGGTAATGATGTGCAACTCGATGGTTGATCTAAGGATGTGATGCCTCTCACCTCTCATTACCCATCTTCTCTTTCCTTTCGGAAGGAGGGATGACATGACCTAGAAGGTTGCACTGGTCATACCAAATCGCTACCGCGACAGTCGGGCAGTACCGCAAGGGAGTACCGGAGGGTACCGGATTCGTATCCGGCCAAGGACTGTCCTTGCTAATTACTTCAAGGGATCTCTGAACGGCGAACAATGAATAATGCGATAATGGTTTTTGCACATTGGCTGCAGCAACAACAACTACTTTTGGGTTCGATATCGCAGTTCTAAGTTCAGGAAGTCCAGGATATTTGTAGGTATTTATTGGAGGGTTTTTCTTGCGTTTGCGACAGGCATATCAAAACTGGAATCTGATTAACCATTATTTTTTTCCTTATTAATGCGAATATCATGAATTAATCCTTTGGATTAATCAGAAATATGATTAGTACTATACACAATGAAATTAGAATTTGATTTTTTTGCAGAAACCCCGTCACAGTGGACGACCAGAAGTAAAAAAGAATACATCCGCTCGGTTACAACAAATGTTAGTACTAAATTTAAATTAGTCATATGTATAAATGCAACACAATTTTGTAAAACCTGTTTATAGTTTTGAGCGAAAAGCTAACAAATTATATTTGCGTGCTACACAAACCCTCGAACAGTCAACGGGAATATCTATAAAAAAAGCATCATCACATTCTGAACACCTATCTGCTGAAGAGTTTGTAGATGGAGACCAAGAGCTTGACAAGTATCTCGTTATGTTGCTGGGTTTGCAGCGACTGCTGAATTGGGAGCGTTCATTAATGACTGAAATCGTGCCTGCCCCTAAACATGGAGAAGTTTTCTCAAAATTAGCATATAACTCTATAGAGCTAGTGGTCAAAGATGCAGAATCAATAACAAGCCGTATTATGCGTTGTATATCTCGTAAGGAATGGACATCGGCTTTGGGGATATTTTCGGCGCTTAAACGCGTAATTTTGCTTCAACCGGATATTGAACGAACTTATGATGCGCAACAACGCGAACAGCTCACCAAGGTTTTAAATAAACTGCAAGCGACAGTAAGGAATTTTTGTAGTTTATCCTTAAAACATTACTAAAATTTGTAACTTCTAGGGTTCTAAAGCATTGGAGCATTTTCTGGAGGTAGTTAAAGGTGAATCTGCCACAAATTTAGTTGGTATGAGCTCAAGTACACTAGGATATGGATATGTTAATGTTCCTAAAGATGCAACAGTGCACGAGTTAACATCAAATACAATTTGGTTTATAGAACATCTTTATGATCATTATGATGTGATTGGTTCAATTTTGCAACAGGATGTCCTATATAATACACAGTTAGACACAATACTCATGAAGAAAGCCTTGCCTGGTGAAGAACGTAACAAAGCATTGCTGGCAATTTATATTAGTAAGCAAATCATATACGATTACTTACTATGTTAAGTGTATTAATTATATTAATTTCTCAAACAGAAAAAGCGTTAGCGGAGCTTAATCTTTCCATAATGAATAAATGCGAACATTATAATGATCAAGCCACAAAGCATCTGTTTCGGCTAAATAATATTCATTATATACTTAAATCCCTACAGCAGTCAAATCTTATCGATTTAGTTACATTAGCTGAGCCTGAATGTGAACAATGTTACTTAGACATGATTCGTGAATTGAAATTTTCTTATCAAAAAACCTGGTCGAAAATGCTAGTAACCATAGGAGTTGATGAACTGCCTAAGCCTTCTCATGGTAAAGTAAAAGACAAAGACCGCAGCATATTAAAAGAACGTTTTTCAGTAAGTATCTTACGTACGCAACATGTTCATGTATCATATAAATCTACCAATAAAATTGTACCTCATATTTTCCCTCCAGAACTTTAACAAGGATTTCGAAGAGGCGTGTAAAGTTCAACGAAGTATTTCCATTCCAGATGTGATATTGCGAGAGGGTATAAAACGCGATAATGTGGAGCACATACTACCAAAATATAATAGATTCTATGAAATGTGAGTAACGCTAATTCTATTCTTGATTTAATTATTTTGTTATATACATATGTTGCATACAGGTATGCGTCAGTGCAGTTTAGTAAAAATCCCGATAAATATGTAAAATATCGGCCACATGAAATAAATCAAATGCTCAGCAAACTCTTTGACGATTCAGCTTAGGATGGTTACACCCCATAATTTTTTTTTTAACTTCAAATAAAAATATGTATACTGTATAATAATAATATATGTATGTATATATAACAATAAATTGTAATATCACTGAGATAATAAATATTAGACACAATTGACTGTATGCATAACAGGTTACATATAAAAAAAGTATAAATGCAAAATAAAACAACTATAATAAATATTTCAAGCGAAACTATTTCCAATTGTAGCTTAGTAAAGATAATTCGAGGATGGGGTCTCTGGCCGCCCACACGCTCCGTAATGACGCACTTTTACTGTATTATTCGTTCGACAATTTTCGATTTCTAAAAAGCATTCATTAAGGTAAGTCATATCATCTGTACCGCAAATTGGTTCGAATTCTCGTGGACATATTCGTGCGCATCCCTTAAATTGAATACTGCTCAGGCAACGTTTCAATGGAACTACGAATACATGTTTACCGCAGTTCTCTTTACGCATGTGACACTCGGATTTATAAAATTTATTATCTGACCCGCAAACGAAGTTAGGTGGCTGAGCATCACAATCAGATTCGCAATCGGCTGTAAGCAAGCAGTTTTTCAAGGAGACGGCTACAACGCGCATATGACAAGTACGTCGCTTAAAATCGCACATTGAAGGGAATGTATTGCCATCTGAGCCACATATCGGACCACTTTCGATATCGCCGCGTGTACAACGCTCTCCACAATCCTTTGTCTGCGCCCTTAGATCCGTACATGGACCAATATGTGCCAAATTTACGCCGCGCCTTAAAATAGAAATATATATGTTGTATGAATGAATTCGCCTTGGAGCCAATACTAAAAACGGTTGATTTGATTTTTTTGAGTTATACGTGGACGTATCACCCAAATCGTGTAAGTCATTAGATAATGTATGTATGAAACTGCCAAATTATATCAGTCAATGAAATATGGCCAGTTCAGGCCAGTTTCTACCTTCTTTTCATATAACTTCTATGAAAAAGTAGGCATTGAAAAGCGAGTTCGCTTATTTTCAATAATTGTATGCATTCTACTAAGTTTCGTTCATCTAGCATTAACGGTTCTGAAGTTATTAAAGGTTGACTCATATATGTATGAATTTGGGGAAAATAACAAAACCAAACCCTGTGTACTAGTATTGGCGGGGATATCTCTGTACCAGTATTTTTACTTGGACAAGGTGTTTGACTGAAAAAAAAAAAACCAGTACTTGAGCAATGCCAATATGTGAGAACTAAATATGCACATAGTTACAAACCCGTGACTCAGCTAGGTCTAAAGCATCTCGAAGATATCTTACTGCCCATTTATTATTTTTAACTAGCAAAGCGTCTTTTTCTCCCCTACCCGTTCAGCTAATACCCCCCCATATTCGGGAATCTCTATGTATGATAAGGCACAAAACTCCCAGATATACATATATAGCTAAATTCAATTTTTTTTTGATATTGTTTATCTTTATTTTTAATTGCCTAGGGTCCAAATACATAGGTTATGTCAAACAAAATTTATTTTAGTATTTAAAAAAAGGTTTATCGAAATTTTAATTTATCTCCTATATTTAAAAGAAAAAAGTAATTAAAATTAAAAAAAAAAAACAAAAATAAGACCTTTTCTTTGTTGTATATATCATCCAAAATCAACCCACTTCAAATATCAACCCAAATAACTAATTCAACCCTAACAAGTAAGGAAGTCTAAGTTCGGGTGAACCGAACATTAAATACCCAGCGAACGAGATACAAATACCATGACTTGGCAATGATATAGGCCCTAGAATCTTATTTGGAATTTTCTATATCAAAAAAGGGGGCGTGGTTATCATCAGATTTCGCCCATTTTAAACACCAACCTGCTTTGGCCGGAAAGTAACCTGTGTACCAAATTTCATGCAAAGATTTACATTTTTACTCAAGTTATGTTAGTTTATGTGATTTTCAAAATTTTCGATATCGAAAATGGGGGCATGGTTATAATTCGATTTAGTCCATTTTCAATAGCAGCCTACCTTGGCCAGAAAGTAACCAATACACCAAATTCCATGCAAATATCTCAGTTTTGACGAAAGTTATGTCAATTTATGTGATTTTCGATATCGAAAAAGGGGGCGTGGTTATCATCCGATTTCGCCCATTTTCAACAGCAACCTACCTTGGCCCGAAAGTAACCTGTATGCAAAATTGTATGCAAATATCTAAATTTTTACTCAAGTTATCGTGTACACGGACGGACAGACGGACGGACATGCCTTAATCAATTCCTCTTTTCAACCTAAGAACTTTCATATATGGAACTCTATATCTAACTCGATTATTTTGCGCCGTTACATAGTACCGTTATGTGGACAAAATTATAATACCCGTGTACTAGTACTAGTACGCTGGGTATAATAACTGAATAGGGGAAATAAATACTATAGTATTTCTCAATTTGGACCAAAATCGGTTGATTGGACGAATAGTCGCTTTGGCCAAACATCAGTTCACTGGTTGTTGTTGTTGTTGTTGTAGCGCTACCTAGGTAGTCAGTATCTTACCCAGTAATATCATATAACTTTTCTAACGGAAGTCCTAGAAACCTAGCGGCTTCGATAGGGGTGGACCAGAGGGATATAACAGCCCTTGGTCGGGGAAACCCCGAGTCATTCCGGTACGTAGAACCGGCTGTCGTGGGAATGAGTTCACTGGTTCGCAACGATCAATTACTAAATCCTTAATAATCTATACTTACAAACAGGTAGCATGTGCCAGTTCACATTCATTGTTATAGGTTTTCGCATCACTGCCGCATAGTTTCTCATTTCTATTGGATGAGAATATTGATCCAAATAAGTTGTTGAAGTCTTTACATGGTGGTAATTGTTTGCACCGATTTAAACGAGTCTTACACTTGTCCATGCTCATTTTTTGTATCGATTTGCGTTGCGGTCTGTAAAAAAAGTATAATAGGGACCAATATAACAAAATAATAAATGATTAAACCGTAGAATTCATGATTTGTATAGCGTGCATTGAAAACACAAACACCTACTTACCCACAATTCAGCATTTTCAATTCACAAAGTGATGAGTAAATGTTACCATCGCTCCCGCAAATATATTGTGATGGTGCATCTGATGTAGGCGGACATTCGGTGGGACAGTTGTCAGTTGATTTGCTGCCATTACTATTTCGCTCCTGTGACATACAAAATGATAGCGGTACTTCGAAAATATGTTTACCACAATTATATGCGCGCATCTTACATGGGCTAGCGTACAAGCGCCCATCAGAACCGCAGGTGGGCCGAGCAACACGCCAACATGATTCACGACACATGCGAGTCGATTGGCAATGCTTACGACTAGTCTTCACAACACCTTGGCTACATGTTAGTAATTTCATTTCACATGTTGAATTGTAGACATTGCCATCGGACGCGCATATTGGTCCATCTTTAGGTGCACTTTTACAATCTACAGGGCAAGATTCGCGAATAGCGCTTATGTTACTGCATGCGCCCACGTGAGAAATGCTTACTGCAGCCATACCGACACGGCAAGCTTGTACGCGCAGCATACAACGGTTGAGGTACGTGTGACCGTCCGTGCCACAAACTGGATCCTTCTCTGTTGGGCATCGGTGCTTACATTCAGAACCACGTGCTCTTTCGCAGCCATCTTTAACGACCTGTATGAAAATCCAGATTAGGTAAGTGTACATATTTATACATACATACAGACATATGTATATGCATGTGGGAATACAAATTTGAACTCCGCATGCATGAATTTAACAGGGTAAACGGTGAAGCATGTGGACGCTTGTATTCAATTCACCACTGCAAGTTAAGTATTTGGAATATGCTCGATTCATAAGCCATATTCCCTGCTGCAGGATGGGTGACATGACCTATGAGGTTGCACTAGTCATACCCATGATTCAAATAAATAAATTAGATAATTCATAATAATTTTTGGTGTTGGCGTAAACTTTCAGATGCTGATACAATGAAGATAGCATATGCCGGTGTTAGAATAAATCCTAATACCATTTTAGTGGTAGCTTAGTTTAGAAGACACAACCGAAACCTGATAAAGGAGTCTGGCATGGGGTTTTTAAAGAGTATTTCCAGGGGCTTAATTGTGGTTTTGCGTTATCGCGATTTGAAAAAAAAATCGTTTCACTTAAGTTATCACTTAACGTTTTCCTTAATTTATTTCACCGAGCTCTAAAAAGCGGTTCTTTAACATCGGATATTAAAAGTAAAAAGAGAATCGAAACCCGTGATGAACTGCCGCATTTACTTTCCACTTCACGAGAACGCAAATCCAGAATTGACTTCCAGAACTATTGCTTTGAGTCGTCAAAGTCTTTAATTTGTTAAAAAATACCAACAAAAACATATGAGCATTTCCGTAGAATGGTCAACCAGAGCAAAAATGTTAAATGTTAATAAAAATAAATTATTTTCTACAAAATTACCCAAATTTTTATAAAAATAAAGGTTTGGAAGTTAATTTAAATTTTTTTTATGAAAAATTTGGCTTGAAACCTGAAAAAAAAAATTGTTCATTTCCAGCCAGCTTTAAAGGCTTGTTTCTTTTAAATTTTTCACATGTACGACTTATACTAGCGATCCTTTTTTGCAACAAAATACCCCCATGAATATCAATTAAGACTATCAAAATGAAAGAAGAGTGAACGACGCTGTATTAACGGTAAATTTTTATTGAAACTTTTACCTCTGCCTGGATCGTACGTTCGCGACCAAAAAAATACATTTTTTGTTACCACTTCTCAAGGACTGCAAGGAAATGTCTAGAACTACATTGCTAAAGCCAGTTGAGTGCACTTAAAACCAAAAATAATTCTCTTGAAGGGTTTACCAAACCTTTTTTTTTAATTCTCAAATTTGCGTGCGTTAGCGACCGTTTTGCATTTTGATATATTTTTGCCTACCAAAAACTGAAGCAAGAAAAAAAGAGGTTGTTAATATACTTTTTTTGCATGGTTAATAATGGATCATAGGGTTTTGAATAATATTAATGAAGTTATTCATAAATTTTACCACCATACATTATAGTGAGTATACTTTATGTTATGCAAGCCACTTTCGAAACTTTCGGTGTGAGCCGCGGGATTTCAGTAGAGTCTAATAATTTGCGTTATCTTCTTTCTTTGTATATACAACATATAATATTTAGACTTGTGAATTAAGTGTTCCAATTCATATATGTAATTTGTAAAATATTATGCCGAAAATTGGAAAAAAAAGTGTAAGAAAGTCACCCATATGTAAGTTCAAGTATCAAAAGTGGTAAAAAACTTTATTTATTTTATATCAGTGAGAATTGTCTATTTTTTTAGGGCTAATAGGAAGTGTTGATCGGTCATCAGGGCTTGTCCCCCACACTTGAGGGGAGTGTTTTTGCCGTTACTCAAACAAACAGGATTCCCACCAACTGTTGGCCTTATCACCTCAAATTCTAAATTCGCCCATTATACATCTTACCAAAATAAGTCTATTAGAATATGCTGTCTATTTTACCTTCACTGTATTTGATCCATTTCGAGAGCATGTTTTTTTCTTCATTTCGCAGAGATTCGCATAAATCAAACCATCGGAACCACAAACTGGTACAGCGCCTACTGTTGTACTCGGTGGACACGATCTAGGGCATGCATTGGCATTGCCACGCTGTTGGCGCTGTGATATATCCTCATCCAATGTCATTGAATTCATAGCTGCATTCATGTACTCAGAGAAGAGTAAAGCGGCTCGATTGAGAATGGGAACCTCTGTGGAGGCGTTGGCGATTACTGTGGGTTCAGATAATAAATGTACCATGCGGTTGCGATAGCTGATTATGGGTGAGTCCTCTACGCTTTGCCTATAGTGGATATTAGGTAATTGAGCAGGCAACTTAATGAACTTGATTGGCGAATCTGTAGTGGCTTCTGCAAGTAAAGGCAAAATATTTGTACAGTTTAGGGGTCACCACACATATACATACATTTACAAAATGCGATTGTCGTAAAAACTCAAAACTAAAAAAACTTTGGCTTTTTCGCCGACCTTAATTGTTGAACGTTGACTGAAAATCTTTTAAGAATATGGTATTACTTATTTGTGTCTGAGGCTATACACACGGGCAAGCTCAGTAAACCCTTACTTTCGAAGCGCATTTATATTCGGTAAATAAATGATTGATATCAAAAGTTAGCACTCCTTTTTCAATCTGGAATTAAATAGTTAGTTAGCCATGGCCCAATAAACAGGGCGTCTTATTAGAACAGCTGAGCGGCGGCGTTTATGGCTAAACAAAAAAAAATCTGTGCAATCTTACAGAAGAAGTGGCACGTTTTTGGGTTTTTTTTTTTGGTTGTTAATAATCTAGCAATTGATTTTATATTTTTTGTTGTTTTCCTCCAGTGGGTGTCAGCTAGGTTGGGCGACCAAATGGGAGCAGTATAATCAATAACCGGACGGCCAATAGCTTTATATGTAGCAAGGAATGTTTCTTTATCTTTGCCCCAGGTGCTGCCAGCCAGCGACTTGAGAATCTTATTGCGGCTGTGTACCTTTGAAGCTATGCGGTGGCATGACTAACGAAGGTGTGGTCATTGTCTAACGATACATCTAAGACCTTAGGGTGGTTGACGGTAGGTGGATGTACTCCATCCACGTGTACGTTTAACTCTTACCCCATCTGTCGCCGTCAATTTCTCGGTGATGGGGCCAGATCCCGCTGAGTGCAAAAGCTAGATAGGTCATGGAGGTAACTGTTGACTCTTGTACAGAGTTCGTCAATGGAAGGGCCCTTGCCCGAACCCAATTTTTGTGCAGTCGTCAACGGAGGAAACGATGGAGTTATTCCTAAACTTAACTGACGCTTGCCGACCGTTAAGGTAGTTTGAGGTCCACCTTTTTAGGTCAGCAGGGGGCGGTGTCCCTTCCAGGTGTCGAAGGAGTGTGGCGTGGTTGGCCGTGTCAAAGGCTTTGGTGTTGGTTCAAGACATGATTAATTTTCGTTGTAGTGGCGTTAAGAGCGGTTGTGGTACCATGCCCTTTCCGGAACCCATGTGGGTGCTCGGCCAGAAGCAGGTTTGCAGTGTAGTATGGGAGCAGAATGGTTTCTAATAATTTCGCGACCGGCGAGAGCAGGGAAATCGGTCTACACGATTCTCGTTGGTTCGCCGGCTTCCTGATTTTAATAGCGAGAGATTGAAGAGAGCCGCTAGGTAGCTCTGCCCCGCGTGACCTAGGTGTTTACATGGTATAAGTATAGAGGTAAACGCAGTTATTGACGTAGGCAGCCATCTTAGCCATTTGACTTTTATTGAATTTATGACATTTCATTAAAATCATGCTACCAGAGTTAACAGCAGAAAATGTTTTTTTGGCCCGAAATCTGAAGTTTGTGAAAATAAATTAATTCAGCTAATCGAGTTCTACGATCTTGAAGTATCGTTTTTGTTTCTCTTAACGAAAGCTCTTTTAAATTCATGTAACAATAAAATCATCCCAAAACTCTCTCAACATAAGCTGCAAATTTAGGAGCTGACTTTTCCAACTTTTTTTTCGACCCAGTCTAGTGTACATATTCGCATTTATTGACAATTACCCATCCATGTAAAGTAAGTAAAAACTTGATCGGTAGGTTAAGCGCTTTATTAATTAGCGGCTCATTGGTCGATGATAGTGAAATTTTTCCTGTGATGTTGTTAATTATGTGAATGTTGGTTTGGAAAATGGTTAAAAGAATCTTAACAAGTAAGGAAGTCTAAGTTCGGGTGAACCGAACATTAAATACCCAGAGTTAGTTTTCAGAACGAGATACAAATACCATGACTTGCCAATGATATAGGCCCTAGAATGTATGGAAACAATTAACTGAAGAAATTTTCAATTCGTGGTTATAATTTGATTGCCAAAAAGTAACCTGTATAACATATTTCATGCAAAGATCTACATTTTTATTCAAGTTATGTTAATTTATGTGATTTTCAAAATTTTCGATATCGAAAAAGTGGGCGTGGTTATAATTCGATTGCGGCAATTTTCAACAGCAGCCTATCTTGGCCAGAAAGTAACCAATACACCAAATTCCATGCAAATATCTCAGTTTTTACGCAAGTTATGTCAATTTATGTGATTTTCGATATCGAAAAAGGGGGCGTTGTTATCATCCGATTTCACCCATTTTCAATAGCAACCTACCTTGGGCATAAAGTAGCCTGTATGCAAAATTTCATGCAAATATCTCCATTTTTACTACAGACAGACGGACGGACGGACATGCCGTAATCAATTCCTCTTTTCAACCTAAGAGCTTTCATATATGGAACTCTATATCTAACTCGATTATTTTGCGCCGTTACGTAGTACCGCTATGTAGATAAAATTATAATACCCTTGTACAAGGTGGCGCAAAAGTAATCTTCCTATCAGAAAATGCTATAAATTTTGCGATTGGGCCCTAAAATCAATTCTGTTTTGACATTTGTGTAGTAAACACATGCAAAATACACGTTAATAAACAATGTTCCGCTACACTGCTCCAGAACGTGGAATATTGCTGACTATTTATTTGACCAATAATCGGTCGGTGACTTTGGCACAACGTGAATTTCGTCGCAGATTTCCTGGCCGTCCAACGCCTACTGGTCAACGAGTTCTTTTTGCAGCAACTTGATGAATTGGGATTGGAAAACATGTGGTTCCAACAAGACGGTGCAACAGCACACACTGCACGTGCCACAACCGATATGCTGAAGGATGCATTTCCCGGGTGCCTAATCTCCCGTTTTGGCGATTTGCACTGGCCAACAAGATCGCCTGATTTGACAGCTCCAGACTTCTTTTTGTGGGGCTTTTTGAAGTCGCGGGTTTATGTCAACAAGCCTCAGACTCTTGCAACTCTTAAAGACAATATCCGTCAAGAATTTGAGGACCTATCGCCGGAAGTTTTGCCCAAAGTGATGGAAAATTCCATAAAAAGGGCTCAAATGACAATCAACTGTGGCGGGGCCATTTACATGACATCATATTCTCGACTTGATGTAAAAAAAATTAAAAGACCAAATAAAAATAATCCACAAGAAGAATCAAAGTTTTTCATTTTGTTTTTGAATTACAGGCAAAAAACATCGGAAGATTACTTTTGCGCCACCCTGTACTAGTACTAGTACGCTGGGTATAAAAATAATGAATTTGTAGTGGCAAAACAGCCAGAGATATCACTTACGCGGTTTTGCACATATGTATGTATGTATGCGTTAACCGGTTTTGCAGTGTCAACGACGATATAAACGTACTTTTACTTTCAAGGAGGTCATTCTTATCATGAATTAGTTTCTCTCTAAAATTCATTATAAGCCCTGCCATATTTCCCCCTAATGACTTTTATCTATTTTTTAGGCTTGTAATCTTTCCATCTTGTATAGGTTATGACGGTGCAGTGAAATAACGCCCAAGGAAATAACGCCCATGGGCGTTATTTCCCACTCAAAAAGGAAATTACGCCCATGGACCTTATTTCCTTTTTAAAAAGGAAATAAAGCCCATGGGTGTTATCACCTTTTGCTGATGGGTGTTATTTCCTTTTTCCAAGAGAAATAAAGCCCACGGACGTTAAAAACGAATTAAAACAAGCTGATTCAAGAATTAAGTATATGGTTTTCTTTATTTCAATAAATTTTAACATATTTGTTATGTTTTTATAAGGCGGGGTGCAATAGCGCCTTGTGAAATAAGCCCTTTAAGGCCTTATTACACTATTGAAAGTGAAATAAGGCCTTTATTTCAAAAAAGGCTTTATTACACTTCGAAAGAGAAATAAAGTCTTAAAGGCCTTATTGCTCTTTCATTTTTTTTAATGAAACAATAATATTCTAATTCTTTTTGTATTTTATTGAATAGTTACACACAAATTTCACGTTAACCAAAGTGGGAAAGGTGCACGCGGAAGGACATCACCGTGGCGGTAGCCACGGCTATGGCACACACCCGGAGTTGGAATGGCGTAGCCCAGGGTTATTTTTTAAAGCGCGGCCGAAGGCCGCCTATGCGGAAAGGTGTTCTGCACTTAAAAATCGTGGATCGGGCCTCCGTAACTATAATCCGAAGGGGGAAAAGCAATATTTTGTTTCTGTGAAAAGTTATTAGTTTTTTATCTGCAGGACACCTTTCCGCGTAGGCGGCCTTCGGCCGCGCTTTAAAAAATAACCCTGGGCTACGCCATTCCAACTCCGGGTGTGTGCCATAGCCGTGGCTACCGCCACGGTGATGTCCTTCCGCGTGCCACGTTTCCCACTCTTTTCTCACAGGGTAATTTGTGAAAAAAATGCTAATCAACAGTTCGTGTTGCTCGCGTAAAATCCTATGGGCGTTATTTCTCTTTTAAAAAGGAAATAAGAGCCATGGGCTTTATTTCTTTTTGCAGATGGGCGATATTTCCATTTAAAAAGGAAATAAGGCCCATGGGCGTTATTTCCTTTTTGAATGGGAAATAACGTCCATGGGCGTTATTTCCTTGGGCGTTATTTCACTGCACCGGTTATGACATCAATAACAATAAGAATAGATGTGTTGAAGTTTACGGAATTTGTATAAGAATGCCGTTTTGGCTGTGTTAACTTACTCGTATGCGCAGCTTTAGTTTTGTTACAAAACAGTGTTCGGCAACACAAAACATTTGCAAATAGAAAGCGCATCATAATCAGCCATTGAGTAAACGGGGTTAAGGCGTCACAATTTGTATGGTAAATTCGGATTCGTTCACGGATCGTATTGTGACGAATTCGCCGAACATCGGAATTCTTGCCTTGGGAACCACGATAAGTGCTCGATGATTGTGTCCATCTTCACTTTCCCATATCCGATTGCAAAAAGTCATATATTAACTTCAAGCTTCTCTGCTGGACTGCTTCTGACCATCCCTCCTTTTCTTGGCTGTTTTGTTCTCTTTCAGCCCTTCCAACACACACGTCAAATCCGGATTTTCTTTGGGACATTTCCGAATCTTCTTTACAAGACAACTGTCCGCATCCTCTCCCTTTGTGCTATAGCCACTGTTGTGTTCAAAAATCGGAGGTATTTCGTGCATCTTAAGGACGTAGATGGCTTTGACCATCCATCTTGCATTTGATGTCGCACCTGGCTTACTAAATTTATACTTTTACATCTGCTGGCCCAGAGGCATACATGCAAGTGTGAGACCCTGAATAATCACTTCTTGGTTGAACACATTTTCTTAATTTATCCAATTCTGTAAGTAATATGCCTAGATTTTCTGCAATACTGCACCTTATACTATCATCTTCTAGATAGGTTTTAAAATTTGCTTTTGAAATAATGTCCCAGTTTAACTTAAAGTCATTAGAAAAAGATA
Source organism: Sphenella marginata (assembly GCA_951509765.1). Taxonomy (NCBI): domain Eukaryota; kingdom Metazoa; phylum Arthropoda; class Insecta; order Diptera; family Tephritidae; genus Sphenella; species Sphenella marginata. The sequence goes on along the minus strand of OX608082.1, from coordinate 31,772,354 downwards.
TTCCGGGGCTTGCAGAGGGTAAGTTTAAATTGGGTTTAGAATTTCAAAAACGCGATGGCTGCAAGTCAGGTGTTATAAATTAGATTTAAGCTGTTCTTCAATAAGGGTACATGCTCCTTTTGTGCAACCTGTATTGGAACCTGTTGTATCTAATATAAGGCTATAATCTCCAATTCACATTCTGAAAGGGGGTCAAAACACATTTAGCTGTAGTTGATCCTTTTCCATCGTGTTCAAGAGAACATTTTAAAAGATGGTCTTGCTTGGAAGATGAAACCAAAATCGCCTCTACGGTTTGTTTTTTATCGGTAACTGGATGTACTAATATTTTTCCATCCCAATGAAGTGTGAACGAAGTGCCAGTCCGCTTAATATTTTCAACCCGCTTGATAATTTCCTTTTATATATAGTATTTCTTGACACAGTTCTCCCCCGGTGAACGGTACTATTGCTCAAGGCAACTGCACGCAGGGGTCGGTTTGACAACTTTTGGCTGGCTGTTAACATTATAGTAGCATTTCTGCTTGAAACACCAATTCTGTCGCAGACAGAAACAAGGGCTTTATTGGTGATCTTTACTTACTCTTTACCTCTGAGATCACTGGACTTACCACGTGCTTGCGACTTAATGCCAATTTGATGCTATTTGTTATTTTATCACTTGCATAATGGCCACAACTTAGAAGCATTGAAATTTTCTTTGAAAATCCTTTTCTCTTTGGATGAAATACTTAGGATCACAGCTCCGTAGTTTTTTCTCATTATTTTCATTTGCAATTTTATACTTATCGCAATTTCAACATTTTTTTTTTTGTATCAATTTTATAAAATTTACATAATTTAAAAATTTATCAGAAGTATTTACTGCACTTTTGCTGATTGTTTCTTTTAAAATATTGTGGTGGTAAAAGAATACTGACATAACTCGCCTCTTTGTCGGAAGCTAATTTTCAGGAAAATCTTTGGAAAGGTTTCCAATCAGGCACTGATTATATGCACGTTTTATTCATTTAGAGCTGCTTCCGCGATTTCCTGAAGCTGTAGTATTTTGTTTTTTTTGTAATAAATAAACTTTCACTACACAGTGTAAAGCTTGAATGGTGAAACTTGTACGAGTATACAATGAAGCGAAATGACTTCTGGCGATTCTCGGCTACGTAAGTTCGAATGAAAAAGTACGTTGTTTCTAATTAGTCCTAAAGTAACTTGCTATACTCATATCTTGAAGTATATCTATAAGCAATAAGTTGACCATTTGGAACAACTTCTGCTTTGTGTGTATTTTTAGCGTATTTTTGCCAATAAGTAATAAAATATTTTAATTTTCCCATTATGGGTACAACTGGAAAAATTACGGTAACTTTTTTCAAAATAAAGATTTAGTTATGTTATCTCGGAAGTATTTGGAGAATTCACTGGTAATTTTAAATAAATCATAGTCTTCCAAATGTTGTTGGTTCCCTTCATTTTATTTAAGCTCAAAGTGAGAAAACAATTTTTTGCACACTTTTTCGGTTAAAATGCTCCATTTCTGCGCGTCCGTTAGGTTTAGACAAAAACAACTACTACATGTTTTAAGCGCTAAATTTTGTTCAAGACACCGTATTTTTTATTTTCTTTCAACGCTGACTTAGTCATTCAAAATTTTTTCCCAACGAAATAGAATAATTCATGAAAATTGAAATTTTTAAACGCCGGTAGTGACCTCTAAAATTAATTTTTTTGAGTCCATCTTGGGTCAGTCCTAATATTTTTCACTAAAATGTATTTCAAAAGTCCAAGAGATTTTTTTAAACACTCTAGTGTACATATGAAATAAGATCATTTCATTTTTAAATTTCAATTTTATACCTTTCATGAATACGCATAACTTTTTTAAGTATCCAATGCTTATTTACAATTGGTACAAACTTTTCAAAACTGGTAATTTAAAGAAACATAGACTAAACCACATTTATCGGAGTAATCCAGGGCCGTGCGCAGGAATTAGCCTTGGGGGGTTTGTAATTTTGATTTGCATTCGCATATATTTTTCTCTAAGATAAACATATTTGCTGAAACAGATACCCAGACCCATACATCATAAATTTAAATGTTCTTTAACTTTTCTGAAACTGCATACTCTGATGCCTAAAATGATACCCAAGAAAATTAGTTTGGTTGTACAATTTTTCTGTATTTGATAGAGAATTGACTCCTTTCAGCCATAAAACGCTCATTTCTCAGAGCTTTACCCTCCAAAATAAGGTTTATGAAGTTTTATTGACACAATTCTGAAAATACGAAATGTGCTATGTTAATATCTTTCTACAGACTCTTGCTAAATATCCATGAAAAATGCGATCTTTATCTTCTGTTAAAAGAAAATGCTTGAAAACATTCACAAAATTGAACGTTGTCGCTCATCTGCTCTCCAACTTTCATTTTCTCACAATTCTCTTTATGCCTACAACAAAAAGGGTCAGAAAACACTCGAAATCTGTTATATAATTGAGCCATGCAGTTCATTCGCTCTACAATCAATACGCTCCGTAAATCTTCATAAACAAGTGGTTTTTTTTATGTTTACTAAATAACACTCCGAAAAGGCTCCAACTCCGCCCTCTTTTAGGATGCTTTTTTTGGAGCGCTCCTATTTTGGTAAAATTTTTTTTGAAAAATGCCAAACGAACATATGTACGTTACACAACTTTGTAATTTCGAAAAGCTCCAAGTGCAATTCAAAGTGCCGGACTTACATACATACATATGTATTGGCCAACCCTATTTTTTGCAACTTTCACCAATTTCTTTTTCCGTAAAATTTATTTTAAATAATTTTGTAAAAAGTTATGAGTCAAGATTCAATGCAAAATTTATAAACTGTATTTTGAAAATTTCTGCAAAATCATTGCAACTTAGATTTGGGGGGGGGGGGGGGGGGGTTTAATCCGCGCACGGGCCTGGAGTAATCGATTGTATTTAAGCTATATATTATATAGGTTTTACGTTCCTAGCTTTTTAACTGAAATACATATATGTATAAATTTTCCCGATCTTACCGATTTTCACTACACACATAACACATACATATATAATGTGTACCAAACAGGGAATTCTTATTTTGACTTTACTTGCCTAGCTTTTTATTGCAAGAGTTATAGGCCAAAACCCGTTTATCGGAATAATCGATAGTATGGGAACTGTGTGTTTTATTAGTCCGATCTTGCTGGTTTTGACAAATATGCAAAATTCGAGATATCTCTAAAACTAGGGGGCTAGTTTGCGTTCAAAGAGACAGACGGACATGACTAAATCAACTAAACACATCGCCTTGATCATTTCGGTATACTTAATGGTGGGTCTATCTTATTCTCATTCTTACAAACTTCGGACCAAAGTTATAATCCATTTCATGTTCATGAAAGTTTATACCTTTGCATCACTCTGATACATACATACATATGTGGCCAAGCTAAATTCATATTCCTTCTAATAGTGAATCTGGCCATTAAAATATATAAAAGCATACACTTTTCTCAAAGCGTTTTCAGTTGATATAGAAGTATTGGGTGCGCCAGTGGCATACAAACCAAATTACATGCATATGTATGTACACATATATGTATAAATATTTAAAGGAAAGCGAAAAGAAAAGCCACATATCTTGATTTGGTTGGGTGTACATTCATACAAACATACTTATTTATTTAAGTATTTACTTACCAACTGCGATTTCGCTTTTGCTAACAATCAAACACAGCAAAATAACCAACAATAGCATTTGTTGCAACATCGGTAATACTGCCACAGCCGTTCCGGTTGATTGTTGGCGTCGTTGGTGATCATGACAATGATCTTTAGTGTTTGTATATGCTGTGAGAAACGTTGTTTGTTTGTTGCTTTTGTGTTGGCGTTTCATAGCTGGGCTGAGCCACATTTTCACTGCACTTTTCTGCTTTCTTTATTTTTGAACTCTTTCGCGTGTACTATATCTGTAATATATACATATGCATACACGTTTGCTTGGATGTGTTATTGTGCTTCGTGTTTGCACACTTTGTTATGTGGTTATCGCCGATTTTCTTAACCTTATATTAAAATTGTACATCATTCTTCTTTAATTTTGTTTGTAACGCTTTCGCTCGGTAGCAACAACAACAACCCGTGCTTTTTATGTTAATATGTAGGTACTTATAACGATATGTTAAACGAAGTTGTAGGCAAAAATCAGTTTTGGACCGGAGCAAAATCATAAGGCATGGATGATCAGGCATACATACATAAATGGGCCACGAAAAATTAGGTAATTTGACCAAATATGAGATTTTATTAAAAATTAGAAGGACATGGACATAAAAGTTTTCCGTTTCTGCACTAGGCTTATACGAGATGGACTATATAGTATGTATGTATGTACATATTATCACCAAAATATGGTCTAGTCTATTTATTTATCAATATTTGCAGGCTATGCATAGTGTACAATAAAAAGTGAAGTTTAACTACTCTTGTTATTATTACAAATATATATATGTACATAAAAGCAAAGTAGGGTAACTGCACCAGTTTTCGGACAGCGCTAGTGTCCGGACCTATGCCAATGTTTTGGGATTAATTGGCAAATCACAAACAAATAGCCTCAAATCGCAACACCAATGGAAATATATTTACATACATTCATACATACATGTTTTCGGAGTGTTCTTGGAAAATTTAAGTTACATATGTAAGTCCAAAGTACAGTTTAAAAGATACATGTAATTTAAGAGTCAGAAGTCTGAGCATCCGGCGAAATTGCACAAATTATTACTGTCCGGATACCAAAACTAAAATTTGCTATGATTTTTAGTTTCAGTGCCAGTATACTGAAAATTCCAAAATACCATTTTAATAGCTTATTAAATTTTATATGGATTGCAAAAAAAACATCCTTCTATCTATACTTTCAGTCTTCAGAAACGTTTCTTCAAGTACAAATATTGGTGTCTGAATACTGAGGGAAAGTTTCAATGTTCGGACCATTGGCATTTTTTTACAGACTGTTCTGTTTTATATATATTACTACTTAAATAATTCTAAAATCGAGGTTACAAAATCAAACCAAATAATCATCGGACGAGAGACAGCTTAGGATATGTTTCAAAAAAACCTTACTAAAATACAGTGTAGAACTTAAACTTTTTTAAATTTTTAATTGAATAATATTAAGAACATTACACTTTTTAATTATACATACGTCATGTTATTAAGGAATGTTTCTATTTTCATAAACAATTTAACTTTTCGCGGTAGTGGATATAGTGAGAAATAGAATGTAAGTCAATGTTGAGACAAACCCTAGGTGTCCGAATACTAGTGCAGTTACCCTATGCAGTTTTAATGTCCACTCCAACTTGGATAGTGGCTAATAGATTGAATTAAAAAAGTAGATACCTAAAACCGTTTTTTAAATATTTATCTTGTGTGTTTCAGAAATGGTTGAACTTTTGTATATACATAATAGTCAAATTAATGGACATGTAATGTCCTTCCTATTAATATTATTTGGTCAGTATACCTATTTCGAAATTAGATTTTGTGTGGTCCAATCAAAGAACGATAACAGGTTTTTTGGCCACCCTAATAAATATACCTTTGTTGGTACGTGTGTTTGAGTGGAAAAACAGTTTCTATTTTACGCTAGTCAGATACGCTTGTGCTAATTTAATTATACCACCAAAAAAAGTGTGCCTTCTTAGTGTGAGGCTTAATCATTTGATCTTAAGCCTCATGTGTATTTGACCAACCGGCTTAAATAAACAAATCTTTTATATTAATCGGCCTATGCTATTTTTGGCATATTCTTTGTGCGTTTTTCTTTTTTTGTGCCTCATACTTGCGTTAAAAGTGAACAACATACATATCTTTACATATCGGAAAATTATAGCAGGTCGATGTCTGTACATTGCTGATATTCAAAAAAAAAGTATGGCAGTGATCATTATTGAGATAGTAGAAGCCATGCCAACTGTTCTTAGAATTTTTGACGGTCTGTATGTTTGGGTGCAAATAACTCAAAAGCTGCAAAATGGAATTGAATACGACTTTTACTGATGTAGGTATTACCTTTCAACTTAGAATCTGAGATATCATTTGTACCGATAACTCGACCAGTTTCGGAGATATCAAGCACTTTTTTTATGAAATTTGAGAACTCTTTTTTAAAAAGTATGACTTTTTGGATTCCGAAGGATTCCCAAAACAGCACTCTAAACCACTATCATTCAGTGTCAGCTCTAAATTTTATCGATAATAAAAGCCTAAAAACCAACTGTGTCATACCTGATACGTAATATAATTTAATTTTCGTTATTGAAGGATAAAATATCGTCTATAGGGACCAAGCTTTAAACGTTCAATAATGCTGATTCTTCTTGATAAATTGCTAAAATAGTTTTGACGTCATCCGGGTTTACTAGAGTATATTTAACTGGATTGGTAATTTAAAAAGTGTGCCATACATATGTACATACATATAGGAACTTTTTCCAAACTCAAAAACCTGCACACCAGTGTCACTATACTAAGACAACAGCGATCATTGCCCTTCAGGGTAGTAACACTGCTTCGTAGGTAGCATTCGCCAATGAGCTGGCCAGGTACCAGGTCCAGCGGTATACCCGAAATTGCGCTGTCTAATGGGAATATGTGATGAGCGAATGGGACTTCTGTGGTAGCGGATCAGAAGTCATCCGCATCGTAGCTGTCGAAATCGGGGTATTCTGCGCTTCACTAAGCGGGCAGGATGGTTCAACTTCCTGAGCATTTAAAGGAGGATAGAAGTCAACCCTTATTCAGTGGTATTACAACCTTAACTTAACCTTTCCTAGTTATGCCAAATTGAAATTTTATATAGTCTGGGAGCGTGGCGCTGCCCTCTTTTGAGTACTTCGGACGCCTATAAAAGACGCACTGCCATTTCCATTTATAAGAATGGTAGACTTCTAACTTTGTATTGCCATTTCCACCTAAACTACAAGAGTGAAGGACGAGAGTCATAAATGCAAAGCTCGGGATTGATTGGATCTGTTGGAGATGGAGTTGCGTTTATTATCAACCGATTCGTGCAATATCGTCAACAAAAAAAAAACAATTTGAGACGCAATGCTGTCTGCCGTGGTAGTTGATGTGGATTTGATTTGCCTCAAAAAAAAAACACCCTAGCCCATGATACAAATATTTGAAGGTAGTTTCACTCAAAATTTTTTGAAACTTTTATTAAACTTGGAAATTTTGCAAAATTGTTTGGGCAAGATGAAATATATAACATATGCATTTTAACTGCAAAATTTTCTGAGGTAATTATGAAAGGCGGTTTAGCATGTCCTCCATTTTAATAAAATTTTACCTAAAAATTTACTTTAGGTACCTTGTAACCCCCCTCACATTAATAAAATACCTTTGTATCATATCGTCGCTACCGACGAAGAAAGGCGCATTCAACAAATTGTCAACGAAAAAAGGCGCATTAAAAATATTGCGGGAAATAAGGACGCATTAAAAAATATTTTGACGAAGAAAGGCGCATAAAAAAATATTTCGAGGAAGAAAGGCGGATAACCATTCCATTTGCTGGAAATATGAAATATAAATCAGCCTACACCAAATTAAAAACAGGCTTTCCCATTTTCCGGCTGAAAAAAATACAAGGGGATGCTATTTTAAAGCGCCTTTCTTCCTTAAAAATTATTTTAATGCGTCTTTCTTTCTCAAAATGATTATAATGCGTCTTTCTTCAAACAAAAAAAAGTTTGCGCCTTTCTTCGTCGACAAACAACTTGGCGCCCTTTTTCGTCGATAGGAACAATATCTTTAAACTTCTTTTTTTTTCACTTTTATGTAAACCCCATTATTTTATAATATGTGACCCGGCCTATGAAAAGGTGGCTTATGACTGAAAAAAAATTGTTCCACTTCTTTTCTGGTTTCTATAGTTTTTGAGACGCTCTTTCGCGTGGTGAAAACTAGAAAGTCCTACCTTGCTCCTTTTCCTAGGCCGGGTCACATATTTACATTTATAGCTATTCTCTTGATTTTTTGATACATTTACTCGCATATTTTGACACAAACATACTTCAAATGTGTTTTTCATTTCACATTCATAAATGAGCCGTTCAGTGTACACTGTGACTAACTCCACTCCTTGTTTGTTATAATCAAAATGAGTGAGAGATATTAAAATGTAAATATGGAAGACAGTGATGGTTCTTCAATACAAATTTTGAACCGAAAATTTGGTTTGAAAAGACGTTTATGGGTTCCTTCGGACTCCAGTGATTAGAATAATACACATTGGCTGTGAGAAAAAGAAATCTTAATCCTGATAAGTGGGTCAGAAATATATATAAAGTTTAAACGAATCAAAGGTTTAAAATGCACGAATAGAGAAGGGGACTTAATACATACCTGCAAAAATATTTACGAACATAAACTGCAGATGCAGGCAAAAATGCAATCGGAAAATTAGTTCGAATGAAAGAGAGGCTGCTATGAAGGCATTTTATAGTTTGCGAAGTACATCCGGGCAAAATATTTTTTTGAGAGGTTGCATTAAAGTTAAAAAAATAAAAAGAAGGCGCTCAAAGAATAAAACTAAAAAACAAAGGTCCCATCATGGCATCGAAAAAGTATAGGTATGCCATGGGTCCCTTCGAAAGGACAGACATGATATTCCGGTTTGCAAAAAATATTTTAAGGATACCTTTTAGATCAGTGGTTGGCGGATATACAACAGTGGCCCAAAAAACAAGACGATACAAGTGTTGTAAATCATATAAAATCATTTCCAGCCTACAAATTAAAAAAATGTATAAGCTATACGTCACCCAATGTGAAGAGCAAAATGTAGAATCAGTGAAGGTAAAATATTATTATAACGTATTCTATACAAAATTTAATCTACATTTTAAACATCCATCGAAGGATACGTCTCAAACCGGTGATGCTTTACAAATAAAAATTGATTGTTCAGATGGTGAAGCAATGGTTTCGACAGAAATTGAAAAGAAAACTCACTTGGAAAAAGCAGAACGGCTTAACCTTTCCTAAACTTACCACATGCGTAGCTTATTATAAGCAAATTTATATGTATACAATTTTAGCTGTCATGAATTCCATAAAAATAAAAGTCACATATTTGTTTGGCCAGAAACCGAAGGACCTCGTGGAAATCACCTTGCCTAATAAAGTACATAAAAACCCCGGCAGCAAATTTCGAAAAAATTATAACATATTCAGATTCTTATATCGGGCAAAATGGAAATATTAAAACTGTCTTGAGTTTATTGAAACTTGTGCAAAGTACAGGTATAACAGCTCAGTCCATTGAAATAAAATTTTTGGTAAGTGGACATAGCTATTTGCCTAATGACTCAGATTTTCCCATTATTGAGACACTAGCGAAAAAAGCCAAAACATTTTTCCCCCAGATGATTGGTACAATTTAATTAGAACATGTAAAAAGAAAGCGCCATTTAATCTAATCCAAATGACCCATGAAGATTTCTTTTCCTTTAGAAGAATCAATCGTCAACAGAAAAGGTACTATCACAGCGTTTCCAGTAAATTGGCATAAAATACGATGGATAAAGCTGGAAAGGTGCAAACCCAATACAATCCAATTCAAATATGACCATAATGAAGCTTTCGAATTTAATGAAATTAGTATAAGGAAATCTTTAGCAGGTGAACCGCAAAGTTTAAAAAGTGTGCACCACCCTTTATTATATCCCGAAGGTAGCGTCGTAACACAAGAAAAAATTAGAGACATGAGAGACCTGCTAAAATAAATTTCTCCGTGTAAACATGAATACTATAAAAGTTTGAGAGCAAATTCAAATGAAGATCGTTCATATTGGACTGATGAAGAGGACATTGTTTCTACAATAAATAACATTTATAATCTGTACTTAAAATGTGTGATAACTTTCTTTTTCTGAAATAAAAAATAAAAAACCTGAAGTTAGTTGATTACCTTTTCCGGTTGCCTAATTGATTAATGGAACTAACTGTTATTTTTTTATACCCAGCGTCCTAGTACTAGTACAAGGGTATTATAATTTTGTCCACATAACGGTACTATGTAACGGCGCAAAATAATCGAGTTAGATATAGAGTTCCATATATGAAAGTTCTTAGGTTGAAAAGAGGAATTGATTAAGGCATGTCCGTCCGTCTGTCCGTCTGTCCGACTGTCCGTCTGTCCGTCCATGTACACGATAACTTGAGTAAAAATAGAGATATTTGCATGAAATTTTGCATACAGGTTACTTTCTGGCCAAGGTAGGTTGCTATTGAAAATGGGCGAAATCGGATGATAACCACGCCCCCTTTTTCGATATCGAAAATTTCGAAAATCACATAAATTGACATAACTTGCGTAAAAACTGAGATATTTGCATGGAATTTGTTATGAAGGCTACTTTCTGACCAAGGTAGGTTGCTATTGAACATGCACGAAATCGGATGATAACCACGCCTGCTTTTTCGATATCGAAAATTTTGAAAATTACATAAATTAACATAACTTGAGTAAAAATGTAGATCTTTAGGTTGCTATTGAAAATGGGCTTAATCGGATGATAACCACGCCCCCTTTTTCGATATCGAAAACTTCGAAAATCACATAAATTGACATAACTTGCGTGAAAACTGAGATATTTGCATGGAATTTGTTATGCAGGCTACTTTCTGGCCAAGGTGAGCTGCTGTGGAAATTTTCGAAATCGGATGATAACCACGCCCACTTTTTCGATATCGAAAATCACATAAATTAACATAAGTTGAGTAAAACTTGCGATATTCGCATGAAATTTGGTACACAGGTTACTTTCTGGCCAAGGCAGGTTGGTGTTTAAAATGGGCGAAATCATATGATAACCACGCCCCCTTTTTTGATATAGAAAATTTCAAATGAGGTTCTAGGGCCTATATCATTGCCAAGTCATGGTATTTGTATCTCGTTCTGAAAACTAACGCTGGGTATTTAATGTTCGGTTCACCCGAACTTATACTTCCTTACTTGTTTCTATTGCTTTTTATTATTTGTATATACCGTTAAACAAAAGCTATATCCATATTTATGCATTCTACGATTTATATTTCAATTTAATTTATAAAGGGAGTTTTAAAATATAATGTACATTACATCATTGGATTTCTCATTTTCTTGTCAGATGGAGTTAGTCATTGCGCGCACTGAACGGCTCAAATAGTCGTGGATTGGTCTCGGTATCAATGATCCGAAATCGAAGTTTCTACTTTTTGTTTCAGTGAAAAGTTATTAACAAAAAATGGCCCAGGTTAAATAATGATTTTTGGACCAGTTGCATGTTTTTTATGTGCAGAACACCTTGCCGCGCTAAAAAAGATAACCCTGTGCCGGTCCAACACAGGCTACGCGATCCCAATTATTTTCGCAGAACTCACTTTTTTGACCACATAAAAATGACATAAAATTGCGAGCTTTAAGTACAAATATCTCTTCACAAAAACAAAAATTCAAAAATATGTTTACGGATTATTGCTACTGAGGGGATTATTGTTACTCCCGGGATTCTTGGTTGTGGTTTAGCAGTTGTCTCCTGAAGGAAACAACTATACCTAACTATAGGAAAAATGGTAGATTTTTTTTGTAAAAAACTGATGGCTCAGATGGCTTATCAAACGGAGAAGAAGAAAAAGTAGAACAGCCTTCAAATATTTCTGCAATGCTCTAGCCAATAAATTTTGTATGGGAATTTGGAATTAACGAGGTGTCAAAAGGTTGCAATATAATGAAATAAAAAGTTATGTGATGACTTTTATGAATTTTGTTGTGAGTATTCAATGACTATGGCCTCATTCAAAATCTCAAAAATTTCCATATCCATCCATATGTACTACATACAAGTATCTATGCTCAATTTGTTTTAATTAAGTAACTGAGAAACATATATTAATTGACAATAACAAGGCCCAGATTTTCAGTGCCGGTTTAAAATTCAGTTATTTCAAGCCAAGTGGCAGGCAGAAGAAATGACTAACATGCTATTAATTAAAATATACTCGTATTGTAACAGCCGAAATAAGTTTCAAATGATAATGACAAAGCTTTCAGCATAATGTTGGTTTTGTGGAGTCGTAACTTACACCTGGACCAATAAAATATACCAACCAAGAAAATGCCATGGAAAGTAAATGATGCTTTATATGCTACTACATACATATACGCTACTAGCGGACGCGATATCAATACTTTTGGAACAAATTGAGCATTGCATTCGCTATACAAACTGAACTTTTCTTGCTCCATTTAATATTAGAAGGGACCGAGCCTACCACTCCGAAAGTCGTCCTTCTGCAGTGGTTGCCAACCCTCGGAGTGTATTTCTGCCTAACAAAAGTACCTCAATAAAATTTATCTGCGTTAGAAAATACCATAGAATATGAGGGGTCTAATTTGTGGGATAAAAACTTGAAGGTGGTCATCAAATATTGGTAGACAAGCTCGTTCTAAACCTGCTTGGCGGTTTACTCGTGATTTTGTATATATGAGTATCGAAATGACTACAATCAAAAATTTAACTAAGCCACTGTGAATATATGCAATAGCGAACTTCTCTTTAACGTAATAAACCAAACTCCGAAAAATCCAGTAAACCATACATAGTTGAATAAGGAAAAGGTGATTATAGACTTCCAATCAATGACAAAAAAATTCAAATATCCTCGGAAAACCAGCTACATAATTCTAAATGCAACCGGCGAGTTAATGCTATGTATGACATACCATCTCAAAAAGCTTTTTTAAAGTTCTAAAAACAGCATTTCATATAATCCTCTCATCTCTGGTAATAATTTGTAATTTTTTATGCTTTTTTAAATTTAACAATAAATCATTCATATTAATATTTTATTTCCTTTTTTATTTATTTTTTTCAGCTTTAACACACTTCCGTCTGCTGCGGTTTAGCAATTTGTTTTTGTTTATTGAGTATTAGTAAACTATTTTTTTCGAATTTACTATTATAGGTATTTATTTATTTTTATTTTCCAGTATCACCAACAAATTGACTCCTTGAAACATCTCTCGAAAAGAATTTATCTTCTATAAAACGGTTACTGAATAATATTTTAATCTAATATTCTACAATGTATAATCAGGGCTCGATATCAAATAAAGCGATCAACTAAAAAAACTGGTAATTCAGAAATGAAACTTGGTAATGAGGTATAGCTTCAAAAATTAACACTGATAAGAGAAAGTATTATGGCTGCCACGCCCTTTTTTGAGTGGTTAAACACCTTTATCAAGAAATCGATGGAGGAAACAATCATAGCAATTTAACACTCTACTGGAATCCGCGCAAAAATTAAATTTAGGTAAACAAAAGTTTCTTTGTTCCATATAAATGCATCCAAAAAAACTACTTGTTTGCATGTTTTTTGTAATAATACACTAGGAAAAAGTTATTATAGCGGGGGAAACTATAGCATTTACAAGAAGAACTGTTAAGACACTTTTGATGGAGAATCACTTCGGAAACAAACCGTGGAAGACAATTTTTTGACCGAAATAATTAAAAAAAGAAAAGAAATGCACTTTACATGGCTGCAAAAAGTGTGCTCTGCATATTTTTCGATTATTTTTTTAACCTTTCAAGGCCAATTATAGGAGAGTTGGAAAAAAAAACTTTTGGCCCGCGTCACTTCCGTATTGACACTAATTGTTTATGAAACTACAGAACTTTTATCAAAACTTAGAGTGCTGCAGAAATCAGTCAACTTCTGATTTCAAACAATTTTTTAATGGTCACCTTAATAAAAAAAAATGTTTTCATTGTATTGAGGAAGTAATCAGATGAGCGTGAAGAGAAAATGAAAAACTGCGATGAACACGTCCTTCCTATTTTCCTATTCCATGTCCCTGTGCAAAAAAGCACAAAAATAAATTTTTTTTTTGCTCGCCCCAATGCACATACCAACACACGTAAATGTTATTGTATTATAGTTGAATATTGCATCTTGCAATTTGAATTTTTTTCCTTAAAAACAACAAGTTTTTACGCCAAATATCGTTTTTTCGCTTCTGCCACAATTGTTGTTATTGTTGCCACTATTCACGCCACACACAACTTCCATAGTGAAGTGAACTAATTTAAGTTGCAATAAATGCTAATGTTGCACAATGTTTTTCACAGTTAAATACCACTGGGATGTTGAATTTCCGTTCGTGTTCTTAGAATCAGAAATCACGCTAAATAAATTTATAATAGATGTACCCGAGATATTATTTTATATGTACATGCATACATACATACATATGTATGTAAGGAGCTTTGTTGTTGGCCCCTCTAACTGGAACGTGATTTTCTAAAAAAAAAAATTGAAATGCGCGCGCGCGTCTGCCTTTGTCACCGTTAAAGAAAAGAAAGGTTTGAAGCGCTAATGCTGAATGGCACTGATACTTGCGGCGCGAACGATTTTATACTTGTGGAGTGAAAGGCAGCGAGTGTACAGATATGTTAGCGCTGTCGTTAAAGTTATGAAGTCCCGCATTTGCTACAGAAATTACTCTTGTGCGGGCAGCTGAAATATATGTGTGAGTGAACATACCCAGCAAACATTGATGTAAGCCATTATTCCGCGACTTCGTGCTAGTTTCCATTGGTTGGGCATTACAAATTTATAGATCGAGTCACTACTTCCAAAAGAAACTAATTGGCTGAATTAATAAAGTTTTTCACAAACCTACCCCTCGAAATATGACCAAAAACAGCATCATACATCTCAATATTTGGATTGCGTTGATAAAATTTTTAAACTTTTTTATGCTTACTGTCTAAGCTTTAGAGAAGGCGAGTTGTTTTTTAGGTGCAGTGAAATAACGCCCTTTCCATTTTTCGGCGGACGTTATGTCCCTTTTTTCGCTTGGAAAAACCACGCTTTGGCTTTCCAAAACATAAACTATATCTTCGAAATATTTTATAAGCTGATTGAGAATTACAATAGCATGCAATGCAAATAAAATAAACGAATGAAATAACCGTAGCTTATGTATGTATGTCGCTTACCTTATTGTACTCCAGCTAATTCATCATATCAGGTGCTTTTTAATAAAAAATATTTTTTCATACTCCTTTTGTACATAAAAAAGAATATCTTTAGCGTTTTTTAACGCGGTTTGGCTCCAGTAAATCTTAATAATTTTTCGAAAATTTTGACCAAGGTCTTAGAATACATTGAAGTTTATAATTCCGATGGGAACAGGGTTTCCTTTTTGTTTTTATGGAGCGTGAGGCACCTTAATGTATGTAGTTAGATAACAATGAAATGTCCGCAGCAGGCGCGTATCCAGGAAATATTTTCGGGGGGGCGGGGTCCAAATTAAAAAAAAAAAGCGTTTTGACTTAAAAATGGAAATGACTTAGATAAAAGTTATTTTTCTTACTACTGCAAGTGCAAACCAAATTTATCAAAACCTAAACTTTGACCTCAGATGACTATTGATTGAGCCGAAGTTTAGCACTTCGAAATATTATGGAAAACGCCTTAAAAATTTTGTATGTGAGATGGTTGCGCCTCAGGGAATTTTTATAGGTAGGTACATAAAGCTCGAAGAGGAACTCGAAAGAACCGAAATAGCGTTTAGGTGTATGTATAGATACATACATTTCCCACATACTGCATTTATCAATATTGAAAATTGAAGTATTGTATGAGTATACTAAGGGACAATTTTCGCACATGTAATAAAATGTATTTTACTTGGTTTAACTTGCATTATATTACTTTTTTTCTTTATAATATAGTCACATATTACATCGATATATAGTAGATATTATCAACTTATGTTCCTACCCACATTGTTTTGTTTTGGAGTTTGGTCCGTTTTTATACCCAGCGTACTAGTACTAGTACAAGGGTATATTAATTTTGTCCACATAACGGTACTATGTAACGGCGCAAAATAATCGAGTTAGATATAGAGTTCCATATATGAAAGTTCTTAGGTTGAAAAGAGGAATTGATTAAGGCATGTCCGTCCGTCCGTCTGTCCGTCTGTGTACACGATAACTTGAGTAAAAATTGAGATATTTGCATGAAATTTGGCATACAGGCTACTTTCTGGGCAAGGTAGGTTTCTATTGAAAATGGACGAAATCGGATGATAACCACGCCCCCTTTTTCGATATCGAAAATTTCGAAAAACGTATAAAACGAGTTAATTCAATATCAGAAGCAGCTACAATGACAAAATTTGCAATATGTATTGATTTAGATGTTCTAAGGCCGATTTTATAAAATTTTTTGAAAAGGGGCGTGGCACCGGCCACATACATATATCATTTATATTTTCAAATTTTGATTCTCAATAACTTCAGAACAGTTTGTGCTAGTATTACGAAATTTTGTAGAGGGCATACTATTGTTGTGTTAAATTCAGCTATAGAAAATAAACGAAATCGCTTGGCGACCACGCCTACTTTTTTATAAAGGTTATATTGAAAGGAGGTGGAAATATTGAAAAGTCCATATCTAATTAGCTGATACCGCTATAATAATATAATTTGGTACATACAACAATTTTCATATTCTTTACATTATTTTTGCAAAACTTTGGAAAGTGGGCGTAGCACCGCCCACTTATGAGTCAAGCAATTTTCAAATCCGACTGCTAATAACTTCAGAACGGTGTGAGATAGGTTTACGTAACTAGGTACCAGGCATGTTATGTTTATGTAGAGTACTACCACAGAAAATAAGAAAAATCGGTGAACGACCACGCCCCTTTTTGGACTAAAGTTCTCTAAACGAGAGTTAGGAAACCGGAATATGCAATATCTGTTTAACTGATAAAGATATAATGCTAAAACTTAGTACACTCATTCACTTGATGATGTTATTAGTGATGTTTAAAGGTTTTTTGGTAATATTTTGGAAAATGGGAGTGGCACCGCCCACAAGTGAATACACAAAATATCAACATTTCACTATTAACAAACCACTGTGAAAGTATCATAAAGATCTGCAATGAAAACTGATCTTCAAATAGGCACAAACAACATAATAAAATCCGTGGGCGTGCCACCACCCACTTTTTTAAAATTAGGTAAATATTGATTAATGAACACATATATCCGTATATCAAAAAATTTCACAAAATACGTTAAAAGTTATGGGCATGGCACGCCTTCTTTTCCAAAGTTATACATATATAGGACATGGTATAACCCTTGAAAAGATCGATTCAGTACTTTTGGCTCATGTAAGCGGTTAGTTTTATAAGCAAGGGGCGTGGACGCGTCCACCAAATTCGCCATTGTTTAGGCTCGGAATAGATTGGTTTTTAAAATGGGCGAAATCGGATGAAAACCACGCCCCCTTTTTCTGAAAACTAACGCTGGGTATTTAATTTTCGGTTCACCCGAACTTAGACTTCCTTACTTGTTTGGGAATACTTTTGATCTCGAAAATAAGTATTAGTCGCGTTCTTCTGGTAGTGAACCGGATATAGATACAAATTTTACATGCAAATGCAACAATAACAACTTGAGCCAGATAAATCCACATAGAACTCTGGTTTCCGCTGTGTTTAATTGGCTTTTTGTGTCAACTTGGCAGCACTTGCCCATTAAATGTCAGAATTGCCACAATTTCCAACAATCATCCATCAATTTGTTGGAAAAGCAACAACAAGAAACAATAAATGAAAATTCGTCCAACAATGATAGTAGATACTGCTGCCAACTTTCCATCGACCACCAAAAAATTTTCACTTATTTTCACCCTCTGCTGTTTGTTTCTCTTCTTCTTGCTGTGAAAAGTGACGTTTTCTGTCAGTGCTGCCAACTCACATAACCATGAACCGGACTGTTCCCGTGAGAATTGAGCGTGAGCCAGACCGGCAACTACCATAAGAATGCGGCTAATGCTAGCTACAGCCCAAGGCGAATTATATACCTGGTGATGGCATACAAACAGCTGATTGCTTGTTCTTCCCGTTCTGTAGTACTTTTGGGGTACATACAAATGTCACCAAAAGAAAATCCTCAAAAGTTTGTTTACATTCCTTATGGGTTTCACTTCATATTCTCTTTCACTTTGACATCCCAGTGAACGGCGAATTAAGCTCAAGATGGCGGAATTCGCTTTGCTACCACCATATATGTATGTATATACTCGCCTTGCTACAGACTGTGCTGCCAGTTTGACAGATTTATCAATTTTTTCGGGATTTTCGATTGATTATTTACCAGTTGATTTGGTCAAACCATGTACTAACTTATATTTTATATGTGTAGATATTAAAACATTTATTAAATATGTTCTCAAAGCTGTTAAAATACAAAAATAAAGTAAATACAAAAAATATAAAATAGTGTCCATCCCATAGATCAATTGATCACACGTATTCTTATTCTCTATCGTTCAGTCGTTAGCGTACCAGCCATTGTAAAATTCTACAAGTAAGTTATCTTTGTTCCTTTCTCTTTCTAACACACATTCTTTTGACACTGAGAAAAACTTCAAATCAGCGGTTGACACTGAGAAAAATGTCAAAAAAAGCTAGTACCGCAACCCCTATAGCAGCAGGGATGTAATTTTCATTCAAGAATGGAGCGAAACTCTAGTGTAGGGTTGCTGTGTAGGTTAACTTTTGAAGCATATTTAGGGCCACTTTCATAAAAGCCGGTTAAGCCTAATCGGCGATTAATTTGACAGCTAACCATACAAAATACGTCAATTAAACTCTGGTTAGCGGTTACCGGCTTTTATGAAAGAGGCCCTTAGGATAGAAGTATGAGCCGAAATGTGACAAGTTCTAACTTTATATTGCAGAAAATAATACTATATGGCATTTATAATGGAATAAAATGTTGCTTTAAGTACTGAAAAAGTTATGGAGAAGCTTATCCACTTAATGAAGAAAAACCTAACGACGACAAGACCACTTTTTAGCAATTTACGTTTGGTTTTCTTTGTTTCTAGTAGAATGTTGAAGCTAAAATAAATAGTCGCGTAAAAAACTTTTGCGGCAGTTTTTATGATTCACATATTTAAAATATCGTTTGTGCTAGATCTAGGCATTTTAAAGACTAAATTTGTTTGAAAATGAAGTGGATCGTTCACTTCGTTCAGTCCTTCAGCCGTTCAATACTAAGTTTTCTTTTCAATATGGACAAAAACTCGGGAGGAGTTAACCGTTCAGTAGGAGTTCACCGTTTGGTAGTAGTTGACCGTTCGAATATACTACTAACTTTCCTCGAATTGAACGGTAAGCGACATAAGACATTAATGCTTTACCGCTTTAGTGAGTACTATGTGAATGCACCTTTAGCTGAAAATTTTTGCGCATATATGCAAAAAGATATTTGAGCGTGTGTTTTGTTTGTAAACACTTTAAATTGGTGGGGAACTTCATTTAGATACGAAATAAATAAGAGAAGTTACTATTTAGTTCAAGTATTTACCGTAATTTACCAAATTAGCACGTGGTATTTTAGTGTAAAGAAGGAAGAACAAGAGAATTCCCATGGCAACATCAACAACATGGTTGTTTCTGCGAGTACCACAGGAAAGTTTTACAAAGTTTAAGAAGATATCATAAAATGGTCTTTAAACAGAGAAAACTTTTGTACAAACTACTTTAAATTAAATTATCTGCAACAATAAATAGTTTTCAACAACTAATTTCTCATATTTACATAGTTATCATACATTTTTCAACAGGTAGTCGTACTTTTTTTTCAGTCCGCATGAATGAGACCCTGCGTATTTCCTCTGAATTCGGAGCTCCCAGTCAGGTGAGCACAGCTGTTAGTCGAACAGCTGATTGATAAGTTAAGTTGCAAACAGCCACCGACGTGTCTAACGGACGGTGGCGGTGGACGTACACGAGCAAATTTGCGATTTTTTATGAACGTTGGTCTTACGTAGAAACATTCAATACAGTGTTACCGTTCCTCAGTTTGCATGTATGCTTACCCAAACTCCAACTTTTGTATTTGTAATTTTTCATTATGTAAAATGTCTAAAACAATATTAAATAACTACATATAGTATATTTATTTATAAACTTTTACATTTCTCAAAATTTTTGAGATATTTCGACAATATTTAAAATTTTTTAGGGTATTTTTGTAAAATAATTGCAAACGGCCCAAACTCAACATGCAAATAGTTGAATAGGCAACACTGTGTGGCGAAGAGCGATCAGCTGACACGTTTCCTACGTAAAAATCAGAAATTTATTGGTTTTGACGTAGCGACGTTCGTAAAACGTACGTCACTAACGTCGGTGAAAAATCGCTTACATGCAATTCCCATAAGGTAGATCGTGTCAGCTGACACGTCGTCCGTTTTTCCGTCGGTGGCTGTTTGCAGCTTTACTTGTAGAGCTTTACAATGGAACCAGCAACGAATAAACACCAAGGCGAATTATATACCTGGTGATGGCATACAAACAGCTGATTGCTTGTTCTTCCCGTTCTGTAGTACTAATAGGGTACATACAAATGTCATCAAAAGAAAATGCTCAAAGGTTTGTTTACATTCCTTATGGGTTTACTTCACATTCTCTTTCACTTTGACATCCCAGTGAACGGCAAATTAAGCGCAAAATGGTTGAATTCGCTTTCAAGATGGCTGAATTCGCTTTGCTACCACCATATATATATTCGCCTTGATAAACACCAAGCTTGTCCGCGACGCTTATAGGCGAATTCTGTAAGCTGTCTTTAGTCACTAGAGAGACATTTTGTGGTCAATTTCAATTTTGAGACAATTTGGTATTCAGTAAGCTGTCTCACATCTCAAGTCTCAAAAAACGAGTCACTAATTTGTCAGCTGGTTGTAGGCAGGTCACAAACAAGAAAATATAGGGTTAAAATTATATAAGTTAAACACTTTTTTTAAAGTTTGAAATCATTTATAAATATTTAAAAAAATAATAATTAATGAATAAAAAAAAGAAAAAATAAATAAATAAACTGTCCCTAATCCTGGGTTCGAACCTGCACCGCTCACGTTGTACCTCGAGGTGCTTACTACCTGTGCTATTGCACCATTTATTTGAGCGCTGTCAAATGCTGTACTTCAGATTTATGCATATCTGTTTTTACCACACATCAATGGTTAACTTTTTCTGATTTTCTCTTACAGAATACCGAAATCAGCGGAAGTCACAAAAATTTTCTCTAATGAAAAATCTCAAATTTAGAGACTTGAGATGAGACAGACTTACAGAATACAGCTATTAGTGTATGCATTACAATGCCCTGTGAGAACTTTTTTATACTAGAAAATGCTAGAATATCTTTTCAGAGCCTATCACTTCTTCCCAAAAATTAAGTGCAATATGAGTTTCACTAAATGTTTAGTAATAGTGCAAATTTTTTCACCATCACTAAAGTGTTAGTGTTAGGCTGTGTGCCAATCGGTTGAAAATAGCAAAATTTTGGCAGTCCGGGAGAAAATTTTGACATTTATTGTGGTGAATACGAATGTCACAATTTCCCCAAGCCCATGGGGCTAGGTAAAATTTTGACAACTGTGAATGTGTACACATACATTGACAAATTGGCATTTATATCTGACAATTCCAATAAAACCGCGAAAAATATTAATATTATTATAAAAATATGGCAGAAAAAAGAAGGAAGACATCATATGTAACATGTCAGCTATATTGTTTACATCTACATATGAATTGTATTAATTTTCTGTTTGTTTAAAGGAAATCGTGCAGAAAGGCTTCTGCTAATTAAAATACGCACGGAGGAAGAGGCATTCCAACGAAGTCTGGAAGTAAGTAGATGATTAAAAGTATAATCATGATAATAAATACATTAAATAGGTTCAGCCAGTGTTTTTTATGTTGATTTTGACTAATTTTAAATGACCTCCTTAATTTTATTTAAAATATTTATTTACAGAAAAGTGGCGCAATCCTTTCCTGAGGCCAAGGATTGGCCGACTTGTAAGTCCCAATGGAATTGGAGAAACTGAGACTGTTAATTTTAAACTGCTGTGCCTTACCTACCCGTATCATTTTTAATGAATATATTTAAATAAAATAAGTTATTTTTATAAATTTTCAGAGTTTTATTGTTGTTTTTTTAAGTGTTACATTGATGATTTTCTTACATATGATATTAAAATATGGAATTTTCATGTTCCAAAAATAATGAAAAAATTTCAGATCTTTCTCTCAAACCATCAGCAGAATCGAAAAGCGTTACTTCGTTTCGATCATGCACACAGTTAGACTCGTCCACTGAAATAGTAGAAAGATCTAAATCTTCGTTCAGTACACAAATGTTATGCAGAACAAATACACTAAACACAGTTTTGATAAAATTGTTTATATCTAGCTCTAGATCTCGATTGAAAATATTTCTCCATCTGGTATTCACCATCCCGAAATCCTTAAATGTGCACGAGTTTTCGTTCTATCACCAGATAAACAATATCCTGGAAATAGTTATTCAAAATCAAACAAAAATCGAGCTTCTCTTAACGAAGATATTACCTGACGGCTTACACGTTCTCTAAGGATCTGAATTATAGCCAAATCATCAAAGGAATACATGCCTTCTGTTTCCATTAATATAGAAATAAGCAAGGAAAAATATTTTCGCAGTAAGTTAATTAAAAAATTAAATTTTATTCGCAAAATGTTACGTTTCGCGAGATCATTTACATATGTCAAAATTTACAACTGTCAAAATTTCCCATTTCATTTGGCACAGCAAAACGGAAAATATTTGTGCACCCAAGAAAATTTGTTCACCTCATTTTTCCTCTGAGTTATGTAAATGTTACCGATTGGCACACAGCCTTAGTGGAAAAACAATTCACTATCACTTAATTTTCAGTGGTAGTGGTTTTTGCATTTAACTACCAATGAATACAACATTGCCAGTGCGTTTTAGTGGTAGTGAAAAAATGCCCAGCCCTGGCACTCAAACTGAGCTGCATGTGTGTTACGTTTAGGACCATATTCCCCAATGCTCAACTTCATTGGGAATATATGGTACGTATACCAGAAGTACGTGGACCTGGGGTATGCGAGCAAAAACTGCATTATAAGGAAAGTGCGATAGACGAAGCGAAAAGGTTTGTAACAGGCAGAGATTGCGCAAGAGCGATCTAGCACACAACCACGTTCCAAGCAGTTGTGTTTAACTTTTTTTTTTGGGGCAAGCAGCAACAACAAAAGTTATTAAGTGTCAAAGTTCATTTAAAGCATTTTTTTAATATCAAAATATCTTCAATACCATATAACCGATTTTTAAAATTTTGTTTGCATTGGATAGGTAACTAAATTACCTTTCATTTGAGATATCACTTCTATTTGTGCAAAACCGCGTATGTGAAAAATTTAAAAACAACCCTGAACTAAACCATGCTAATTAATCTGCGTTGGCGGCCTTCGGCGGCGCTTATTATAAATAACCCTGGGCTACGCCATGCCAACTCCGGGTGGTTGCCTGGACCGTGGCAACATGCACGCACTCTATGGGCGGAATCCATGGTATCTTTGTGCAGAACACCTTTCTGAATTGGCAATAAGGAATAAAATAGGAATAAAAATACCTATCGAACGCTGAAACAATTTTGAAAATCAACGCCGTGGTTCTTGAGAATTTTCAATTTGAAAGAATGCTTCAAATGAAATTTAACCCTTTCTTTAAATTTTGCACTTACACGGTTTTGCACCCAAAACAGTAATACATCATGTTAAAGGATATTCAATTTGACCCTAAATAACTTTCGTTGTTGTTGTTTGCACCGAAAAAAATTTACAGATTTATACTCACGTTACTTATATCTTGCGATCCCACTACTTCAATTTTTAATTCTAGAGGTTGCGGTATCCTGCATTTATGCCCTTATTTATTATGGCGCTGGTAATTTCGTGAACATAACTGTATATAGTCGCGTTGCCAACTTTTCTGTTAGTATAGAAGCGAATTGGAATTGTGCAACTCTGTTATTTAATGCAGCCCTGATAATGTTGAATACATTTTTCTCGCTCTGCCAAAACCATAATTTAGGCAAGCAGCCTGAGGTTGGAGCAGTGAAGATATTGCCAGTTAATATGTAGCAATAGTAAATGTTTTCAATGAAAATTCAGACTTCATAATTTTTTAGCAAGTGAAGACGACGTCTTTATTTCTATTTAAAAAAATCTATAAAACGAGTTTAGTTGGGCGACATAATCCGCCCAATCTTGCGAAATTTATGGGAATGTTGCATTCTATACTTTTAAAATATTACAGTGCGGTAAACAGAAACATTAATATCGTTTAGATCAATTTCTGGGTAGGAAGTAGCACCGCAGTAGCAGAGGCAGCGGAAGAAGAAACACCCGTCTGCTGCCATAGCAAGCAGCGTCAACGACGCAGCTAAGGCAGTGTAGCACCCTATCCCCGACCCCGAAAATATAAATGTGTAAAGATGGCGACCAGTCGCACCAGTCGCATTCAACAAACGAAAAATATTAATTCATTTTTCTCCAAAATACAAGGCGCCTTCTCAGAGGCGTGTACACAACAGCGATTATCCACTGATAAGAAAACCCTAGAAAAAACTTGGAAGTTAATGGATAAAGTTGTAAAGCTATGCCAACAGCCGAAAATGAACTTAAAAAATAGTCCACCGTTTATATTGGACATATTGCCGGACACGTATCAGCGATTACGACTCATCTATTCAAAAAATGAGGATCAGATGCATGTCTTGCATGCCAACGAACACTTCAATGTATTCATTAATAATCTGATGCGAAAGTGCAAACAAGCCATTAAATTGTTTAAGGAAGGAAAAGAAAAAATGTTCGATGAGAACTCGCACTATAGACGTAATTTAACAAAGCTCAGTTTAGTGTTTTCACATATGCTTAGTGAGCTCAAGGCTATTTTTCCTAATGGAGTGTTTGCTGGTGATCAATTCCGAATCACGAAAGCTGATGCAGCTGAATTTTGGAAGTTGAACTTTGGAAATAGGTGAATAAACAATTAACTTACTTTTAAAGGAAGAAGTGGTACCGTTCTAGAATACGGCTTAATGCCTAATATTTATCAGATTTTGCCGATTGTGGGAAAAGTCGCGTCTTTGCCCCATCATCAATAATCCGTATGCGAAAATTAAAAAAGTTGTCAGCAAAAAACCAAAACATTACCTGGTAATTCTTTACGACCGTACGTAACTGATAATACACCTCCAAAAATATCGAGAGAGGTATCAAAAGACTCGTTTTGACCTCTGTAACAAGAATCCGAATCCGGACAACCAATATTTTCAGTAGTTTGCGAGATATTTGCAATCAAAGTTCAGAATTTTCTGTAATTTTCATGTGGTTGTTGTAATCACATTACCCCTTGGAATGGCGTAGCCCAGGGTTATTTTTTGAAGCGGGGCCGGAGGCCGCCAGTGCGGAAAGGTGTTCTGCACATAAAAAACATGGATCGGACCCCTATATCAGGGATTGACCTGGGTCATTTTTGGTTTTTTGTTAATAACTTTTCACTGAACTAAAATATTTCTTTCGTTTTCGGATTCTTGTTACAGAGGTCAAAACGCGTCTTTTGGTACCTCTCTCGATATTTTTGGAGGTGTATTAGCAGTTACGTACGGTCGTAAAGAATTACCACTTACCTTACATCAGTCCAAAACCGGGGGCCTGATCCGTTGTATTTATGTGCATAACACCTTTCAACGTTGGCGGAAATTAAAATTTGGCGTTCGAATTCTTGATGCTGGGGTCAAGAGGCGTCTTTTGACACCACACTCGGCAAAATCCGATAACCGTATTCTAGAATGGTACTGGGGTGTCATGTTAAGTATTGTGGTTATTAATAATTTTAGTTTGTAGTCACAGATTTACTCAATATTTAGGTAGTTGTTTCCTTTAGAAGACATTTCCAAAAATATTCGCACGGGTCAACGTTTACCTGCAGTGAAGTTGTTGTGATCACAGCTATTGGATATTCCGAAAAGTGCAGAAGTGTGTTCTGCGCCTAAATACTGAGGATCCCATTTCAACAGGGCTTCTCAATACTTTCTTGCTCTGGCCGAGTATTGAATACAACCCAGGACCAACAAACTGAATCTGCTGTCTTTGCTGGAAGAAGACTTATGTCAAAACAAGTGTAAATCCCTTCACACACAGTCCCACTAACTTCTTCAAAACTTATGACGCCCCTTGCTATTCTCGCCCTAGGAAGTCCAAATACATCGAATTACTTTAGTTACAGTGCCACCGACTAAGCACTGTGGGTTATGGGTTTAGAATATGCCCGAAGAGGCGACTAATATGCACTAAGTTAATGACGGGCAACTCTATGGTTGATCTATGGATATGATGCCTCTCATCACTCAAGGGATAGTATGACCGAAAAAGTTTGCACTGGTCATACCAAATCGCTAAGACGACAGTTGCGCAGTACCGCAGGGACAACTGGAACATACCGTAAGGAAAGAGATGATTGGTAATGATATATCAGAGGCATCATGTCTATAGAACACCTATCGAATTGCCAGTCATTACTACCGTAATGCCTACCTCGGGTATTTTGTAAACCCATAAACCACTCGGGATGTGAGATTGTTGCTTTACATGAGACAAAGCCCAGTGCCCCTTCAGACCTTAAGACCTAGATCGGCGTGACCGTGGGAGGGGATTTGGCGAGGACTTGCTCTCACACTAGTCTGTGCAATATCCTACAGCACCTTACGACGTCAGGCCCAGCCGGTTATTTTATACCGGGACCACCCGAGCTTTCACACCCGGCCAAGGGCTGTTATTTCAATGTTACCCTGTCTAATCTGTCTAGTCCCATCATAAAATTGGCATCCTCAGAGCAATCCCCTGTAGCAGGGTTGCTTCACTGTCTTTTGTGGTACTCTGGTATCGAATTTAATCCCGGGCCAAGAGACTGGATCTGCTGGAAGAAAATTTATCTTAAACGTTCGCATACATACTTTACCCTGCCATCCCCCGACCCCGGTGTGGAGGTCCTTTAGGGCCCTCCTGTGGTCCCGCAGATCAAACGGCAACGAGATGTTTCCTTATGTCTCTGGGGGCGGAGTTTTATCCAATAGTTGTCGGTTCGGACTAGGACTATGACAGTTCAGAAGGGACTGCCTACTTAAAGTTCCGCATGCTCGCGAACTTTAAGCATTTTAGCCTCGTGGTAGAGGTGAGACTCAGGTCACTCACTCTACCGCTAGGTTTCTAGGACTTCCGTTAGAAGAGTTTGATGATACTACTGGGTAGGATATTGACTCCCTAGGTAGGGCTAAGTAGCGCTCCAACAACAACAACAAGGTTTGGCGACCATATGGGCGCAACATAGTCAATAACCGGTCGGCCAATAGCCTTATAGGTGGCCAGCAACGTTTTTTTGTCTTTGCCCCAAGTACTGCCGGCCAGTGACTTGAGGATCTTGTTGCGGCTTTGTACCTTTGAAGCTATTACGGTGGCATGACCAGCAAAGGTGAGGCTATTGTCGAATGTAACCCTTAAGATTTTGGGGTGGGTGACTGTATCACAAAATCACTCCCCTCATGTTTTGGGGAGTGTTGTCGAAATAACAGTCCTTGGCCGGATATGAATCCGGTACGCTCCGGTACTCCCTTGCGGTACTGCCCGACTGTCGTGGTAGCGATTTGGTATGATCAGTGTGCCCTTCTAGGTCATGTGATCCCTCCTTCCGAAAGGAAAGAGAAGATGGGTAATGAGAGGTGGGAGGCATCATATGCGTAGATCAACCATAGAGTTGCACATCATTACCAACCCGTGAGCATTCTGCCACGAGAACCGTCCTCTCTCACCCCCCTCGGTCATCCCCTCTTCTTCCAGCATCAGCACGAGTATAAGCCACAACCATCAGTTCCTGGTCCCTTATACTACGTGCACTGTTTGTCGGTTAAGATTATACACGCCGTTGTCATCAGTCAAGTGCAATAACTGCCTTGGCCTATGTCACCTGCTTATATGCTCTGGACTAGCGAACAGGAACCTATGGGCTGATATGTACGTTGCGCCATGCTGTCGAGCTACGCAACCTTCAACGTCGTCTGATTCGCCTCTACCTTCTGGTAACGCGATTCCCTCGACTTCAAGAATGCGCCGTAGGACGCGACCCAGCCTATTACCACCTAGGCATACCCACCAGTCCTTGACCCCCAGCATCAACTCTGCTCCCCCTTCGCATTTCGGTATCCTGCAATTTAATTGCAACGGCCTAACCGGTAAAATTGTTGAAGTGATAAACTTAATGAAGCGACACAAAATCAAGATCGCTGCGATTCAGGAGACAAAGCTCGGTGGAAGGTCGTCTCTTCAGACCTGCAACGGGTACAATGTACACCGTTGTGACCGTGCGAGAGGGCTTGGGGGTGGTCTGGCATTCATCACGCATCAATTTGTGCAGTATCGTCTATTTTAGCCTGACATCGACCCGAGGGACTCCACCTTAGAGCGTCAAGGTATGGTTGTCCGGTCAGGCGATGTCGACCTTCAAATCATAAACATATACATACCTTCTGTCACCTGCTGTCCCAGGGATTACCACCCCGACATTCGTGCGTTACTCAGGGACGAGAACCGCATCATCCTTGGTGACTTTAACGCACACCATAACATAGGCCGATGGTTGGGGACAGGAGCAAATATCACAGCACCACCACCGCGCTGAACGCTCGTCCCTTCCCCCCTGTCTTAAATGTTGGACTGCCAACTAACTGAGTGGTCGTCAATCGTCGGTTGAATACAGAGGCGCCAGATCAAAACCCAGAATAGTTAAACAAGGGGTGCCACAGGGTGGTGTCCTATCCCCATTTCTGTTTAACTATTATGTATCGAAACTGTCTCACACCCCAAAATCTTAGGGGCAACGTTTGATAACATGTTCAAATACGGCGCTCATGTAACCGCAATGGCCAATAAAGTCCAAAGCCGTAACAAAATCCTCAAGTCGCTAGCTGACAGCACTTGGGGTAAAGACAAAGAAACGTTACCAGCTACATATAAAGCAATTGGTCAGCCGGTACTGAGCTACGCGACTCCAATATGGTCGCCGGGGCTAGCTGACACACACTGGACGAGGCTTCAGGTCTGCCAGAACACCGCCCTTCGTACCGCCACTGGGTGTCTTCTCATGTCTTGTTGTTTTTGTTGTAACACTACTTCATGTCTCCTGAGCATCACCTTCATAATGAAGCGAAAATGCTCGCCGTTAAAGAGCATAGCGAGATGTTGACCAGGCAATTCCTGTTCAACTGTTCCAAACCGCAGCATCCGAACGGACGCCTGGTCAACGAGAATCCGCCTACCAGGAGCATAAGGAGCCATCTACGCAAACACTTTGATGAGATCCGGCACCTGATTTCCACAAGGTTTGATCCTAAGGAACACCGGCAGGCCCTCACCCTCATCCATACGAATTCGGTAAACTCCTTTGTCGGCTCTCTCCCGGCGAACGCCGTTCTTCAGGCAACAACACCACCCGTTGCCGAAGAGGAGCGCGAGCTGCCTAGGGAGACTAGGGTGATGCTGGCTCAACTCCGGTCTGGATATTGTAAAAGGTTAAACTCTTACCTATCCAGACTGAACCCCACCATACCGAACACATGCCCTGCATGCGGTATGGTCCCCCATGACACGCAACATCTCTTTTCTTGTTCTTCTGAACACACTCTTCTGACACCCCTATCACTTTGGCCCAACCCTGTTGAAACAGCGCGTTTCCTTGGACTTCCGTTAGAAGAGCCCGATGACAACTAGGAGTGTACTGGCCCTTGGGCAGGGCGAAGCACTGCTAACAACAACAACAACAACTCGATGGTTGATGTACGGACATGATGCCTTTCACCTCTCATTACCCATCTTCTCTTTCCTTTCGGAAGGAGGGATGACATGACCTAGAAGGTTACACTGGTTATAACAAATCGCTACCACGACAGTCGGGCAGTACCGCAAGGGAGTACCGGAGCGTACAGGATTCATATCAGGCCAAGGACAACAGTTCGACAACACTCCCCAAAACCTTCGGGGAGTGATTTTGTTGCTAAAACAACAACAGCAAGCTGTCAAATTACATATGTAAACTTCTCCGTAAGCATTATGATGAGATCTGTTACAATATTGCCTCCATACCGTCCATACCGTGTCGGTAACCACATCCCTTAGATCTCGGCCTGACTTGTTTTTATACACATAACTATTTTTCTAAATTAAATTGAAAATTACTTCTTTGGACAATGTAGTGTTAATGCAACACCTTTCTAGATAAAATTTTAATACAGTTTTATATTTTTTTATAGTACTCTTGTACCATGGAAAATATTTCGACAGGAATTGAACAAAGTGCATCCAATATCATCTGGCCTAGAAGCAATGGCATTAAAAACGACTATAGATCTAACGTGCAACGATTATATATCAAATTTTGAATTTGATGTTTTTACACGCCTATTCCAACCGTGGGTAACGCTTTTACGTAACTGGCAAATCTTAGCTGTAACACATCCAGGCTACGTTGCCTTTCTCACCTACGACGAAGTTAAAGCTCGATTACAACGATACATACATAAAGCCGGAAGTTATGTGTTTAGGTTTGTATAAAAAGAGGAATATTTACATATACATACATATTTGCATTAACCTTTTCGCGGACTCACGAAAATTTCCGATATAGGTAAACAAAAACAAAAAACCAATTGGGCACTGACTTAAATCTGATTGCTTCTGCAGTAGCACACAATATGCTACTACATATAAAACCAATGCAGTTAGCGTCACCCACATATGTCCGACGTGTCCCATTTTTTAAATTGAATTGAAGCTATTTGTAGCGTCGGCTTATGCCGACGTGCCTGAGAAAGTGTTAAAGGGTCTTTTACTTACCAAGTTGGTGTTCGTTTTTGCAAATCAAATATCATAATAACAAAAGCTTTTCTTTGATAAGGCATTTATATTTCGGCAGGAAAAAATATCTAGTACTTTTTCATGGTTTTGTTAAATTAACTAGTAAACTACGCCCGCTTTTCTGCGTTTCAGAACTAGAAGAGTAAGATTTTAATCTATATACGCCATACCAGATTAGATTAGACGGCTTATTGCAGCACTCATTATTAATTTTCATACTAATTACATTTTTTATCACCTAGTAAAGTTATCGGAACAAATGATATTTTAAAAGTAAAAAATAAACGGCAAAATTTTCATTCCATTTCATTAAGCAGTTTTGCTACCAAACTTACTTACAGAGAGAAAAAACTCTAAAAAACTCTTGATTTGGCTTCGTTTCCATTTTTCTTTAATATCTGCTTATTAGAGCTGGTAGCTAAGTTTGTAGTTTTTTCTTGGCGCCCTATTTGGAGATAGGAGCTCTTGAGAAACTGAAAAGTGAGTGGCGAACAATTCCTTAGTTGAAGTGACCACTCGTAGGTCAATATATCCCTTCGTATTAATATAATAAATATTTATTATATTTAGCTGAATGATGTTGTTGTTTTAGCAACAAAATCACTCCCCGAAGGTTTTGGAGAGTGTTGTAGAAATAACAGTCCTTGTCCGGATTTGAATCCGGTATGACTAGTATAACCTTCTAGGTCATTTCATCCCTCCTTCCGAAAGGAAGGCGAAGATGGGTAATGACGGGCATTTTATCCTTAGATCAACCATCGAGTTGCACATCATTACCTTTGTGCATATTAGTCCCCTCTTACGACCGGTATGGCTACCGCGGGCATATTCTAAACCCCTAACCCGCAGAGTGAACGAGAGTGAGAATGATGTGAGAAGAGTTTGTTCTGTCGAGAAAGTGTACAGATGAATGATGATAGGGGGGAAACACCGCATGCTTTTTTAGGATACAGTTCCTGTTGTGCCTGAATAACCTCAAATAATGGGTCTGATGAAGGAGTTTACCGACTATGTGTGGATGATGTTGGGGGCTTTTGGGTCAAATGGCAAAAATATGTGGTGCCGAATCTCATTCTAATGCTTCCTTATTTTCCTGGAAGGCGGGTTTTCATAACACAGGTGCCTGTTCTGACAGTTGAACAGGAATTGACCGGTTAATGCTTTTTAACAACGAGCACTTTTTTCTCACTGTGAAGATAGTTTAACAGTGACATAACAAAACATCCCGTGGCAGTTCTGAGTCTGGTGTTCTGCCGGCTACTACTTTCAGCTTGGGTTCGATACGCCCAACGGCCATATTGACGAGGTGTAGCTCGGGAGTGGCTGGCAAGTTACCGTGTACATCGCAAACAACGTTTATGTATATCTTTTCGGCAAGTACTGACTTGAGGATTTTGGCGCGAGCGCTTTCTGCCGACAATTTGTAATGCATCCTCCGTTGCACAAAGAGATTTGCCGAGCCACCAGGGAAGCGCATAAACACAAAAACAGCGATGCGCCCATTGCCATCTCCACAACAGAAGTTCATGAGGCAATTCGGAGACCTAAAAAACACCAAGTATATAGGCCCCGATGGCATTTCCATGCTGATGCTGAAACATCTCGGCGACGAAGGCATAAGATACCTTACACACATTTTCAACCTTTTTTCTGTCCTCCTTTGTCGTTCCTGAAAGATGGAGACAGGCAAAGGTGGTCCCACTACCAAAGCCTGGCAAGCCAGCTGCCGTAGGGGAGTCATATAGCCCGATATCACTCCTCTCGCCAGTAGTGAAGGTGTTGGAATCTATCTTATTACCGTATTCCACCGCAAAACTGCGGCTCGCCGAACATCAGCATGGTTTTCGCAAAAACCACAGCACCACCACCGCGCTGAACGCCATCACCACTCAGATAGGGGACGGACTAAACCAAAAGCGTCCAAACCACAGGACAGTGCTAGTTGCGCTTGACCTGGCCAAAGCTTTTGACACGGTCAACCAAGGGAGTACCGGAGCGTACCGGATTCATATCCGGCCAAGGACTGTTATTTCGACAACACTCCCCAAAACCTTCGGGGAGTGATTTTGTTGTTAAAACAACAACAACAACAACAACAAAGACCTTGAAGACTCGTCCCTTCCCCCCTGTCTTAAACGTTGGACTGCCAACTACCTGAGTGGTCGTCAATCGTCGGTTGAGTTCAGAGGCGCCAGATCAAAACCCAGAATAGTTAAACAAGGGGTGCCACAGGGTGGTGTCCTATTCCCGTTTCTGTTTAACTACTATATATCGAAACTTCCATAAAGTCCAAAGCCGTAACAAAATCCTCAAATCGTTAGCTGACAGCACTTGGGGTAAAGACAAAGAAACGTGACTAGCTACATACAAAGCAATTGGTCAGCCGGTACTGACCTACGCGACGCGACACACACTGGACGAGGTTTCAGGCTTGCCAAAACACCGCCCTTCGAACCGCCACTGGGTGTCTTCACCCCTCACCCTCATCCATAAAAATTCGGTAAATTCCTTTGTCGGCTCTCTCCCAGCGAACGCCGTTCTTCAGGCAACAACACCACCCGTTGCCGAAGAGGAGCGCGAGCTGCCTAGGGAGACTAGGGTGATGCTGGCTCAACTCCGGTCTGGATATTGTAATAGGGTAAACACTTACTTATCCAGACTGAACCCCGCTTGCCTAATGTTTGTCCGGCATGTGGCTTGTCCCCCCATAATACTAACCATCTTTTTGTCTGCTCAACCGAGCCTACTCTGCTAACACCCATTTCCCTCTGGTCCACCCCTGTCGAAGCCGCTAGGTATAAAGGACTTCCGTTAGAAGAGTTTGATGATATTACTGGGTAAGATACTGACTACCTAGGTAGGGCTAAGTAGCGCTACAACAACAACAACAGAAAAACTATTTCTAAAGTCCTGAACCTCTGTGTTGGTGATGGCAATGGGTGCTTGACTCTATTTCCCTTTGTACCATTTCCTATTGGGACGTCTGATTTCCTTGTCAACTGGTGGATGCAGTACGCATTGCTTACATAAAGCGCTTGCGAATTTTTCGTTTTGACTGTCCTTGTCGCCTTAGGTTATCGTTATATTCACTTATATTTACTATTTGGTGCTCCCAAATAGAAATATTAGCAAAACTTTCTTAGTTATATCACTAAGCTTGAATGTGGTTTGAAGTAAACCATTAAATGCTGACAATGCGCTTTCCACTATTTTCATTTTATAGACATCGAAATAAATTCGAGTTGTCAACTTGTTGCTATCGTCAATACTGCTTCAAATCTGTCTCTGTTTTCTAATATTTGAGAAGTACATATTTCTCTATTAAATTAATGGCAATACGAAACGAAATATATCAATAAAGATCAAAAATGTTATATGGAGCTCCATAAGAAGAAGCTTGATAAATAATACCCTTATTTATAATGAAATAATATTTATATATATAGGTTATCGTGCACGAGACTTGGACAGTGGGCGATAGGCTATGTAACAGCGGATGGTGAAATATTACAAACCATACCACAAAACAAATCCCTGTGCCAAGCGTTGTTAGACGGTCATAGGTAAGTGGGTTTCTATTTTAAGAAACATATTTATGTTTATCGACAGCCCCACTGCAAAACCCCGTAAGTCACTATTTTTCCAAAAATAAGGTTCTGAGCCTTTCCCATAGATCGTGATATTTCGCGCAGTAAAATGCAGTCAAAATCGCGTTACAACTTCCCGTTTCTTTCCAGTGGTGAAATGTAATAACCGTCATATACATATGTTATAATTATCACAGTTTTTTCCCTCTCCTGTAAACTTTTTGGTTTTGAACATACAGGGTTTTGCAGTGTGGCTGTCGATATACTACATATGTTGATGTATAATAAAATCCTTATTCAAATATGTTACAGGGAGGGATTTTATTTATATCCGGATGGGCAAGCTTGTAATCCGGATCTTTCATCGGCTGTGCAGAGTCCAACGGAAGATCACATTACGGTTACACAAGAACAGTATGAACTGTACTGCGAAATGGGTATAGAAAAAATACATGAATAGAAGATTTACCCACTTAATTAATTTAATTGTAGGTAGTACATTTCAACTGTGTAAAATTTGTGCTGAAAACGACAAGGATATACGTATAGAGCCCTGCGGGCATTTACTATGCACACCGTGCCTAACTTCTTGGCAAGTCGATTCGGAGGGACAGGTAAGTGTCTTATAAAAAGCTGTCGCTTTTAAGATATCGATTGGTTTGCTTTCCTTATTTGAATATTTTGGAATTTAGAAATCAGCTTCATCCTTTTAGTGATGATGTTACCGCAAAACACTCCCAAGTTGGGGAAGTGTTACAGATATGTCTTGTCCTGTGGAAGGAATCCGGCACTATTATTATTATTATTAAATTGGCAGTACTCTGCATTGCTTAGTCGGCGCATCCCTTCATGGAATGGGACGTGAAGGTCTAAACATTGTTATACTGACACTACTATAGTGACAGTTCTTTGCCAGATTCCGACTGCCGTGGTGTCGATTTTGTTGATCTTGGAATTATAATCGATATCTCTGCTCTCGCCGGTAGTGAAGTTGTTAGAGGCTATCTTGCTCCCATATTATACTGCAACTCTGCAGCTGGCCAACCATCAACATGGGTTCCGGAAAAATCACAGCACAACATCGGCATTAAATGCCATCACGACGCAGATTAACTTCGGTTTGAATCAACACCAACGAAACTACAGGACATTTCTCGTGGCACTAGACCTGTCGAAAGCCTTCGACATGGTCAACCATGCCACACTCCTTAGAGACCTGGAGGAGACACCGCTTCCTGCCAGCCCTAAACGATGGGCCGCCAACTATCTAAACGGTCGGCTAGCGTCATTGAAGTTCCGAAACGAGAGATGTAGTCATGGAAGAATTAGAATTCTGTTTAACTTCTACATCTCGAGCCGGGCAGAATTGCGACTGGCTGTTTGCTTATGTCACCTAAGACTCACCTCCACCAGGAGGCTAAAATGCTCAACGTTCGAGAGCATGCGGAACTTTTAAGTAGGCAGTTTCTTCTGAACTGTCATAGACCTAGTCATCCAAACCAACAACTATTGGATGAAACTCCGCCCCCCAGAGACATAAGGAAAGATCTCAGAAAGCATTATGATGAGATCCGGCATCACATCTCGTTGCCGTTTAATCTGCGGGACCACAGGCGGGCCCTAAAGGACCTCCACACCGAGTCGGTGGATAGATCCCTCAGATCCCGGCCTGTTAACTCCGTTATTGACTCCCAACCACCTGTTCTTGCTGAGGAAGAACGTGTCCTTGCGACGGAAACTAGAGTCATGCTGGCACAACTTCGGTCTGGATATTGCAATAGGCTGAACTTCTATTTATCCAGACTGAACCGCACCATACCGAACACATGCCCTGCATGCGGTATGGCCCCTCATGACACACAACATCTCTTCTCCTGTTCTACTGAACACACTCTTCCAACACCATTAGCATTCTGGTCCCTGTTGAAACTGCGCG
This sequence comes from Sphenella marginata, assembly GCA_951509765.1. Classification (NCBI taxonomy): domain Eukaryota; kingdom Metazoa; phylum Arthropoda; class Insecta; order Diptera; family Tephritidae; genus Sphenella; species Sphenella marginata. The sequence continues at coordinate 31,735,891 of OX608082.1, read as the reverse complement.
TTTTCTCGGTCTCCCGTTAGAAGAGCTTGGTGACAGCTTAGAGTGAACTGGCTCTTTGGGTAGGGCGAAGCACATCAACAACAACAGACTAATTCCAACCTCATAATCCGCAGGAGTGCATTTGGTAAGGCAACACCTGGTTCTAGCACGATGTCAGCAAAAATGATTGTGTGATGCTCTTAATATGCGTGGGTTCGACAAGCATACCATAGTTGAACATTGGGGAAAAAGTCCTCAGCTCCTTATCAGAAACTAGAACTGTGATTTTGCGAGAGGACTTTCTTTCATTTCTCATAAGTCTGTACAAAATCATATTTTTGAACTAGACATCGACACAAAAAAGCACTAATTGTGTACGAATTGTATGGCGGGATATGAACCCGGTATTCTCTTGCGGTAGATGCCCAACTGTCACGGGAGTGATTTGGTATGCAACCTGCCAGGAAATGCAGGTGAGGGGCATCATAACCTCAGGCATATTCTAAAGTCGTAACCCGCAGGGGTTATTATCTATTACGCATTGCTCGTTCATGCCATTGTTTCCATGTATGCAAGAACTTCGGTTACATGAACGGTTACAATATTCGGTTAGATAATCTGCTAGGTGCTAAATTACCGGGTACGCTCAGAATCTACCCTTACGCCCTAATTCTAGTGTGGTAACAGCAATCGCCTTACCGGTACTGTAGCCCGTTTCTGAACGTTATAACAACAACTAATATTATACAGCATGGCTCTTAACGATTTCGTCATAAAAAGAGTTTCTGGATGAAAAAAAATTTCACCTTGCGATATTTTCGTGGTGTGTTATGTAAAAATGATAAAATGTTAGGCCCCAAGGCCTAGGTGACAAGTAAAACTTTTGAGGCACATTTCGCAACGGTCTCAATAGAACAGATGCTGTCCTAAGCAGCGGGAGGTTCCGAGTTCGAGTCGCGGTAGTTACATTTTTGTTTACTTTCTTTTACATTCTTTTTGTTTTTATATTTGTTATCACTGCCATTATAGGCTTCGTCATTTTCATCCACATCGAAATCGCATTTTTACTACACTTGAAGAAACACTGCAGTGATAACATAACAGGGTGGTACTTTGCGTTCAAATACTTGTCGCAGGGATACAGAAACGGGCTGCAGATAAGTACACGATTTCCGGGTACGCTCCGAATCTACCCTTGCGCCCTAATTCTAGTGTGGTAACAACACACGTGTTTTGTTAATATTTCTGTGGCACACATACTAGTTCACAAGAATTATCCATTGAAACACTTTTTGGGCGCAGTTGCGCATTTTATTCCCTATTGCGCATTGTTTGTTGACTTGTAAACTAGAATTGAGGTTATATCATTAATTCATTCATTTATTTATTGGGCCTTTTCCTTATATCTATGTATGTACATCTTAAAATAATATCGTATGAAAAGCAAACAATTCAATCTTATATGGAATAGGTATATGTATTAGGCATGGGACTATTCGAATAAAAATTATTCGAATAAATAAAACTTTTATTCGGCGGGTACAAAAATTTCGAATAGTATCTATATAATAAATACGTCTTTTCATCCTGTGGTTCGGGCGTTATGCGCGGACATAACGAAGGTCCTTTCGTTTGTATATATAAGAATGTATAAACAATTACATACGTAAGGACAGATCTATTCAAACCGGAGCGCAGTCAATAAAAAAGAATTAATTATAACATAGAAAAATCAATTGGAAATGACACTAACACAAATGCCAAACATGTATTCACGCTAAAGAGCACACTATAATAGTTGACACAGACTTTTCCATATTAGCAACCACACATATTTAATGTCGTAGGGCACGAAATATTAATTGCCAGACCAAAGACCAGTCTGCAGAACTGGATAAATTCAATTCCATAACAATTAAATTCCTCAGTAATTGGGGAAAATAATCAATTCCTTTGCCCCACATAAAAAGAGCGATTTCTTCTGAAAAATTAAAAATAGTTACTTTGGCATGTATTACCTATTGCCACAGATATAAGACTTGCTAGTACATTTGCAGTGACTATAAACTTTCGCAGTCACTAAATTATTCCAGATTGTGAGAAAAAAATTAAGTATATGTTTAGGGAAAACTTTATATATGTATATAAACAATTGTGGCTTGCTTGGTTTATTTTTGCAGGGATGTCCATTTTGTCGAGCGGAAATCAAGGGCACCGAACAAATTGTAGTAGATGCGTTCGATCCACGCAAGCAGCACAATCGCAATTCGACGAATGGCCGTCATCAAAATACTGAGGATGATGATACAGAGGTATAAATATTAAGTAATAACCAATACTAGACTTTAAAAGATGCTGCGCTTTGCAAATAACCCAACCATTGACATAGTACCAAACAACCAATCGACATTGAAATTTAATATCATGATTACGCATTAGTTTGCTGTATGCGATTTATATAAATATGAGATCATTACAGTCATTGTTGTATACATGCCCCAAACTACATTTTCTCTATGAATGTAAAAATTATATTTATTTTATGTGCGATTATCTCCTTATAAAAGCGCTAGTTGCTCTCATGACCTAAGTATACTTTATACTTACTGTCTTGGTTAGAACTTACTCAGTAGATTGGACTAGATTCAAGAGATTAAACCCGAGTCTTATACCTACACCATAAATTAAAAACAAGTTGATTGGTTGTTTTGTATCATTGTTGGTATTTGAGTGGAAGGCACAATTTTGTTTATGTAAATGAAACATGAAAGTTTTCATAAACGTTTCTGTATATAGTTGCTGTTATATCATTTTATTACACGAACACTAAAGCGCCTATAATTTTTTCCATTATTATTTATTTTAATTTAATTAGCTCGTTTTAAGTTTAGCACATATTTAATTTAATTTAGTTTTAGCTATTTGTAAATTTTTATTGCAAAAAACTTAATTTTTCTGTTTTCTTCAAAATTCATTAAGTAAAAAAGGTATTGAAAGTATTGTAGTTTGATAAAAGTGATTGCTTTTAATAACAAACGATTAGTTGTATATTTATGTACAACATGTTTTAGGGTATCATAGTTACTTACAAAATATGCTTGTACGAATCCTCGAAAGTGTTTTTATGTATATTTGAAATGAGTTCAAGATTAATAATTCAAAAACCACAATTCGTAGTGTCACTAATATAACATTCAAAACATCTAAATTTATTCAAACTTGAAATTCTATTCAATATAAATTTTTATAGAATTTCCCAAGATAATTCCGTTATATTTAATTTAAATCATTTAGTGTTATTTTTTATGAAAAAATGTCCAAAGATAAATAAGTAGCACGAATTAAAAAAAACATACATCAAAAACGCGTATGTGTATACATACATACATACATAGATAAAAGTGGTTAAACAAGGCAGCGATAATTGTCGGGTTTTTACTGACGTATTCTCTTCATACAGAATTTAAGCTATTGAAAAAGGCGCGGACAATGTTAAAGTTTTCGTTATTAGATATGTATTGCATGTAACTGTAATTTCAACAACCCAAGAGTAGTTACGGCGTAAAAGTCCTGCTTTTACTACCAGCATATTAATGATTGATTACACATCGTTTTCGGGTTTTAATGATTATTTTAAAAAACAAACAAGTTTTTTATGATATAATAATTATTTGTCAACTTTTGATTGGTTTTAATTGTTTTTTGTATTGTTTCAGACAAATATAAGCAGATATGTACGTATATAAATTTAAATATTTATGAGCCCTGGACAGGTTACATCAAAAGTTTTTTCAAAACGGGGTCTGAGCAAAAAATCATCTGCTTTGTAGATTCCGTTCGGAGTCGGCAAAAACCCGTAGGTCCCGCGAATTTGTAGGAAAAAATTCAAAGCGGCACATCACAAATTGAAAGAGAAGCTCGGCGCAAAAATCTCTTAGGAGGTTGATGATATAACTGTTGTAACTACATATATCGCGCCATATATACATATATGTATTTATATAGTTCTCATTTGTTTTATTATGTAGCATGCACGCCCATTTGGCTGAGCTGAAAATCCTAATAGTACAGCGCGGCTATTGGAAAAAATCAACTCAGTGGAGTTAGTAACACCCGAAACACTTTCTCAAACGAGGCAGTGACTAAGGCGGTACCAACAATGTCGAGAGGTATACCCAAAGACGCGTTTGGGTTTCAGGAATTACGATCTGAAAGTATAAAATTAAGAATTGAAACCATTTAAAAGTTATTAGCAAGAAAAAAAATGTAAAAAGTTGCTTTGTCCCTTACTTTTGAACGAGTTAAAAAGTTACGATCCGGCTGTCGATTCTTTCTCCTGACATGAATATGTGCCTCTAGATACCCCATCCAACCGCTTTGTATTAGTATTCGGTGACGTCTCATAAACTATGCCACTATTGAACTGCGCCAAAAAGTGCTTAACGCAATTGCGTTAACCCCATGAGCACCAACGAATTGGTGTCACGGCGCAGCCTTAGTGCTCCGCTAATGCATTGCAAATTAGTACTATGTACTTTACGCGGCGCAATATACCCCGAGGATATTAAGGTCAAGTTTCTCTTCTAATTTTGTAGTGCGCTGATTCTAATTCGTCCTGCTAAAGCAGATTAATTTTCCGTTTTTCATGGAAGAAACTACACAGCAGGTTACCGTCCATTGACAAGGCCAACGCTGTTTTAAAACACCTATTTTTTTTTAAATATTTTGATGTTCCCTGTTCCGGTATTTGAACTTGGCGTCTTCGGTGTGGAATGCTTGTGTGCAGCACCACAAAAACATACTATCATGCGCGAGAAATACACTGTTATGTTTTTTGCAACGATCAAAACTACATATTAAAAAGTAATCAAATACAATAAAAAATGTGTGCCTGTGTAGAAATTACGAAACCGTACGGTAGAAATCTTGATGAATGTGCCTCTCCGTTGCGTTCTAACTCAACGTCAATATTGTCAGTATCCACAACAAACATTTATGCTCGAGTTACCCTAGATCTCAACTTGTACTCAAATGGGATTAGAGAATAGTTGGAGTTTGAAACCTCAAAGGCTCCATAGAGCAATCTTCTGTGTTTTATCGAGTAATCAAAGTTATGGCTAAGAGATCCCATCGGGTTATATTGACAGTAACTTAAGCAGGGAGTTGAGATCTTCGTAGTTTTCAGTCTGTATAATGATGTTAAAGATTTCAAGGATGATCTTCCTGATGTCAGCTAGGGTCCAATGAAATTGTTAATAGCGTTGGATTTCGGCATGGGAAATCTGTAACCCCAAATGCTTCTTTAAGTCAAACCGTGAGGTGCCACCAAAGAATAGAGTCAGGTGGTATAGGCACTTGATGGAATTCGCTTTGTAGGTCCAAAGCCCAAAAGTTGATTTGCAAGTATTATATACACCTGAGTTATCGATTTCCTTTAATTATACTCTATTCTGGCAGATTAATGGTTAATGGTTTGCACGTTTCATGTTTGACAATTCGGTAATATAAGCCTAAAAGTGTTTATTGGCTATAGCTCATAACTAAATAAAGATAAATAAAATGATCAGGGCGATGAGCTGAATCGATTTACCCATGTCCGCGTGCCTGTTTGTCTGTTTGAGCGCAAACTAGTCCCTCAGTTTTAGAGATATCTGGATGAAACCTGTTATGGCCCGCCATTTTGTAATATATTAATGATTTGTCGAAAGCCGAAAAGATCAGACCAATACAACGCCTAGCTCCTATACAATTTATTGTTCCGATAAACGGGTTTTGATTAGAAAGATAGATAGTGAATATCATCAAGATCGAACCAACAACACATAGCTCTCATATAATCGCTAGTTCCGATAAATGGCTTTTGGGCTTTAACTATTGCAATTGAATAGTAAGGAACACAAAATTTGGCAGCTACAGTATTATTGTATATGTAATCAAAATTGGATCATAGCCCCATACAACACACTTTTCCAATAAACGGGGTTTGGGCTATGTATCTTTAATATAACAGGGTAAAACCATCCAATTTTGCAGAGTTTGTACTTATTGTAATTAAGGATCGGACACTTAAAACCGTGATGAATATTCATGAGAAGTATAATGCCTTCGGCACAGCTTTCTTTACTTGTATTTTTTTTGAGACTACGTCCATTTGATTTTCTTTAAGTTTTGTAATATGTATGCAAACAACAGTGGAATACCCTGGCATATGTACCTATTATACTATGCCGTGCTTAACACCATTAATTAGTACATTTTCTATTTTCCTGAATGTTGTATGCTTATGGACGCCAAATTATAATACGCCTGCTTTTTCCATCTCAGGAGAGCAAGTAACACTCCACAAAACCGCAGATAAAAAACATTAAAAGTTTAATTAATCAAATTCATTTTTCTTTTTAGAGTTGTGTTTTGTGGGTTTCAAGGTTGAAAAGAATTTCTTTCTGTTTGTTATCTCAACAAATTCCAACCACGTAGATAATAAATATTTGTCGATTGTCAGCACAATTAAATCCCTTGTACTACATCAATAGGTTTTTAGACGATCCTTTCGTAAACGACAAGTAAAGTTTGGGAACGTTGCCAACCTAGTAAGGCATTGAAACGGTTTAATTAATATGTGAGCATGATATCGAAAATAAAGAAATCGTGTGACCAATCTCTAAAGGCCCCTGCAGAAAATGCGATTAAGGGTATTTGAAACAAAAAAGTTATTTGTCCAGGATAAGCTCGGTAGCGTGCGACTAATGTCAGTTTTTATGGATTCAACTCCTCTCGTTTGTTTGAGCATGTTCTATAGAGATTTATACTCGAATTTATTTTTGCAAAAAGGGGATCACACCTATCTTTCCGGTAGGCATTAGTCGCATGTTCCTTTGTGACTCATCACAGAATGACCCCAAACTAAGCAATTTCTTTTTATGTAACATTGTCAGGTGCCATGCCATGGAACTAACACCCTCTACCCAAACGGGCACAGTTCGACATGTCCTCTAACTCGTATCAGTGCTACACAAATTAAAATTTAATAACTTTGAATTTTTGCCCCCGGTAGACTAATCGGTCGATTCTAATCGTAACCGGTAATTTTGTGTCTGGAAGATATTGCAATTCCAATAACCACGGCTCTGGCGTACAAGGAAACGCTGTCATAGCGAACGAAACTAAGAGTAAAAATGGGATGATCTCTTTATTGATTAGTCACACAACTTTTTGCAGGGCAATTGATAAACTATATGTACATATCGCTCGTTCCATTGTAAACAGGGTTAACTAAAAATTCTAATTTTCTGGGAAAACGCAAGTAAAGTTCTGTCTATTCAAACAGTTAACTTTTATGACTAATGTAGTTGGTACTAGAAGGGTCACCTCAATTTATAAGGTATGACGGCAAACTACAAGTAGTAAGCTAGTATACTGATAAGCAAAATATTTATATTAATTTCAGGGAGATGTTAAATTCCATCCAAACTTTTTTCATTCTGAGATAATTCACTTTACAATAAAAAATTTATTCAGAAAAAAATAGCTTCATACGGAAATTTTCTAAATAATACAGTTTTATACAAAAAGGAAAATAGGTTTTTTGAAATAAAGCGTTTTTATTTTCTAATAGAGTGAATCAACTCGAAATCAAACCACCTTTTGATCTAACAAAACCAGAGAACATGTTTGTCTGTTAGTGGAATATAGATTTTTTTCGAATTGATTCACTTTACATTGAACAGATAAGCTACGAAAATTTATAATACACAGATACAAATACATCTATTTCCGCCATTTTTAGTGCAATGGCTATTTTATACCTTGGGTAGCTATTAAAATGTATCGTACTATCTAAAAAAATTAAAATTTTGAGTTAACCCTGTTTACAATGGAACGAGCGATATGTGTAATGTACATGTTTATGTTTGTATGTGTATAGAGTGATTTACCTACTTTAATAGATATGTATATTAGATTGAGCAATTTTGTTTTAATTATATTGATTGATTATATCCAGAATGGCACAAAAAAACTCGAAAATTAAAATTGAAAGCAACAAAGAAACAAGCTGCTCTAAAGGCTGTATATCCTTCTTGAATACATAATACGATTTTCATATCCACATCTTAGTTTGCAATACGTAAAAACTGTGCACGATTCGACGTATTTAATTGAGAGATATGTAGACTAAAACCCGTTTATCCGAACAATCGGTTGTATGGGGCCAAATGTGATATTCCTCCGATTTTACCGTTTTCACTACCCTTGTTACAAATGTTCTACGGTCCTCCTCAACAGGCCTTTTAAAAAAATATTTGAAGTAAATTTTGCTCCAGGTAGCCATATTTCTGTGGTCATAAGCAATAACAGCTTAAGTGGAAAAAGTGGATATTTTAACCTATTATTCCGCGTGTTTTTATGATCCAAAAGAAATTTTAAGTTCATTTTAAGATAACCATTTCAAAAGAAGATACGTTGATTTAACTCCATCTCCGTCTAGGAAATAGTCCATCGTATGCGATTGTGATATTTTTACTTATGCTTTTATTGCTTATGAGCATAGATTTAAGCTTTTTCAGTATTAATTTTTTTCAAAGTAGGATGTAATTTTTTTATTAACGTTAAGAACAAATTTTTAAAAATTATTTAACATCAGAAGTGGCTCCGAAAATAAAAAAGTTTTAGTAAGATGTTTATAAAACCAATTTTTTATAGGTTTGAATTAATAAGTTTGCAATCATGTCGTCTCGACTATATATCGCCAGATTTCGAACGGTTTGTAAACCAAAATCCAGCAAACACAGTCTCAAACGTTAGAGAAATAATGCTGTTTCCATTCAAATTCTAGTGTAGTTATTTAAAATTTCATGCTAGAATTTGATTAGATAAAGAAAACTAAGTTTTGTTTTATATAAAAGGTTATAATTCTCGACAGTTCTTAAACCGTTCTCTAGCCTTCTACCATAGAGAAATATGTGCATACATTAGAATTGGAGGCGTTTTCTAATCAACCTTTTTAAAAAATTATTTTATGTTTACATTGATTGTTGGGTAACTGTTTAATTGAAGGAGTTATGGATCAAAATTTGTTCATCGCAGTAATCGATAAATGATTAATACATTACAAAATGGCGGTCACATACCAAATTCAAGACATTTAAAATTTTTGAAAATTGGTCCTTTTGTGAATTTTTTTCGATATGTTGCTAAGTGCTAACGAAAAAAACTCCTATAATTGATTGGCTAGATTTTTAATGTATGTAGAGTAAAGCTGACATATTGTGCTATAAACGTCTAGTGTTATAGAAATTATCCGCAAAAGAATTGGGAACGAAATTTTCGTCGGCTGGGCCGTTTCAGAGTTATCAATCGGTTTTACTTTGGAAATGTGCTAAAAACGTGAAAATCAACATAGAGAAAATAACAAATGCAGATTATTAATTTGAATTGAAAGCTGAATCCTAATCTGTCATCAAAACTGCATAATGGGTCCGCCTAAAAAATGTTCAGCTATTTATTTTCGTTTTCTGATTTTAGGGTCGACCGGCGAATTGCTAGTCAAATTATGATGGTTATTAAATTTTGTTTTGAGTACTGTTATTCGATGACTGTAACACCAGGTTTTGTTTCGCTTGAGCTAGAATGTATTTATTGTAAGCAACCTACAAAAAAACGCTGAGTAGGTTATGAAAAAAACATGGAAAGCAACAACAAAAAATAAGCTACCAAGTTGATATATGTAAGCGGTTTGCGTTGAAGTCGCTTAAACAATAAGCGACTCAATTAGAAGTGTTGTGAAGCGTTGTAGAGCAAAAAATGTACGTCACGGTGAATGAGAAGGTAGAAAATGACAAAAATAAGTAAACAAAAAATAAGAAGATACATTTGAAAATGAAGCAGCAAGAGCCAAAGTACATAATTTTTGTGTTTTTAATTCGATAAGATTCTATAAACAAATGAAATTTTTCAGAATGGGGGGAACAAAAGAATTAGATGGACACTAAGGTGGATCGACGAAAAAAGTGTTTCCAGTCCACCCCTAGGATTAAAGATATTCATGCCTATTACCATATCCGACGGATGCCATTCGCGGGGAGTGCGGATCGATTCGCGAAAAATCAGTTGCGGATCTGAGTTAGAAAACTTTAAAAAATCAACTTTATCGATTTCCTTTAAATCTACTAGCTTATTCAAAACAAGAAATAGAAGAAAATATCTTGACAATGTCGTTTTTTTTATTTTAAAGGTTAAATCCGCAACTGTTTTCACGCGAATCGATCCGCACTCCCTCCGCAAAGCATCCGTCGGATACCGTAATAGGCATGATTTTGAAAACGATCCCAAAAAAAAATTTTTTTTTTTGCCACGGCCCCCAGATGGGCTATTTACTTTTTTTGACACTACGTCGCCATGTTAAATCCGATTTTAATGAACCGTACACCGTTGTTCATGGCTTGGAAGCCGCCACAATTCCTACCTTAATCATTTTTTATTCCGAGTTCAAATTCTAGTAGTGACTGCCGGTATCTCGTTTCACATCATACCTAAATTCCATTTTTTTTTAGTCTGTCGAAAAGGCCTTTAAATTCTGTGAAACTTTTTCTTTAACAGTTACTACTTTTGTTCATAACTAAAAAAGTTATAAATAAAGTTGTATTTTTTTTTTCTATATTGATTTTTTAGTTTTTCCAAGTTTTCCAAAGTAAAATCAGAAAACCATACCAACGTTAAAAGCTTGATTATAATAAAAAATAATACTTCGGACGGCCCATTGAGGAAAGTTTTTATTCGCAACTTTTTGGTGAGGAATTCAATTTCCAAAAAACTATATGTAGCTTCATAAGAGTATCGGTATCTCAATGGTTTGACAGTTTTAAAGCAAAAATGAAATCAGTCCTAGAAAATGTAGACAATGTAAATATAATATGAAAACAAATTATTTATATTTGACCCAGTGTAGTACATATGTATGCATTCATATGTATGTATATGATATAATAACGGTTTTTCAACTATACATTTCCCATTTACCTGTTTATGGTCGCTTGCTGATTCCAAAAAATTGGAAATGTTAGTCAAGAGACAAAGGCTAAAATTGATTTGATAATTATTGAGAAAATTATTAGAAATTTGAAATTTTAGTTAGTAATACAATAAAACGATTGCAAAGGTTGACAAATTTCTATATCTAATTTCAAAATGGCGTTTTTGGAATAATCGAATGATTTACATGGGCCGAGCTTTGTTTTCTGTATACCAGTGTTATAGGATATGTATTGATTAGTACTCCTCCGAAAGAACAATAACAAATTGAACAAACCAATAAGACTGTAGTTTTTATTTATTTATTTTTATCTATTAAGAGTACGTACGTACATATATACATATGCACATCTCGATATGTTTGTGTATACAATAGATACATAATAGACGAGGACCAAAATTATTATTTTTTAAATATAATATTATATGTATGTATTTATTTTGAAAAAAAATACCTTCTAGTGGTCTAGTGGTTCCTAGTTTAGATTTTTTAGGATTGAGTTAATTATTTCCCACAAAAAGCTCTGAACAAAATTCCACTGAAATACATAATTTTTTTGATTCCATATTTTTATTTTGGAAAATTGTGAAAAACTTAAAAATCAATGTAGGGAAATAAACAGAAGTTCTAAGGGAATTGATAACAGGTATCGAAACCTTTTTTGAGTTACTTTTGAAAAGTTATTTACACTTCCGGGAAAGGCTGTAGGAGAGATGTATCTTAGTATCACCCGCTGTAGCTAGTTATTTTACCTTCAAAAATGTATACCCCTATTCCGGTTTACAACTCAAGTAAGTTGAATCGTATTTAAAACAACTTAACTATTTTTTTGGCATTATGAGCTACAGCTTATTTCAGTTTTTGTTTTGAGGGAATCACTGAATAATTGCGAAAATTTATATTATTTTTAAATAAGAAGTAAAAATGGACTTTAGTTTTGATTTATTTTATGTTTAACGCCGAAAATATTGGTGCTAAACTTGGTGCAACTTGACTCCTCATTTCATTTAGTTCCACAAAACTTTCCTTTAGAGGATTTAGTAACTGCTCTTGCGACGGAATACCACCACTTGCTAGGTGGCTTTTTAATAATCCACTTCTTGGTGGTCTTGCAAATTCTTCCCACAATCCCTTGGTTGTACATATTTTTAGTGCATCCAAATTTCGATTTGTCTCGTTTATAATCCGAGTGCTCTATTGATTCCACAAGTTTTCAAACTGTTGTTTTGGTGTAACCTTTTATTCTATAAACTTGTAAAAAACAGCTTACTAAAATATGAGTGTAAACTAATTTTAAAAGGTTTCCGTTTTGCCTTAATGTACCCAACAAGCAAAGTAAACTTAAATTAAAGGTTAAAAAGCTTTCCAAAATAAATATTAAGTTTACAAAATTCCGATTTTTCATTTATAAAACGTTTGAAAATAATTGTTTTTTTAATTCAAACGGCACGTTGATAAAAAAATTGTTTATAAGCCTTTTTTCTGGAACTTTATTCAAACCATATTTTCGTTATTTGTTGCTTTTTGCAATAAAATGTGTAAATAAATAAGATGTAATTATACATTGAATGCTGCAACTTGAACCAATTATTAGCACATTGCAAAAATTGGTTAAGATGCAGCCATAATTTTCGCTTTTCACCGCCATTATCCTGAAAATTCTTTTCTAAAAAGAATCGGAAATATTTTAAGTTGAAAAGAAAAAAACTGACAAATATGTAGGTTTTCTGAATTTTTTCAAACAGTTGAATTCAACTGTTGAGTTGAAATAATTTATAAAAGCTTTTCCTGAAGTTTCGAAAAAGTTTACTTTACGCTTTGAAATAAATTGAAACTGAAAAAGTGATATGTAACTCTTATTGTAGCAAGTTTATTGTAAATTATTTTTTAAAACATTTGCAGAAATGCTTGTTGCTAGTAAGGAATTGTGTTTTTCACATTGCTGACAACCGAACTAGTACAGGGTTGTCAATTGTAATACCACACAACATTTAGTCTATACCACTTCAACTAAAGTAGAGTAGAATTGTAAACCGTAATAGGGGTTTAAAGCAATTAACTTATTCCGTACGTTATATACAATCATTTGATTATTACTATTGGGACATTCCATATTCCGCGAGTCGAATTTCCTTTAGAAATTTACAAAATTTCAATTGTAGCGATGGCACTGGAATGTTGACAAGTGTATAAAATACCTTTACAAAAATTCTCTAACAATTTCTCAACTCCCCGAAAATGTTATTTCAGCAAAAACCACTCTTTTATATCTTTTCTCACTCAAACCAAAATTTGAGCCAATGATTTAGTTTGTATAACAGATTTCCATCAGCTGAAAGAAATTATAATACACTTAACTTTTTATTACACTGACTTGACGGGGATTTTCTTGTACGTATTTTCATTGGATATTTACATATATATTTATTTTCCTCTTTTAGCTCGAATAGGTACCCTCTTACTTAAATACTTTAACAAGCCCTAGTTTTGTTGCTAATTCGATACAATGTATTTCGGCCCTAGCTTCAAAATACGAATACAAAGCGTTGGTGGTAAGGTAAAGGTAAACCTCGACCCGTTATGAAATTCTGCAATCAGAACACCATACCAAAAGCTGACGAATTTACATTCAGTATTTTTTGTAAGCAATTTAATATTATAAAGAATTTTTTTCTAGCCCAGTCCAATAAACAAAGATATCTCATACTAGGGCATTTTAGAAACCAAATGATTGTTGATTTTCCTCGGAACCTACTCACTTGTTTTATTTACATTCAAAAATAGGCCTCTGAAAATTAAAATAGGTTATCAAGGTAAATTATTCACCCCTATTGCGAGTGTCGAACACGAATAGATAATCGACCCGATCGATCAACGAGCGACTGTGAATGCTCAATCGATCTTCTTGGAATCGACACGCAAATTGATTTGAAAAGTGCTAATAAAATAAATAAAAAGTAAATTATTGGCAAAAAATTTAAAATACAATAAAAACGTGCAGTTTTTGTGCGATCAAGTTACACAATACCAAAATAAAATACGATCGACTCAATCGAAAAATTTCTGTTCTCGATACTCGCAATAGGGGTGATTATTTACGAACTGCACACTGAAAAAAGCTTAAAATTTCGATACTCGACAATGGCATCGCGAATTGACCATAAATCTTTTGAAAAAATATTATCTCGAATACTCCGATGACCCTCTTCTCTTTCGTGATCTTTCATGTGTGATCTTTCTGATTACATTAATTTTAGTGTTGACGCTGGTTCCATTTTTTAGCTTCATTAGATAGACTCGAGAAGGCAGAACTTACGAGGCGCTTTTTAATCGCTATGATAACAATATCAGCATACGCCATCAATTACAAGCTCTTGTAATGGATTATACCATTATTATATTAAAATGTTCTGTGTGTGAAGCGCAGTGTTATTTGGGCTTGATGTACATAGTTATTGGAAACAGCCCAAAGTGCAAATACATAGACATATTTTTTAATTGCTCCGCAATCGAAGGCTAATAATTAGGAAATAACTTATGTTGAAATCATATTTTATATTAAAACTTATTTTTGAATGCAATAATAAGGTAAAATTATTATTATTACTAAATAATAAACAAGGAAATAAATATCAAATAGTTACGTTAAATGAATTTAAAATGTTTAAATCTAATTATAAGCTAAGTTAAAATTAAAACAAAATGTCTATTAACTAATTACCGTTTGATAATCGGGAGAAATATCGTTAAATAGAAAAGTCGAGATAATTAAATTTAATTTTATACATGCATATAAACATATACATATGTGAAGGAAATATGGATATTAAGGCTTTGTTTTTTTAATAAACGTACACAAAATATAATAAAAAATAAAATTATTAAACGTTGAAAATTTTGTATCAAGTTTTTGGTTTTATTTTATTTGCTTTTTTTTATTTAATTATCAGCATGCATTTTACAGTTCAGTACTTTAGAATAAAATTTCCTGTGTACATATGTACGTTTCAATCCATCAACAATTTTTTGAAGCTTTATTATTTTGCATTCTTTGTTTTTGTTTTTACTGTTTATGGCGTTTGTCGACCGAAGTCTATAAGTGTATGAGTAAAAGTGAATCATGGGAATAGTTCAAAAATTAAAGGTTACAAGATTCACCCCGAAATTGAAAACTCAACAAATATGAACAATGCTTCTCCGTAAATAGTTTTGATTCTTTTAGCTCTCAAGTTATTTATTTTCTTCAATAACGCTTAATCGTCTAAACGATTTTCGGCGGTTCAATGCAGCCCGCCAGTCGTTTCTTCTTTCTGCCAACTGGCGGGTGCTATCATGTAAGGGTCCGTAAATATTTCGAAGGACCGTTCTCTCGAATACCCCCAAAATACACCTCATCAGATGCCGTCATTAAAAAAAAAGACATAAAAAAACTTAAGTGTGAATTATGGAATAAGCCACGCTTGGATTCAGCCTTTAGCGCAATACTCTTTATAGAACCTTATATTCGATATTTAAAATGCTGATTTCGCTAATACCCACTTCTTGTATATTGGCTGAAAACACTTACATTTCAATTCTTACAAGCTCTTCACAACCGCAGTTCAGCAGACTAATCCATCTTCATAGTCGGGCTTTCAAACATATTCGACTACGGGTCGGGTTCGGTCTTCTCCCCGCCGTTATCGTTTTTCCTGATAAAATTTCTGCCTTTTACGTCCGGAAAGCTGCCTCGCTTACCTCTTCACCTTGCAGTAACGTAAGCACAAACTTCGACTTGAACTTAGTTACTACGTGGCCCTTTACGCACCTCCTTTGCTCACCGTTGCAACGCGTCAATCTTCATCGTACGCAGCAAACTACTCCAATTGTAATCTATGCCCCTTAAATAGAATGTTAGAGAACGATTTGTGAAAATGTAGAATTATAGTTGGTTATATAAAAAATTTGTTTCTAACGTGTACTAATTACTCTCTAATCGATTTCTAGCCTAGTTTTCTAACCTGAAATTCGATTAGATTACAATTTTGATGTAAAAGTACATCATTTCTCTAACCATAGAGACACAGCAAGTGTAATAAAGTTCCCAGGTTTTCAATGTTTAGTTTTCCTTGCGTTTTTCCTACACCTCTTGTCGTAAAGGATCGGGTACGAGTCTTGGCTTTTACTATTTCCGAGTCGACGCTAGTCGACCGGAGACAACTATGTAACTTGATTGAGATTTTTCTGCTTAATCTGGTGCTGGACATAACCATGTTTCTGGCACAGGCGAAGTCAATCTGCTCAGCCGAAAACAGCAGGTAAAGAAAATGTTAAAGAACTTTAGTATTTCGAGGTCTTGTGGATAAAGTCTCTCCCCACCTGCAAGTCCGTCCCAGGTAAATGGCAGTCGGCAACTTGTCCCACTTGCGTGGAATTCTACACTCCCCAAACCTCCTTAGGCCTCAAGTGGCTTTCCATTGTTGTGTTTTTTTTATTGATTAAAAGCATACCCGGACGTCAAGATGAAACATCAATTAAATGTAGCTACACACAGCAAACATTTCAGATCGATCCGCAAAATAGGTAAACCGAGAACACCTGTCACGCTCCACAATATAATTTATAATTAGGGGATTTACAAGGTGTCGTAAAGTCATATGTCATATCACAATACAACGCAAATATATAACACTTGTAGGCACACCTTCATAAATCTGAGTGATATTTTCCAATGTTTATGACTGTTATAACAGTTATGACAATATGACGATATGACTCGATATGACAGTTTTGTGAATCCCCTAAATATTTTTCCGCTGATTTTGTATGGCATGTTGTTCGTTTGTTAGTTAACCTTTAAACTTTTTGTTTCTTTTTGTGTTATGGCTTTTCGTTGATTTTGGAATGTCCTATGCCTGTTCGTGCAATGCTCGTTTATTACTGGTTGAATAGTTGTCGTATTATGTTTCTTTTTACCTATTTTAAAATTTCAAAGCCCCAAGCATGTGTTGCAAAACCTACCGCCAACCACCCTAATACATTTTTGCAAAACATAAATGAAGTTGTATGTAATAAGGCAAAGATTTCTTTCCTTGCTCTATTTCTGAATCTAACTACATGTCTACGGTGCTGTTTCTGTTGGCTTTTCTTTTCGTATCATAGGACGGTGGTGAGTTCAACATAGCTACGTCATCACTTCACGCATTAAGCAACAGTATGACCACGACTACAGCTACGATGGATAAACAAAGCCCTCACACGTCTCCACGTTTTGCACGAAGAAGCGCTACACCCAGCTTATTTGCTGTGCAAAATGATCTATATGCTGGACAAGTGGCCAATCTAACTTTAGCTAATACAGGGGGAAGCAATTATATTGTAGCTGCCAGCGCATCAGCTATAGCTAACTCAATACTTTCACCACAGTCTACTCCCACAGTACCCGTACATGCGCTCAATGGTGGCAGTACGTCCATTTCAAATAATAGCACTAGTAATATCGCAAGTGCTGCTCAAAAGTCGAGCAATCGTATGAGTGCACCTCTAATGGGCTCAGGTTCTTCCTCAAACGGCAGTAATTGCACTAGTAATTACGTTACGAGAATGGCAACAAGCAAATCAGAACACAATGACAATTCTTCATATGCAATATTACAAGGTCTACCAGAACCTTTACAACCTCAAACACAACACCAACAGCATCAGTCTATCGGACAACGTCAAAATGCTGGTGTAGCAACAGTGATTGGTTGTACAACTGCAGCACCTCCTTTGCCGCCCAGAAAATCATCGCCTGGTATCGAGAATAGCACCACAAGTATTGGTACAAGCGGTGCTGGTACACCGGTTGCAGCTGCAACGAGTACGCCTGGAATCAAGCCTAGGGGACAATCAACTGGTTCAGATAGTTTAGCGGCAAACACTGAGGGAGCGGCTATGCCACCACAGACAACGGCACCACCAATACCGCCACACAATAACTTATTGCTCGTCGATAGTATTGTAGAAGATTTGCGTGCGCAACAAATTTCTGCTACCAATTTACCACCAACAACAACAGCGTCAAATTCTTCCCAATCGACACCAGCATCCGTATCTGCTACTACGCCTACACTTTCGGTACTCGACGACGACATAGTCGGACCTGCAGAAACTATAATGGGTGTAATTGATACACGGCCATTAGAAGCTCGTATGGCAGCACCAACTCGCGTTTTGGAACCTACAACAGTAAAGTCACCGCCCGTGACAGGTACCAGCTCAATGCCATCTATTCCGCATTATACTCAACTTTGCAATGCGATGTCATCAATACAACCAACGTCGCCAGCTACTAGCGGAGGAGCGGTAGCAATAACAGCGTCTGTAGCCTCACTCCGAAACCAAAAACAATCATCACAATCAAACCAACAGCTACAACAACAACCTTTACTATATGAAAATGTGACCATCAATCAAAAAGACTGTAATGTCCCATACGAAAATATCAACCTCGAATATATTGCACGTCTGATGAATGAAGGTTACTCGAAAGAGAATGCAATTACGGCATTGGGTATCTCGCGAAATAATATCGACATGGCTTGCGACATTTTGCGCGAATTCGTATCGAAAAGTAGCGTTTGAAATGTGAAATGGATAGATTTAAAAGCTGTACTGTAATTTAGTTAAGTCCAGCGAAAGCATCGAATGCAATAATAATTACATACATATATATCAGGTTATTTTAATCTAGATATCAACATACATAGTTCAGATGACAATTAGCAAATACTCATATTCTAATTTCTAAATGGTCTTAAATCATTCAAGAAATTCGAAAGAGGTGTTTAATTCAACATCAAATCAAAATATAAGATTTGCGTATATAATTAAGTTTAGATCCACAAGCAAATTTTCGAAAAATTAAATGGGGTACCAATGAAAATATAATTAATACATACTCGTACATACATTCATTCAAACTAAAAATAAATACAATATTTAAGACTAATTATAGTACATACATACATAGTATATACTCTTCAGCAGATGCATTAGGGGCATTTCATTGCAAAACAGAAGCTTTGTTCGCGTACAAAACTTGCAAAAAGTGTAAGTAAAGAGAGAATGACGTTAAAATATCTTGAAACGCAAAAAGTACCTACTATGTCAGTAAACACTTGCAGCAAAAACAGCTGTTGGCCTATTGATTGGTTAAAAGTTCAAATTTTTTCTTTTGCTTTCCCTTGTCACGATCAGATGTTTTTCACTTACAATTTTTAAGGAGTGGAATTCCCACAGTAGAAACGTGTTGCTCTCTCTGTCACTGAAATGCCAAAGTGCGCTCTCTCGCTGCAAGTGTTTTGTGTAAGCGAACACTTTCTCAGTAAAAATTGTATAAATTTTTTAAAAATTTTAAGGTACGCCAACAAAGCTAGAGTAACTATTAACATTTATAAACTACCCTGCAGCGAATGTAAACTTGTTCTGAGATAACGAAAAAGGTACAGCTTCCCAAACAGATATTGATAATTCTAGACGATTGTAGCTTTCCATAACTCAACTCGAACACAGTATATTTAAACACATTCGGTTTAATTTATAATTTTGTTTTTATTTTCTATTGTGAGCATCGGTTGCGAAAACTATTTTTGATTCTCGACAGTTTTGCTCGATATCAAATTCTAGGTTTGAATTTGCAACCATTCTATATCTAATGTGTAGGGACATGATATACCTAGTTGTCATTTCTTAATGGATTCCTTATAATGGTAAACGCTTCGTTCATACCGGCAGTTTTAAATCTTAACCGGAAGAAATTAAAAGTTGGTGTAGGTAACTAGTGGCTTGGGTTTTACTACACAAAAATTTAAAAAATTGCGTATACCAATAAATAACTTAAAATTTAGGATCATATTATCCAAAACCGAAACTGGAGAATTTCAACAGCATATTATTTTTACATATGCCCTTCCATCCAAGATGCTTTCAGTCAAGTGGATTTACCGACTCCACTATCCTGCAAACTTTTGCACCGCTGTGTTTGTCAGTTTTTTGTGCACACTTACATATACATATTGGGCAGACGCCGGAAATACTCCAATTTGAACTCGCCAAACCACAATGTGTGCAAAACAAAACACGAATTTCCAAGAACACCTAAAAAGAGTTCCGCAGCCCATTCGACTGGGATTGACATTAAAGTACATAGCCACATAGCTACATATATGGCAATACCTGTGGTAGTGACAAATGGTTAGTTCATAAAGGCAGTATTTTTGTGCAACCCTGCCGCAGTATTGCGAGTTTTGGTTGCCACTGCACGACCAACTGTTTCGATTGCTTTCTTGTTGCCGACTATGCGATGAGTGCCAGCTCTGCATATTCTTGCTGACTTCTCATTCGTCCATAGAAGTCATAGTAATCAGTCGAACATCTACATATAATGTATAGGTATTACGTGTTAGAAGGGGAGTCAAGTATCTAACAACAATGTTTAAATTGTCCATAATCACTTTTGTCGTATTCCGTGATCGACACTGCAAATGGTACGAAACAAGATTATGGCTGATTGGTTGATTACATTCGAAATAATTTCATTTTTAATAAAATTTAACAAATAAAAGACATACATAAATAAGAAAATCTGTTTGTAGATACACAGTCCGGAAAACTGGATAGTGTATTATGATGAAGAAGAGGGGCGAGACACTTTTAGTGCTTCATCCCTAACATCTCAAGAAAAAATGCGGAAAAGAGTGAAAGAGGCACCTCCCACACAAAAGAGAGTTTTCTTACTGCATACCTATGGTTGCAAATATTCCTGGAAGGCTAATCTCTACCGCCCCAAGAAGAAAGGTGGGTGAGGGAGAAGGAGGCGTGGCACTATTTCAATGTAAAGGAGATGGAGATATACATAGATAGGTATAGGAAGGGATAGCTTGAACACGATTCCCACAGCGATCGTGGCCGTTATGAAGAGAGAAGCACTGTTAACAACAACAACGACATAGATATAGGAAAAGGGAATGTTAATTTTTCTAGATTCATGCAGGTACATGTTTTCGGCCAGTCTGACGGGCCCTCTAGTAACCCCTTAAATGTGCAATTAAGCAAGATCTACCCCTAATAAAGCCTAGAAATCCAGTTAAGAGTTGTATCGACCTAGATGAACCCTCCTAGCAGTAGTTGAGACATTAGTGACAGTGACCAGCATGGGTGGCCTAAAATTCACAGTACAAACATCTCGCTGAACGACATACACTCAGAAGCCACAAAATACCATAATAAAAGGCGATTGTGTAGGTGATAGGGTAGTGCGCTATCCGCTTTTGTTTAACTACTTCATCTCGAGAACACCTCCTCCCCCGGAGCTACTTGAAGATCAACCGTCTGCTACGACGGGATTCGACAATACTTACAGTTTGATTCAAATGTGCACCAGCAGGCCTTCAACAACAACCCTAGATGAATGTCCTCATATATCACTACCTCTAGCCGCAGAAGGTGCGAGCCACTCTGGCCGAACTTCGGTCTGGATATTGTAATTGGTTAAACTCAAACTGAAGTCAAATATGCCCAATGTTACCCAAACGATCCTAACTATCTGTTGACAGCAGCATCAATTTCTCACTAATTATACTTTAGTTCGATTATATTGGAACTGCGAGTATCCTAGGACTTGCTTTAGAAGAGATTGGTGGCAATATCAGCCCAGGGTAAAACATCATCGATAGAACAAAAACAACATACATATATCGAGTCGTTTCTTGATGCTATGAACTGAACGAACTAGAACTTAAATACCCAACTCTCATATGAAGGGTTTAGAACCAAATGGATCTAAGTGACTCCGAAATTGATTTAAGATATTCAAGTTTAAAGTTTCCTGTCTTTTGAAAATTCTACGTAAAATATGGGTAGGGCGTTTATTGTATGAAAAATAGATCCCAAATGATCCGGACCTCTTTGCTAACAAATAAACACCATATTTCACTATACAAATATGGGTATAACTCAATTTCAAAAAAATTTCACTTAGATCCTTTTGTATAATGTGAATCGCATCCGTCGTTCATAATAAACTATTTAAATATGGGTGTTTCCACGGTCGCAAACAATACGTTCGTACGCTTTTGTGGGCCAAAAAACAAAGTAAACATAGGTTTTTGTTGTTTTTTGTTTGCTACTTCGATAGCATTTTGGAAGGCCAATTTTAGGTGCAAGAGGCATTTTTAGTTTAGGGGGTGGGGCAATAAACATGTGGTCGCGAACGCACGCAAAATGGAAGTGACTTTTTTGTGCAACTGGAAAAATTCAAAATTCAGCGAAATGGAATGGATTTTTTCAAAACGGTTGATAACATATTGAAGTGGCATAAAGTGACTTTCTTTAAGTTTATTTCGCGTTAAAATATCTTCAGTACATTTTTATATATACGCTTAAATACCGGTCGCGAACGTACGGGTCACGAACGTACGATTTTTCTATACACTTTTTTTTTCTTATTTTCGGTATAATGTTTTACAAATTATATGAATTGGAACACTTAATTCACAAGTTTAAATATTATATCGACATCCACACTGCAAAACCCCGTAAGTCACTATTTTTCCAAAAATAAGGTTCTGAGCCTTTCCCATAGATCGTGGTATTTCCCACATTAAAATTCAGTCAAAATCGGATTACAACTTCCCGTTTCTTTCCAGTGGTGAAATGAAATAACCGTCGCTCATATACATACGTTATAATTATTACAGTTTTTTCCCTCTCCTGAAAACTTTTTGGTTTTGAACATACAGGGTTTTGCAGTGTGGCTGTCGATATGTTGTATTTATAAAGAAATAAGATAACATAAATTATTAGAGTGTACTGAAATCCCGCGGCTCACACCGAAAGGCTCGAAAGTGGCTTGCATAACATAAAGTATACTCACTATAATGTATGGTTGTAAAATTTATGAATAACTTCATTAAATTTATTCAAAACCCTATGATCTATTATTAACCATGGAAATAAAGTATATTAAGAGCCTCTTTTTTTCTTGCTTCAGTTTTTGGTAGGCAAAAATATATCAAAATTCAAAACGGTCGCTAACGTACGCAACTTTGAGAATAAAAAAAAAGGTTTGGTAAACCCTTCAAGAGAATTATTTTTGGTTTTAAGTGCGCTCAACTGGCTTTAGCAATGTAGTTCTAGACACTTCCTTGCAGTCCTTGAGAAGTGGTAACAAAAAATGTATTTTTTTGGTCGCGAACGTACGATCCAGGCAGAGGTAAAAGTTTCAATAAAAACTTACCGTTGATACATCGTCGTTCACTCTTCTTTCATTTTGATAGTCTTAATTGATATCCATGGGGGTATTTTGTAGCAAAAAAGGATCGCTAGTATAAGTCGTACATGTGAAAAATTTAAAAGAAACAGGCCTTTAAAACTGGCTGGAAATGAACAATTTTTTTTCAGGTTTCAAGCCAAATTTTTCATAAAAAAAATTTAAATTAACTTCCAAATTTTGTAATTTTGTAGAAAAGAATTTATTTTTATTAACATTTAACATTTTTGATCTGGTTGACCATTCTACGGAAATGCCCATATGTAATATTGATGTTTTTCAAGCACTCGCCCCTTCTGAATATTTATTAAAAACTATTGATGAGTACCAAAAAATTAAAACGATACAACTAACCATTGGAAATCAAGCAATGGTAATAAGTAATACTTACATACATATATACCTATGTTTACATAAACATAATTACTTTACATACATACATACATATACTATATTTTCAATAGTCATGTCATAAGCAGCTACATACATATTTAAGCAGATACAATTATTCTTATAATAAAAACCTTATTAATAAACATTGTTCAAGAATTTGATTTGGTGTAAAACAATCTAAGTAAGTATTATGTAATTGTATTTTTAAATTGCCGTTGCCATGATCCAACTATCATGGCCGTTGCTGTATTTTCCAGAATCTTCAAAACCCAAGATATTTGCTACATTTATTTTTAGCTATCGCATAAAGCGATTTTAACGTAAATACTTAAAATTTAAGGCCCTATTACGGTTTTTATTTAAGACAACTCAACTTTAAAACAACTCAACTCCTTTTCGGCATTATGGACTACAACCTTTTTTAGTTGAAGTTGAATCGAGGTTGCCAACCTAGAAAGAGACATTTTGACAGATAATTCAACAGCTGATTATGTTGTTACGAAAAATCAAATCTATACAATTCAACGAATAATTGTGAGTGTTCATTATTATTTATATATTTTAAAATGGACATAAGTTTCGATTTATTTTATAACGATCAAAATGTTGGTGCTAAAACAGATGTGCTGCGCATACGAAAAGAGCTTCGTGACCACTCAAATCATTATCATTGCACTTGCATTGCATTGGCCTAGTTCCATGACTACTACTTACTCGTCCCCACTCCGACTCAGTTCTTGTTGTTGTTGTTGTTAGCAGTGCTTCGCCCTGCCCAAAGGGCCAGAACACTCCTAGTTGTCATCGGGCTCTTCTAACGGAAGTCCAAGGAAACGCGCTGTTTCAACAGGGTTGGACCAAAGTGATAAGGGAGTTAGAAGAGTATGTTCCGAAGAACACGAAAAGAGATGTTGCGTGTCATGGGGGGCCATACCGCATGCAGGGCATGTGTTAGGTATGGTAGGGTTCAGTCTGGACAAATAGGAGTTCAGCCTATTGCAATATCCAGACCGAAGTTGAGCCAGCATGACTCTAGTCTCCCTCGGAAGGACACGTTCTTCCTCAGCAAGAACGGGTGGTTGGGCACCAATAACGGGGTTCACAGGCCGGGATCTGAGGGATCTGTCCACCGACTCAGTGTGGAGGTCCTTTAGGGCCCGCCTATGGTCCCGCAGATCAAACGGCAACGAGATGTGATGCCGGATCTCATCATAATGCTTCCGGAGATGCTTCCTTATGTCTCTAGGGGGCGGAGTTTCATCCAATAGCTGTCGATTTGGATGACTGGGACGGTGGCAGTTCAGAAGGAACTGCCTACTTAAAAGTTCCGCATGCTCGCGAACGTTGAGCATTTGAGCCTCCTGGTGGAGATGAGACTCAGGAGACATAAGCAAACAACCCGTTGCAGTTCTGATGGCGGTGTTTTGGCAGACCTGCAATTTCCTCCAGTGGGTGTCGTGAAGGTTAGGCGACCATATGGGCGCTGCATAATCAATAACCGGTCGGCCAATAGCCTTATAGGTGACCAGCAACGTTTCTTTGTCTTTGCCCCAAGTACTGCCGGCGAGTGACTTGAGGATCTTGTTGCGGCTTTGTACCTTTGAAGCTATTGCGGTGGCATGATTAGCGAAGGTGAGGCTATTGTCGAATGTAACCCCTAGAATTTTGGGGTGGTTGACAGTAGGTAGTGGAACACCATCTACGTGGACATTCAACTCCTGCCCCATCTGCGCATTCCACGAAGTGAATAGGGTCGCGGTCGATTTAGTCGGGGACAGTGTCAGGTTCCGCTCTGTGAAGAAGCAGGAAAGGTCGCGCAGGTAGTCATTAAGTCTCGTACAAAGTTCGTCTGTCGAAGGTCCTTTGCCCGTGGCCATCACGGTGCAGTCGTCAGCGTACGAAACGATGGAGACCCCCTCTGGTGGGGGAGGGAGGCTCGAGATGTAGAAGTTAAACAGAAGGGGTGAAAGAACACCACCCTGCGGAACCCCTTGTCTAATTCTTCGAGGTCTACATCTCTCGTTTCGAAACTGCACTGACGCCAGCCGACCGTTCAGGTAGTTAGCGGTCCACCTTTTTAGGCCGGCAGGAAGCGGTGTCTCCTCCAGGTCTTCAAGGAGTGTGGCGTGGTTGACCGTGTCGAAGGCTTTCGACAGGTCAAGTGCCACGAGAACCGTCCTGTGGTTTGGTTGGTGTTGGTTTAAACCGAAGTTAATCTGCGTCGTGATGGCGTTCAAAGCTGATGTTGTGCTATGGTTTTTACGGAAGCCATGTTGATGATTGGCCAGCTGCAGGTTTGCAGTATAATATGGGAGCAGAATAGCCTCTAACAACTTCACTACCGGCGAAAGGAGAGATATCGGACGATAAGAGTCTCCTTGATTTGCCGGCTTCCCAGGTTTTAGTAGGGGGACCACAGTCGCATGTTTCCAGATATCTGGTATAACGAAGGTGGACAGTGAGAGGTTGAATAGAGCCGCCAAGTACTTGTGCCCCTCGTGGCCTAGGTGTTTCAGCATCTTCATGGCAATTCCGTCGGGTCCGAGTGATCTTGAAGGTTTGGCCTTCTTTATAGCTTCCTTGACCTCTGCAGCGGAGACGACAATGGGCGCGGCTGTGTGTTTGTGTTTGTGCGCGCGTCGGATGGCTTTTCTCAGGAGACCGACTCAGTTCTTGTTATGGTTCAGTTAAGCTTGCATAGCAGGGCATAGCATAGCAGTACACAGCACGTAAAAGAAAATGTTGATTATACTTCGCACAACGCACAGCCCCTCAAAATCAGATATTCGCGAAACATACAGAATTTCATGAGCTCGCACACATTCTTTCAGCTTTTCTTCTTCCATTACAACGCTTTTATTTGTTTTTTACTAAAATTTATAAGAATAATAAGCAAAAGCTTTGACAGTACGTATGTTAAGTTACATAGAGATCAAAATTCAACAGACTTCTATGCCATGCTCTGGGTTGCCATGCGTTGTATAATCGAATACATGTAAAACCAATTCAACAGATATCGGAAATGACAGATCCCATGCAATGTCTTGCTATGCTATGCAAGCATAATTGAACCATTAGTGGTCCTAAGCTATTGAGCTGTAGGTCAAATTCCTCCCACAATGCCTTCGTTTGGCTTTTGGTGCACCCAAATTGCGCCTTGCCTCGTCCAGTATCGGGATGCCTCTCCATTAATTCAACAAGTTTTTCAAGCTGCTGGTTTGTTGTAACCTTGTTTTTTCTATAAATCTGTACAAAACTCACGATTAAATATTAATCTGAAATAATTTTAAAAGATTTACTAACCCGCTCTCCATTTTTCTTTATATATTTTCTAAAATAACAGCAAAAGTGTATATTTGCTATCCAAATACAACTGCTAGTGAGTAGTTGTCAATTTTCGATATTGTGGCCAACCAAACTAGCCCAGGGTTGTAAATGGTAATGCCCAAAGTATATTAAACAAAGTAGAAGCGAACTTGACAGTTCTCTCTTTTCTGTAGGAGTTTTAACGTCAAATGAAAAAAAATGTTAACCCGTTCGATTTTAAAATTTCTTATTTTTATCAATTTGTTATTTTTATTGAAGAAATAATAAATCGTGGTAATTGTTTTCGACTGCAGCCGAGTGCTGAAACACGTCCAAAAGTTGCCAGGAGAATTATCAAGAGGCGCGCATAGAACCCGGAAATAATAATCCGATTCCGAGAACAATTTTGTTGAGTAGCTTGCAAACGAATGAAACAATTTGTGTACCAAGAAGAGGAGATCGCGTTATTTTTTTAAATCGTGGACAATAGTCGGTAGCTCAAGAGTCACACAAAAACTATAGAAAACGCCCCCGATTAGTTCTTCGGATTTTTGAAAATATTTTCAAAATGATAACAATATTTATTCTCCGGAGGCCGATTTTCATTTGAACCGAAATCGTTGCTATATTAATACATACATATGTTTTTGATAAAGATCGAAAACTGTTCAGGACGTAGCAGTTGTTGGTGCAGTGAAATAACTCCCAAATGAAATAACTCCCATGAAATAACTCCCAATGAAATAAGTCCCAATAAAAATGAAATAATTCCCAACTTTAATAAATGAAATAACTCCCAAAGAAGGAAATGAAATAACTCCCAATATTTGGTAGTTATTTCACAATGAAACCACAAGTCCCCAAAAAAATGAAATAACTCCCAAATGAAATAAGTCCCAAAAAAATGAAATAACTCCCAAATGAAATAAGTCCCAAAAAAAATGAAATAAATCCCAAATCAAAATTTGAAATGGTATATTTTTACAACATAATCAGTTACAATGAAATTTGAAAAATACAGGAAGTTAATATGTACATAGATATGTGAATGTAACAATTACATGAAAACCTGAATAGTGTTGTCGACCTTTTGACGGCAAATCGGACAGTTAAAGTTTTCTAGTCCTTCAGAAATACTCTTAGCATGAAGCATTAGAACACAAGCGTTGCATATTTTTAAATGTTTGCACGGCATCAATAGTACATTGGGCTCAACCTCCAAACAAATTACGCACCCAAAAAGCGAATTAATGTCAGTGACATTAAGACGCATGACCAAAAACGAATTAAAGTCAGTGCCCTTAATTCGTTTAATATTTTGACTTTAGTTCGCTTTGGACATGCGAATTAATGTCATTGAGGCAAAATTTGACTTAGGTCAGATCTTCAATTCGGGGCGTGATCGATGGTATTTATGTGCAGAACTCCTTTCCGCATTGGCGGCCTGCGGCCGCGCTTCAAAAAATAACCCTGGGCTACGCCATTCCAACTCCGGGTGTGTGCCATAGCCGTGGCTACCGCCACGGTGATGTCCTTCCGCGTGCCACGTTTCCCACTTTTTTACTTTTTTGGCTCAGCGTAATGTGCCATTACAACAACCACATGAAAATGACAGAAAATTGTGAACTTTAACTGGAAATAACTTTTGAACTGTTGAAAAAAATCTCATTTCAGATTCTAAATCTAGACATGGGTAATCGTTTACGTGGGGTACCGAGCGCTAATACACAACCAAAAATGTTGAGACGCGCTTTGGTCCCAGGAGCATGAATATAACTCCGCTGAACCAATATTTTTAGTAGTTTGCGAGATATTTGCAGTTAAAGTCATGTTCATGTGGTTATTGTAATCACATTACCCTGTGAGAAAAGAGTGGCACGCGGAAGGACATCACCGTGGCGGTAGCCACGGCTATGGCAACCACCCGGAGTTGGAATGGCGTAGCCCAAGGTTATTTTTTGAAGCGCGGCCGAAGGCCGCCAATGCGGAAAGGAGTTCTGCACATAAATACCATTGATCACGCCCCGAATCGAGGATCTGACCTAAGCCAATCTCAGATTCATTTTTTAAATTCCAGATTCTTGATATAATGATCATAAGTCGAAGGTGATAATGAAAAATGAAAATTTGGAATATAAAAAAAATGTACTGACTTTAGTTCGCTTTCGTACTGCGAATGAATGTCAATGACGTTAGTTCGCTAAAAATATTCCCCAACAAAAATGAAATAACTCCCATTAAAAATGAAATAACTCCCAATGCCTGGATTACAAGCAATGAAGTAAGTCCCAAAAAATGAAATAACTCCCAATTTCCAAAAATTATGAAATAACTCCCAAAGATATTTTATTGGGGATTATTTCATTTGGGAGTTATTTCATTATGAAATAATTCCCAGTTAAAATTATGAAATAAGTCCCAATGAATTGGGAGCTATTTCATAATGAAATAAGTCCCAACTTGCATGGAAAATATTTGGGAGTTATTTCATTTTTTTGTTGGGAGTAATTTCATTTGGGAGTTATTTCACTGCACCGCAGTTGTTCGGTGCTTTAAGGCGCCTGGTTGTGATGAATGAAGTCGACGCTCGGAACTCGGTGGTACATTCTTCCTGTGCCATATGTGGTAGTTGACAAATATTGTCAAGGTCTTTAAAGAGGTAGACTCCAAAGTAGCACTTGGTGGAAAAAGTGAGCTTATTAGATAGTTTAAAAATAACTATATTAATAATTTGTGGACTTTTGCAAATGCGGTTTAAGTTTTTAATACAAAAATTGTATGGGGCCCAAATATTGTACGTGGGCCAGTAAGGGTAAATACGTTGGTTTGTACCATGATCCAACTATAACAGGTCGTAGCAGCTCGACAAACATACAGACACACAAAAATTTTCAATGTATTTTGTTTTTGTAATTTGTGAGTTTATATTCAAAATCGTACTGAAAATGGGTTGATTGTCAAAATTGGAGAAAAAAATAAAAATCAGCTGGGCTATCGACACGACCTGTATTATTGGATCATGGTTTGTACTTTTTTGAAGTAAGAATTCCTACAAAAACAAAATATTTTGGTTGTCAATTCTACCTTGTTTAATTTGCCTTGGTAATGCCACACAAAAGTTGTCAATAGGCCTGTTTTTTTTTACACGCATATACATCTGCGTCTGCGACTAAAAAAAAACGGTCATCCGCAATTGCGGTTATTCCATTATCAACACGCATACATACATACATTTCCTCTGTTGACATTCCGCTTGTTATTAAGGGATGATAAACAGATTGCTGGAAGTTGGTAAGGCAGTTTGTAAAATGAATGGAAACTTCTTGGAAGTACTGATTTTATCAGCCACTATTTCTTAGTTGCAGATAAAGTTGTGCGCTTAGCGGTCCATACAAACATTAAGCGCAAACGCAGACGCAGATAAAAAAAAACACGGCTAATTTCAACTAACAATTTTTGACAGGTTGGGTTGTAATCGATAGGCATACACGGAGAGAATTACTGCATTCATACAGAGGCAACTTTTGTTGCTTTTATCAGCAACTCTAGCGAATGGTGGAAGAGAGAGCGACGACGGAAGGGGACGGGTACCGAGTTGCCTGTGCTCGGTCTACACGCTTTGTGTTGCCATTCTTCTCAATACCGTTAAGTTGGCTGCAGATTTATTTTGACATTTTTCTTCATACCTTGTTTTACATTCGCATATACACATATTAATTTAATGACAAAAGGCGTTATTCGGCGCAGTTTTGAAAAATACAATGGAATAAATTAATAAATATATACATATTTATAAATATCACAATATCAAAGTCAGTTTAATTTTTATTTAAAATATTCCTGCTACGCAGTACCAAAATTCAAAAGCAAACACAGAATGTCAGAACAAAGCAATCATCAAAATAATCAACCAAAGCAACTCCTGACGTGTGTGAAGAATATCAGCAACATTTGAGCAACACCAAAAGAGAATTGCTGATAAAAGCAACAAAAAGCAATGCAGTAAATTGTGTGCAAAAATTATGCGGTATGGGCACCACTTATGCACAAATCGTTCACGAAAAATGACCAAGAACAGTTATTCAAAATCCATGCACACTTGTCCATAACTTAAGTTCAGCACTAGGAGCATGTTTTATGAACAAGGGCTTAGATTGTGAACAATATTTTCATAGATTGTGAACAAATAGGAATAATTTCTACACCTCCTGTTAATATTAAAGAAACAAAATTCATTTTATTTTCAAATTTCTTTATTAAAGTACAATAAATCATATACATACTTCAGTATTTAAATGTTTATTTTACTAACCTTCCTAACCATTCACGATTGTTTCTGAATGGTTTTTCTTGCCACAGGCTTAAAATTTGCTACCAGCACCTTCGAGACTTCAATTAGTTCTAAATCTGGAAAAATAATTCTAAAATAATAATTAAATTAGTTTTCATTTCATAAGTTTGGATTGTTTTTTTACCTTTGTTTGTTGGAAGATTATTTATAATTGTTTTAGCAGCTGGAAATTTAACAAGGTTTTTGCATACCGGGTATAAATAGCCGTGTTTTTTTTTATCGGCGTCTGCGTTTGCGCTTAATATTTGTATGGACTGCTAAGCGCACAACTTTATCTGCAACTACGAAATAGTGGCTGATAAAATCAGTACTTCCAAGAAGTTTCCATTCATTTTGCAAACTGCCTTACCAACTTCCAGCAATCTGTTTATCATCCCTTAATAATAACCGGAATGTCAACAGAGGAAATGTATGTATGTATGCGCGTTGATAATGGAATAACCGCAATTGCGGATGACCGTTTTTTTTTAGTCGCAGACGCAGATGTATATGCGTGTAAAAAAAAACAGGCCTAATATTGGAAGTCAATATCGATCTAATCACCCCTTTTCTGCATTTCGACTTGGATCGAAATTTTCTCCGCGTGGTAACTTTGGTATTTTGCGTTTCAATTCCGCTACGTTCAACTTCGAAACTTACAATTCTGCTACACTTCGATCGTAGCTCCGCTTTTCTACGTTGCAATTTTGTTGGCGGATAGCTGCTTATTTTTTCACCCCTATCATGGATTTCAATTACGTTCCCGTTCTACGCTCCGCCGAAATCGAAAATTGGTATCATGCGTTTAAATTGGATTGAAAGAAGAAGAGGAAGAGCTATAAACCTTTCGAAATCAGCTGTTTGCCTTGAAATATGTAGAAATGGAACATAACAAAGCAAAAATACACAAATTAGTGCTTTTGAAATAAAAGTAAAATTGTATTATTTATTAACTTAATTACATAAATTAACTAATTACATATGTATTGAGTAGCAGACGTCGGAGGACCAACAAAAAGCAAGAGGACACTGTTGGTGGATGTTACCATGTCGTCAGTAGGAGGTAGCTGGGATTTGCGATAGAGTTGGTGCTAGAAGAGTCTGCTTCGTCGACCAGGCACGCGGATACACACATACGCCGAGCAAACATTAGACATGTCAGGATTAAGTATGACCGCAGGTGGTACTTTTCGCTGGATGAAGACATTGGCGGCCCCGGAACTGACAAAGGAGTTTACCGAGTATGTGTTGGTGGTGTGGAGTGGCTGCCGGTGCACGTTTGGCTGCCATTACCTTAGTTTTAATGGTGTTAGTAAAATTGTTAGAATCAGGGACCGTAACTGTTATGAGTTTAAATATAAAAATCCACATTTAATCATTATTTTCAGATTTTTTTCATAAAAATCAACAATAGCAGTTATTTTAAATTTTTATTTTTTTGATCAAAAATAAAAGTTATTTTTTGATTTTTATTTTTTTGATCAAACATAAAAGTTATTTTTTGATTTTTATTTTTTTGATCAAACATAATAGTTATTTTTGATTTTAATTTTTTTGATCAAAAATAAAAGTTATTTCTTGAGCGATATTTTATCCCTCAAGAATAAAAATTAAGTTTTGAGTTTTAACTTTTTTCGCGGATTGAAAAACTCAAATAACCGCAGCGCCTTTCTGGCAGGTTGTTGATCATAATTATTAGATGATATATCCTTGTTAGCATAAGTGCTCAATAATTTGAAACATATTTATATGTATACACATTGATATTGTATGTATGGGGCAAAATTCGCCAAGTGTACCAGGTGAAAAAATGTATGTACATAAATATAAACTATGTTGATGAGGATATACCACCCAATAATTATGATTTATTACTTGCCAAAAAGGCACAGCGGCGTTTTGAGTTTTTCAATCCGCGAAAAAAGTTAAAACTCAAAACTTAATTTTTATTCTTGAGGGATAAAATATCGCTCAAGAAATAACTTTTATTTTTGATCAAAAAAATTAAAATCAAAAATAACTATTATGTATGATCAAAAAAATAAAAATCAAAAAATAACTTTTATGTTTGATCGAAAAAATAAAAATTAAAAAATAACTTTTATGTTTGACCAAAAAAATAAAAATCAAAAATAATGATTATTTGTAATTTATATGGATTTCCCTCAAATTTTTTTAGTTTATAGAAGCTTTTTGTTGAGCATGAAGAGACGTGCATATTCATATACTTGAAACGTATCTGCGATATTGGGAAGTCTTTCATTTTTGATGCTAAAAATACAAAAATAATCGTTACGGGGGGTCCCTGGTTAGAATGGTGTTTTGAATGCTAATACAATTTTCGGTAATTGTTTACAACCGGTGCCGAGTGCTAATGCGCGTCCAAAAATATTGAAAATATTAGATCTCCGGAGGCGGATTCACATTCCTGAGATCGAAACGCGTCTTTTGATACCCCTCCCTACATTTTTGGACAAATCTTAGCACTCGGCACCGGTCGCAAACATATCAAAAACCATCATTAGAGCACAAAAACAAAATATAGCGAGCGTTTTACAACTTTTATATACGATTTTTACTTATATTTTACGAGTTTGAAGAAAAAATCGCGGAAATTAATCCAATATTGTTTGCAAAATAAAAAACAAGCAGCTATCCGTCAACAAAATTGCAACAGAATTGTATGTTTCGAAGTTGAACTGAACGGAAACGGAACGCATGATACCAAAGTTGCCAAACGGAGAAAATTTCGATCCAAGTCGAAATGCATGATAGGGGTGTTTATTTCGCAAACAATATTAGATTAATTTCCGCGCTATATTTTGTTAAAACTCATAAAATATAAGTAAAACTCGTATATAAAACGCTCTCTATATTTTGTTTTTGTTCTATAATGATGTTTTTTGATATGTTTGCAGGGTAATTGTTTGCGACCGAAGCCGAGTGCTAAGATTTGTCCAAAAATGTAGGGAATGGTATCAAAAGACGCGTTTCGATCGCAGGAATGTGAATCCGCCTCCGGGGATCTAATATTTTCAATATTTTGGACGCCTTAATCTGTTATTACAACAACCACATGAAAATTGCAGAAAACGGTGAACTTTGACTGAAAATATCTCGCAAACTACTAAAAAATAATTGTTTTCCGGAGGCACATTCTTGTTATTGGGACCGAAATGCGTCTCTTGATACCCCTCCCGACATTTTTGGGCACGCATTACCACTCGGCAACGGTTGTAACAATTACCGAAAATTGGACTAGCATTCAAAACACCAATCTAAGAATTTTACTAGCAGCGTTAAAACTAAGGTAATAACACAATGGTTTGGCTTCTACATTCCTTTTTCATTATGCCAAACGTTCACCGGCAGCCACTCCAGTTCCGGCACGGCCAATGTCTCCATCAAACGAAAAGTTCCACCTGTGGTCAGATTTAACTCTGACATGTCTAATGTTTGCTCGGCGTATGGTGTGGCCCCACGACGCGACACCAACCATCTGTGTACCTGGACGACGCAGCAGACTCTTCTAGCACCAACTCTATTGAATATGCCAGCTACCTACTGAAGATGTGGTAACATCCACCAACAGTGTCCTCTTGATTTTGTTGGTCCTCCGATGACTGCTAAAATTCTTTCAATTTATTTAATAATACTCAATACAATTTCAATTTCACACATTCCAAGGCGAACAGCTGACTTCGAAAAACTCATAGCTCTTCCTCTTCTTCTTTCGATTCAAGCGTAACACAGAATGCATATTTTCGATCCGAGCGGAGCGTAGAACGGGAACGTAATTGTAATGCAGAATAGGGGTGAATAACATTACATTTTGCAAGATGCTCAGAGGGCGACAATGTCGAAAGGAGCGTGAGAAATTAAACACTGGTGTATCGAAACAGCATCATTAAAGAAAATAAATAAAAGACCCTGTGATGGTTATAGCTTTAATGAAATATGTATTTATTTTATTTGATTCCATATAGTTGCAATGTGTTTTGCTTTTGTAATGTTTACGTTTTTTCTTTGTTTTTGTATTGTTCTGTTGATGTAATGATTTTTATTAGTATTAAGCAATTTTATATATAATTTCATTGATTTCTTGTTTTTTTTGTTGTTGTATATTTTTGGTTGTGTACGTTGTTATAATTTTAACATGGCTATAGGACTAATCCCAAGTTTGAATGTAATTGAAATTCATCGTTTTTTCTCAAAGACTATTATATATTTATATCTTCTTTACTTTTTGTTTATATTTTTGTAGCTTGCTTAATTGTGGGTTTCATATTTTTTCTTCTTTTTTTTTATTTTTTTTTCTTGAATTTTTTTTTTTTTGTATTGCAAAGTTTTTGGAGCAAATTATATTCGCCTTTCATTTGCATTTTTTGTTTGATTTTATGCAACGATTATAAATTCATCATCAATATTACAGTAATATTCCATGTTAATTATATATGTAAATTAAATGATATAACTAAATGCTAAACTTTGTTTGCTTTCATGTATTTCTTCCTTATCATTTTCAGTTATTGATTTTTAGTATTGTTTTGCAAAGATAAATAATATAATTTTAATATATTTAAAATATACGGGTAATAATTTTCACTACTAGAATTTATATGTATGTGACTGGGGAAAAGGCAGATCACTTCATTCAAGAGATATCGAAAACGAAATCTTTGGTTTTACCTAAACAGTAAAAATTCATTATATCGTAATATCTGTGTCAATAAGGGAATTTTAATTAGAGCGCTTTGGAAGTTTGAATTGTAGTTTAAATGTTCTTGTTCACGAATTTCCCAATTTTTGAACAACATTCGTGAAAATTTTTGTAACAACATTACTGGACAATCTCATTTTCGACGAATCTTGAGTTCGGCTTTTATCGCTTATTGCCACAGATATAATATGTAGCTCACAAGAATAATAGATAGTATTTTGCAGAATGATTGTACTTGGTAGTGGGTATGAAGCTGAATATTATGTAATACGTAAATCGGATTCTCGTTCATAATTGTTTTAGTGGGTATCTAAAATCGCTTAGACCTCTGTATTGTGCTACAAAATTCGGACGATTAGTGATACCATGTACGACCGGAATTTTTATTGAGTTGCCATTTTTTTTTTTTTTTTGATATTTTTTGCTTATTTAGTTTTTGTTGGTCTAATTGCCAATGCTGTTTACCTACGAATACCCACTACAACTTGAATTGTTACGATATACATATTTATAAAGTGAATATCAATTAAACCACTTTGAGTGAGAATGATATATATCAATAAATATATGTATAGAAACTATACTACATCAAAGTAAGAAATTTGTTGAATGCATTAAATTACATATACAATTATAGATAAGAGTAGAATGAATTGATAAGCACATTGTGTTATTGTTTCATATACTGGTTGATTTCTGTATGTGCTGT
Source organism: Sphenella marginata (assembly GCA_951509765.1). Taxonomy (NCBI): domain Eukaryota; kingdom Metazoa; phylum Arthropoda; class Insecta; order Diptera; family Tephritidae; genus Sphenella; species Sphenella marginata. The sequence continues at coordinate 31,699,136 of OX608082.1, read as the reverse complement.
TCTGTATTAGTTTGTTTCATTTTTACCGTGGCTTTTGTTTATACTCCAACTACTTCTTTATTTACTCAGCAAAAGTTTTTTTTCATGTATATTTTACTTCATTTGTGTTCGAATACACATATTTTAATATATTTTATTAATGTCAAATAGTAATTAAAAATAATAAATAGAAATCCGCTTGCACTTTGGCATTTTGTTAATGAAAATGTTTATATTTTAGAACAGTAAAACATTCCAATGATCATCTGCCCTCTACTGTGCGTATTACATACATACATGCTTGCAATCCTTAGTTTTCTTAAATTTATATCCACATTTGTATGGATGAGTTCTTTTTTCAAGCAGTTATTAGTTTTTGCTTCTTAGTTTTTATTACTGTATTCCTTTATTTAAGATATTTTGTATTGTTTTATTTTAGTAATCATAATTATTAATATGTCATATTTATTTTCTTTTGTGAGGAAGAGATGTATGTGGCTTAGGGTTTTTGTTTTTTGCTTGTGTTTCTTAAATACATACATATCTAGCACTTTCGCCGGTTTTATACATTATAAATTCTGCTGACTATATCTTCCACTCAACATCCTCCTCAATTATCCTGCACCCTTAATTTATGTTCATTCATTTTTTATTTCATATGGTGTTGCGGATATTTAATCATGAAGTGTTTTTTTGTATTCCACTTTGTATATGTAATTTACTGTGCTTTACTCAACTACAACGCCTAAGAAAGTTAAAACTTTTATTCAAAAGAAAACATGTTTAAAAATTGTTATTTTTGAATTACCTGGAATGCGAGGAATTCGAGTTTGTGCCAAGAAACCTTTTGTTTGTGGTCCTCGTGGGGCTCGAGTTATGATTAAACGTGGAACTCCATCGTCTGAATTTAGTTTTAGGCGGGATATCAAACGGTCAGGACGATCATTAATCTTTAGAACATTGCATGCAGATGATTTACCGTTGCGCTGTAAATTTATTTTCATTAGATATGTATGTATAACTTAACAATGATCAGTAAGGTCTTTTGTGCAAGCGATAAACACACTCGAACCGACCTGAACTAAGTAGCTCGATACGATTTAAAACTACTACCATTTTGTGGCTTTATTTATGTATTTATTTTCTTCTTAAATCGTAACTTTGATAATAGAAATCATGTACGCTATGAAAATAGTGTAAAACTGCCGAATAAAGAACATCGCTCATGTATCATATCGAATAGAAAATAGTGTTGCTAATATCGAGGATTTAGTGTATTTTGTTTATCCTTCATGTACACAATACAAATTTTAAATGTTCACGCTATAAATAAAACCTATGCCTGCTTACGTAGTTTATATAAATTTACAAATGCATAGCCATTACTATTATCAAATTTTTTAAATCAAAAAGAGTTTGGAATTAAATATTACCTGGTTAGTGACCACAGAAAATTCTACTGTATCGCCTGGATGCAGAGCGACGGCATTGCCTTGTACTTCAGACATATGAAAGAATAACTTTTTTCCATCTTCTATCTCATAATTGAGAAACCCGAATTGCCCTTTAATCGAATCAACAGTTGCGCGTTTCTTTTGACGAACAGCATTTATATCAGCGGCGCGCCCAGTCTCATCTATCTTAAAAGTAACCAAGTCGCCCTTTTGCAGCAAATCTCGTCTATTCACCAAACTCGTAATGCCAAATTCATGTTGGGACAGAAGACTTTGCTTAGTTTCATCATATACTTCAATGAGTCCAGCATATTCCTGTTGATCGGGATTGATGCAACGTAGTGGACGTGCTACAACACCATTGTGAATTCCCTCTAAAATGGCAGGCTGAGGAATTGAACCCTTCGGTAATGTACGCACATTCTCAGCAGGCAAGCAGTTTCCAGATGCAGACGTATTACCATTAGGCGATAACGTATACTCCACCTCTTGCCCCAACTCCAACCAATTTGGATTGCCTACATAATTGCTGAAGTGGAAAAATACTTCTTCATCATGTGATAATGTCTCGATAAATCCGAAATTTTCTTTGATGACAGCAATAAAACCACGATAAGTTTGGCCATGTTCATTCATCGTTAAGTTATTATTGTCCAATTTGAAGTCCTCAATTTTCGGTGTTGATAGCAATTGAGTTGAGTTAGCTACTGGCATATATCCATTCTGTGGTGGTAACAGAATACCACTGTTATTTACCCCAATATTTACGGGAACACCAGCGCCGACACCAAGACCAACTCCGACACCTACACCATTAGACATATGCATTTGCTCATTGTTTTGGTTATGCAAATGTTGTTGATGTTGTTGCAGTTGATTCGTTGTATTGGTTAACATAAGTTGTGGTTGTTGCTGCTGCTGTTGCTGCAACTGTTGCTGGTGTATTTGTGGCATTTGTCCTATAAGCTGTACATTCACAGCAATGAACTCTTTGTTTCGTTTAACCTAAGAATTTTTGAGCAAACAATTAAAACAAAAGAATAAGTAAATGTTAGAGTTGAACTTTTGTAGATACAATTTAGGATTAAAAAAGTAGTCATCTCATTGCCCCCACCAGAATATTCAGTGGGGTAAACACCTGGTGGCATTAGTTCCATATAAACGGAACGTTTATTTGGTGTTTCTACCTTCGCCTCCCTTTCCGTTCCATTTTTTGGTGTTCCTTTTTACACCATTCTGTTTTTATTTAAAAAAATATAATTGAATACAAGATTGTGATAAAAACCCAACAAAGGTTTGTACACTCCTATAACATTGTAATTTTTGCTTATAGACTGAAAAAATACATTACGTGCATGATGCAAGCGTTTACACTATCAAAAAAAACTATCTGGTATTTCTATGTGATCCAAACCTTCCACGAAAAGAGTGGTGTCGTGGTGTAGTAGAGGAAGTATACCCTGGACGCGATGGTGAGATACAACAAGTCGAGTTGATTCACGGGAGTGGGAATGTCACAGAACGACGATCCACTGTATGAAGCGTATTTCAATTTAATACTTTACCATATGTATTCACTTTAATATGTATATCGTAAAAACATAGTATGTAATTGTCGTTTAGAATTTCTTGTCATTGTCATATAATTTTTCTAGCTGAAAGTTTGTTCGTAAATTAATTTTCTATGAATTCGTTGGTCGTCAGCAGATACAACAGCTTTTTTATTTATTTTTTTCCTTTTCCTTTTTTTCTAACCTTTTCTTTCTTTTACCCTTTTTCCTTTTCATTTCCGTCCGTTGTCACATAACTTTATTTTATCTTAGTTAAATTTTCTTACGGTTCATTCCATAAGTGTAACAAGAAATATGGAATACAAAAACCATCTAGCTACCGTATTGAGTATTCTGAGCTTTAATGAATTTAACATAAAACTTTTAATGATGACATCTTTTTCTTTAGGTTTAGAAGAAATTTCATTGCGCTTACAAATCCATTTAGTAGAAATAAATTTAGTCATAAATAAAGGCCTTACTTTATGCACCTCTTCTAGTATGCTTCTCTGTGAGGTGACTTTCTTTCTGTCTTAACAAAAAAAATAATTAAGTTGTCGTGGTTCCAGTTTTATCTCTCGAAAAATATAATATAATATAAATATGTTGCTCACGAAATTCCGTACATCACATACTCACCAAGTAGATATCGAATCGTACTCGATCTCCAATTCTTGGTGATTTCTCACAGTCTTTAAGAAAATACATTATAGTCTTTTTTACATCACCATGATCATAAGTGATCACACCACCTTCAACTCGATCTTGGGACTTAACTGGGCTTTTAGGTGCCTCACGAGTAACAGAGCCTTCCAAGAAAAACAAGAAAATAATTTTTGTACATAATTTACCTGTACAGCACACAGTATTGGATCTAAATAACTTTTTATTAGTTAGCCTCCAAAACTTTGCTATGGTTTTTCAATGTTAAACATTTTACCATTCATTATTTCCTGTTAATAATTGTATTTAAAAAAATTTTAATGCAGCTTTCTTTCTGAATTTGACTGTTGTATACCTTCGAATAAATCAAAACCGGTATTTTTTTTTAATTTTCAAGCGATATCAAAACATTTCGCATCGTTGATAAGATGATTGAATTAATTTGTTTTGATATTTTGAAAAAAAAAATTAATGCAGAAAACATTTATGACCTTCCCTGTGCTTACAGTTGGCACGGCTACGACAGGCGTATTGTAACCCCCTAACCTGTAGGAGTGGATATATAGTCTGGTATAGGGGTATGTACTTGATTACCATACCAATAGCTTCATGTTCAGATCGCAGCAGACCTCCCTGATTTCCTTCACGAAGCGCTTCTTACGTTTTTCTGCTTTAGAAGGTACTGTACTTAAATAAATATATGAGGAATCTAATAGTGCTTAATTTCACCAATACAACAATTACCAAAGAAATATGTGGTTTAGGGGGTTGGTATGCCTGAGTCTCCATCGAACCCAGTTTATAGGTCAACGAAATCCCGTATAAAAAAAATTCCCAACGCTAGCATTTGCGAAGAAGAACGCATACAAAAATCGATGTCGTTCCCGTTCGGAAATCTTTCGCAAATCAAAGTAAGAACACTATTCTTGCCGTTCATCTTCAACGTATCTGTGCATACACATGTCGCTCGTAATCTCCGCGAATGTGTTCGCGAAACACTGTGTAGGAATGTTCTTCTCGTCATTCATCTTCTAAAAATTATGCATACATATGATGCGTATTAATTATAATATCGAAAGTATTTTGCAGAAATACTTCCTATTGGTTTGGTTACTTATTTGTGTATACGATATTTTTATCCGTTCTTATTCGCGAATGCGCAGGCAAACATTTTTTAAAGGTTCAAGTTTGCGAATACGAGCAAACGAGAATTTAGGTTACTTCTAAATATATAGGTTGAGATTTACTAATCCGATTCATTTCTAGTACGGTATTATTGCTGTACAAAAAAGTGATTATGGGGGAACTACTTGGGGGGCTACCTTTTTTTTTTTTTTCAAGGTCATTTTGTTGCGGGAAACTTTTGGGGGTTATTCCGGGAGAATTTGGGTACTTTTTCGTTCGCCGTATATCGAGTTGCTTGGGGGGAAATAATTGAAATTTTATTCGTTATTAAATTTTTTTTCGCACTGCAGTCGGCCTGCTTGTATCTGGCATACCGGATTCATATCTGACAAAGAACTGTCAACATCAGTATAACCCTGTGCTGCTCACATTTTTTAATTTTAAAACTTTTGACAATAATTAACAAAATAATGACGGGTCCGATTTCTAAATTCGTGTGCAGAACTAAGTTTTGGAGGCTAACTATAAAAACGGGAAAATAACTTTTTTACTTCCTTGAAGTGTTATTTCTAAGAATATTTATTTTTAAAATACCTTCAATATTGCTTGCCATGAGCATTTCAAATTGTACGGTATTGGGTGGTAAATGCTTAATGCGTATGGCGTGTAAACGCGAAGTATTGTAGGGAACACCAGGCTCTTGTACGACGGTGAATTCAACTTCATCATTTACAGCTATTTCACGAGTCTGTAATTAAATTGAAAACTAGACTTTGCATACACTTTGGAAATAAATAAAACTTTTACTTACAGTATCCAGAACTTCAGTAAAGTGAAAAAACAAACGCAAATTTCGTTCAACGCAACGTAAAAAGCCAAAACCTTCTTTTAGCGAAGCAACCACGCCTTGTTCACGCTTCTCACCAGAAACCTTGAATGTTTCGTCAAGTAAAGAAATCGAAGTAGCACGCTGTAATTGATCACGCCTGTCGGTAGCAAGAAGGAACTGGACCCAGTCGCCATGACGCAAAGTGAAATCTCCCTTCTATAGAAAACAATTTTTTTATAACAATTATATAGTTTATGTGTATTTTGTGCGTCATTTTACCTGATCTTTGTCACCGAACGGAACTTCAACCTCAGAGTAATCCGGTGCTCGATAGCGTATACGGCCAGGCAAAGGGTCATTCGTTTGACGAGCGGGATTATTGCGATCAAGAGGTTTCAAAACTTGTCCTTTGTAAATCGTGGAATCCACATCTTCAAATATAACTGAGCCTGGTGGAAGTCGCGTTATATTGCAGGCAAACTCTCGACCCTTGTAGGTAAAAAGTAAAAAATATAATAGATAGCACATCAAATGCATATTATAGATTTCATCCTTTCAATGTACAGTAAATGAAAAAACTATTGAAATGGTTTTTCTTCCCTTCAACGGATGACGGAAAATCGGTTAGAATCATACAAGCCCAGAATTACATTCATCCATTTTATCGATTCCATTAATCTATATCTATATACAGTGGCCGACAAAACTATGCATACGCCTTTTTTTGTATGTTTTCACCAACTTCGGCTTCAGAAAATTCATTTTAACTATTTTCCTGTAAGAGAACTTATCAAGATCTAATACAAAAACTATAAATTATATTTTAAATATGTATGGGAAATTCGCAAAAATTAGAAAAATTTTCATCAAAATTTTCAACTTTTTTCTCAGAATTTTTAGAATTTTGAAAATGCAGATTTGTAGCGCATTCAATTTTAGTCTGATAAAGTGTTGGTCTCAAGTCTATAAGAAATTTTCCTGATTTTTGGCGATTTTTTTTCTGAAGAGCTTTCGTGTTTTCTTTCATACAAATTTATGAACATAGTATTTTTTGATGAAAATTTTTCTAATTTTTGCGAATTTCCCATACATATTCAAAATATAATTTATAGTTTTTGTATTAGATCTTGATAAGTTCTCTTACAGGAAAATAGTTAAAATGAATTTTCTGAAGCCGAAGTTGGTGAAAACATACAAAAAAAGGCGTATGCATAGTTTTGTCGGCCACTGTATATAAAAATGAAATGGTGTTCAGTTGTAACGCTAAAACTCGAAAACGGCTGAACCAAATTATATACTTCCTTTGGGGGGTTTCTTTGTTATTACCACGCGCAGGTCATGTATTAAAATCAAAACAAAATATTAGAGGGCGTGGTACCTCCCATACAATCTTATTAATTTGGCTGTTATTCTTATTAATTTGGCTGTTATTCCACCATATATTTATATCTCATATCGTCATTTTTGATGTGTTTGTTGCTATGTATGTTTATTTTTTGATGGCGTTATTGGTCATGAATTAATGGTCCATTGATATACATATGTTACTAATACATACATCAAAACGTATGTGAGTGACAGCAAATTTTTGTGACTCTTTCACGTCTAAACTAATGAATCGAACTTTACGAAACTTTGCACACTAATTCTTTGGAGTACAGAATAGATAACAGGCATAATTATATTTCGATATATTTATCGATAACAGAGTTATCGGTCAAAATGTAGTTTTGCGTAAACTTTGGAATATTCGCACAAAATTGGTATCAAACGAAAGTGGAAGAACACCGCTTTCATTTGGACGTTGGTGCACTTCGATATATTTATCGATAACAGAGTTATCGGTCAAAATGTGGTTTCAGGTAAACTTTGGAATATTCGCACAAAATTGATATAAAAGGAAAGGGGAAGGCCACAGGTTTCATGTGGACTTTGCTTCATTTATGGAAACATCTATTTTGAGAACGGCTGAACCTAATACACATAACTAAATTTGGAAGGTAGATTTTGTATGCGCTCGAGATGGTTATACGCTAAAAAAATAAAGGTATTTGGAAAGGTTTTGGAGATGTCCCTAAAAATGTTGACCAGGGTAACCTTATAAAGTGTTCTTTCAATTAAAAAGCAATATGAAAAGACAAAAGCATATGAAGAGGATGGACGGAGAGAAGGATGTGGAGCTGAAATTAGGAGGGCGACTCACATATTTTAAATGCAAACAAGTTAATGTTTGGGCAGGTCAACGTCTGTCGGGTCTGCTAGTATTTTATAATATTTAAATCATAAAAAAAAAACTAAAAACGGGGGTTGCGTTTTTTCATGACATCAAACCAATTTTTTTGTGGCTTTCAAATCCAATTCCGACAACAATTGAATTCCATTACAGCCCTGAATGCCACTTGCAACAGTCTGCCAAATTTTTTAGCGTTACATTGTGACACAAAATGTATTTGTAAAAATGCTGACAAATACTTTTTATATTTGAATTTCGCAACGACGCACAGTACAACTGTGTATTTTTGAAGTGTAATCCATGGAAAAATCATCAAAAGGTATCCTTTATTAGTTTTTTTGAATAGCAAATATATTGCGTTTTGGACAGGCTTACCTTATTACGTTTTTTTCTGCATATACATAAAATAAATTCAGATAACTGTGATAATATTTTAGAGACCTTTGTTAAAAATGTGGAAAAACGGTGGAAAAGTTCACAATTAATATCAGATTGTTTTATGAAAAGCAATAAGGATTGGTTGACGTCTACTATTTCATTTCATGCAGAAAATGAAGATTTTCCGCCCGGGCCTTCAAAGCGTGAGAGACCTTGGAAAAGTTTTAGATAAAACAGCATATCACAAAAATGATTGAATAGATTACAGCAAATAGGTAGCTGAGCTCAGTTGCTATTGTTAAATATATTGAAGGGAAAACGAACTTATAACTTTCTTAAAGTTGCCTATACAAAACTTGTACTCGTATCAGGGCCTAATTTTACCTTAAAAGTGTACACAAAGTTCAAGAAAATTCAAAGATATTTTACCAAAAATGTTCACATAATTTCTCGGGTGTCAACATAAAACTTGTCAATACAGTTTTTGGTGACGACAAGAGCTCAATTAAATATTCTATTGCTAAAGGCTTTCTAAAGGGACAGTTCCCAATAATTTTAAGTCGCAATGGCAGGATAATGCAAGTGCATCAATGCTCTCGGTCCATCACTCAGGGATGGTGAGGGTTATATATATATATGTATATATATGGCGCGATATACAACAGTTATATCATCAACCTCCTAGGAGATTTTTGCGCCGAGCTTCTCTTCCAATTTGTGGTGTGCCGCTTTTGAAATTTTTTCCTACAAATTGGCGGGACCTACGGTTTTTCGCCGTGCCACAGGAGGAGGAAGCCACAGGCAATTGGTGCTGAGCCCATTGGAGGAGCAGGTTGCCAACCTTCTTCACTTCGGCAAGCAGCTTAACCCGAAGGGAATGACTCAAGGTATTCCCAAAAGTGGAAGTTGCATGAGTTCCATTGTTTAAAGATTAATTTTTAAAAACAGAATAAATATTTTTGTTTTATGCAGAAAATACTGAAGTATTTTATATCTTTTAATAAAAACAACCAAAAACGAATTACAAAAAGCTTTCTTAAATTTGTTGCCGTATTTGCGAAGGTTCCATGTTTTGCAACACTTTCAGCTTGGGATGATGAATTGTAGCTTGATGACTCTACATTAAAGTCAATACAAAGATTATGTAAGGCAGCACAAACGTTTGCGATTTGCGTTGCTTTTTCCGGCTTATAATGTAGCGGAGGAGCTCCGAGCTTGAAAACATCTTTAAACAAAAGTTTAAATCTTAAGCAGAATTATATGCGCAACAAATTGTAAATAAATAACTGTCAAACGTATAAGGATCGTAGTTTTGCTATTAAATTATCGATAACACGTCAAGGTCAATACATTGATCAGGTAAATACCAGTATTGCATTGACGCGACGTTATTGATACGATATTGATACGACGTGATGTTGATATTGATACGAAGTGACAATTGATGTTGACAACCATAATAGGGGCGAATATATGCAAGTACTAAATTTACTTTTGTTAAAAATATATGCGAAGACTGAATTGATATGTAATATTTCACTCTAAATATACATATATGAATATTATAAATCGCACAAGCATATTTTAGTGATCTTTCCAAAATCTTTAATTAATTTACATACATAAGTTTAGTCTTTGACTAAATATAACCCTTTTAATTCAATTAATTAACCCTCCGTTGTGTGATGTGGCCATTACGATTTTTACAGCCCATATCTTCTTTTTGCGTTAAGTTTTCAAAAATTGGCAACAATACACCATATACATATGTATGTAGGTTTGTTAACTTAAGCTTAAATTATGTAAATATAAAATTTTATAAAAATTATCAAAAAATAAATACATTTGACACAAAAACTTCATACCCAATAAGCAAAATACGCTTACTATAAGCTTACAATAAGCTTACTTTTGTAATCTTTTCGTTTGGAAAACGTTTACTATAATCATTGTAAAACGTTAGGAAAACATTGTAGACTCAACGAAAGTGGTCCCTTTTTAAGCAATTGGAATTGAGGCTTGGAAAACAATGTTTAATAAACGTTTTATTCAATGTGCAGTAAGGGTTTGTTGAAAACTGATTGATAAAACTCCAATTTGGGTTGCTGGTTCGAATCCTTACCATTTCTTTAACTTTTTTTTTTAATTAATTATTTAAATATTATGTTTTATAATAAATTCTTATTTGGTGCAAGAGGAGATAAAGGGACCGTTTTTGTGTGCTGCTTGCAATTTTTTATACAGTCTGCATCTGCAAGGCAAATATGTGCATTTTATCTGAGAAGCCTGAGGGTGTTTTAAAAAACCTTTTCAAATAATTTTTCATGTTGCCTGTAGCGGGGTTCGAACCTAGGTCTTTCTGTGTGGTAGGCCAGGTGCACTACCGTCACACCCCGATGCCCATATAACAAAATCAATTTAAATGAAGCATATAAAATTTCAAACATTATTTTTGAAAACTGACAAATTTTTCACCTCGCTCAGAGTTCACCTCAAGTAATTTCAACGTTTGTGAAATTTTTTTGTTACAAACTCGTTTGGAAAACATTTACTTTTTACGCTTCGAAAACATTGTTTAATAAACTAGCTTACTTCATTGTTTATTGGGTATGCTATTGTAGTAAATGGCTGAACAGCCAATTTTGGTATTGTAATGGTAGCCGCAATCCTCATAAAAAATGATATTTCGAAAAATCTTTATTTGCGTACACGCACGGACGGAAGAGAATGACGTGGAAGAGGATGTATTCTATGAGTGCTTGACTTAAATATGAGCATACTTGGTTACTTCCAACGACAGCGTTGGTAAACGGGGTGATTTCGCCTCCGCAGTCGGAAACTTAAATTTCTACGACGATACTTCGCCAAACAGATCATGCCCAGCACCAGATTTAAGCACAAAAAGCAACAACAAGCTACATTTTAAAAATTTGAACAATCCAGGCCCTAACATCGACTCGGTTCGAAGATATGTTTGTACCCGAAATACGAATTCTTTATCAGTTGCCACTTGTCATCCAAAACTATGTAAATACATATAAAAATGCATATGTAAAAATATACTTACGTTACGTGTTTGTATGGTAAACTCAACATCATCCCCTGGACGTAGCTCAACATTTCCCTCAGCTTCGGAAAAGTGAAAAAATATTTCCTTTACAACATCAGCGCGTTCAATAAATCCAAATGATTCTTTCATAGAACATACGACACCGCGATATTTAACCGGCTGTGCAGGATTCTCCAAACGAATATGACATGCACCAAGGTTACCTCTGAAAATATTATAAATTTTAATTTTATAAATAAAATAAAGGGATCAGTGTGCCTTTTATGGGCGTACACACCTACATACATAACGAGGCAAAAATGCTCGTAGTTAAAGAGCACCAATGAAACATTCAACGGTCAAATTCTTGTTAAATTTTGGCGAATAGACCCCCAATAATACCCACACAAAGTCTGTAAACTCACTTGCCAGCTCTCGCCATGTGAATGCCATCCTCCTCAAACACCACCCATGGCCGCAGAGACGGAACTTCCCAGAGAGCCAAGGATCGTAGTGTCTCAACATTCTTGCCTATCTGAAATCTGAACCCAGACAGCAAAATATTTGGTCGGCATGAGGTGTGCCCTATACACCAACCTTCTAACACTCTGATCCAACTGTTACTTTCATGTTGCCGAAGAGAAACGCGAACTTCAGAGGGAGACAAGAGTCAGACGGAGCCAACATCGACAATGGTAGAAATGGGGATTAATACTAGGCTGAGTGAAGCACTGTTACAAAAACAGCCACAATACAAACTCTTTCATTACATGAACAGAGTTATACCCAAGACGAAAACTCTCCGAAGTAGAGATAAACTCGTATTTTTAATTGAGCAGTGAAATCGCCTGTCCGTCGTTATTTCTTTTCTCAGCGATAATGCTTAAGAGGTTTTCCAAAAACTAGCTAAAATTTCGGTAGGTCACAATAATCAGAATCGGAATCGGAATTGGCGATTAGTTATTGTGGCTTCTATCTTTCTACTAACCACTGTCTTACCAAAGACTATTAATTTAAGTAATTACGTTTGATTTTTGCTTTTCGATAATGTGGCAGCATTGACAGAAACAAATACCCTCTTGTCAAAATCTTCTGTGCCATCTCACCTCCATCTTCTGTAAAGAAGAAAAGGTTTGGTACTGAAAAGGCATCATATCCGTAAAACAACCATCATGTTATCCCTTTGTGTCACCGACGATGTACACATTCTTAACAGTATCTCTGCCAATGCATACCCTACCAGACAATGCTAAGTACTTTGACCAAAAATTCCTGCTCATTTATGGAACCCCCCATTGTTTTCCAACATATTCAAGTTTCAAAATAAATTTTGTTTTTGGAATATATTAATGGCCAAAAGAGACATTATGAACGACGTTAAATTAATTGAAAAATCGTATGTTAGAACGGCACAGCAACATTGCACATATGTCATGGTGTAATAATTAAAGGTGTTCTTGGTTCGCAACTTCTCGCTCTAACGCCGCCATCTTGAACGCCCTTAGCAATTACAATGTTGTCTCTTTATTAAAGTACTTTTTTATTTAGAATATATTCCTTTAGAAAAAGTACTATAAAACATACGAAACCATTTTTTCTGAAAAAATATGCAACGGAATCACTTTTTTCTCCAAATCTGCTTTGTGGTGACTTTGATATTAAATAATTTTGTGACAATTCTCAGATAATGATTTTGTTTATTTATTAGAATTGCACAAACAGCTGATTTTTCGCGGAGAACGATGGTTAGGTTTGTTGTGGTATTTTCTAAAGAAGATAATAAATGTTTTAAATATGTTTTTACAGGCGGGGAATTGACAAATAATGGATTTATTCGCATTTTCCGGCCAGCCATACAAGTATACATGCACATACATATTTGTTGTGTCCCTCGGGTGGAGATTTTAACATGCCCCATGACCAACTTGTGTACTCTTGCTTTCCAGCGTAGGGAACAGAGCGATGGTCTTTTAGTAGCCGGCCGGATTTAGAAGCCAGCCCATCTTATAACTGCAATACATGATTTTAACATGATCTCTTTTGATGCGTCCTCTTGACAAACATCGAGGCTTGAGGACATTCTATTCAATGTGCTTCATGCAAAAGATATTGAGTCGCTCTGTTAAGTCCCGCCAGACATATCCATTAGTATCTTCAAAGTTTTCGTAGCCCCCTTTCTATTCTACTACTTTCACGCCTTATGATGCTACCACCATATACTGCAACCCCCCGTACTTTTCTGAGCAGGATGAGCGACAGCCCCCCGCCACTACCGATTTAATACAGGTAAAGGTAGAAGAAGTAATTAGAACAATAAATCGACTTCAGCACTTTGTTTGACAAATAACCGAAAAACTTCTTTCAATTAAACTGCCGATTAACGTTAATCAAATATTGAGAAAACGTCCCTAAGAACCTCTTACAACGGTGGCAGCTTTTTATACCGACTTTATGACTGCTATATTACAAATTACTTTCGGCCATAGAAAGGGCGTGAATGGATTTTCCTTATTTACAATATAGTCCTATCAGTGAAGCACTGAAATGTCTTAGCCAATTTGTAAAATCTTCTAAGGAAACTAATTTTTCTATGCGAGAACTATTAAAAGCTTTGTTCAGTCTTCCGAACTCATCCGCTTCGCCGTTTCTTTTTAGGCTTGGCAGATCTTTGAAGTTGTAAATGTCCTTAATATCTCTTCATATCGTCGAAAAAACTTCAAAATCGAGTAAGTGATATCCCAGTTTGGCTGTCTTGGCACTAAAAATTGCTTATTTCTAAGACGAATATCGACTTTATGGAAAAATTTCCAATCAACATCGATTCTTCTAACTTTTTTCCAAACCAACGTGGAGTTTTCTTGAGCCGAAATCAATCGATCTCGATAGCAGAAGCCTATAAAGCTTTTAACTCAAATGTCACTTACGGGGTTTTGCAGTGTCATCGACGATATACATACATACATGTACCTATTTTGGTTCTATACTTATATTTTGTACCATTGTTCGAATGTTTCGAAAAAAAGGCATAAAAATACATATACACATACGTGGACTGACTGTAGAGACCGTGACACTTGCAAAAACCAAAAAAGAATTGGTCAATTTCTTAAAACTTTTTTAAAAATCGTTTTTCCAGGCTATTAACTATGTGATACCACTTAATAAAAAAAGTATAAAATTCAATACTATTTTACCAAAGGCCTTTTTTTATGCCCCCTTTCTCGTGTGCTTCCAAAATACAACATGTCCTTCCAAACTCCTAAGGGCGTTCGCTTTGACGTCTGTCAAAACAGATATCACCTTTGATTATTACACTATGCACATATGTGATGTATTTTATTTGATAGATTTCAATTTTAAAATGTTGTCATCAAAATAAAACTTCAAAATAAAAAAAAATACAATTTACAGCTCAACCTAATATAAACGCACAGCGTGAGTTTTCTGTCAAACTTGTCTCATGCCCATACAACTTGTATGAGAATAACCGAAATAGAATTGCGTGCGCTAAAAGCTAACTCAAAATCCAAGATTTTTGTGCGTGACGTTTTGAATTGAGGTTATGGTAATTTTACAAATTATTGTTTGATCATTTTCGTTGTTTTAGAGAACTGTTTTAGACAAATATCTGAATTTAAAACGTCAACCTAATGTTGTAAACACAAATTTGATCTTCTATATACAATAAAACTATTCATATTTAGACCAATAAAAGCAACGCACGGGCTTTAATTTAGGTTACTCAAATAATTGCGTATAGACTTCTGTGCGTCCGCAAACGCTGTGCGTTTATATTAGGTTGAGCTGTTAAAGTTTCAAAAATTTTCCTCATTTTCTGCTTTTCCAAAAAAAAAATCGTGCTTATTAACTTATTACTTCTATATTGCTAGTAAAGAACTGTGAAGAGTGTCAAACATTACAGTACAGATATACAATGAGAGAAGAAGATAAAATCTCGTTGGCGTCGTCAATTTTTTTGAATAAAAGGGGGAGATGAAATATATATGTGGATATTTTAAAGATTGAATTTATTTGCTTTTTCTTATTATTACTTGCACTAATGTAATGTACAAAAGTCAGTTTTGCTCTCACAATTTTTCAAAATTTAAATAAGGAATTACGTAGCCATAGAAACCCTATAAGCTCAATTAATAAATACATTACGCTTTATGTATATTCAATAGATTGGCCTTTTCATATTTAATTTACTCAACATACGCTACTATAAAGTACAATTTGTGTAAAGAAGTCAGTGACCCCTGTCCCTTCCATAAGTTTTTTCGCCGCGCTGCTTCAATGCACTAACACTAATAAAACACGCGCAGGCGCATAACTTGCATTATAACTGCCTCGTGTAATAATGATTGACACGCTTTCAGCATATTGGGAAGATACGATACTAGAAATATAGAAGTATTATATATATGTTATTAACAACATTTTCAAGTAATGAACAGCAGACCTGCGGATCATAATCCCTCCAGAATATGACGTGTATGCCTCCGTTTCTCGGTCTATGAAATCATTTAGCATCCGTCGTTTCAAGGGGTCGTTGGTGTTGGTCAGGGATGAATTGTTTTAGTTTGACGCACGATATTTTTAAATACATCCCCACTAGATAATGTTGATCTTTAATGTTATCAATAAAAAGTTTCATGCAAAAATCAAATTGCTAATTTTGAGTTTTTTTCCATTTATTGGACATGATCCCAATATAAGTAAAGTTTATAAGCATAAAAAGGCATAAAATGGAAATTTGTTAGATCAAAGTAGATATATATATTTTTTTATTGTTGGATTTTGCGGTCCATTTTGTTAACAAATTTGTTTTGAGCAAGCTCGAGACCAGTTAACAAAAATTGATAATTGGAGAAAAATTACAAAGATAAATCAACAGCGATGGATGGATTACATGTTTCAGAGTTTCCAGGCTCATCATCAGATTTTTTTAAGGAAAGGTTATTAGAAGAAAATAGATGGACGATCACACAGATGAGAAAGTCCTTATATTCTTCACACGGCCTGAACAAATTTGAACACATTATTAAGGGCTCTTTTCATTAATGAAAATGCTTTCATAAGTACTTATGAAATGCTCAACTGTCTAGTAGGGTAGTAAGTTACACACAATAGTAAAGAGGAAATGTTATCAATTTATGTATGTACGTACATGTACATATATCCTTTGAGGATCAAAAATAACGTTAATAAACGAAAAAACATTTGATTTCGTTTTGTTTATCAATAATATTAACGTTAAAAGCTCAACAAAAAAATATATCGTTGCGGTGAAAATCAAAAAATTATTATCAAAATAAAAATCGTTTCGGTTTTTATCAAAACAATTCACAAAAAATATTTGAACAGCATATTTCAAAATAAATATGAAGGCTCAGAACCAAAAGGATCTAAGTGACATGTTTTTTGAAATTTAGTTATACCCATATTTGTATAGTGAAATATTGTGTTTACTTGTTGGCAAAGAGATCCGAGTAATTTCGGACATTGTAGTGCCATCTATTTCCCATACAATACCCGACCTACCCAGATTTTACATATGTAGAATTTTCAAAAGGCAGTAAACTTTAAACTTGAATATCTCAAATCAATTTCGGAGTCACTTACATAGATCAATTTGATTCTAAACCAGGCCCAGGCAATTTTGCAATTGAGGTAGTGTTAGTGAGAGCGACCCAGCAAAATTTTTGGCAAGCGCTTCTCCTAACATCGATTACAAAATGAGTTCCTATGTAATCAAGAAATACTTCCCGATGATTATTTCCATTACCAGTTACAATGACAGCATTGCATTACAGAATCGATTCTGAGTAATGCATAAGAGAAGCGAGTAATATAAAAAAAGAGATTCTAAATATGCATTCCAAAAATCCTTCTCAGTAAGGCAAAGAGCAAGCGCTTTCGCTTAATGACATGCCTGGGTTAAAATAATCGGTGGTTTCATATGGTTGGTAATGTGTTCCACAATATTCGTTGGATTACAGCTCCGATTCTAGGTAAGCAAAAATTTTGCTGGGGAAATGCTGTCGTTTGTTTGTGTTCAGTGCGTCGCTAGCTAAGAAAGAAGCAAGGTGGTGCGCATCATTTTTGTTATCGCGCAAGAAATAAATATTATTACACAATGTGTATGAATATAATTATTTCATGTATGTTGATCAATGCTTTTAGCAAAAGCAAAATTTTATGTTTTTTCATTTGATGTACGAGCCGTTGAAAGAAAATAGTTAACAATTAAACTAATGTTGCGCATTAGTGAAATACTTCCGCATAAGCTGTTGCTTTGTTGCTTGATAGTAAGACACTGATAGGGTTGTTAAAAAATAATCGATTATTTTTTTTGTTGTTTCGATTTTTTTGAATCGATTTTATTGATAGCAAAAATCGATTATTAAAATTACACGATTTTTTTGCAGCGATTTTTTGAAGAAACGTATTAAAAAATGCAACAATGTACGTGAACATGGCATCATGATGGTTGTTGCGTTTGCATGCAAACGTCATCTATATGGCTCTGGGTCTGCAAAAGGGAACACGACTAGTATAGGTACATTTAATAATTATTTACAGTTCCAGTAGACTGCTCGGTAGCTAGATAAATTGACAATGAGTTGCTGGAAAAAGCATTTTATAATTAAAAGAATAATGCCACTGCACAATGTAAATATTGTCCAAAAGTATTAAAAACGTGTAATAACACTACAAACTTGAAACAGCATATGGAAAGAAAACATTTTGCACTTTTGCAAGCTGATGAGGTAGCACAAATCATTTGGTATAAATGTTTACAATTTTCAATTAAGTTGAAATTTTAATTGTATCACTACAGAATTCAAATAAAGCTGATATTGAGGATACCAGCAACTCGAAAAATAATAATTCACTGCCTCAATCTTCATCGGAAGAAAATCAGGCCTCATTTTCAACGCCAAAACGAGCTAAACCAAGTACTGCAGCTGCTTCAATATTTCAGAGTATTGAACATTTATGATAAACATTCAATAAAATATGAAATTCTTGACTTAATGCAATTTTGTATACTTATTATCTTAAATGATTTTCACTTAAATTAATTTTTCATAATATATTTCGCTAATACATCAAATAGGCATTTTTCGTATAAAAAATCTAAAAATACGAACGAAAATCGATTTTTTTGTTTTGTAAAAAATCGATTAATCTCTAAACAAAAAAAATCGATTATTAAATAATCGATTTTTATGACTCGAAGTCACATCCCTAGACACTGAACAGAAATAAACAACAGCACTTCGTTTATCAGTGCGCTCACACAAGCGAAGCAAGCAAAGAGCGTAATAATCTGTGTGAATTTGGTTCTCAAGTATACGGACAATTGTCCCACTAAATGCCTGGGCCTGTTCTAAACCCTTCATATGTAATCTATATTATTATTCTAAAACAAGGCGCTTAGCTAGACTAAACTACAATACGTACATAAATAAAATGTGTATCAAATGAAAGCTTATCATGAGCATGTTTGCACAAAATTACAAAAATTTCAATTGGTTAATTTGTTCATAAGATATTAGCGTTTAAAGTTTGCTTTAATTTTTTTCTAAAAAAAACCCACCCGATTATCGGGAGTTACATACTAGTATTGATTAATATGGGTTGCAAAAGAGAGGGGGAATCAATGCGGTCGTGCTTTATCAATGATAAGTGTATATTTTGTAATTGAAAAAGACCACTTAGGAAACAAAAACAGACATTTGTTGCGAAAGCACAAAAACCAATTTCTTGCGCTCACAGAACAGAATCCATCAGAAGCCGAAGAGGTGGTTGAAAAAAAAAGAAAGTGTGTCTAAACATTAGCAATGGTGATGTTGTCAATGTCTGTAACGGAATGTGGTGTGCCACTGACATCTTTTTTCCAAAAGTTTTTAAACGGTATTTGAACCGATGTGTGCATAAAATACATCGTAACTTGCTTGGTGAACGAATTGCAAAAAAATTTGATAGTGAAGTGAATTATTTAAAAACGGTTTTAAAAAATAAAAATAGACAGCGCTCGTCGACTTTTCCGAAACGTCTTATGTTTCAACGCACAGTTAATTAATTCATTAATTTTTATTTTTAACAAAATAAATTCAAAACGTGGATTTTCGACCCAGCCTAATTTGCAAAATGAACAAACGTTAACGAAACATTTTTGTTGTTATTTTTTGAATTGATAATAAACGAAAAAAAATTTTTATTTTTTAATTTGATATTCAACGAAATTTTTTTTTTTTTTTTGGTAATTATCAAAACGAAATACATATATTTTTGATATTTTTATTTGATTAACAAAACGAAAATTTTTCGTTTATATCATTGTACAGCCCAACTTTGAGCCCTAACCGTAATTTTGTGGTAGGCAATAACATTTCGAAATAAGTTGCACTTATAATGTTCCGCTAATGAATTCCGTTAGTTATAGCTCAAACCCCTTTTATCGGTATTTCTACTTATTGATAGGATGGAAGTGGGTGGCGCCACGCCTACTTCACCAAAATCCGCAACATTTTTTTACAGTTGAGTTAAGCTTAAAATTGCGATTGATAAAGCTTATACCGTTATAGAAATATCGTGGGCGTGACAGTTAACCGATTTCGTCTAATTTTACAACAAACAGTTATGTTTTTTTATCTAATAACTTGTTCAGGAGTTATTGCAAAGAACATAGAAAAATAGGAAGGTCCAAAGACGAATGTAACAAGGCGCTGTCATCATTGTATCCGTCCGTCAAAATGTCGAAATCACTGGATTAATTAAATTAATGCGATAATATTTAATTGTGAATATAGATTTCTAACATTTAAACTCGTGAACTAGGTATGTATATGTTCTTTCGCGTTTAGTACCCTGCGAAAGTTCGTTGTTTCAAGCTTTAAGTATTGACATTTCGTTCAGATGGGGCTTTTTGGATCCAATTCTGAGGTAGGAGGTTCTTATAACAAATTATGACATCGGCCTTTTTTTATAATTTTTATTGACATTTCAAATCGACTGTTGAGTGGCGGGTCACCCTATTCCAAAATATGTTTTAAAAACGCCCTTTTAAGAATGTGTTTGAAGAACGCCCTATCTCAGAATTTTTTTTTAATAAAGTCTTATATCGAAATTGAACTGAAAAACGCTCTATCTCAGCTGAAAATGTATGAAATTTCAAAATCAACTAATTTTGAGATGGGGTGTTTTTTTTAATATTTTGAAATAGGGTGATCTTTCATTCAGCAGTCGAAATAGGGTGATCTCTCACTCAGTCGTCAACCGAAATATACATATGAAGGGTTTAGAACCAAATGGATCTAAGTGACTCCGAAATTTATTTGAGATATTCAAGTTTAAAGTTGACTGCCTTTTGAAAATGCTATGTAAAATCTGGGTACGGTGTTTATTGTATGGGAAATAAATGGCACTACAATGTCCGAAATGACTCGGATCTCTTTGCCAATATATAAACACCATATTTCACTATACAAATATGGGTATAACTCTATTTCAAAAAAATGTCACTTAGATCCTTTTGGTTCTGAGCCCTTCATATATAAGGCTGTTTAAAAATTTTTCTTTAAGAACTTAAAAAAGTGTAAAATAGAGTCGCCAGTCATGCCACAAGTTGGAAAGCGACCTTTCGGTTGACCGAAGTATAAGAGTTATATTACTTAAAAGCTCACCTTTGGTTAGTTGCAATTTGAAAGCTGACTTTATCGCCTGCACGTAAATTAACATTTCCTTCAACATCGTCTTTGGTATAAGGTAAAAAGAAACACTCTCCACGATTCTCATAGCTTATTCGACCAGTGGTCTCACTCGAAGATAATAAATTATTTGCACAATCAGTGCGAAGTTCAGTGGTAACTGTCCCGGTAACGCGTTCCTCCGACAAAACCTGCAATTTTCAAACATAAAGAATTATTAATCATGCAACTATAACATTTTATCTTAACTTACCACTTCTGGTGCTATTTTTGACACTTGACTGGCTATTGGTTTGCCTGTACGACGGTCGTAAGTCATTTCGAATTCGACAGGATCACCAATTTTCAAATGATCAATATTACCACTGAATTGTGAGAAATGAAAGAATAAACGTGCCTGACGTTCACAACATTGAATAAATCCATACGAATGCTAAAAATTGTATATATATATGTTATAAATCATGATATTACATACGTGTATGTTTACTTATTTGTCATACCAAGAGTTTTTCAATAATTCCAGTCTCACGAGTTGCTTGACTTGGATCATTGGCAGCTGATGAGGAGCTCGATTGCGAGCTGAATATAGATGATGAATTATTTCCACCATTACCGCCACCATTGCTCAAAATGCTATTTGATTGGAATACTCCGATTGTAGCTGGATTTTGTATAACTTCTGGAACATCATTGGCATCAAAAATTCCAATCGGTGGTGGATGTTGAGATATCGGAGGTTGATTCTGCGACTGCGGTGGTGGTGGCCCCAGAGTTGAATCCAAAGTGAAAGTGCCGATTGGCGGAAAAGTCGTCTGAATACGCATGGCATTCATATTGAAAAAGCCATCACAAGAAATATTATCGTAGATTTCTAAGAAAAAGCGACAAACAAATGTTCGGTATCACTATTTGCAATGTTAGTTGGTTGTTTTATTCTTGTAAATGATATATACTATGCACATTTAAGATCTTTTCAGATGTGTTTTTATTTTCAAATATTATAGCAGTTCAAATATTCCCACTGATATAATAATAAAGCATGGGAGGGACGAACACGAAACACACACAATAAGCAGTATAGAGAAAACATTCAGGAATACATCAGTCCACGCATTGAAACACATATAAACCGCACACAAGTCGCTTTTGGATTTTTTCTGTGAACAGGAAGTTTACACTATATTAGATATATAAATTTTGCTATTAAAAAGTTTCGAGAATACACAAGTTTCTAGTTTTTTCACTAAAAATTCGGAAAGACGTGAAGCAATTTAAAATAAATACAAAATATGAAAGTTTTTAAACAATGTGACAAAAGTGAAATAAATGGAATGGAATAGATTGATTTAAAATAAAGAATAAATTTCCTTAAATTATATTTCAGTGACTAATATATGTAATTTGACCCTGTACGACCAATGAATGTATGCATCCACATGAGATATTTATTAACTTTTTATATGAGAATCTGGCAATGCTATATATATAATGTCAACTGAGTAATTGTTTACGACCGAAACTGAGTCCAGAAACGCGAAGATCAAATATTTTTATTATTTTGGAAAATATTTGCAAAAACCAAAAAATGTCCAAGGTCTGGTCACAAATGGGGGTGTGATCCATTGTATTTCTGTGCAGAACACCCCATCCTAACCCTGAGTCTACAACAACCACATGGAAATGACAGAAAACTTTTAACTTTGATTGCAAATATTTTGCACTCTACTTATAATACAATACGCGCCATTTGATACCTCTCCCGACATTTTTAAACGTTCGCCTTCTTGAAAGTGAAAGCCAAAGCGTATATTTCTTACGGTCTCAATCAGACCTGGGTAAAATCAATTACATTCCTCAGTAATTGAAAAATGTAATCAATTACTTTGCTCCACAGAAAAGGAATTGATTACATTTCAATTCCTCAAAAAAAATTACCGAAAGTAATGTTGTTTTTTTGAGGCTCAATTACAAGGAATTGAAAAAAATTACTTTGTGTAATTGCAATTTCAAAAGTAATGGGCTTTGAAAGTTATTTTTCAATTACATTACACGGAATGGAAATTGTAATTTAGAATTTCCAATTACAATTCCTCAAAGTAATCGCCAAAGTAATTGGAATGCTAAAAGGAAATTTGTGTATAAAACGTATTACGATTGAAGTGGGTGGACTTTTCGGGGCCATAATTTCATCAGGAATTGCTTTTAGCTCTATATATATGGTCATCCTCCGCCTGATAATAGCAGTCAAACCAACTAGTTGTAAGCAATCTGGAAACTAGTGTAAATTCTAAGGAATCTGATCAGCCATGGGAACGCCGTGCGTGATGTCCTAGCTCTGGACATTCCCATATTCTCCAAAACATTGGAAATATGCCAATAATCCTATCCCTCTTATCCCTGCTTATACATGTAAATTATTTTGATAATGTGCAATATTTCGGGGTAGTGCTTGATTAATATGTTATTTATGGATGCAATTTGTGCAAAAGTTTGTAACCACGATTTCTATTTTGTACATTCCAATAGTAAAACAAGCTGTTCTGACGAAGTTGTCACTTTTTTGTTTGATTTGGCTTTGAGCAAGTTCCAGGCTCCTAAGGAACTGGACAAGCATGCACAAATATGGGCTAGGAGTCTTTCCAGAAGGCATTAGGAAGCCATGAGGTGTGTGAACCAGAAGAAAAATTACACATGTCTGCGAGTGGAAATATGTGACATCACATGTATGCTCTCTCAAAACCTAACCTAAACAAATTTAATACGTGCCTGAACCTTACTTACCTTACCTTTTCAATTCCTTTGAGGAATGGGTAATTTGTAATTTTTTTTCCATTCCTTGTAAAGTAATTGAACATTTTTCAATTCCTTTCAAAGCCCATTACTTCTGAAATTACAATTCTACAAAGTAATTTTTTTCAATTCCTTGTAATCAATTACTTGTAATTGAGCCTCAAAAAAAGAACATTGCTTTAGGTAATTTTTTTTGAGGAATTGCAATGTAATCAATTCCTTTTCTGTGGAGCAAAGTAATTGATTCCTTTTCCCAATTACATGTAATGGGGAATTGAGGGTAATTTAATTCCTAAAGTAATCATTACTATCCAGCTCTGGTCTCAATATTGCTTTAAACCTAACATAAACACTCATATTGAGAGGAAAATATTCCATTTCTGTCGAACTGTACTACATTCCAGGAATCGTGGTGGTGCTGTTTTTTTTTTGCTCTTACCCACCTTGGCGATTTTAGCCCACACAAACAGAAGTTTTCTATCTATTTTTTCCATCACATTCTAGGTCTTTCATTCGCACCAACGGGTCCATTTTTGAGCCAAAACATGGTTTAAAACATCTGTCAATACGTTGCCATCGAAAATCATTTATGTTAAAATAGGTCTTAAACGCAATATATGCGTGGCAGAGTTTCTTAATTTGAATGCAAACAATGTCAGTGAGTGCGAAGTTGAGTGGTTAGGTTAGGTTGAGCTGGCCGGCCGTCAAGGCCTCACGTAGACTGAGTAAGTCCATAGTTTGAGTCTTAATCTAACGAGCGCGGGACAGGAGCACAGGACGTGCTCAACCTTTTCCTCCTGCAGCCCGCACCTCATGCATCTGTCGTCGTCTACGAGGCCTAACTTATGCGCATGCGATGCCAAGAGACAGTGCCCTGTAAGTACGCCTAACATTAGCCTGCAGTCTTCCCTTTTTAGTGATAAGATCATTTTGGTTGACCTCATGTCGTATGCTTTGCACATGATTTTGGAGACCTTGCAACCACGCTTGATTCCACGCCTTTTTTGCCTGGTCGATCATTTGTTTCTCCTGCTTTCGTTTCAGCTCTCCCAGTCTGATCAGAACCTCTACCGTGGCCACCCCCTCTTTGGTAAAAGCATAGGCCTTTTCATTCCCATCTATTCCCACGTGACCTGGAACCCAAAGTTGAGTGGTTATAATTGTATCAATTTAAACCGGCGCATAATATCAGTTCACTTTGATTTATATGCATGCCAGCATTTGGAGGTAGAGTACAGTGTGACCGACGCAATTTCAAAAGTTTCTGTAAAACCTTCACCACACGAAGTCATTTTAAGTTATTTCCGAATGACTCTTCAAGGGGCTAGACAACCAACATCGATGAGCTCATACACACAGGAACTGGATGCGACAAAACTATATTGGGCATTAGTCTCCAGCTAAATTAAAAATCTAACGTCGTGTATTGTACGTTATCAGTTCGGGAGGTGCGTGGCAGGCAAACGGCTGAAAATTCAAAGGCTGAACTTCAGGGCGCCTGTGCCAATTTGAATCTGATTTATACCATAAATACTGGCAATGATCGAAATATAAGCAAAGCGGCGAGCCTACTGAATGAAACTGATCAAACGAAAAATGAATCTGATGACGAGAACGAAAAGAATTTAGTACATATTTGTTATAAATAGGTGACACATCTAGCTCCTGTTTAATCTAACAAGTATTTGCTTGGAACTTGCAGAACGTATCTTTTGGACACAGTTCACAGTCTGTGAGGTGTGCAGTTCACACCATTTGCTGTCAAGGATTGATACGCAAAATGCATTAATTAATAGGGTTAGCCAAATTCTGAAAGTTTTAAGGACTCCGACTTTCCGGTAAGAAATCATGCACAAGTTAGTATATCTAAACATATAGTAACATTTTTATATCTTCGTCCTTTCTTTTATATCTATTCCTATTCCTCTACTTTATGCCAATGCCAATTTCTGTTTCAAGCATAGTCGTCTTTTAATTTTCCAGGCAAGCTCTTGTAGTGGTCGAGTAAGAAAAACCTAATTTTTATGTTCCAACCAGGTAGAATTCAACCTATACTATGTTAAAAGGGATCTTAGATACAAACACGTGTATACTAATGAGTTTGGGAGTCACTCCCCCAGAACAAGTGGGATACATTGGAAGAGCTGGTAACAACGTTAAAACTAGCATTCTCAGCTGCCACATAAGCAACTGTTATTGGGTGACTTTTATAAGGCTTGGTTGATTCTGAAAGCAGAGTTAAGTTCCGTTGGAGAATGTTAGCTTATGGCCTCAGAACCGAATAGTTGCGTCGAAAGACGGCAATATTTATCGTTATCTCCAAGCCAAAGGGAAAGAGCAAAAACCATTTAAAGAGTCAATCAGGGTAAAGTCAAACAAATTAACTCTGTATAATGTGTAACAACTTAAATGGTCCTAGCGAAACAACCCAAACACATCTGTTAACGCTACCCCATTAGCACAATTTACTGACCTAAACATTTTATCAGAAGAAATCTAAAATACGAGCGCAATGGCGCCGCTATGGAGAACGTTGAAGGGGTAAAAGGTTTGATCAGATTCAAAAGAGAAAAACGAAGGCGGGAATTTTGCGCTTAGCACGTTCACGCCGGCGCAGTCCACCGGTGGCCCGCACTAGACTGTCTCATCGGGCAGCGCAGTCTACAGGTGGGCCGCATTTGATTGTGCTATTAAACTGTACGTAACACCAAATATTTAGATCTTTAAGTAGGTATAAATAATTTCCATATACATATATACGAATTCAGAGAGAATTTAGCCTTAGTTAATCACACAAAACTTTGCCCGAAGCCCGCGTGAACGTGTTAAAGTGGCGCATTACATGAAATTTAAAAATACAAAGCGCGTAGAATCGATGTGTAACGTAACTTAATGGAGTATTGGGAAACACAAAAGTATGCATTACCAGATTTGCGTCAACTATCTTACATAGCAGCTTTAAAACTAATAATCACTGATAAACGCCATAACAAGGCAAATGAAATTTTGGCCTCCACTATGATTGTGAAAGCGTTTTATTTCATTTTATTTATTTGAGAGTATGATTGCAACACACATATTATATTATTAAAATAAATTCTCGCAAACTTTTTCAAAAAATGTAGAAAATTTACTCTTAACTTAAGGATTAATTCCAGGTGATATCCATTTTTGTTATTGTCCCCGACCAAGTCCTCGGCCTCCCAATTGAGGTGGCATAAGCAGGTGAACAGAGATTAGACGTCAAGGTTGATCGTTGCATTTGACAACATATCAAGCAATGTGCCAACCTTCCCTGAGCTGTTATTCTCTAGTTGAAGATCCTAGCATGTATGTACACATTAGAATAAGTCGCGCAGAAATACGGCTGTGCCCTTCTTTGGATCCATGCACTCGCGGCCCATTCACAGTATTCACAAATATCTGTCATTTGATTTGTTTCCTCTCTCATCCCTTGAATACCTTAACTAGAGGAGGAATGTACATCAGACCTTGATATGCCCATTGACAGTTCTTTATAAGAGTTAATTATCTGTTAAACCAGGTCATATAATCAGATTTACTAAAGCACATCATTGAACTACTAATTACAAAATAAGCTTTTCGTCTTCTGGTCACTTTGAAAATTTTTGAACACTTAAACAAATATATGTACATTAAGGCGCCTCACGCTCCATACAAAAAAATGGACATCCTGTGTAGGAAAAATTATTTTTTAATAAAAACCACCTGAGATGATGAATTGCTGGAGTACAAAAGGTAAGCATATAAAAGTTTTCAATAATTGGATGAGTTATTAAAGTTTTCTACAAACCTACCCCTCGAAATATGACCAAAAACAGCATCACACCTCTCAATATTTGGATTGCGTTGATAAAATTTTCAAACTTTTTTATGCTTACCTTTTGCACTCCAGCTAATTCATCATCTCAGGTGCTTTTTATTAAAAAATATTTTTCCATACTCCTTTTATACATAAAAAAGGATATTTTTATCGTTTTTTAAAGCTGTTTAGCTCCAGTAAATCTTACAATTTTTTCGAAATATTATGGTAGAGTCCTTAGAAGAGTGAATTTTGAAATTCCGGTGAAAACACTGCAACTTTTTCGGCGAGGCGCCTTAATGTACATGTCTCACAAATAACTATCACAGTGAGACAGAAAAAAAAGTCTTTGAAAATAACTGTTTATAAAAATAGCTAATATGTCCATAAATAGTTTTTAGAAACCTTTAGTTAGCTAAACAATAATGGTATTCATGTAATCGTGTATACAGCGTGTAAAGCTCATCATCGGGCTCTTCTAACGGAAGTCCAAGGAAACGTGCTGTTTCAACAGGGTTGGACCAAAGTGATAGGGGTGTTAAAAGAGTATGTTCAGAAGAACAGGAAAAGAGATGATGCGTGTCATGGGGGACCATACCGCATGCAGGGCATGTGTTCGGTATGGTGGGGTTCAGTCTGGACAGACAGGAGTTCAGCCTATTGCAGTATCCAGACCGAAGTTGTGCCAGCATGACTCTAGTCTCCCTCGGAGGGACACGTTCTTCCTCAGCAAGAACAGGTGGTTGGGTACCAATAACGGAGTTCACAGGCCGAGATCTGAGGGATCTATCCACCGACTCGGTGTGGAGGTCCTTTAGGGTCTATGGTACCGCAGATCAAACGGCAACGAGATGTGATGCCGGATCTCATCATAATGCTTTCGGAGATGTTTCCTTATGTATCTGGGGGGAGGAGTTTCATCCAATAGCTGTCGATTTGGATGACTGGGTCTATGACAGTTCAGAAGGAACTGCCTACTTAACCCAGATATGCCCAATGTCCTATATATAGTCCACCTACTCAGTTATTTACATAAAGAGTAACGGTCTGTCGAGAACTGCTAATTTGACTCATTTGGTTAGCTTTTGTTTCTACCTTACTGATGACAGTTCGTTTTGGTTAGTTTTCTCTACCATTTCTGCGAAATTAATTTACAAAGTTATGCTTTTTTCAAAATGTCGTAATTTCTCGCTACCTTTGCACGGTAAGTAAAAATGAGCTAACTTAAATATAAAAAATTAATGTTTTTGAAATATTCGTCCACTGTTATATGCATAGAAAAGTTTTGTTGGTGTTATAGTGAAGTTGTTGTATTAGCGTAAAATGTGGTGTCCTTCATGTAGGACATTGGGTACATATTATACTACATAAACATTTTTTAGGGGATTTTCTCTATATGAAGCTTTGGCCGTTTTCGAGGATGATAGTACAGATTTTGATACCATTGCACTATTCCCACCAACAAATGCAAATGCAGACGTGACCAACGAGGGTTTGACCGTTCAGACCATAATACTAGTCTTTACCGCACTGCCATAAGATATAAGAAATGGTATTTTTTCTCTCATAACTCATTGTGTGGATATGGCTGGTCAAAATGCCTGGCAGATACATAAACATAATGGTGGAACAATTGATCAATTATCTTTCAGAAGAAGCATTGCTACAAGTTTGCTCACCCAAAATAAAAGGGGTAATGCCTATCAAAAAGGACGTCCTTCACAACGTTCCATCGACGATTTATCGATGTTCGAATGGATCATTTGGTAATTCCACAAGGTAAACAAACCAGGTATGGCCCTTGCCATCAAAAGGCAACAACAAGGTGCGAAAAATGTAATATATTATTACATGTAAAATGTTTTGTTACATATCTCAAGAAATAATTTTTATGATGTCATAGTATACCATGTGCCCAATGTCCTATATATAGGACGGCTCTAAAATCCAACTTTCAAAATAAATTTTTTTAAAATCATTACCAATTCGTCTTTTTATTGTCATTTCAATGAGAAATAATACAAAATCACCATGGAAAAGTTCCTGTACAACGAATGGGCATATCTGGGTTAAAAGTTCCGCATGCTCGCGAACGTTGAGCATTTTAGCCTCCTGGTGAAGGTGAGACTCAGGTGACATAAGCAAACAGCCCGTCGCGGTTCTGATTGCGGTGTTTTGGCAGACCTGCAACTGCAATTTCCTCCAGTTGGTGTCGTGAAGGTTTGGCGACCATATGGGCGCAGCATAATCAATAACCGGTCGGCCAATAGCCTTATAGGTGGCCAGCAACGTTTCTTTGTCTTTGCCCCAAGTACTGCCGGCCAGTGACTTGAGGATCTTGTTGCGTTGTTTGAAGCTATTGCGGTGGCATGATTAGCGAAGGTGAGGCTATTGTCGAATGTAACCCCTAGAATTTTGGGGTGGTTGCCTGTAGGTAGTGGGACACCATCTACGTGGACATTCAACTCCTGCCCCATCTGCGCATTCCACGTAGTGAATAGGGTCGCTGTCGATTTAGTCGGGGACTGTGTCAGGTTCCGCTCTGTGAAGAAGCTGGAAAGATCGCGCAAGTAGTGGTTCAGTCTCGTACATAGTTCGTCCGTGGAAGGTCCTTTGTCCTTCATAGTTGTCCTGGTATTTGATTTTAGCTACGCAATATTAGAATTTTGTTCAAAATATCGTATATACCAAGATTGCAAGACGGTCAAAATCGCTCAGGCGGTTAGATGGCCATTTAAAGAAGAAGAAGATTACATTTTAGCTTATATGGGGTAAGTTAAGAAATATTCAACAACGAAACATGTCCCATCCGGTACAGTTATACGGCAATAGTGGTTATAAAAGGATTAATCTTGATAATATACATCATATACAAAAAGAATTTAAAAGGGTGCCACGGAATTATTATAGTAGTAAATCAGGTACCCGCAAAGTAAAAACTTTAGCAGGTGCAAACTGATGCTGAAATGCTATTTTAGTTGCGTCATAATATTCGTTATACAAGGTGGCGCAAAAGTAATCTTCCTATCAGAAAATGCTATAAATTTTGCGATTGGCCCCTAAAATCAATTCTGTTTTGACATTTGTGTAGTAAACACATGCAAAATACACCTTAATAAACAATGTTACGCTACACTGCTCCAGAACGCGGAATATTGCTGACTTGAAGAGGAAGATGATTTTTCATCAAAAATAATCATGAGTGATGAGGCCCATTTCCATCTTAGCGGGTACGTAAATAAGCAAAATTCTCGCTTCTGGGGCACTGAAAATCCGCGTGTAACCCACGAAGAGCCATTACACCCGCTCAAAGTCACTGTATGGTGTGCTGTTTTCGCTGGAGGAGTCATCGGACCTTCGGTCGCGGACCAAACGGTTACTGTGAATGGTGAGCGCTACAGAGCAATGATCAACGAGTTCTTTTTGCCGCAACTTGATGAATTGGGATTGGAAAACATGTGGTTTCAACAAGACGGTGCAACAACACACACTGCACGTGCCACAACCGATATGCTGAAGGATGCATTTCCCGGGCGCCTAGTCTCCCGTTTTGGCGATTTGCATTGGCCAACAAGATCGCCTGATTTGACCGCTCCAGACTTCTTTTTGTGGGGCTTTTTGCCAACAAGCCTCAGACTCTTGCAGCTCTTAAAGACAATATCCGTCAAGAATGTGAGGACCTATCGCTGCCAAAGTGATGGAAAATGCCATAAAAAGGGCTCAAATGACAATCAACTGTAGCGTCGGCCATTTACACGGCATCATATTCTCGACTTGATGTAAAAAAAATTAAAAGACCAAATAAAAATAATCCACAAGAAGAATCAAAGTTTTTCATTTTTTTTTTTAATTACAGCCAAAAAACATCGGTAGATTACTTTTGCGCCACCCTGTATTTTACACATTTTTCACCAAACGTTCAAAACGAAAAATATTTATTCAAAAACTAAATTTTTCTTTTTTTTGTTAAAAATAACGAAAACTTATTCACATTTGATCGAAATAAAAAATCTCAGTGGTCAAAATGATAGTTGTAAAAATTTTTTTTTTTAGAAATCTTAATAAGTAAACAATTTGTTCATCAATTATTTATTTAAGAGTATTTGAATTTAATTTTCGACCGAACATTACATGGTGTATAAAATATATATACATACATTTATAGTGGATATAATGGTGTGGGCTGCTACTATTAGTCTGTTATTTTCGATAAGGGACAAAGCAGTACAGCAAGAACAGGAACTCTTTGACAAAACCATGGAATAAATGATTTATAAGCCAATTGTACATACATATATTATTTTTATTTCGAAAAGAAGTGCTGTACACCATTTATTTTGACCACTGAGTTTTTTGTTTCGGTCGAACTTTAGTTTGATTCAATTGCAAGTGTTGTAACATTACGGCAGACGAAGCTTATCTGCAGCTTTAGTCTTAACAAAGCGGTATTGTTGAGAGTTAAAAGGATAAACATGAAACGAAATTTATAGGCTTTTTATGTATACTTTATGATACTATATAGTTCTCAAAAGATAATTGCGAAATAGCTGAATTCAAATTTACCATACACATGTATGTGCATACGAATTATTATACATATGTAAATGTATATTTACCTTCGCCGGTACGATAGCCTTTAGATTGGGTATTCATGTTGGTCAGTGCTTGTGAAATATCCGTTGCTGGTAGTGACAGAAGTGGTGGTACTGGTGATTGGTGATGCAGCTGATGCAGATACACGTTGACGTTGGATGTTTTTGATAAGCTTGTTTCGTGATCGTATTTGGGAACTGTAGTAATGTGCCCAATCAGTCATAAAACGGATTTATTTAATGTTGTAAAACTGAAGCCCTAATGGCAACTTGCTTGATTTTATTCAAAATTAAAACTGTGCTTGATGAATTACACATAGATTAGAGAACGCTGATAAGATATTTTTATTATAGATTTGATTAAGACGCACTTTTACCGATTTTTTTATCAGGCAGTGATAAAACACTGAGAGGGCCGCTCTGAATATCTATTTTTGTACGTATTATATGTTAAATGCCGAAACACAGCGAGAACTATTTTGCGGTCAGTTTTGTTTTATGTTTATTTTGCAGAACGTGAAGATGTATGATTTTTTTGGCTCACAAAATCACGCATTTAATCAATCAACAAACGTTTTCCAATGACAGCATAACGAGGAGGAGGCTGATAGGCAGATGGTAACCTTTATTTTATTATTATCTTATTATTATTTCAATTTTTGTTTTGTTTTCAATATTTTTTTAGATACTTGATTAAATGTAACGTTCCTTTACTTTTTTAAACTGATGACTTAACAGAAAAAATTTGTTAACGAAAAACTAAAGCGAATAGCTTTGTTATCAATTCGATTCGTGGAAATGGTGTATGGGTATTTGGTTACTGGGCTTCTGTTTTTAAATATTATTTTTTGTATTCTGAATATTTTTTATTTTACATACTATTCTAGGTTTCAAATGTAGCAAAGTCTTTTTGTTGTTCAACAAATACTACAGTTTTAGCACTCGAGCAGTTCTACACCCTGGTATGGATCTTTTAATATCGTTATTGTTATTTTTATCTATGCTTTCGCGTTTAAAGTTTATTTTGCTTACACATTTAAGCTTATTATTTACTCACTTAATTTATATAAAATATAATATAATATACTATAGTATATATGTATCGAAGTCCTTTAAGATATCACGAATTTGTTTCAATGTTTCATTATCTTCATTTGCATTTGCTTTAGTTGCTTCTATTTTGTGTTGTAGTTTTACGACTAATTTTTTGTTTTTTATTTTAGTTGTTTAAGCCTATTTAGTTCAATTTAACTTAACGAAAGTTTCTTTTGTTGCTGGTTTGTAATAATAATCTTTGTTTTTTGTTGCTGTTCATTAAGTTTCTTTTTAATGTTTTTTATTTTATATTTTTTAAATTTACAATAATTATCACAGAGTTGTTAAATCTTTCTTTGAATTTTTGTTTGTGTTTTTGTTGTTGTTCTTTATAAACTCTTAGTTTTTTAGTTTCTTACTTTTGTATTGTTTCTGTTTGTTTACTTATTGTTTCATTAGATCATTCACACACACATTATAATGTGTATAGGTACTAGACACATTCGCATACACACACATCCGTTTGTAGTACTATTACAGTTATTTTGTTTTAATAATTTCCTTCTTACTTAATTAAATTTATTTTTACTTTTAAAAATTTCCTCGGTTTGTTGTTGTTGTTGCAGTCTGTCTAAATCAGTTCCGGCTTGCGCCTTCTGTCTCGACCGTTCCCCGAACGGACGGTAGCCCCTGAGCCCGTACGGGGTAGCGTTGAATGTGAGTGCAGTAGGCACACGCCGACAAATTACTCTCTAGCCTCTCTCTCCTCTCGCAGTATCCTTTAGTTTTTGTTGTATGTGTATCTGTGTTAATTATATTTTTATTAAGCACACAACTAGTAATCAAGTATGTCGTTTTAGCTCAATCAATTTATCAATACATAAAATGCGTTTTGTTCATAATTTCGTTGCCTTTTCAAAATACTAGGTGTTTTTACTGATTCTTAATGCGCTATAATTATTTGTAGTTAGTTGCTCAGCTTTAGTTATAAGTGTAAAATATATATATTTAATTCACATGTAAAAGTGGCTTAAACGTCTTTATTGTTTGTATTAATTAATTCTTTTTCTGGATTTTTTTTATGTTATGAATTATTATTTTCGATTCCTGCACTTCTTTTTAAACAGCAATATTTGTGAATAGATTCAAATATTTATTGGTTGTTTTAAATGTTTTATTGTTGCCGTTTAATATATTTGTTGCTATGGATGTTTTTATGACAACTTTTTTCGGCTGGAGTGTTATGCTATTCTACAGCGATCTCTTCTTTAACACCGACTTATTTATTATTTGCTCTTGATGTATTTCATCAGTTTATTTAGTTTTATTCGAATGCACTGTATCGTTAGTTCCGAGTTTTTTATTCATTATCTTGGACTGTGATTTGGATGAATATGTTGCTTTCGCAAATGAATGCTTGTTCTGTATTTTTATTTCAAATTCCAGAATTTCAAGCCGTTTTGCATTTTTTGTTTGTACCTGGTTTAGTATTTTTTTGTTGCTTGTTGCTTCGCCAAATATGCAAGTATGCGTGGGTGTGCGTAGAGTGAATTTAAGAGTGAAACTAATGCTTCCCAATCAACATTCCACACTTATTTTATTTTGGTGGACACTTCTCTTCACTCCCTTCTTTCGCGTTCTCTGCCCAATTTTACACCAATCTAATTACGATGCACTCACTAGAAAACGCCGAGCAAGGTGGACTTTAATGGAGTTGTTTTTATTATTTATTATAACTTTTGTTTACATTTTTTTCACAACACTTACTTCTATTCAGAAAGTTTTAAAGTTTATTTTTATAGTTATAGGGCTTATGTTGTTTCGTAATTAATTCTTTTCTTAATGCGTTTTGTACTTTGAAACTTTATTTTCAGTTGTTTTTGTTTGCTGGTTGTGTCGCTGTTGTTTTGCTAGCGCTTTTGAATCTGATATCTTTGGATATTTTTTTAGTTTTGTTGTTGTAGTTTGGGACTTAGTCCTTTTACCGATTCACTCCGTTTTAAAAACTGAATGGAAATGATGATAGGTTTTCATGGAATTGTGTTGAAGGGTGTGTACAGGTGTTGATTTGATAGAGTGGGAAGTTAATTAAAATGGCATGGGATTGAGAAATTATTATGTAATTAGCTGTAGAAAGTGTTTTACGAAGTTGACTTCTAATTTATACACTTGACGAGTGTCAATTTGTAATAATGCTTTTGAAGAGTTAAATTGCTTTTCGGTACACCACGGTCTATTTGCTATTGATGGCAATGTTTGTTAAACGCTCCTAACTGCGACCCTCGTCGCTCCTGGGAATGCTCTTTTTTTATTAGTAACGATGATTTCTCTGAGTCCCGTTTAAAACTTTTATTTACACTATTGAGAGTTTACCAGTGGGCACAGCACTACGATGAATAGTGTTTATTCACAATTTTCATACATCTATGGCCAGCGTATAATCTTTGTTTTCCCGACTCTTGGTTAATTTAAATGAGCTCCATACACCGTTTAACTTCCACTTTGAGATTCTTAACACATTTATAACTTCATATGTTCTACGATTTGATACTTTTTTTTATTGAGTATTTGAGTAAAAATTTGCTATAAATTTGCAGAGTGCATCTTCTGTTGGAAAAATGCTTAAACTTCAATTAAAAACCAAAAGTTGCACACACACCGCGTGCACACAAGTGCGAGCGAGCACCGCAAAAGCCAAACAATATTTTGTTACAATTGTTTAAGTTATGGTTTTGTATTTAAGGTGTATCTTATTTCAAAAATTAACTTCTGAACTTTTCAATGTGTTCGAGAAGATCGGAACAAGAAATTGGTGGCTAAGATTTCTCAATTCCACCTTAACATTTTCTTTGAGTTCAGTTTTTGGGTTTTTTTTGTTTGATTTAGAAATATATTTAATCGTGCGCGATTTTGTTGGTTTTTTGTAATTTGATTAACTTGTTTGGTTTTTTTTAAGTTTTTGTTGAGTTTGTTATTTCGTTTTCGATGGTGTTTTAGATTATGATGAGAATAGTTAAGTGTGATGTCAAAACGGAGTTTTAGTTACAAAAGCTGAAAAATAAAGATTTGAATTATTTACTTTAAATGCAGGCTTATACAGTGGTGACCTTAAATTTAAAAATGATGATATATCGACAGCCACACTACAAAACCCTGTATGTTCAAAACCAAAAAGTTTTCAGGAGAGGGAAAAAACTTTGATAATTATAACATATGTATATGATCGACGGTTAACCCGATTTTGACTGCATTTTAATGCGCGAAGTATGACGATCTATATGAAAGACTCAGAACCTCATTTACCCAGAATTTGCAATAAGTAATTTACTTTAACCTTAATTATCTCAATTCAACGCCGATGTTACTTAGATCCTTTTGGTTCTAAGCCCTTCATATATACATATGTATGTATACATAAAAAAAAAATTTTAACAAAACCCTGCAAACCGCCCTACAAACCACATACCGGTTACCTATGTAGCTAAATAGTGGGTTTCATTAATTTCTCATATGGTCTATAAAGTGGCTATTTTTGTTCAGGCGGCGTGAAGATTTTAACCATATGTGTGTCTTCGCATCTCCCTTGCACTTATAGAATTCTCCCATTAACAAAAACTATAGCTGTTCTTTTCAATACTTCCAGTCTTAAAAAATTTCCCTTTCCAAAACCAGTTAATGTTTTGGTTAACACCTAGTTGGAAATAGTGGTTCAAACGGTTTTTGTTTTGGCTAAATAGTGGGCCGAAATATTCGTTCAGTTGGTTTTTGTTTTGGCTAACATATGGTGAATATTATCTGTTGAATTGGTTATCAAAGTGGCTAAAATATGGTTAAGTTTATTAATAACGAAGTATTATTCCCTGCTTAACAAATATTTCGTTAGGCTTTGGATTCGGAATATAAAAACTTCTTGCAACTGAGCCTCGCATAATAAAACCACACTATGACGGCCACCGTGGCACCTATTGAGGGCCTTTGGCATATTAGAATAATGGGGCCCCCATGACTTTGAGAGAAAACTTTTTTTTTTTAGAATAGACAAAGAAAGTAGATAAACAAGGTTAAGTATTTACAGTACTAGCTCGATAATCCGTACACCCTTAATGTTAGGGGTCGTCCGGATTATGTGGGTGCCCGGATTATAGATGATTTTTTTTTTCAACTAAAATTCGTTGTTTTATTGAAATGAACATAACGCAATTCAGATATATTTATGTACATAAATTGCTTTATTAAACACAGTACAATCATTCTTACATATGTAATAATATGTACATCTGTAGGTACATAATCAAAAATTTTTTTTTATTTTTGTACGTACTATTTCAAAAAAATTATTAACTTTGGTCTGCTGCGAGTTCGCCAGCAACATTTTATCTGCAGTTTCTTTAAATCGTCTTAAAACTAAAATATCAATATCCGAAGCGTCAACATGGCACCATATTCTTTTTCAAACCATCCTAATGATTTTCCTTTATCAAGGGTTTTATGAGCCATTTTTTTAAATTTTCCACTGCTCATAATAATAATGTTCACTCAATTCAGTTTGTCACTAAAGAATAAACACAAAGCGTGATTTATGCTGTTGCATTCCGTATACATACATATGTACATACATATGTATATTGTTGTTAAGGTACCGCTATTTTACGAAAAACTCACGAAGCAAACTAAAAATTAAAATACATATGTAGGTATGTAAATATGTATTGCGAAGCAAATTTGAAAAATGTCCGGATTATAGAGTAAAAAATTTTAAACTGTCCGAATTATAGTGTTGTCCGGATTATAGATGTGACCGGACTACCGCGTGTCCGGATTATCGAGATAGTACTGTATTTTTATTAACAATCACATGAAACGAATAGATATATGGGTGTTTCCACGGTCGCGAACAGTACGTTCGTACGCTTTTATGGGCCAAAAACCAAAGTAAACATAGGTTTTTGTTTTTTTTTTGTTTGCTACTTCGATATTTTGGTAGGTCAATTTTAGGTGCAAGAGGCAGGTTTGCTCGATTTTTAGTTTTGACTGTGGGGGCAATAAACATGTGGTCGCGAACGTACGCAAAATGAAAAACTTTTTTGTCCACCTGGAAAAATTCTAAATTCAGCGAAATGGAATGGATATTGAACATATTGAAGTGGCATAAAGTGACTTTCTTTAAGTTTATTTCGCGTTAAAATATCTTCAGTACATTTTTATATATACGCTTAAATACCGGTCGCGAACGTACGATACACTTTTTTTCTTATTTTCGGTATAATGTTTTACAAATTATATGAATTGGAACACTTAATTCACAAGTTTAAATATTATACATATGTTGTATTTATAAAGAAAGAAGATAACATAAATTATTAGACTCTACTGAAATCTCGCGGCTCACACCGAAAGGCTCGAAAGTGGCTTGCATAACAGTTTTTTTTTTTTTTTGGAACGGACTTCAAGTTTTCAAGTTATGCAGTCTAACCCAAATAAATGTTGGCTCTAAAATGGCCTAAAATGCATCTGGTGTAAAAAAAATGATTGTAAAATTTCATGGAAGCAAGAAATTATGAATCAAACCATCGTCAAAATCAGTTGCCCATTTTTTTACTTACAAGGGGTGCCCCTGGAATGAGAGTGTTAGATTTTTGATTATGCGTATAACGTAAAAACGTGAAGTCATTTTCAAAAAATAAAAACTGGTATAATTAAGTAGTGAATGTCTCTCGATGACACATGTCCAAAGAGGCTCATTCATTGTTAATTAGTGGCAAAAAAATGACGTCGAAACCGGAAAACCGGATGAAATTTCCAAAAATTTCAACTTCTGGCTTAAAAAACATATATGTACTTTTTTCAAATGAATAAAACACTACATATATATATTTCGAAAGTGTCAACAATTTTCTACCCAAAACCGTGAAAATCAGTCGAAAATTGGTTTTTTAATGAATTTTTTTTTAAGTAAAAACTGAAAAAACGGTTTTTTAACAATAAAAAAAATTTGAGTGTACAGCGGATTTTTCAAATACCGTTTCGTGTTACACTTGACTAGATAAACAATCTTAGCTAGGTCGCTTGTATTTTCACTGTAGCACAGTGTTTTTTGTATTTCCCTATTAGTCCAGTCGAATAATACCGAAAATCGAATGAATACGAAAGTGACTTAATTAGAGTTAGATAAACCAAAAAATGCCCTAACGGGTTGGGTAAAAAACTAACAGCTTTATAGACGAATATGCTATAACGATTATAGGGTATATTTAAAGACAGTTACTACATTTTTACAGCCATAACTTAATAAAATATTAAATTTTGAACGTAGGTAGGGTGTGTGCCACGCCCTTTTTCGAGGTGTTAAACATCTTTTTCGAGAAATCGCTAGAACAAACATTCATAGGCCCGGTTTCACCAGCTCGACTTAACTTAGTTAAGTCACGATTTTCACTTTTTCAGTTTCACCATCTAACTTAACAAAGTCACAACTTAGTCAGCCTTCCAGCTGACTTAGTCTCGACTAAGCAGGGATCCTGTCGTTCATAACCTAAATGTCAGAAATGTTCCTATTTGCTATTAAGTCGAATGCTGTAGGAATTGATGGAATTAGCCTACGATTTATCAAAATTATTATTCCTTTCGTTACATCTCCGCTTTCTCATATTTTTAATTTTTCTATAACTAGCAGTAGTTTTCCCAGTCAATGGAAAATGGCCAATGTAGTCCCCAAAACTAAAACTCCGAGTTCCTACAATGAGTTTAGACCGATAAGCCTGTTGTCATCTTTATCAAAAGTATATGAGAAGTTATTATCAACCCAGATAATTGACCACATAAATACGAATAATTTGCTATCGGACGTTCAGTCGGGTTTCAGACGTGGGCACAGTTGTGCTTCATCCATGTTAAAGATTATGGAAGACATATGTACGTCCAGCCTACGACAACAATGAACTCACTGTGTTAGTGCTTCTGGATTTCTCCAAAGCTTTTGATATGGTTGATCTTAAAATACTTCTTTTCAAGCTTGAAAGCAGCTATAACTTCAGTCGTTTTGCAATTAAATTAATGCGAAGTTATCTCTCAGAGCGATTTCAGCAAGTACAATGTGATAACCAAGTCTCTGGTTTAAAACCAATTACGTCTGGTGTTCCACAGGCATCTATCCTAGGCCCAATATTGTTTACGCTCTTCATCAATGACATAGTTACTTGTTGCCACAATGCTTCCATACATTTACATATATGTATGCAGACGATACCCAAATATACATGTCTCGACCTATCGGTCTTTCTGAAGACTTATTTGTTAGGCTGAATGAGGATTTAAGTCGCATAGCAAACTGGGCTAGATTAAATAAACTATCACTTAATGCAGCTAAATCTCAGGCGATAGCGATAACAAATGCATCAAATGACGTAAACAACCTTCCTATCATTATGTTAAATGGAGATAAAATAAGTTTTCACGATGTCGTAAAGAATTTTGGTTATAAAATCTAAAATAAGTTTTCACGATGTCGTAAAGAATTTAGGTTGTAAAATCAACTCTAGATTGACTTGTATTGACCACACCAACTTTGTGGTAAGCAAGATATATAATACCCTACGTAATCTATATAGAACTGCCTATTTGTTGCCACGATACGCTAAGATGAAACTGGCCAAAGCTTTAATAATACCTCAAATCTCTTACGGTGAACTAATATACGGTAATCTGGACTCAGTTTATCTCTACAAGTTGCAGCTGGCTTTTAACAATGTTGCCCGATTCGTTGTTTCTAAAAGGAAATTTGATCACATATCTTCATATGCCTTGCAGATTCTCGGATGCGATATTTATAACTTTCTAAAAATGCGAAATCTGTGTTTTTTTACATAAGCTAATACATTCTCAAACGCCACCGTACTTATTTAACAATCTAATTTTCTGTCAGTCTACAAGGGCTTTGAATATTTTAGTCCCTAATTTTAAATACACTACATCATCTAGAATGTTCTTTGTCAGCACAATCCGTCTTTGGAATTCACTCCCATATGCTACTAAAGCTATTAGAAAGCCAGGGTGTTTTAAGCAAGCAGTACTATCTTTTCTCAACTCATAACTTTCCTTTTACTATGTATCTTTATTATTATCATCTTTGTCGCCAAAATTTTAACGGAGGATGCTTAATTTTTAAGTTTTAAAGTAAAAGTTTGTTATCTTTTTAAGTTTTGTATTTATAAATTACATTATTTTATACTATCTTACTTCTATTCTTGATAATATAATTCCATTGATGTACTATCTAAAAGACTAAGTCTTACTTGTACAAATTCAAATAAATAAATTTGTGAATAACTTGGTCAAAAAGGGTTGAAACAATAATAAAACTGACTGCAATAATCTGGTATATTACATATTTCGCACTTGTCCCAGGAGTCAAAATTTAAATATTTCAAAATAGTTTACTGAATTTGAATATATAAAATATTTTTCTAGAATATGGTACTACGCAGTATGTATTTTCGAAAGTTGAACTAAAATTCGTATTCGTGCTCACAAAGGGATTTTTCGGTGTCCCAGAAGTCACACCCAGTTTCTTAGTAGTTACAAAGGTACTTGTAGTTATTTGGCCAATTCTTTTAATGCATTAATTGTATTGGATATTTATCCACGTCGATAAATATGTATATTTCATATCAATTTAAGTCACGATGTCAGTTTTTCAAGGCAAAGTTGGCTCAGCTCTGGAGTCAAATGTCCCAGGAGTCACTATGGAATGTCCCATATTTATTAGCAATCCCGTCAATTATAAAAAAAAATGGGCTACGCCATTCCAACTCCGGGTGGTGGCCCACTCTATGGGCGGGATCCATGGTATTTTTGTGCCGAACACCTTTCTGAATTGGCAATAAAGATAACATAAAGGGAATAAAAATACAGTGTACAATAATATCTAATAACATAAGATGAAAATTTGAAATAAAAAATCGCGCAATCATCGAATAATCATTAGTTTCAGGTGATAATAAAAATTAAAACAAGTAAGGAAGTCTAAGTTCGGGTGAACCGAAGATTAAATACCCAGCGTTAGTTTTCAGAACGAGATACAAATACCATGACTTGGCAATGATATAGGCCCTAGAATCTCATTTGAAATTTTCTATATCAAAAAAGGGGGCGTGGTTATCATCCGATTTCGCCCATTTTAAACACCAACCT
This sequence comes from Sphenella marginata, assembly GCA_951509765.1. Lineage (NCBI taxonomy): Eukaryota > Metazoa > Arthropoda > Insecta > Diptera > Tephritidae > Sphenella > Sphenella marginata. The sequence goes on along the minus strand of OX608082.1, from coordinate 31,656,725 downwards.
GCCTTGGCCAGAAAGTAGCCTGCATAACAAATTCCATGCAAATATCTCAGTTTTTACGCAAGTTATGTCAATTTATGTGATTTTCGAAATTTTTGATATCGAAAAAGGGGGCGTGGTTATCATCCGATTTCGCCCATTTTCACTAGCATCCTACTTTGGCCAGAAAGTAACCTGAATGCAAAATTTTATGCAAATATCTCAATTTTTACTTAAGTTATCGTGTACACGGACGGACAGACGGACAGGCGGACGGACGGACATGCCTTAATCAATTCCTATTTTCAACCTAAGAACTTTCATATATGGAACTCTATATCTAACTCGATTATTTTGCGCCGTTACATAGTACCATTATGTGGACAAAATTATAATACCCTTGTACTAGTACTAGTACGCTGGGGCCCATAGAGTGGGAACGGTGGCATGTTGTGGTTATATATAAGAAGGCCGCCTACGCAGAATGGTGTACTACGTAGAAGGACTTGGCATTATGTAGCCCAGGGTTGTTTTTTAAATTAAATTTAAAAATTTGCACATACGCGGTTTTGCACCCACAACAGTGGTACCTCAAATGAAAGGTAGCATAATTACCTATCCAACACATAATTTGAATTTATTTCACACATAAAATGGGAATTTCGTGTAGGGAATTTTGATTTTGGGAATTTTGATTTGGGGGTTTTGATTCGGGGATTTTAATTTTGGGGATAATGTGGTAGACCCCAATCACTAATAGTGCACATTTCGTAAAAGGAGAAACCATAATTTTCTAAATAATCATATAATAAAAATCCACCTCTTACAACACTACGCTTCGCAGACAACCGCTGCCTAAAATAGCAATAGTGTCAATTGACACTATTTCCAAGTTACCCTGGAATTGACACTATTACCAGTGACACTATTACCCACGACAGCCGGTTCTACGTACCGGAATGACTCGGGGTTTCCCCGACCAAGGGCTGTTATTTCACTACCCCCCTGCCTAAACCGTCAGTTATCCTCCCCCCAATAATGTCATCCTACGAGCAACTCCTTGCAGCTGGACTGCTCAAGACTCTCTTGCTCCGAGCTGGTATTGAATCCAACCCGGGACCAAGAGAATGGATCTGCTGTATATGCTGGAAGAAAATTTATGTGAAACGCTCGCATTCAGTACAATGCTCCAATTGTAATAGATGGTTGCACCTAACAAGTTGCTCCGGACTAAATCCCTCAACACATAGGCCCGCTAGTTTTTATAGAACTTTTGTGGCCCCTTGCTGTTCACGTCCTATGACTTCCCGTGGCCGTCGTCGATCAAGTATCGCTCCGCCACTTATGTCTGACTCTGTCACCTCAGTCTCCACGACTAACATTACAAATTCACATCAGCAAGTAGACTTTCCTAGCGGTCGCTCACGCCCCCAGGCGTCAACATCTCACACAGCAGCTCACAGCTACTCCCTACGAAGCACTTCCCAAGTGGATTTGAGCAATGCTGAGCGTCCGCTATCTCCCGCCCCCTCAGTTAGCCCCTCTTCTTCCAGCATTAGCACGAGTATAAGTCACAACCATCAGCTCCTGTTCCCTTATACCACGTGCACTGTTTGTCGGTTAAGATTATACACGCCTTTGGCATCGGTCAAGTGCAATAACTGCCTTGGCCTGTGTCACCTGCTTATATGCTCTAGACTCGCAAACAGGAACTTATGGACTGATATGTACGTTGCGCCATGCTGTCGACCTACGCAACCTTCAACATCATCTGATTCGCCTCTACCTTCTGGTAACGCGATTCCTTCGACTTCAAGAATGCGTCGTAGTGCGCGACCCAGCCTACTACCACCTAGGCATACGCATCAGTCCCTGACCCCCAGCATCAACTCTGCTCCCCCTTCGCACTTCGCAATCCTGCAATTTAATTGCAACGGCCTAACCGGTAAAATAGTTGAGATTACAAACCTCATGAAGCGACACAACATCAAGATCGCAGCGATTCAGGAGACAAAGCTCGGTGGAAGGTCGACTCTTCAGACCTGCAACGGATACAATGTACACCGTTGGGGGTGGTCTTGCACTCATCACGCATCAAACTGTGCAGTATCGTCTATTTGAGCCTGACATCGACCCGAGGGACACCACCTTAGGTATGGTTGTCCGGTCAGGCGATGTCGACTTGGAAATCATAAACGTATATATACCTCCTGTCACCTGCTGTCCCAGGGATTATCACCCCGACATGTATCGCTCACGAAATCCAACTACGCAATTTTCAAAGCAGCAATTCGCCTCAAAAAGAAGAAAATGATCTCATCAGTCTTCACTATAAGGGGCGAGGTTCACATTAAACGCAAAGCCAGCGATAGCCCCGAAAAAATCTCGAGCCTCGAATCTGTTGATGCTTTAAATACTATTGATGTGGATATCGGAAATAATTTTCGTGATGGCGGCGTGCAAGCTGCTAATACTCCCGCGGATGGCCACCAAGAAAGCGTATAATGTCTATGATTGTCATATTTTGTATGTATCCTATTACTTCTGTTATATCTATTTCTTTTTCTTATTTTTCTTGTCTACACTAACTATCAGTAAAATGTCTAATAAGTCTTCACATGTCAAATGCAGTGCGGCGCAATCACCCTACATTTTGTTTAACGATGGTCTTGAATAATACGCCGTCCAGTTCCACAGACAACTTGTGTGCAATGCTACGTATAATTTGTAGACGAGCCAGAGGTATTAAAATCATTCACATTAATGCACAAAGTCTATTTAAAAAACTTGATGAGCTAAGACTTCTATCCGAAGGTTCTGACATTGACGTAATTTGCATATCTGAAACATGGTTCACTTCATCACATACTGATAACCTGGTTAAATTAAATGGATATCAACTTTTCAGGCCTGATAGAGGTGGTCATGGTGGTGGTGTTGCTATATATGTTAAAAATAGTTTGTCCTGTAAGCTGTCCTGTAGTTCTAGTCCTGGTAATTCTGTTGAATATGTGTTCGTAGAGGTATTTTCCGAAGATAGTAATAAGTTCCTCATTGGCTGTGTTTATCGTCCTATTCGTCTAATAAACACCAGTGGTTTCATGGAGTTTCTACAACCTCTACTTCTAAAATATGAGTATATTACCATCGCTGGTGACTTTAACTGCAACCTACTCGTGGATTCCAGCATAAAGCTAAGCATGGAATCTTTAGGGCTTTATCCAACGAACTCCACTCTACCTACCCATTTCATTCTTTGTAAATGATCTCCAAAAATTACTACATTATAACCAATTATCCGCGTCCTGCTTCTCAAAACACGATCTAATCTTTTTAATTTATGATTTCCAAACGTCACGCAGCCCTAACTCTTTTACATATCGCGATTTCAGAAGCATAGACTACAGCTCTCTTGCTGCAGCCGTGGAGGCAGTCGATTGGAGTATGATTCGTACGTTGATATCGGTGGATGACCAGACATCGTTCCTTCAAAATAATATATGTAGGCTCTTTGATATCTATGTTCCCGTAAAACGCAAATTAGCTAGACAAAAGACCGGCCCTTGGTTCAATGCTAACCTCAATGATTTAATTCGCCAGCGTAATGTTGCGTACTCCCAATGGAAGCGTTACAGAACTGAGCTCACGCAAAACCGTTTCAAAGCGGCTCGGTACGCTGTAAACAAAGCCATAAGGTTAGCTAAAGCAAAATACTACAAAGACAAGTTTAGTTCAGCCGCGAATTCGAAGGAAACTTGGAACAGAATCAAGGAAATCGGGATAGGTAAATCGAAGGGAGAGTCATTAGTCACCCCTGATGTCGACGTAAACGATCTCAATAAAAATTTTTTAAATTTGCCTATTCCAACGAATAACATAGGTGTTGAAAATTATGTTAATCGTGTTTCTATGTTGGCTCTCTCCCGGTGAACGCCGTTCTTCAGGCAACAACACCACCCGTTGCCGAAGAGGAGCGCGAGCTGCCTAGGGAGACTAGGGTGATGCTGGCCCAACTCCGGTCTGGATACTGTAATAGGTTAAACTCTTACCTATCCAGACTGAACCCCGACTTGCCTAATGTCTGTCCGGCATGCGGCTTGTCCCCCCATACTACTAACCATCTTTTTGTCTGCTCATCCGAGCCTACTCTTCTAACACCCATATCCCTCTGGTCCTCCTCTGTTGAAGCCGCTAGGTTTTTAGGACTTCCGTTAGAAGAGTTCGATGACAATATTGGGTAAGGTTGATACTGACTACCTAGGCAGGGCAAAGTAGTGTTAAAACAACAACAACATGTTAATCGTGTTAATGTTAATTATAGTCCTCTTGGTTTTGTTCGTGTTGATGAATGTGATGTTGTCCAAGCCATACTTTCTGTGAAGTCCAATGCTATGGGGTCTGATGGTTTATGTGCTAAATTTTTAAAAATCATCCTTCCTAAAATTCTTCCTCACATCACCTATTTGGTCAACTCAATCTTGACGACCTGTGTTTTCCCTAAATGCTGGAAAGTTGCAAAAGTCATCCCTATCCGTAAGTCGAAGAATGAATATAGACCTATAGCGATATTGCCGTTCCTCTCTAAGGTAGTGGAACGAATTATACATAGTCAGATCACTACATATGTGCGCGATAACAAACTGTTAACCGATCGTCAGTCTGGGTTCACATCAAAAAGAAGTTGTACAACGGCACTCCTCTCTGTAATAGAAGACATCCAAGAGCGAGTTGACGAGAATTGCGTAGCTTTCTTAACCCTCCTGGATCATTCAAAGGCCTTTGACTCGGTGGACCATATTATACTTTGTAAGAAGCTGGAAAATTTATTCAATTTCTCCACTCACGCAACGGCTCTCATCGAATCTTATCTTAGCGAAAGAACTCAGGCTGTAAGCATTGGTGACAAAATGTCAGATTTTTTAAGTGTTTCAAGAGGTGTCCCACAAGGCTCGATCCTTGGTCCTCTGCTTTTTGTATTATATATAAATGACTTGCCTGGTGTCCTAAATTATTGTAATGCCCACATATATGCTGATGATGTACAACTGTATACTTGTTGTCCTTGTGATCGTACTAGTTGGTGTATTCGTAATATAAATCATGATTTGAATGAAATTGGCTTATGGGCTTCTAGGAATGGCTTATGTTTAAACCCTAAAAAGTCGAAATGTATTGTTATTCATAGAAAGTCGTTTGACACAAATGGCTTGGAAAATGTTATGTTTGAAAATTCGGTTATTGAATACGTTGACAGAGCAAAAAATCTAGGTATAACTTTTAACAAAACTTTGACATGGAAAGATCACATCTTTAGTACAGTAGACAAAGTGTATGGTATGCTCCGTACACTATGGTTAACACAGGACTTTACACCATTGCATATACGACTACTCTTAGCGAAAGCGTACCTAATACCTACGCTCCTGTATGGTTGTGAGATTTTTTCAAATTGTGACTATGTCAGCAAGAATAAGTTAAATGTTGTATATAATAACATTGCCAGATATGTATTTGGGTTAAAAAGACTTGACCACGTCTCTTACTACGCTGGAAGGTTGCTTAATATATCTTTTGATAACCTATTAAAAGTGAGAATGCTAACTACCCTACACAAAATTATATATACGAAGGAACCTCATTACCTTTATCGGCGGCTCATTTTTATTCAATCCTCAAGGTCAGTACTTCTCACGTACATCAAATATCGTATGCTAGTGTCAGAACGACAATTCTTTATCATTTCGATCCGTCTTTGGAACTCTCTCCCAGCTAGACTAAGGTTGATAAGCAATGCACCGCATTTCAGAGAAAGTTTAATATGTCTTTATAATGACTTGTAATTTTCTATATTAAAATTCTATTGTAACATTATTTCTTTTTTCTATTTCCATAGCGATCTAAAATCTATTTCTACTATCTTTCCCGCCTTTACTCTTTCGTTCTATACTTCTTAAATTAAGTAAAAGTTTTATATTATTATTGTTATTATTATTATTATTATTACCACTCACTTTTTTATTATTTATTCAATTAATCTTAAGTTTAATTTAATTTTGTTTTGTATACTGTTTCTGACTGGCACTGTAAGAATAATTTTGTCAAATTGTTGTGCCAGGAAAATATGCTAATAAAACAAACAAACAAACAATTCGTGCGTTACTCAGGGGTGAGAACCGCGTTAACCTTGGTGACTTCAACGCACACCAACTGTCTCACACCCCAAAATCTTAGGGGTGACGTTTGATAACATGTTCAAATACGGCGCTCACGTAACCGCAATTGCCAATAAAGTCCAAAGCCGTAACAAAATCCTCAAGTCCCTAGCTGGCAGCACTTGGGGTAAAGACAAAGAAACGTTACTAGCTACATATAAAGCAATTGGCCAGCCGGTACTGAGCTACGCGACGCCTATATGGTCGCCGGGGCTAGCTGACACACACTGGACGAGGCTACAGGTCTGCCAAAACACCGCCCTTCGTACCGCCACTGGGTGTCTTCTTATGTCTCCTGAGCATCACTTACATAATGAAGCGAAAATGCTCGCCGTTAAAGAGCATAGCGAGATGTTGACCAGGCAATTCCTGTTCAACTGTTGCAAACCGCAGCATCCGAACGGACGCCTGATCAACGAGGATCCGCCCCCCAGGAGCATAAGGAGCCATCTACGCAAACACTACGATGAGATCCGGCACCTGATTTCCACGCCGTTTGATCCTAAGGTGCACCGGCAGGCCCTCACCCTCATCCACACAAATTCGGTAAATTCCTATGTTGGCTCTCTCCCGGTGAACGCCGTTCTTCAGGTAGCAACACCACCCGTTGCCGAAGAGGAGCGCGAGCTGCCTAGGGAGACTAGGGTGATGCTGGCCCAACTCCGGTCTGGATACTGTAATAGGTTAAACTCTTACCTATCCAGACTGAACCCCGACTTGCCTAATGTCTGTCCGGCATGCGGCTTGTCCCCCCATACCACTAACCATCTTTTTGTCTGCTCATCTGAGCCTACTCTTCTAACACCCATATCCCTCTGGTCCTCCCCTGTTGAAGCCGCTAGGTTTTTAGGACTTCCGTTAGAAGAGCTCGATGACAATATTGGGTAAGGTTGACACTGACCTACCTAGGCAGGGCAAAGTAGTGTTAAAACAACAACAACAACAACTTCAACGCACACCACGACCTGTGGCACTCCAGCTTACAGGCCGATGGTAGGGGGCAGGAGCTGGCTGATCAAATAGACGATTCGACGTTCTGCACGGTTAATGGGGATGCCCCCACTAGAGTGGCGGTAAACTGCTCTAGCTCGCCGGATATCACCATAGTCAGCGCAGGTCTTATAAACTGCGTTGACTGGCGACCGATGCTGACGCTTGCTTCGGCCCACCTACCCATTGTGCTCTCTATCGATCGCCCCACCGACTTTGTCACTTCTGACAATCGCACCTTTGTTAACTTTAACAAAGCCGACTGGGAGAGTTTCTTAACATCTACAGAGAGCGCCTTCGCTGCTCTCCCCACCCCGTCTGAAGTACGAGAAGGGGAAAAGGCGTTTCGTATGGCCCTAGTTTCAGCCTCCCATCAACACATTCCGTCAGGTAGAATAAAGGAAGTACGTCCATTCTTCCCCGCAGAGGCAGCGGCCCTGGCAAATGAACGTGACCATATTAGACGCCTGGACCCTACGGATCCTCAAATAAAGGATCTTAATGCGGAAATCAGACGCTTAGTAGATAAACACAAACGCGCTAAGTGGGAAGAGCACCTAAGGTCTTGTAACCTCTCGGCTGGGGTTGGCAAATTATGGTCGACGGTGAAATCTTTGTCCAACCCGACTAAACCCAACGACAAAATATCCATCGCCTTCGGCAATAAGGTTCAGTCGAAGCCTAAACGATGCGCGAGCGCTTTCTGACGACAGTTTGTAATGCATCCTCCGTTGGACAAAGAGATTCGCCGAGCCACCAGGGAAGCGCATAAACCCAAAAACAGCATCTCCATGCTGATGCTAAAACACCTCGGCGACGAAGGCATAAGATATCTAACACACATTTTCAACCTTTCCCTGTCCACCTTTGTCATTCCTGAAAGATGGAGACAGGCAAAGGTGGTCCCACTACTAAAGCCTGGCAAGCCAGCTGCCGTAGGGGAGTCATATCGCCCGATATCACTTCTCTCGCCAGTAGTGAAAGTGTTGGAATCTATCTTATTACCATATTTCACCGCTAACTCGCGACTCGCCGAACATCAGCATGGTTTCCGCAAAAACCACAGCACCACCACCGCGCTGAACGCCATTACCACTCAGATAGGGGACGGACTAAACCAAAAGCGTCAACACGGTCAACCATGCGCGACTATTGAAAGACCTGGAAGATTCGTCCCTTTCCCCCTGTCTTAAACGTTGGATTGCCAACTATTTGAGTGGCCGTCAATCGTCGGTTGAATTCAGAGGCGCCCGATCAAAACCCAGAATAGTTAAACAAGGGGTGCCGCAGGGTGGTGTCCTATCCCCGTTTCTGTTTAACTATTATATATCGAAACTTCCCCCCCCACCAGAGGGTGTCTCGATCGTCTCATACGCCGATGATTGTACGATACTGGCAACAGGCCCCTGGAAGAACTCTGCTCTCGCATAAACTCTTACCTCCCAGCCGTGTCGGAATTTTTCGCTGGTAGAAACCTGGCATTGTCACCGAATAAGTCCTCGGCTACCTTATTTACGACGAGGACAACGCTAGTGAACATGGAATTAGACGTCTACGTTAATAGTGTCAAGCTACCAACTGTCTCACACCCCAAAATCTTAGGGGTTACATTTGATAACATGTTCAAATACGGCGCTCATGTTACCGCAATTGTCAATAAAGTCCAAAGCCGTAACAAAATCCTCAAGTCGCTAGCTGGCAGCACTTGGGGCAAAGACAAAGAAACGTTACTAGCTACATACAAATTGGTCAGCCGGTACTGAGCTACGCGACGCCTATATGGTCGTCGGGGCTAGTTGACACACACTGGACGAGGCTTCAGGTCTGCCAGAATACCGCCCTTCGAACCGCCACTGGGTGTCTTCTTATGTCTCCTGAGCACCACCTTCACAATGAAGCGAAAATGCTCGCCGTTAAAGAGCATAGCGAGATGTTGACCAGGCAATTCCTGTTCAACTGTTGCAAACCGCAACACCCGAACGGACGCCTGGTTAACGAAAATCTGCCCCCCAGGAGAACTTCGATGAGATCCGGCACCTGATTTCCATGCCGTTTGATCCTAAGGTGCACCGGCAGGCCCTCACCCTCATCCACAATAATTCGGTAAATTCCTATGTTGGCTCTCTCCCGGTGAACGCCGTTCTTCAGGCAACAACACCACCCGTTGCCGAAGAGGAGCGCGGGCTGCCTAGGGAGACTAGAGTGATGCTGGCCCAACTCCGGTCTGGATATTGTAATAGGTTAAACTCTTACCTATCCAGACTGAACCCCGACTTGAATAATGTTTGTCCGGCATGTGGCTTGTCCCCCCATAATACTAACCACCTTTTCGTCTGCTCAGCTGAGCCTACTCTTCTAACACCCATATCCCTCTGGTCCGCCCCTGTTGTAGCGCTACTTTAACCTGCCTAGGTAGTCAGTGTCTTACCCAGTAGCGTCATCGAACTCTTCTAACGGGAGTCCTAGAAACCTTGCGGGGTGGACCAGAGGGGAATGGGTGTTAAGAGTAGGCTCTGTTGAGCATACAAAAAGATGGTTAGCGTCGTGTGGGGACAGGCCGCATGTCGGACAGATATTCCGCAAGTCGGGGGTAAGTCTTGATAAGTAAGAGTTTAACCTATTACAGTATCCAGAACGGAGTTGGGCCAGCATCACCCTTGTCTCCCTAGGCAGATCGCGCTCCTCTTCGGCAACGGGTCGAGTTGTTGCCTGAAAAACAGCGTTCGCTGGGAGAGAGCTGACATAGGCATTTACCGATTCTGTGTGGATGAGGGTAAGGGATAGTCGGTGCAACTTAGGATCAAACTGTGTGGAAATCAGGTGCCGGATCTCGTCAAAGTGTTTTGCGTAGAAGGCTCCATATTCTACTAGGGGGCGGATTTTCGTTGACCAGGCGTCTGTTCGGATGCTGGGGATTAGTGCAGTTGAACAGGAATTGCCTGATCAACAACAGAAACCTCGTATAGGGGTGAATCAGGGGGAAATAGGTGTTAGAAGAGTAGGCTCTGCAAACCAACAGACGGTTTGTGTCTGAATAGGTAAAAGTTTAACCTATTACAGTATCCAGAGCGGAGAAGGTCCAGCATAACTATTCTCTCCCTAGGCAGTTCACGTTCCTCTTCGGCAACAGGTGGGGCTGGTGACTAATTATTGTTTTGAAAGTCTAAAATAGCACCAATTGGACATAAAACATTTATTCCTATAATAAAATCAAAAATTGTACTAATAAAATTTGATAATTTTACAGAAATAGTATTCCCGCTAGCATTGAATTCTGTAGGTACGTTAACTATTGGTTTTAAAAGATTTTGTTTTACACGCATATTAGAAAAAAAAATATGACTACCCAACGTAGTAGTGAGTATTCACTATTGCCATTAAACACTGTCCAAATTGTATGAGATTAACCGAAATAGAATTGCGTGCGATAAAAGCTAACTCATAATCCAAAATTTTGGTGCGTTATATTTTCAATTCAGGTTATGGTCATTTTACGAGTTATTGTTTGATAATTTTTGTTATTTTAACGAACCGTTTCAGACAAATATCTCAATTTAAAACGTCTACCAAATGTTGTAAGCGCAAGTTTGACCTTCTACGAGTACAATAAAACCATTCATCTTTCGACCAATAAATGCAATGCACGGGCTTCAATGGGCTTTTGGTTGCTCAAATTATTGCGTATAGACTTCTGTTGATCTGTTAGAAATGACAAAATCTGACAATTTTTTATTTTCTATTTAACAAAATTTCTTATTGCTAATATATAATATAAACAATATAAAAACACGATTTGTGGGCCTCTACGCGTTGGCGACGGCGAGTACCGAAGAAGATTTAATGATGAGTTGTAAGAGCTTTACGTAGACGTCGACATAAAGCGAATGAACGAAGACGCTCCAGCCCAGAAGGTACACTTATCGGCACCCGCCGGTGGAAGCAGAGGAAGAGGAAGACCACCACTCCGATGGAAGGACCAAGTGGAGACCGACCTGCGATCTCGCTGGCGAGCTATGTTGGACGGTCAAAATCGCACAGGCGGTTAGATGGCCATTTAAAGAAGAAGAAGAATATAAAAGCACAGTAACAAAATTAAAAGTATTAATCGTAAGCACAGCTATTATATAACTTGTCTATTCTATATCAGCACCATATCGCCATTCTGATCGCATATCGTCAACTATACTTTGTTGTCCTACCAAAAATCTCACTTTCTATGGGAGGTGCCACGCCCCTTTTACCGATAACTCTAATTTTTCCCACTAGTTTGGTATTGATATCTTATATCCCTATACAGTGAAATGTTTTAGAAATATTTAGCCTGAAAAGTGTAGTTTGTATGGGAAGTGCCATGTTCCCTTTTCCGATAACTCCCAGATATTTCGCTTGAAAAGTTGGTAGGGAGTACCGGGCCCCAAAAATGTTTACCGAAAACGTCCCTTTTTTCCCGTGAGTGTGGTTTTGATAACGAATATCTTAAACCAATTTGCATATCCCAAACATGAGCCAAAGTTTTTAGGTGCATATTGTAGTTGTTGTTTGTAACCTCAAAAACACTCGCTGAAGTTTTTGGGGAGTTTTGTCGAAAGTGACCGTCCGTTGACGGATATAAACCCAGTACGTCCTTGCGATTGACGGGCCACGTCAACGCTTCTTCGGTAAGAAAAGAGAATATGGTTAATGACATGCATCATATCTGTGGATCAACCATCGATTTGACCTCAAAGGTAATCGAGCATTTTAGTCGCCTCTTACAACTGGTATGCGGGTAGGGGGTTAGAATATGCCCGCGGTAGGCATATCGGTCGTAAGAGGCGACTAATATGCACAAAGGTAATGATGTGCAACTCGATGGTTGATCTACGGATATGATGCCTCCCACCTCTCATTACCCATCTTCTCTTTCCTTTCGGAAGGAGGGATGACATGACCTAGAAGGTTCCACTGGTCATACCAAATCGCTACCACGACAGTCGGGCAGTACCGCAAGGGAGTACCGGAGCGTACCGGATTCATATCCGGCCAAGGACTGTTATTTCGACCACACTCCCCAAAACCTTCGGGGAGTGATTTTGTTGCTAAAACAACAACAACAGGTATGCCTATCGATATTCTAATAGTTTGGGTGATTCCTATCTTTTTTTGATGAAGCATCAGCGGCGCATCCGGATTAAGTTTGCTAAGTGTTTGAAGGGCAGACGTTTGTTAATCGTCGAAATCTCAAACTGCTCAGCTACAGAAAAGTCCATCAACTGAGAACGTTACATACATACATTGAAATACATAAATAATAATGAAGTATAAGTCATAAGAGAAGATAGAATAGTTTTTCATTCCCACGACAGCCGGTTCTACGTACCGGAATGACTCGGGGTTTCCCCGACCAAGGGCTGTTATTTCACTACCCCCCTGCCTAAACCGTCAGTTATCCTCCCCCCAATAATGTCATCCTCCGAGCAGCTCCTTGCAGCGGGACTGCTCAAGACTCTCCTGCTCCGGGCTGGTATTGAATCCAACCCCGGACCTAGAGAATGGATCTGCTGTGTATGCTGGAAGAAAATTTATGTGAAACGTTCACATTCGGTACAATGCTCTAACTGTAGCAGATGGTTGCATCTAACTAGTTGCTCCGGACTAAATCCCTCTACTCATAGACCCGCTAGTTTTTATAAAACTTTTGTGGCCCCTTGCTGTTCACGTCCTATGACGTCCAGTGGCCGTCGTCGATCAAGTATCGCTCCGCCACATATGTCTGACTCTGTCACATCAGTCTCCACGACCAGCACTAACAATGCACATCAGCAAGTAGACCTTTCGAGCGGCCGCTCACGCCCACAGGCGTCAACATCTCACACAGCAGCTCACAGCTACTCCCTACGTAGCACTTCCCAAGTGGATTTGAGCAATGCTGAGCGTCCGCTCTCTCCCACCCCCTCGGTCAGCCCCTCTTCTTCCAGCATTAGCACGAGTATAAGCCACAACCATCAGCTCCTGGTCCCTTATACTACGTGCACTGTTTGTCGGTTAAGATTATATACGCCGTTGGCATCAGTCAAGTGCAATAACTGCCTTGGCCTGTGTCACCTGCTCATATGCTCTGGACTCGCGAACAGGAACCTATGGACTGATACGTACGTTGCGCCATGCTGTCGAGCTACGCAACCTTCAACGTCGTCCGACTCGCCTCTACCTTCTGGTAACGCGATTCCTTCGACTTCAAGATTGCGCCGTAGTGCGCGACCCAGCCTATTACCACCTAGGCATACGCACCAGTCCTTGACCCCCAGCATCAACTCTGCTCCCCCTACACACTTCGGTATCCTGCAATTTAATTGCAACGGCCTAACTGGCAAAATTGTTGAAGTGACAAATTTAATGAAGCGACTGAACATCAAGATCGCGGCGATTCAGGAGACAAAGTTAGGTGGAGGGTCGTCTCTTTTGACCTGCAACGGGTACAATGTACACCGTTGTGACCGTGCGAGAGGGCTTGGGGGTGGTCTGGCATTCATCACGCATCAATCTGTGCAGTATCGTCTATTTGAGCCTGACATCGACCCGAGGGACACCACCTTAGAACGTCAAGGTATGGTTGTCCGGTCAGCCGATGTCGACCTTGAAATCATAAACATTTACGTACCTCCTGTCACCTGTTGTCCCAGGGATTACCACCCTGACATTCGTGCGTTACTCAGGGGCGAGAACCGCGTCATCCTTGGTGACTTCAACGCACACCACGACCTGTGGCACTCCAGCCTGCAGGCCGATGGTAGGGGACAGGAGCTGGCTGACCAAATAGATGATTCGACGTTCTGCACGGTAAATGGGGATGCCCCCACTAGAGTGGCGGTAAACTGCTCTAGCTCGCCAGACATCACCATAGTCAGCGCTGGACTAATAAACTGCGTTGACTGGCGACCGATGCTGACGCTTGCTTCAGACCACCTACCCATAGTGCTCTCTATCGATCGCCCCACCGACTTTGTCACCGCTGAGAAACGCACTTACACTAACTTCAATAAAGCCGACTGGGAGGGTTTTATCAACACCACAGAGAGCGCCTTCGCTGCTCTTCCTACCCCGTCTGACGTACGAGAAGGGGAAAAGGCGTTTCGTATGGCCCTAATTTCAGCCTCCCACCAACACATTCCGTCAGGTAGAATAAAGGAAGTGCGTCCATTCTTCCCCGCAGAGGCAGCGGCCCTGGCAAATGAACGTGACCATATTAGACGCCTTGACCCTACGGATCCTCAAATACGGGATCTTAATGCGGAAATCAGACGCTTAGTAGATCAACACAAACGCGCTAAGTGGGAGGAGCACCTAAGGTCTTGCAACCTCTCGGCTGGAGTTGGCAAATTATGGTCGACGGTGAAATCTTTGTCCAACCCGACTAAACCTAACGACAAAATATCCATCGCCTTCGGTGATAAGGTTCAGTCGAAGCCAAAAAGATGCGCGAGCGCCTTCTGCCGACAATTTGTAATGCATCCTACGTTGAACAAAGATATTCGCCGAGCCACCAGGGAAGCGCACAAACACAAAAACAGCGATGCGCCCATTGCCATCTCCACAACAGAAGTTCATGAGGCTATTCGGAGATCCAAGAACACCAAATATATCGGCATTTCCATGCTGATGCTGAAACACCTCGGCGACGAAGGCATAAGATACCTCACACAAATTTTCAACCTTTCCCTTTCCACCTTTGTTATTCCTGAAAGATGGAAACAAGCAAAGGTGGTCCCACTACTAAAGCCTGGCAAGCCAGCTGCCGTAGGGGAGTCATATCGCCCGATATCTCTCCTCTCGCCAGTAGTGAAAGTGTTGGAATCCACCTTGTTGCCGTACTTCACCGCAAACCTGCGGCTCGCCGAACATCAGCATGGATTTCGCAAAAATCACAGCACCACCACCGCGCTGAACGCCATAACCACTCAGATAGGGGACGGACTAAACCAAAAGCGTCCAAACCACAGGACAGTGCTAGTTGCGCTTGACTTGGCCAAAGCTTTTGATACGGTCAACCATGCGCAACTAATGAAAGACCTTGAAGATTCGTCCCTTCCTCCCTGTCTTAAACGTTGGACTGCAAACTATATGAGTGGTCGTCAATCGTCGGTTGAGTTCAGAGGCGCAAGATCAAAACCCAGAATAGTTAAACAGGGGGTGCCACAGGGTGGTGTCCTATCCCCGTTCCTGCTCAACTATTATATATCGAAACTTCCCCCCCCCCACCAGAGGGTGTCTCGATCGTCTCTTACGCCGACGACTGTACGATTCTGGCAACAGGCCCCTCCGTAGAAGAACTCTGCTCTCGAATTAACTCATACCTCCCAGCCGTGTCCGAATTCTTCGCCGGGAGAAACCTGGCATTGTCACCGAATAAGTCCTCGGCCACCCTATTTACGACGTGGACAACGCAAGTGAACATGGAACTAGACGTCTACGTTAATAGTGTCAAGCTACCAACTGTCTAACACCCCAAAATCTTAGGGGTTACATTTGATAACATGTTCAAATACGGCGCTCATGTTACCGCAATTGTCAATAAAGTCCAAAGCCGTAACAAAATCCTCAAGTCGCTAGCTGGCAGCACTTGGGGCAAAGACAAAGAAACGTTACTAGCTACATACAAATTGGTCAGCCGGTACTGAGCTACGCGACGCCTATATGGTCGCCGGGGCTAGCTGACACACACTGGACGAGGCTACAGGTCTGCCAAAACACCGCCCTTCGTACCGCCACTGGGTGTCTTCTTATGTCTCCTGAGCATCACTTACATAATGAAGCGAAAATGCTCGCCGTTAAAGAGCATAGCGAGATGTTGACCAGGCAATTCCTGTTCAACTGTTGCAAACCGCAGCATCTGAACGGACGCCTGATCAACGAGGATCCGCCCCCCAGGAGCATAAGGAGCCATCTACGCAAACACTACGATGAGATCCGGCACCTGATTTCCACGCCGTTTGATCCTAAGGTGCACCGGCAGGCCCTCACCCTCATCCACACAAATTCGGTAAATTCCTATGTTGGCTCTCTCCCGGTGAACGCCGTTCTTCAGGCAACAACACCACCCGTGGCCGAAGAGGAGCGCGAGCTGCCTAGGGAGACTAGGGTGATGCTGGCCCAACTCCGGTCTGGATACTGTAATAGGTTAAACTCTTACCTATCCAGACTGAACCCCGACTTGCCCAATGTCTGTCCGGCATGCGGCTTGTCCCCCCATACTACTAACCATCTTTTTGTCTGCTCATCCGAGCCTACTCTTCTAACACCCATATCCCTCTGGTCCTCCCCTGTTGAAGCCGCTAGGTTTTTAGGACTTCCGTTAGAAGAGTTCGATGACAATATTGGGTAAGGTTGATACTGACTACCTAGGCAGGGCAAAGTAGTGTTAAAACAACAACAACAACAATAGTTTTTTTTTATTGTAAAAAGCGGTTCATTGTATGACCACCTTTTCACAAAACTAGTTGTTGTTGTTGTTGTAGCGCTACTTAGCCCTATCTAGGTAGTCAGTATCTTACCCAGTAGTATCATCAAACTCTTCTAACGGAAGTCCTAGAAACCTAGCGGCTTCGACAGGGGTGGATCAAAGGGATATGGGTGTTAGAAGAGTATGCTTGGTTGAGCAGACAAAAGGTGGTTATTATTATGGGCCGCATGCCGGACAAACATTAGGCAAGGCGGGGTTCAGTCTGGATAAGTAAGAGTTTAACCTATTACAGTATCGGCTGACCAATTGCTTTGTATGTAGCTAGAAACGATGGTTTCGATATATAATAGTTAAACAGAAAGGGGGATAAGACATCACCCTGCGGCACCCCTTGTTTAACTATTCTGGGTTTTGATCTGGCACCTCTGAATTCAACCGACGATTGCCGGCCACTCATGTAGCAGTCCAACGTTTAAGACAGGGGGGAAGGGACGAGTCATCCAGGTCTTTCAACAGTTGCTCATGGTAGACCGTGTCAAAAGCTTTGGTCAAGCCAAGCGCAACAAGCACTGTCCTGTGGTTTGGACACTTTTGGTTTAGTCCGTCCCCTATCTGAGTGGTTATGGCGTTCAGCGCGGTGGTGGTGCTGTGGTTTTTGCGGAAACCATGCTGATGTTCGGCGAGTCGCGAGTTAGCGGTGAAATATGGTAATAAGATAGATTCCAACACTTTCACTACTGGCGAGAGAAGTGATATCGGGCGATATGACTCCCCTACGGCAGCTGGCTTGCCAGGCTTTAGTAGTGGGACCACCTTTGCCTGTCTCCATCTTTCAGGAATGACAAAGGTGGACAGGAAAGGTTGAAAATGTGTGTTAGGTATCTTATGCCTTCGTCGCCGAGGTGTTTCAGCATCAGCATGGAAATGCCATCAGGGCCTATATACTTGGTGTTCTTAGATCTCGGAATTGCCTCATGTTTTTTCGGTTGTGGAGATGGCAATGGGCGCATCGCTGTTTTTGGGTTTATGCGCTTCCCTGGTGGCTCGGAGAATCTCTTTGTCCAACGGAGGATGCATTACAAACAGTCTGCAGAAAGCGCTCGCGCATCGTTTAGGCTTCGACTGAACCTTATTGCCGAAGGCGATGGATATTTTGTCGTTGGGTTTAGTCGGGTTGAACAAAGATTTCACTGTAGACCATAATTTGCCAACCCCAGCCGAGAGGTTACAAGACCTTAGGTGCTCTTCCCACTTAGCGCGTTTGTGTTTATCTACTAAGCGTCTGATTTCCGCATTAAGATCCTTTATTTGAGGATCCGTAGGGTCCAGGCGTCTAATATGGTCACGTTCATTTTCCCCTTCTCGTACGTCAGACGGGGTGGGGAGAGCAGCGAAGGCGCTCTCTGTGGTGGTGAGAAATCCCTCCCAGTCAGCTTTATTGAAGTTGGTGTAAGTGCGATTTTCAGCGGTGACAAAGTCGGTGGGGCGATCGATAGAGAGCACTATGGGTAGGTGGTCTGAAGCAAGCGTCAGCATCGGTCGCCAGTCAACGCAGTTTATAAGGCCTGCGCTGACTATGGTAATATCTGGCGAGCTAGAGCAGTTTACCGCCACTCTAGTGGGGACATCCTCATTTACCGTGCAGAACGTCGAATCGTCAATTTGGTCAGCCAGCTCCTGCCCCCTACCCAGCAAACACAGCCTCTAACGTTAGAGAAATACTGTAGTTTTACATTAGAATTCTAATGTAGTTCTCTAATGTATCTCTAATCGAAAATCACGTTAGAGAACTAGGCTAGAGGACGATTAGAGAAACACTCGAATAGCGAATGTGCGTGTATTGTCAAGTATTGTATTTATAAACTAAGGTATAAAAACTTTGAATTTTATTCCCATTAGATATTTAAGCTTAAAACATGTCAAACATATTTAAAGCAATAAATTTATCGAAATAGAATTAAACAAGAACAATTGGATTTCATTTCATTTCAGTTAGAAATTTCTCATTAGAATCCCATTAGAATTTCACGTTAGAATTCGAATCGATAACTAACCTTTTTCTCGATATCGAGAACTAAGTCCCCTTTTTGTCGAGAATGCTATAATTCGCGACAGTTTCACAAATCGTTCTCTAACCATCTACCTTAGAGAATAACATTAGAATTCGATTCGTTTTCTAATCGTCCTCTAACCTTAATGTTTGCTGGGTACCAGCAGGTGACAGGAGGTATGTATATGTTTATGATTTCAAGGTCGACAACGCCTGACCGGACAGCCATACCTTGACATTCTAAGGTGGTGTCCCTCGGGTCGATGTCAGGCTCAAATAGACGATACTGCACAGATTGATGCGTGATGAATGCCAGACCACCCCCAAGCCCTATCGCACGATCGTAACGGTGTACGTTGTAACCGTTGCAGGTCTGAAGAGTCGACCTTCCACCGAGCTTTGTCTCCTGTATCGCTGCGATTTTGATGCTGTATCGCCTCATGCAATTTATTATCTCATTAATTTTAGCAGACCTTGGTCGGGGGTCGGTACGTAGAACCGTATGTCGTGGGAATGCACAAAACTAACAACCTTTTTTGCTAAAAAAAAAACCGCAGCCTGCCCCTGCGGGTAGGGGTTAAGAGTATGCCCGCGGTAGGCACCGGAGGCGACTAATATGCACAAAGGTAGTTATGTGCAACTCGATGGCTGATCTCGGGATATGATGCCTCCCACCTCTCATTACCGATCATCTCTTTCCTTACGGAAGGAGGGATAACTTAACTAGAGCATCAGCTGATTCGAAGTGAACATTCGTTCGCCCGAAATTGGCGATAGGCGGAACCAGTTCGCCCGAACAAAAAAAAAGAAGGCGAACG
Source organism: Sphenella marginata (assembly GCA_951509765.1). Classification (NCBI taxonomy): domain Eukaryota; kingdom Metazoa; phylum Arthropoda; class Insecta; order Diptera; family Tephritidae; genus Sphenella; species Sphenella marginata. Next base: position 31,637,240 of record OX608082.1, on the reverse strand, counting down.
CTCGTTCGGGCGAACTCTGCGATAAGGGTGAATGTGAGTAGTTTGGAGAGAAAATATAAGGGGTTTGAGCACTTTCTGTGAATAATTTGTGAGGCCATTTTTAAGTACTTTGAACATAAGGAATGAACAGTTTGTAAGGTTATTTATCAGCACATTGAGTTTTAGTTCTAAGGTGTTGAAGAGATAAATATTGAGCAGTTTGGTTGATTTTTTTAAGTGATTTGTAAGCATTTGAATAAATAGTTTGAGGCTTTGTTAGAGCAAAGAAGATATATTATTTCATTGAATACAATACAATTAGTAAAAACGAGATATCATATCACATCGATAAGGGGAAGTGTTCAAATTTTTCACACGGCCTGAACAAAATTGAACACATTTTTAAGGGCATTCGTCATTAATGAAAATGCTTTTATAAGTACTTATAAAAGGCTCAGCTGTCTAGTAGGGAAGCTGGCTGTATATATGAAAAACACATGCATTTACATTTATTTAAATTTAGCATATGGCATATGGCGTACGGTGCATCAAGTAACTATGTAAGAAGTCTAAATCTCTTTGAAGGAAAGAACGCTCTTCCACCGACACATATGACATAAATAGTTTTACACAGGGCTGCACAACGATATAAACGAAAAAATTTCGTTTTGTTAATTATCAAAAAAAAGTATCAAAAATATATTTCGTTTTGATAAAAATAAAAAAAAAAAATTTTGTTGAATATCAAAATCAAAAAATATCAAAAAAAAAGTTTTTCGTTGAATATCAAATCAAAAAATAACAAAAAATTTTTTTTCGTTATCGTTTATTCATTTTGCAAATTAGGCAGGGTCGGAAATCCACGTTATTTGAATTTATTTGTCAAGTACAAAAATTAATAAATCAAGGAACACAACAAAAAACATAGTTACTAAGTACCAAATGGGCGCATCTACATACATTAGGCTCCATCGAAAAGTCATGTTTTTAATTTTTTTTTTTTCAACCACCTCTTCGGCTTTTGGTGGATTCTGTTCTGAGAGCGCAAGAAATGGTTTTCATGCTTTAGCAACAAATGGCTTTTTTTGTGGTCTTTTGCAATTACAAAATTAAAGCGAGACCGCACTGATTTCCTCTTTCTTTTGCGACCCATCTTAACCAATATTATTTTGAAATATTCAAATATTTTTTGTGAATTGTTTTAATAAAAACCGAAACGAAATTTATTTTGATAATTATTTTTTGATTTTCAACGCAACGATACATTTTTTTGTTGAGCTTGTAACGTTATTATTATTGAAAAACAAAACGAAATAAAAAGTTTTTTTTCGTTTATTAATAAAAATAACGTTATTTTTCAGCCCTGGTTTTACATCGTCGGCCTACATCAAGATCTTTGAATACAGAACCGAACCAAGACTGATGCCCGGAGGAACGAATGAGGGCACATTAACTGCATTAGAAAAAACATTTTTGAAAATTACTCTTTCGAGTTTTACCACTTAGATGTGAGAAAGGATGGCTAAACTCTTACTTATCCAGACTGAGCCCCGACTTTCCGAATGTTTGCCCGGCATGCAGCTTGTCCCCCATAATACTAACCACCTTTTTGTCTGCTCAACCGAGCCTGCTCTTCTAACACTTCGGCTAAAAGGGTTGAAAGTCAATCAGAATAAGTTTGTGACAGAGTAAAGAGTGGCAGACTTTGTCAAATGTGAAACCCATTCGAGGCGTGGGTAGTGAATTCAGGTAAATTAGTTATTGTAGATTTACCTTTACAAAATCCATGCTGATAATTAGCAATCAGAGTTGATGTATACAATGTTACGTGAGTGGTAACGATTGTTTCAAATAACTTGGGAATAGGGTATAAGAAAGCGCTTTTTCCAAAGAGGCAGGATAACGCCGCACTGTAAAGATAGATTAAACAAATCTGCTAGGGGTATATGTATGTATTTTGCACACTTTATAAAAAACATGTCGGGCTTAAACCAGGGCCCTCTACTACTGTTTACGAACCATAAAATGATTTTGGGTTGCAAATAATGCTCTTTTTTATTTTATGTTAGGTTCGTAGCACTTTCTGTTAAATTCCATATACTTACGTTGCAGACCGGAGTACTGTACATAGTCTGAGCGAAAACGGGTTTCTTGTATAATTTAAAGAAATTTAATTGGCTGTCGATGCACCTACTAGACTAGAAAATATGAAGCCGGATCTTTAATAGTGCTTACGTAGGTGACGTCTTGTTCTCCTGGGAGCTTTGATGGGGTTCCCGCATTTGAACAGCAATTGCTCGGCCTGCCGATCACTATCCTCTTTATCTCTGAGGATTGTAGATGATGTTCAGGAGTCATTCAGTAGCAGTTCTGAGGTCGGTGCTTGGCAGGCCTACAACCTCTTCCAGTGCATGTCTGCTAGCCCCACGACTCTATTGGCGTAGCATGACCAATTGTATTGCTCGTTGCCAGTATGTTTCTTTATCATTACGCCAAGTGGTGCCCGCAATCGCGGCTACATGAGCATCGCATATTTTATCAAAAGTGATTCCCAAGATTTTGGCATGGGTGTCTGCTAGCCCCACGACTATATTGGCGTAGCATGACCAATTGTATTGTTCGTTGCCAGTATGTTTCTTTATAATTACGCCAAGTGGTGCCCGCAATCGCGGCTACATGAGCATCGCATTTTTTATCAAAAGTGATTCCCAAGATTTTGGCATGGGTGACAGAAAGCGCAAAAAAATGATTTGGCTAAATTAAAATTCTTTGTCTTAAGATACAAAATTAAATTTAGTAATCGAAAAAAATATATAGGGATTTATGTAATCTTTGTCTTTTGGAGGTAATAATGCTAGACTTGATCTTGATGTGTACAATTATTCACGCATCTCGTAAGGTTAGAAGACAACCGTGGCCAATCTGGTCATTATCAGTGTAACATTGTAAGTTTAAACTGTAATCTTAACCCAGTCACTGATAGTGCTACTGTACTTCAGTCTTCAGCATTGAAACCGGTGTTTTTATGTTTGATGGAGATTTTTTAAAAGCTTCTATAGAGGAAGTAAATACACTCGACATTTCTAAAGCAGCTCTGACTAAGCTGGAAACGCGTAGCCATCATCTTGGTGGGACGGTTAATTAATTGAGAACAAAGTTACATCTTGCGGATGCGCTAATAAAATCTTTTCATTAAAACTTTTATAAATCACATTGTTATAGAACTTTACGTTTCGCACAATTAATGGAAAATATCTTATCCTAGACCGGGGTTACGACCAGACAGAGTAAAGAATCAATTGCTAACACAACAATGGGCCAACTCTTACTAAAAATATATGCATACATACATATACTATACACACATACAAAAAAAGTTGCCAAAATACTATGAACCAGTTTTACCAATCCTGAAACAATACTAAAAACACAGATAACCGCTTTTGTTGGCATAGTGCCGATATGTAATATAGCACCAGCATATAACCGGCATTTGGAGAAAGTTTCTTGAATACACATTTTCATATCAAATGGAAAAAAAAAATTAACTTCTCTAACCTTTGGCGAACACTCACTTAAAAGATAATTGCAATTAAAGAAACTCCATCTAATGCAAATTCAATTTCCAATGCATTTTAGTTAAGTTTTTGGCTACTTTAAAACCCCCACTTTTATTCCAAACAGGGAATGGTACGCCCCCTACGCCCAACTGCAGATATAAATTATGTAGTCGTCTACGTGCATTACTTTGCAATCACATACTTTTTATGCATGTATAATTGAATCGTAATTCCAGTCGAAGCCGGTATTTTAATTGTTATATAAATATTTTCCATTTACATTCTACATGTATTACATTTACTAGTAATTTTATTGTAACTATATTTGCTTGAAAATAGATTATCACACGAATATATGTACGAACAAGATTTTTCTTTTCAAGACGGGTCGACCGCAAACGTACACACCAATTCGAAAAGCCTTTAAACAACTCTAAAATTAATTTCCGTGTTCCTAAATTAAGTTTCACTCATACCAAATTATGTTTACAATTGCTTACAGAACAATTGGCAATTATTTGATACATTTTGTATGTTTAAATCAAATTTTCAAAAATTTTCACAACTAAATACGTACCCACGACACAGCACAACGACGCCATATTGCATTTGCTTAACTTCGTCAAGAGCTTGCCAGATTATTTGTGGGCCAGATCAAAAACGTAAGCTATGAACGTACCCCACGTTGTGAAGTTAAAAGCCTATTCACACTACCGATGATTAAGTCGGCCACGGAACTGAAAAAAATACATTCCTTTCACATTTTTTTTTTAAGTTTTGATTTCTAGTCTTAATTGCAGCATACCAAGGTTTACTTCACGATGCAGCATACATACATACATTTCGGAAATTAAAAAAATGTACACAAGAATCGATCGCAGTAGGTACCTATGCTGATGTGAACTGTGTAATTTTTTTGGTGCAAATAAAAAGTTTTGGGGTTATTCCAAGTATAAATTTTCATTTTAAGGGCCGCTTTCATAAAAGCCGGTAACCGCTAACCGGAGTTTAATTGACGTATTTTGTACGGTTGGCTGTCAAATTAATCACCGATTGGGCTTAACCGGCTTTTATGAAAGTGGCCCTAAGTCAACTGCTAAGACACGCCGAAACATGTCGGTATCAAAAGACGCGTCTTGACCTCGGTAACAATAATCCGAAAATTCTCTTAGAAAACTATCGAGATTGTCAGGCTTTTTTAAACCAGAATAACAGGCAATTATGAAGGGACTTACGTTTGGAAAACCTACAATTGAGCCTAGAATAGGCCACAAAACCTTGTTGGAACTTTTGTAAAGTTTAAGCCCGTCAATTCCTATATCTATTAAAACCTCTTCATAGTCTTTTAAAAATTCAAAAGGATTCGAAGCGAAATAATGTTGTATGCCTAGATATAAAAACTCCCCATTAGCCATTTTTGAAATTTTCATCTTATCTGTGCTTGGATTTTTGGGATATAAAGGAAAATCTTTGACACCTACCTTCCTCAACAGTTTCAATAAATCTCTTATCGCGTTTTGAGAAATGGTATGTTTTATTTCCCATAATTGCAGCAACTTCCACTTCTCTTCCTCACTAAATTGTTTGCTGGGTTGCACTACCTCAAATTCCCATTCTTCCTCAGAGTCTAAAATATGTTCCTGCCATTCTTGGTCATGAAAAAAAGGGCAGTCACTTTCACTAAGGGAATCCCACTCCTGTTCTAAAGCACTAGAGGCACCAACTGAAGTGGACGGACCTTCACCACACTCTAAAATATGTGAAACCACTTCGCTCGACACTTGGGTTTTCACATTTTCCGCGCACTCCACTTCCATCCAATGTGTGTGACTGAAAAAGAAATACCTATAATTTTAGTGTAGCTGATGCATTCATACACTCCATCAACAAAGAGTATCAAGTGAGGCCTTAAATGACCCTCACGACCATGTGTGCGACTGAAATGGATACATACATTATTTCCATCTCATGTTGAAATTAAAAAAAAATAGCTTTGAGTGTATTGGTGTCCCTCACAAAATTTTTGCAGGGTAGTCAGCATACCAAGGTTTACTTCACGATGCAGCATACATACATACATTTCGGAAATTAAAAAAATTTACACAAGAATCGATCGCAGTAGGTACCTATGCTAATGTGAACTGTGTAATTTTTTTGGTGCAAATAAAAAGTTTTGGGGTTATTCCATGTATAAATTTTCATTTTACGTCAACTGCTAAGACACGCCGAAACATGTCGGTATCAAAAGACGCGTCTTGACCTCGGTAACAATAATCCGAAAGTGAAATCCGATGTTTTTATTTCGATCAAGAGATATTTGCAATTAAAGTTGAAAATTGTGTGTAATTTTCACGTAGTTGTTGTAGACAGAGATACAAGGTATTAGGAGAAATGCAAAAGGGTGTTCTGTGCAGAAATACTTCGGATCGCGTACCCGCTATTGGGCCTAAGGGATATTTTTTATAAACACGGTCTAAAGCCGCCTATGCAGAAAGATGTACTGCATATAAATTACATAGATTTAGTCCATTATTTTATGCGGCGCTTTTATAAGTAATTTTAAAAATCACACCTAATTAACGGCTCGCCTGAATGAAACCAAATTTTTGTGGTAGCCTAGGGGATGTTGGTAGGTGGGTATTAGAAACATCGGAAATCCGTCAAACCGTTTCCGAGTTATGCCATTTCTTCTAAATGTCCCTTTGTCTATATAAAATACACGACTATGGATATTAAATTTCATTTTCACACTTGACACTGGCCACTTTTGAATTTCCCTACCGGACATTTGGTGCATTGTGTTCGATTAGTGACAAATCAGCTGATACTCAGGGCTTAGGTAATGAGCCGTCAGAATTGTGATAAGATTCCTATGGCGGTGGTGCAAAATCCTATCAAAACATTTCTGTACCTGTAACCCGTTTGTGTATGTGTATGTGCTTTACCTAAGATCTGAATATCAGCTGAGTTGTCGCTGAGGCCTCAGATGTCTGCATGTGTTGGTGTGCATCAGGATTATCCGGTAGGGTTGTCAAGATGACACATGTCAGAAGACACTTTATAACTCTTTAAGTGCTTTCTTTTTGATTTAGATTCCGACGTCAACAGTCATTCATTTACGAAGCGAGTTCTTTTAGAATTAAATTTGTTACTAATTGTTAGCATTGGTCAATTAAAAAGTGATATTACTGTTTTTAAATTGATTTTATAATAATAATAATAATGCCCAACGGATTACCCACCTTATCCCGCCCGACCGGCGCGAGGGGCGCATCCGCATGACGCGCGGATTGTTCTTTCGTGCCGAGTCTTTGAAAGGCTTTGGTTTGTTAATCGTCGAGATCTAAAACTGCTCAGCTACAGAGAAAACCTCATCAGCTAAGTAAAAAAGATTACACAATTAATAAATAATTAGTTGACAACGAAAAGTTATTGTTAAGAATAAAGATAAGAATCAAAGGATATGAAAAAAAAATTTGTTGCTATGTATTTAGGATAGAAAGAATCGACTTTTTTATGCTGTATAGTGAGTCTGAGCTATCGAAAGTACCAGAATGAGAATTATGATCTTGACATAAACAACGAAAAGGCTCATTTAATTCAAAATTAATCCGCCACTGTTTCAAGATAAGTGGTTTAAAATGTCTTGATATGCGAGAAGGTACATTGAAGTTCACTTCGCTCAAAAGAAACGGGCTTACGATTGAACCATTTAGTAATTTAGAAAGGCTGTGAAGATTAATTAGTTTTAAGCGACTCGTATACGATGGCAAATTATATAAGGGATCCCAGTGAAGATATATTAAGGCAAATAGTAAAAATTGTTTTTGACCTGATTCTAAGCGATCCACGTGGACCTGGTAACGCGGGTTCCAAACAATAGAACCGTATTCAAGTATCGGTCTGACTAATGTAGTAAAGAGAGTTTTAGTTATTTTCCCTTTAATTTCACTAGAGAATTAATGTCAAACATGTTTATAAACATCGGAAATCCGTCAAACCGTTTCCGAGTTATGCCATTTCTTCTAAATGCCCCTTTGTGTATATAAAATACACGACTATGGATATTAAATTTCATTTTCACACTTGACACTTGCCACTTTTGAATTTCCCTACCGGACATTTGGCGCATTATGTTCGATTAGTGACAAATCAGCTGATACTCAGGGCTTAGGTAATGAGCCGTCAGAATTGTGATAAGATTCCTATGGCGGTGGTGCAAAATCCTATCAAAACATTTCTGTACCTGTAACCCGTTTGTGTATGTGTATGTGCTTTACCTAAGATCTGAATATCAGCTGAGTTGTCGCTGAGGCCTCAGATGTCTGCATGTGTTGGTGTGCATCAGGATTATCCGGTAGGGTTGTCAAGATGACACATGTCAGAAGACACTTTATAACTCTTTAAGTGCTTTCTTTTTGATTTAGATTCCGACGTAAACAGTCATTCATTTACGAAGCGAGTTCTTTTAGATAAATTTGTTACTAATTGTTAGTATTGGCCAATTAAAAAGTGATATTATTGTTTTTAAATTGATTTTAGAGTATGCGTCATAGATAAATAGATTTGAGACTCTTTGTTTCGAGAGAGCGCTGTCAAAATGCATAAATAAACAAAAATATCTGTACAAATGAAGTTTGAATGCATCATATAACACTGCCATGAGTTGATAATAAAATATGGAATTTATTGAGAAATATGGATTGATAGGATCAAAAGCACTATGTAAACCGTCGTTGGGTGGATGGGGGCCCCCTTCCACTACAAATATCTGAAGTTCTTCTAACAAAATCATTAACAAAAGTCCAAGTAAAAAATGTAGTTAAGGTTTTTTGTTGATAAATTTTGATTGGTTTATAGTGTTGACCATCCGCCAGCATATTATTAGGCCTGTTTTTTTTTACACGCATATACATACATCTGCGTCTGCGACTAAAATAAAACGGTCATCCGCAATTGCGCTTATTCCATTATCAACGCGCATACATTCATACATTTTCTCTGTTGACATTCCGGTTATTATTAAGGGATGATAAACAGATTGCTGGAAGTTGGTAAGGCAGTTTGCAAAATGAATGGAAACTTCTTGGAAGTACTGATTTTATCAGCCACTATTTCTTAGTTGCAGACAAATATTAAGCGCAAACGCAGACGCAGATAAAAAAAACACGGCTATTATCAGGGACACCGAACCGCGTGTTTTGATACCGCACTCAACATTTTACATAAATAAATTACAAATAACTTCTACCCTTTGACTCCAAAGCTAAAGAGTTATCGACTATTTCCATACATTTCTTAGTTGTCTCTGTCTGGCCATCGGTAAAATGCCATTTATTTTGACTCTATGCTGGCAACAAAGCCAAATAAATGGCAAATGAGAGCGAAAAAATGAGAGAGTACAACGAAGTCTCAAATCAAGTCATCTTTGGTGTGCATCATGATCCAACTATAGAAGGTCGTGGCATGAGACAGCTGATTAAAAAGTTTTTTTCTTTAATTTTGACATTATGCTCATTTTTCAGTGTAATTTTGACAGTACGCACACAAAGTACAACAACAAAATACATTACACAAAGTATGTACGCACGGGTGTATGCCACCATGCGATCACCTCAGGGCCGTGCGCAGGAATTGTCCTTGGGGGGGGTTTTAATTTAGATTTGCATTCGCATACATTTTTCACTATGTTAAACATATTTGCTGAAACAGATACCTATACCCATATATCACAAATTTAAATGTTCTTTAACTTTCCTGAAACTGCATACTCTGATGCCTAAAACTACTATTTTTTTGGTTGTACACATTTTTCTGTATTTGATAGAGAATTGGTGATATGATGGCATATCCCAGCTAACTAAAAGTGCAAAAAAAGACGCCTTCGGAGCCATAAAACACTCATTTCTCAGAACTTTACTCTCCAAAATGAGCTTCTTTCGGAGCCCAAATGGAGCGAAAAATCGCTCTACGCGGGCACTCCAACGAAGTCATAAAAAAGAGTCCGAAATGAGTCCGATTTCGATGAATTTGAAGCGTTTTTTGACTCTTTCTAAATGAACTGCGGAGCCTTTTATTGGTGCTTTTCTGAACCTTTTTCGGAGCCTTTTATTCCTCCATTCTGAGGGTTTCTGGAACCTTCTCAGACGCCTTTCGGAGCCCTTTAATTGGTGCTTTTCTTTCATTCATCCATTCAGAGGGTTTTTGGACACTTTTCGGAGCCTTTTATTGGTGTTTTTCTGAAGCTTATTTGGGGTCGTTTTTTATTTCTTTTGGGTCATAATTTCTTTGCGCAATTTTTCACTCCTAACTATTCTGCCGTCACCAACTCTGACTTTCTCAACAATTTAATTAAATGTCCAACTATATGCGCCAATGATGTTCTTATTTATCTGAAAACCTTGAAGGAACCTTTTAAATGCGGACCTGATAGGATTCCTACATGCTTCTTGAAGAAGTGTGCTAACAATATTTACCAACCCCTTACCAATTTGTTCAATCTGTCACTAAAGTGTGGTGTTTTTCCAAAAGCATGGAAAGAGTCGTTTCTTCTACGGCTTCATAAAAGCGGAAGCAAGGCTTCTATAGAGAACTATAGTGGCATAGCAAAGCTTTCTGCTATCCCAAAAGTGTGTGAAGCTATTGTTACCAATCAGCTTACGAATCCTATCTCTACCTTGATTTCCGACTGTCAACACGGGTTCTGTAAGGGAAAGTCCACCGTTGCAAACTTACTTGAATTTACTTTGATTTCAGCAAAGCTTTCGATAAAGTGTGTCACTCTTTACTTATTCATAAACTGGATCAGTTGGGTTTCCAGCCGGGTCTCAATCGCTAGATCTCTTCTTACCTTAGCGACAGAGCACAAAAAGTAGTGTTTAAAAAGTGTGAATCCGATGTTATTTATGTCTCCTCAGGATTTCTTCAAGGAAGCCATCTTGGCCCGATTCTGTTCTTGTTGTTTATAAATGATATTTCTACAGTAATATAATTTTCGAAAATTTTAATGTATGCCGACGATGTAAAGCTTTTTATGTCATTCGAAGAATCTTCAATCAGATCTATTATATATGTCGCTTAATCTAAAGAAATGTAAATACATGCGTTTTTCGAGAGGAAAATCACAGCCAGCTTCCTATACAATTAACAGTTATAGTCTTGAGCAAATGTATGATTTTGTTGACCTTGGGGTTACTATGGACTAAAAACTCAGTTTTAACTGCCATATTAACGTAACAGTCAATAAAGCTGGAGGCGTTCTAGCATTTGTTAAACGATGGTCTAAAGAATTTAACGACCCTTATGTAACTAAAACTCTTTACTACATTAGTCAGACTGATACTTGAATACGGTTCTATAATTTAGAATCCACGTTGCCAGGTCCACGTGAATCGCTTAGAATCAGTTCAAAAACAATTTTTAATATTTGCCTTAAGAGATCTTCACTGGGATCCCTTGTATAATTTGCCATCGTATACGAGTCGCTTAAAACTAATTAATCTTCATAGCCTTTCTAGTCGGAGGGAAATGCGTGGAATTGTTTTCATGATTAAATTACTAAATGGTTCAATCACAAGCCCGTTTCTTTTGAGCGAAGTGAACTTCAATGTACCTTCTCGTCCATCAGGACATTTTAAACCACTTATCTTGAAACAGTGCCGAACTAATTTGGAATTAAATCAGCCTTTTCGTTGTTTGTGTCAAGATAATAACTCTCATTCTGGTACGTTTGATATTTCAGACTCATTATGCAGAATAAAAATGTCAATTCTTTCTATCCTAAATACATAGCAACAATTTGCTTTCATATCCTTTGATTCTTATCTTTATTCTTTACAATAACTATTCGCTGTCAACTAATTATTTATTACTTGTGTCATCTATTTTGTATCTACCTTACTTGGCTGATGAGGTTTTCTCTGTAGCTGAGCAGTTTCAGATCTCGACGATTAACAAACCAAAGCCTTTGAAAGACGGATTATTGACACTATTTGGAAAATATGAAATATGCTATGTTTATTTTCCACTATTGATAAACGTCCATGAAAAATGCGATCTTTATCTTCTGTTAGGCAAAATAAAATAAACCTCAGAAAATGTTTGAAAACATTCAAATATTTGAACGTTGTCGCTCATCTGCTCTCCAACGTTCATTTTCTCACAATTCTCTTTACGCCTACAACAAAAAGGGTCAGAAAACACTCGAAATCTTTCATATAATTGAGCCTTGCAGTTCATTCGCTCTGTTAATTGAAATTGCTCACTGTTTTCATCGGTAAAATTTAAGAACAAAAAATGTCCATACGCTACACAACTTTGTAATTTCGGAAAGCTCCAAGTGCAATTCAAAGTGCCGGACTTATGTATTGGCCAACCTTATTCTTTGCAACTTTCACCAATTTCTTCTTCCGTAAAATTATTTTAACTAATTTAGTCAAAAATTATTAGTCAAGATTCAATACAAGATTTATAAACTGTATTTTGAAAATTTTTGTAAAATCATTGCAACTTAGATTTGGCCATGGGGGGGGTTTTAACCCCCAAAACCCCCCCCCGTGCGCACGGGCCTGGATCACCTGTTTATTGCATCATGGTGTGCATATTAAATTAAGTGTTTTGATTTATTTTCAATTCTATAGAATTTCAACTCATTTTGACAAGTTCATTGCATTGTGCGTTTATCGTGTATTCATAAAATTCATTGTACGTAAAAAGCACGTGTTTTTTGTTGTTGATTCAAACGAGCAATGCGCAATGGAAAATATTTAAATTCGTTGGTGTTGTTGTTTTCTAAGAGTGTTGTGAGAGAGGTAGTGTTTTTTAAAGATGTAAATTTTGTAAAACATGGATGACGAAATAAATATTCCGGTGTTTACCATAGTCCTATAATTTTTTTGCTATGAACAAAAGGAAAATTCGCATTTGTCTCAATTAAACAAACAAATATATAAATTTTTAAATTTACGGAGTAGTCTTTTATATATATAAATTAATTACATTTCATTAATATTTAAAGTATTTTATGAGCTCAAGGCCATAAAACACAATGTTTTTATATTTATATTTTATTTAGTTATTTATACAAATATAGACCAGTATTATTAAAATACAAATATAAAAACATGTTTTATTTTTACTTAACAAACACAGCCTCTAACGTTAGAGAAAAACTGTAGTTTTACATTAGAATTCTAATGTAGTTCTCTAATGTATCTCTAATCGAAAATCACGTTATAGAACTAGGCTAGAGGACGATTAGAGAACGATTAGAAAAACACTCGAATAGCGAAGATGCGTGTATTGTCAAGTATTGTATTTATAAACTAAGGCTGTGTGCCAATCGGTAACTTTTTACTCAGAGGAAAAATAAGGTGAACAAATTTTCTATGGTGTACAAATATTTTCCATTTTGCTGTGCCAAATGAAATTGGAAATTTTGACATCTAAGAAAAGCACATGCGAAAGCAAACATTCTGTGAATGAAATGTAAATTTACGTATTTTTTCTGCCATTATATTTGATATTTTTGGCTTTAAGCTATATTTTACCGTTTAATAACGTATTGGCATATAAATGCATTTGAAATAATATGAGTGGCAATACCGAATGCATACATGTCTACACATTCACAGGGGGCTAGGTAAAACTCTGACATTCGTATTCACCACAACAAATGTCGGAATTTTCTCCCGGACTGTAAAAATTTTGTTTTTTCGACCGTGTTCATGCTGCATTTAAAATGCAACATTTAGCATTTTCGGACATTGGTTTCGAAAAAGCGTTCATGCTGGCGCATGACTTAACTATATAGGTTGAACTAATGGGCAACAACACGAAATTACCGTTTGACGTTGTTTCGTACTTATGTCAAAAGGCGTGTGAGACAAACGCGCAAACACGTTCAGACTTTTTAATAAACTTTTCACATACATTACACTTATAAATCACACATTTTCCTAAAATATTATCACGAAGAACACATTAAATATCAATTTAAAGTTAATTTTTATTAAAAACCAACAAACTACGCAATCGAACTTAGTAGCTTTTCCAAGAAGTGCAACAAAGAATGTAAACAAAAAACAAAGAAGTGATAGTTTGACATAACTACGATGAACAAGAAGAAGACCATATGTCATCTACATAAACCATTATTATTGAGTCATGTGCTGGCGCATTTAGCAAATGTACATTTAGCAAGTTCGAACATTTTTTTGAGGTTATGCCACGTTTGAAAAAATGTACACCTTTTTATTCAATCTTTTATTTAAATCCCTTCACAAACATCAGATTAATTTGTAGATTCATTTATTTTAACAATATCACACAACAAACGCGCTAAATTACAAATTTAAAATCGGAACAAATTTGCTATATGTTTACGAAAGGCAGAGAATGAGAGAACGCCACGTAAAAACAACCAATATTGCCACTCTTTTGAATTCGAATCGCGATTTTCTTCGAAGATTACAGGGTTGATTTCTGCATTTATAATGCTAATGCAAAAATAAAGTTGCATTTTGCTGTCAAAATTTGTATGGAAACTGCTAAAATTAATGCTGCATTTTGGGGTAAATGCTAAAATGCGAAGAAAATGTAAAATGCTGGCTCAGCATGAACAGCCTATAAGGTATAAAAACTTTGAATTTTATTCCCATTAGATATTTAAGCTTAAAACATGTCAAACATATTTAATGTGCCATTCATGCTGAAGTTAAAAAGCAGTATTTTACATTTTCGGACATTGGTTTCGAAAAAGCGTTCATGCTGGCGCATTTAGCAAATGCACATTTAGCTAGTTCGAACATTTTTTTGAGGTTATGCCACGTGTGAAAAAATATACAGATTTTTATTAAATCTTTTATTTAAATCCCTTCACATACATCAGATTAATTTGTAGATTCATTTATTTTAGCAATAGCACACAACACGCGCGCTAAATTACAAATTTAAAATCCGAGCAAATTTGCAGAATGTTTACGAAAGACAGAGAATGAGAGAACGCCAAGTAAAAACAACCAATATTGCCACTCTTTTGAATTCGAATCGCGATTTTCTTCGAAGGTTACAGGGTTGATTTCCGCATTTATAATGCTAATGCAAAACAAAAGTTGCTTTTAGTTGCATTTAGGTGTCAAAATTTGTATGGCAAATGCGAAAATAAATGCTGCTTTTCGGGCTAAATGCTAAAATGCGAGGTAAATGCAAAATGCAGCCTATAAAGCAATAAATTTATGGAAATAGAATTAAACAAGAACAATTGGATTTCATTTCATTTCAGTTAGAAATTTCTCATTCGCATTCATGCAGAGGCAACTTTTGTGGATGTCCAACTCAAAAAACGGATCTTTTGAACTCATTTGCTGAGCAGATGTATAGTTAGTACTTATTTAATTATATCCTATATCTACCTATAATACTCTGGATATGTATGAACGGCAATAACAAACAAAAAAAATTAAGTGCTTTGATTAAGATTTAAGAACGTTAAAATGTCACTAAAGCAAATACATTCAGGGATATAACGAATTGAAATATTACTTAGCTTGTGGTCCTGGAACTGCCCACTTTTCCAAAGAATTTACAAATGTAGCCTATGCATGTCGTACCCAACGAAGATTTTAACGTATTGGAAAAGTTTAAAACAGATCAACCATAAGCTTTGGACATTATTGAAGTACAAACAAAGCACTTAATACAAAAAATGTGGGCGTGGCACGGCCCACATTTCCCAAATTATATAATTCTTGATCAAGGGACACACATATCCAAAAATCATTAGTTTAGACCAAAAATATTCAAAGTTATGAAGATCGGCCATAAACTTTGAACTTATTGAAGTACAAACAAAACACAAAAAATGTGAGCGTGGGACCGCCCACTTTTCCCAAATTATAACCATCTTTACTAAAGGACACACATATTCAAAAATCTTTAATTTAGACCTAATATGTTCAGAGTTATGAAGAATTTAAATTTATATAGCCTGAGGGCGTGGCACTGGCTCCTTTTCCAAAAATTGATATAGCCTAAATCGTACACAACAATCTTCTGAACCAATCTTGAAAGTTTAAAAGAGATCGACCATAAACTTTGGACATTATTGAAGTACAAAAAAAACACAAAAAATGTGGGCGTGGCACCGCCCACTTTTCCCAAATTATAACCATCTTGACTAAAGGACACACATATCCAAAAATCTTTAATTTAGACCTAATATGTTCAGAGTTATGAAGAATTTAAATTTATATAGCCTGGGGGCGTGGCACTGGCTCCTTTTCCAAAAATTGATATAGCCTAAATCGTACACAACAATCTTCTGAACCAATCTTGAAAGTTTAAAAGAGATCGACCATAAACTTTGGACATTATTGAAGTACAAACAAAACACAAAAAATGTGGGCGTGGCACCGCCCACTTTTCCAAAATTACATAAATCTTGACCAAAGGACACACATATCCAAAAATCATTAATTTAGACCAAATATGTTCAGAGTTATGAAGAATTGTAGTTTTATATAGCCTGGGGGCGTGGCACCGCCCACTTTTCCAAAAATTAATATAGCCTATGCTTTAACCCAAGAATATATTGTGAAAATTTCATAAAAATCGGTTGAGTACTTTGGTCACCCATAAAGGACACACAGACACACAGACACACAGACCCACAGACACACAGACACACATTCATTTTTATTTATAAGATTTATTACTTTATTCCATTGTATTTTTCAAAACTGCTCCGAATAACGCCTTTTGTCATTAATTAATATGTGTATATGCGAATGTAAAACAAGGTATGAAGAAAAATGTCAAAATAAATCTGCAGCCAACATAACGGTATTGAGAAGAATGGCAACACAAAGCGTGTAGACAGGCAACTCCGTATAGCTAGAAGATACCCGTAACAACTTTGAGTCCTCCAGGTGGTGTCATTTTCATTCGGCGACCACATACATGGAGGGTCCCCTCTAGAGTTTATTTCTAGCATGGAGGGCTTGGTTAGGTTAGATGGTGAGGGCTGAGCTGAGACCCTAAGATAACTGCTCACTACTTAGGCCAACAATGGGCCCATTGTTATACCTCAGACGGTCACGAAAAATACCCCTTCCCTGCCTAAAGCGGGTCAAACCACCTTGTGGAAACAATGAATTTCGCTAAAGCTTTTACTTCAAAACTAGAGGCCTCAGCAAGGTCAAGTAGGAAGGGTTTCCCCAGGATGGCCAACCTACGCCTGCCAAGTGCTGTACACTGGCAGAGGAGGTGTTGGACACTCTCCTCCTCTTCGGTATGCCTACAGCTGCGACAGTAGTCGAATGTCGCTACCCCCATTCTTGCACCGTGCGTGCCTATTAAGCAGTGCCCTGTCAGGACCCTAACTAGGGATGATAGGACTGATTTATGTAGAGTCAGAAGCGCCCTTGTGCGCCCCTTGTCATAAGAGGACCACGTAAGCCTGGACGTCTCACACGATGGGATGACTGACCAGGCTCCATTTGCCTTCCTAATAGTGCATGTGTTTGCACGAAGCTTGAAGGTGGCCATAGGTATGCCTACCGAATCATTTTCCGGAAGAATGTGATCGGTAGTGCCTCTTCTAGCCAACTCATCTGCTCTGCAGTTGCCTTCAATATCCCTGTGCCCAGGTACCCATATAAGGCTGATACTCAAGTGCTGAGTCATCTCATTAAGAGATCTGCGGCGTTCAGTGACCGACTTTGTGTTGTCGACGAATGAGTCCAAGGCCTTAAGAGCGGCCTGGCTGTCTGCGAAAATAAAAACCCGTTTGCCATCCTTGGGCATAGACCCGAGATGATTCACAGCCCTGTGTATTGCCAGCATTTCCGCTTGGTACACGCTACAGTAATCAGGAAGGCGGAAAGAGACCTCTAAACCCAGATCCGGGAAAAGAAGCCAACTCCCACCTTCCCGTCCAGCTTAGAACCATCCGTGAATATGTTGGTGGCACCCGGAACTGTATGTTGTCTGGTATTCATCATAGTTTTTATCGAAAACGTTCTTTGGAGTACAGTAGTCAGTCCGTACTGATATTGTGACCGGGGCGTTTGAGCCCAGGATTGTTGCGTGTCCACTAGATCTACCTGACCAGAGACCTGCAGCCGGATTCCAGTCATCGCTATCGCCTAATTGCTAAAATTCGCCAAAATGCCAAAGCAAATGAACTCTCAAAAAATTAGGAGATTGATGGCGCTGGGATAGCACCGTCATCTGTCAATTTAGTTGTGATTCCTTACATGCCATACATCACCAAAAATAGCCCGAAATAGACAAATGCTACTAGATGAAAACCCCATAATTTGGGCGCCGAGAACACTGAAAAATTTCATTACAGACAATTTCAGAAATGTTTCTTAGCATCTCCAAGCCACGAGCGTCCTAAAAGTTATATATATAAGAGGTGAAAACGCTTCTTTGATACTCCTTTCCACATTTTTGTGACGTGGTTTAGCAGTTGTTTCCTAAAGGAAACAATTACCAATTTCTATTTTTCTTATAAATGGCATATATTTTATGTCAATGAGTGTTTTTTTGACATAAAAAAACTTAATTCTAACATTTTATCATATATTTCGTATTTTAGCAACAGATTTTTTTGGTTGCCAAAATAAGCATGCTTTAGGAGAAAAATAGAGATTTTACGAGATGGCTGAAATTCCAGAATCGCAAACTTAGCTAAATTACTCGCCAAAAACAGCTGATGACGTTATCTGGTTCATTCGTGTTCATCGCTTAAATGTGCCAAAAAAATGAATCAAAATGAACCAAAAATGGAGATTTTAGGAGATTGTCATTCACTGGAATCGCAAAAGTCGCCAAAAGTTGCCAAAATGTATTAAGAGATTTTTGGCGATCGAGATTAAGCTTTAGCGATGACGGGAATCCGGCTGCTGTTTCCTTTATGCGTAGAGCGGTGATGACCGCAAATTCCTTTAACACCAGGTCAAGAGGTGGCAGGTGCAATATTGTGTTTAGTGCTTCAGTCGGAGTGGAGCCGAGAGCCCCGGTGATGCAGAGCTCCGAGCTTCGTTGCACCTTTTGAAGCATGTTAAGGTAGGTGCTTTTAGCTAGTGCAGGCCACCAGACCAATACACCATATAGAAGAATCGGGCGCACAATGGCTGTGCATATCCAGTAGACCACCTTAGAGGAGAACCCCCAGGAGGTACCAATAGCCCTCTTACAGGTGAACAGCACCGCTGATGCCTTTCTGGCTCACTCCATGATATTATCACTCCATAACAGCTTCCTGTCGAGAATGATTCCCAGATACTTGACTTTATCGCTGAACGCTAAGTGGGTACCCCCAATTCTTGGCGGGGTTAGATCTGGTACTTTGTACCTTCTCGTGAAGAGGACCAACTCGGTTTTATCCGGATTGACTTCCAAACCTGTGTCCGTGGCCCAGTGTGATACTTTACATAGTGCTCCTTCCATTAGGTTGCAGAGAATTTTGCGGAAATTTCCCCCGCATAGTGACGCAGATGTCATCTGCATACGCGATCACCTGTAGCGCTATTCACTAACTTTTAATAATTTTGCAATAGAGATATTTATCATTAACGTATACTGTTTAATTTAACAATTGTGCGATTCACTAACTCGGATTTAACAATAACGTTTAAAACATTGTTTAAAATGATGACATGTGGCATCTCAGTCGAAATTGACTAGAACGTTGCTTAAATGTTAAGTGCAGCATTTGCCAGCGTCTGGATAACAAAATAGACGTCGCAAGTTCGATACCAATAACTAGGAGACATTTTTTCTAAAATATATTTTTTTTTTAAATAAATACTTTTTTTTTAAATATAGAAATACTTCTTGCTCAAAAAATTTGTTTTTAATTTATTTTTATTTTAACCAATATTTCAACGACACCAACGGATAACGTGATAAAATATCAATTTACAAATCGACTACGATAAATTAACGATTGAAGAGTTGACAAAAAGTTAGTGAATAGCATAGATAGTTAAAATTATTGTTACGTTAATTTATCGTGGACAAATTGTGTTAAAACAGTTAGTGAATCGCGCTACTGGTGACCTTCTGATTCCATGAGACGTAGCAATTGGTGGACGGTAACCACCCAGAGTGGCGGAGAGAGAACGCCTGCCTGCGGGGTGCCTCTGCTGACGGGTCTGCGGATCACGCTTCCCCCAAGCTCCGTTACAATCTGCCTACGTGTAAGCAGATTGTGGATAAACTCCACCAGGCACGCATCAACCCCCAATTCCGTCAGCGCCGAGAGAATGGCCTCCGGGAGTACGTTGTTAAAGGCACCCGCTATATCTAGAAAAGCCACTAGAGTGTATTCCTTGAGGTCAAGTGACCTTTCAATACCGGATACCAGTGAATGCAAGGCAGTGAATGCTGAGCATGCGAAAGAGGCGACGGTTCAATCCTCCTCCTGATATAGTCCTCTGGGAGTCTTTCTAACGCCTTAAGCAGAAAAGAAGATAAGCTTATAGGCCTATAATCATTTGGTTTCGAGTGTGAAGACTTCCCTGCTTTGGGGATAAAGACCACGTTGACCTCTCTCCATGATGCTGGAATAAAATTTAGCCTGAGACAGCTTACAAACATCCCTTTAATCCAGGGCTTTACAATTTCGGCAGTATACTGTAGCTGAGCCGGAATAATTCCGTCCGGGCCCGGCTACTTGTAGGGCTTAAAGGTCGAGAGAGCCCAGTCTAACTTCTTATCATCAGTAATTTCGCTTATTAGCCGGTCCGTAGGTAGCCCACCGGTAACAATATGAGGAAGTGAGTATCCATAAGCAAATTTATGGTTTCCGTAGTAGAGTTCGTCCATTGCCCATCTGGTTTTTGGACGTAACTTAGCTGAGTAGGGGATTTCGATAGAACCCTCCTTAAACGAGAGGCCGCGGATGTAGATTCGATTTTACCACAGAAATCTATCCAAGGAGATCGCTTTTCCTTTCTGATTGCTTTTTTATAGGAATTTAGATTCGCTCTATAAGCAGCCCATGCGGGTTCATGCCCATCATGTTTGGCTTTATTGAAAGCCGCCCTACAAGACTTTCTGAACTTGTCGAGATCAGACGACCACCACGGTAGTTTGTGCGTTTCCCTAACTTTCCTATTCGGGCAGGCCCTATCAAGAGCAGTCGTACATATATCACTGAAATTATTTACGAGTAATTCCAACTCCCCTTCGTTATCCGGGATTCTCACCTCCTTGGGTAGATTTTTACCCAGGATCTTCTTATAGTAGCCCCAGTTTGTTCTTCTAAAATTTTGAATATAGCTTAAACGCTGGCGTCCCCAAGCCAGGTGCAGTAGAAGTGCAGCTGATGCTGCTTTGCAGCGTTGCAGGTTAATTTGGAGGACGCGCATCACAGTTTATTAGCGCTCTCCTCCATGAGCGTCGCGTCCGAATCGCCATCACTCAGAAGCTGACTCTCGGAGTAGAGTTTCCTGAGAGCCAAGCTACCCTCCATGCCGACGAAACGTAGCCACGCCCGCGTCGACCACCATCTCATCCTCACTGGGGGGTTCAACCTGACGAGGGCTTCCACGTCGGCCTTATAGACCTTTAAGTTCACGTTCTTAAAGCCGTAGCTCACCCGAAAGTCCTGCTTAGCAAGCGCTTCGACGCTAGCGCTGTCGAGCAGCAGAACTACTTGCATAGTGGCACGTTCGGATTTCTCGACGTTGGCCATTTTCCAGTTTTTAGTCGGCAGGGCGGGGTTGGACACCTGGAGCAGCTCCAGGATATCCGCTGGGTCCGATGGCGTCACTGGGACGCAGACTACCGCCCTTGGTCGTGACGCGCGCCCGGATACACCTCACCTAGCCTCATAACGGCGGCTTGGTACAGCTCCGCCGACCTGGAGTCATCACAGGCGATGAGCTTCACATTGCCCTGGAACCACCCTGCATCGGTGTACGATGGCGGTGGACCAGGGTTATCCTTGAGGACCTTAACGGCCACAGTAGCGAGCGCAGCTTCAACCCACTTCCACTGCTGCTTCGGGATCCTGCCGTCTTCGCTGCTTTCGTCGATCACGCCAATGATCCGCCGTCCCTTGGCGATTTCGGCAAAAGAGCGCGTCCAGCCTCCCTGTGTCTTGGTCCTTTTCGGTGCCGTGGGATTGGATTCCTCCCTTGATGTCTGGCGCTTCGAGGTTTCCTCACTCTCGACCCAGTCCGGCTTGAAATCCGGGAACAAGTTTCTCGCCCGCGCAAGATCCCGTTGAGCATTTGCCCAGACCTCCGCAGAAACATCCGCCTCCCTTATCGGTGAGGTGGCGTTCCTGCGCAGGACCCGGGCTGCCCAGCGCTTATCCTGATAGTTGGGCTTTTTATTCCCCCCAGCCCTAGAAGCAGCAACCCCCGCACCCCTAGAGCCCCCAGCAACCGACCCGCCAGACGCTTGACGCTGAGTGGCAGCCCTGCTGGTGGAGGCTGTGGGATGGGCGGTAGCTGCCCTGAGGGCCGCCCGGTCAGTGACCCCTCCCCGAGAGGTACCGGCCTTCGGACTGACAGGGCCGGATTTACTCTCAGCCCTGCCGTGATCCCTAAGACCACCAGCAGCCGACCCACAAGACGCTAGTCGCTGGGTGGCAAGCCTGCTGGTGGAGGCCAAGGGAAGGGCGGGGGTTGCACAGATGGCCTTCTGGTCAGAACCCCCTCCATAAGGGGTGCCGGCCCTTGGACCAATCGGGCTGGATAAACTCTCAGCCCTAACCTGCCTAGCTGCCGCTGCCGCAGCGAATCGCTGGGGAGTTCTCTCAGCTGTTTTAAGACCTGGCTGAGCCGGAGCCTTGGCGGAGCAAGCTCCTGACGGCTTCTTAAGAGGAGAGCCGCCCTCCCTATTTTTTAAATTTATATTTTTAGCTTCTTCCATATTTAACCCACGAGTGGCGGAGAAAGGGGAAGGTCCACCCGGACAGAGATCCGCAATGTCCGGGTAAGGCTAGTTAGCATCGAAGGTCGCCCGGTGTTCGATGTACTCCCTTAGCGACTGGGCTATTTGAGGGCCCCCAGCCAGGCTGATCCTCGGCACGGGTCGTATAACACCTTGATCCGGCCCATTTAGAAAGGAGAGGAGGCGAGAAAGAGAATGCGAAAGAGAAGGGAAGAACGGGGTTAGGGGGGGGGGGGGGGGGGGAGAAGGGTCGCCGCTCGAATTAGCCGCCGAAGCGTTACCAGGTGTCACCACGAGGAGGCTCCGCCCCTACATGAGGGAGGAAGGTGCAATAACTCCTACGAGTCGACGGTTTGGGGTGACGCCGGTTAGTGCAAAAGCGAAACACCCCATGAAAGACACCCGGGCTTGTCAGTAAATATTCATCTATATTGCAGGCGCCTTTCGGAATGGACAATGGACTGTATGTTCCCCAAATTTGTAGAAATACATTAGAAGCAGCACAGCACAAATTGATAGAGAAGCTCTTGCTTAACTATGGCGCTGGAGCTTTGTTGTCAAAATCAGGACAACTTTATGCTCCCTAGTGTTTTCGAGTATGTGAAAAATATTTCACGAAAAGTCGATCTTTTTATCATGGCACACCTATACAGGTAATATAAACCCAGCAGCTGATTAGATTTTTTTCATTTTCATTTTCTCTAAACTGTCAAACTTTGTAAAGCATGCGCTTCCATATTTTGTATTTGCGAATGCCTGTTTTGACGTTTTAGCGAAAGCGATTTTTAGTTAACAGCGCCGATATTACCTGTATGATTATGCCATGCTTTTTATGCAAGAATTAACATTTTACTTTTCAATTACTTTTACAATTCCTTTGAGGAATGTAATTGGAAATTCGAAAGTACTTTTGGCATTCCTTGTAATGTAATTGGAAAAATTTCAATTACATTTTCAATTCCTTCCGAAAGTATTTGCGCAAAGTAGTTTTTTTAATTCCAAAAAAAATTTTGTTTGTTCTTGAGCCTCAAAATGATATTTTTTTTTGAGGAATTGAAATGTAATGAATTCCTTTTGTGTTGGGCAAAGAAATTGATTACATTCCCCTATTCCTGAGGAATATAATTGTAATTGTACTGGAATTGAATTTACCCAGCTCTGATTACTAGCACTGTTCTGGCATGGAAGAAACACCGATATACATATCAGCTAAGCGCTCTGTAAACGCTCCGGCATACACTTCATGCACTGTATATGTGTGCGTTTCGTGTGACACACGTACTTGCTTCGTGTCACACGTACTTGTTGTCGGTTCTTGCATGATGAAAATCAAAAATTTTTGATTTTTGCGCTTTGCTTGAACGTTGAGCAGTCTGCATGACATGCAATAGTGCCTCAGTTGAGTGCTGACATTCGAGATGAACAAGTGAGCGGAAGAAAATGAATTTGTACTAAGATTTAATAAACCGATTTTACACTAAAAATCAACTTTTAACTATAAATATGAAATATATATTTAACTTTAATAAAAAATGGAATAAAATTAGTTAAAAGCTGGTTTAAAATCGAATAAAAATAGTTGAAATACCTAACCACCCTCACAAAAAATCATCTTCCGACGACGACATATTACGTGCGCACGCTACGAACACTCAATTCAAATGGCGCATGACATTCATAGCCCCGTCACATACAACGTTCGCCGCTGCATCATGCATTGACAGATGAGTTGAACGCATGCATTTCAGTTGAGAACGACAGATAGAGCTTCGCGAGGGACATCTGTAGTGCAAACTTTCGCCAACTTTCAACTTTTGATGCATACAAAGCATAAGAAGAAGCATTTGACATTTGTTTTTCGTTGCGCGCTTTCAATATTTTTGCGCGAAAAGTGGTGAAATTTATTAAAAATTAAAATAAATATTATACAACAAAAGAAAAATGGAATTTAATTTAATTGAAGCAGTCCAAATGCATCCGTGCATTTATGATAAAAGCTCGAAGGCTTACAAAAGTAGATTGGCCAAAGAAAAGGCGTGGAACGCTGTGGCCGCTGCTACAGGCGTCGATGGTTTTCAGCTGTTTTTTGTTTACAAATGCGAAACCTTGCGTTATGATTGTGCCGCTGTTCTTGTCACGCACAAGATTGCGTTAAACGCATGTACATGCGAAACTTGAATGTGACGGGGCTATCATTTGCATGAACGTTTACGGGTTACGTCATAAACCCTCGTTAAACGATCCTGCATTGCAGGTCATGCACTGTATATGTGTGCGTTTCGTGTGCATGACGTAGCCCGTAAACGTTCATGCAAATGTATGTCATGCGCCATTTGAATTGAGTGTTCGTAGCGTGCGCACGTAATATGCCGTCGTCGGAAGATGATTTTTTGTGAGGGGGGTTAGGTATTTCAACTATTTTTATTCGATTTTAAACCAGCTTATAACTAATTTTATTCCATTTTTTATTTAAGTTAAATATATATTTAATATTTATAGTAAAAGTTGATTTTTAGTGTAAAATCAATTTATTAAATCTTAGTACAAATTCATTTTCTTGCGCACACTTGTTCATCTCGAATGTCAGCACTCAACTGAGGCACTATTGCATGTCAATCAGGCTGCTAAACGTTCAAGCAAAGCGCAAAAATCAAAAATTTTTGATTTTCATCATGCAAGAACCGACAACAAGTACGTGTGACACGAAGAAAGTACGTGTGTCACACGAAACGCACACATATACATTGCATGACCTGCATGCTGGATCGTTTAACGAGCGCTATACACACGAAACGCACACATATACAGTGCATGACCTGCAATGCCGGATCGTTTACCGAGGGTTTTAAGCGCCACATATCGACACGAACATTTTCGCGAATATTTCGCAATCTTGCTCGCAGCCAAGGCGAATTAATACAAGGTGGCATTATCCCATCAGCTGATAGCTACTTTTTTCTCAAATTTTGACACTACACATTCAGCCGCCATACGATTTTGACATTAGTCCCACGAATTACAAAAACAAAGTACATTGAAAATGTATGGATGTGTGTTTGTAATTCGCCTGGCTTCCACCTTCTATTAATTCGCCTTGCTCGCAGCTTT
Organism: Sphenella marginata; assembly: GCA_951509765.1. NCBI lineage: Eukaryota > Metazoa > Arthropoda > Insecta > Diptera > Tephritidae > Sphenella > Sphenella marginata. Next base: position 31,611,678 of record OX608082.1, on the reverse strand, counting down.
GGCCATACACCATACGAACTTTTGGCCTAACATTAGTTCTCTTTCAGATAACGATGAATACGGACAACAATTGTGCCTTTGTGGCATCAGGATCTACTTTAAATTTTTCGAGTAAAGTCGCATAATCATTATTCTTTTTAATTCCATTACCATATTTTCTCTTTCCATCTTTGCTTTTTACTTGCCACAATGATGGCAAAGATTTATACATTTCAATAAATTCACTCAGAAATTTTTAGTTGTCCATTTTACTTTTCCGCGCACGACTGTTCCGTTTGCACGATGTTATCACTTCTTCTAAATTAAATATAATAAAGCAGAAGCACTAATTTGTAATATTCTATACGGTAATTAACGTGCTCGCTTTCCTTTAATTGAGTTGAATAGTCCTACAGTGTTGTTAGATGACTATCAAGTAAAAGCAAGAACTGCAGGTATGAACGTACTTGCTTCATGTGAAGTGTTTCATACGAAACAAAGCTTTTAGCTGTAGTGTGTACGTCGTTTTAGGAAACAATTTTACAAGGCTAAACTCGGTTCTAGGCATGTTTTGCATCAAAAATGGGAATGAGCTCCAAGGCACGTTAGTGTGTACGTACTATCGGCCTGATCGTCCCGACACATTGCCCTAACCAAATGCAGCTGGCCCATTCAAATGGACCACCTTCATTTCATTCCATGGCCTCCCCAAAGTTTGCATGCTAAATACCACATAGTTCATGCGTTTATAACTTTGTATGGGCCTTCCCAGTTACATTGCAAAACCTTTTGTACGCTGAGGGTTGTATATCAGCACCAAATCTCTTTCCATAAAAGCTTCAGAGTTTATTGCTTTGTTGTACCTGGCTTTCATTGTATCATAAAATGTTATGCGTTACTTGTGTTAATTTTTTGCAAAATATTTTCTCGAAAAATATAACCCGCAGACAATTTCGGTGTTTGGTTCTGTGCTCTGCAAGACCTCCTCATCAAAATTATCTTCCCAGGCATGGCGCACTCTAAAAAACCCAAAACTATTTGCCGCATAATAGGAATATGGTTCGTATGTGTCGTATCCATTAGCCTAAAAATATTTTCTATAGAGATGGCAGGCATTTTTATTTGTTTATCAGTTTTCCGTAGGGTAAAGGCAACACTGGTGACTGTCATTTCATTTATACAACATTTTGCTCGCCGCTTCATTTCACAACTGTCTGGAATTGTGGGAAAAGACAAAATTTGCTATTTGATTTCACTAAAACTTTGAAAACATTAAATAATAAATTGGTCAAGAAATTAATATGCATAAAATTTCCAGATAAATGTATTTGAAAATAAGTCGCGAAAATATTGATCTGGAAATAAATCACTTGCTTTAGTGGGGTAAACGGCAAGTGACGATACTAGATTGCAAATCGGTTGGATAACCAAATAAAGAAAAGCCCAGTAATTCAGAATATTCAATTCTACAATATTAATTGAAACGTTTTTTTGAAAGCATAAGAGAAAGTATTGTGAAATATTAGGAATGGCACACCGACTGATGCAATCCGCTAAGGCAATGGAACGGTGCCTTCGCCGTAGTTACATTACGAATAACCTGAAAGTGAATCATATTAGTCGTTATAATGATGGAACACCAGCGTTACTGCAAGTGCCTGTAATTCAGTATCTTTTGGAGCAAATACAATACTTCTGCCAAAAACCGCCAAAAGGCTTTGAAAAGTACTTTGAGGAAGGAAAGGCGGCTAACAAAAAGTCGTCTCAGGAGGAAACATCTAAATCAAATGAAAACAATCCTTTGCCTAGTAAAGATAGTACAAACAGAGCTTCTCCAACAAATAAAAGTGATTGGAGTTTTGGTATGTTTACTAATAATTCAAAAGGCTCACAGGGAAATCGTGGAGGTGGCAGTGGTCGGCCAATTGGGGAAGGTAGCGGTGGTGATCGTGAAAAATGGATTATTTTTGGTGCGGTAAGTGCTATGGCACTATTTGCATCTGTCGCCTTTTTTGAAATGGGTTACAAAGAGATCTCATGGAAGGAATTTGTTAACAAGTTTGTATGCTTTGGATTTAAGTCTTTATTGCTAATGACTTTTTAATTTTAGTTATCTGAATAAAGGTCTAGTGGAAAAATTAGAGGTTGTCAATAAAAAATGGGTCCGTGTGAGGCTTTTAGCTGGCAATTCTCAAAATTCGAGTGGTGTACTTTGGTTTAACATCGGAAGTGTTGATTCCTTTGAACGAAATTTGGAAAATGCACAGACTGATCTCGGCATTGAACCGTTAAACTATCTGCCTGTCATATATCGAACAGAAGTAGAGGCGTCAGCCCTAACGGGTCTGCTACCTACACTTCTTATCATAGGATTTTTAGTATATATGATGCGTCGATCAGCAGATATGATGGGAGGTGGGCGTGGGCGAAAGGGCGGTGGGCTGTTTGGAGGTGTAATGCAGTCCACAGCAAAGCTAATTAATTCTAATGAAATCGGCGTACGATTTAGGTAAATACATCTGCTAATTTACCTTATATAGAAGTAATATAAATACGTTTTGAAATGAAATACAAATATTTCCAGGGATGTGGCAGGCTGTGAGGAAGCTAAAATAGAGATTATGGAATTTGTGAATTTCTTAAAAAATCCGCAACAGTACATTGATTTGGGTGCTAAAATACCCAAAGGTGCGATGTTGACTGGGCCACCTGGTACTGGAAAAACGCTATTAGCGAAGGCAACAGCTGGGGAAGCCAATGTACCTTTTATTAGCGTATCTGGTTCAGAATTTCTAGAAATGTTTGTGGGTGTAGGTCCATCACGTGTACGTGACATGTTTGCGATGGCCAGAAAACATGCACCATGCATTTTGTTCATTGATGAAATTGATGCTGTCGGTAGAAAGCGTGGTGGAAAATCTTTTGGTGGTCATTCCGAACAGGAGAATACATTGAATCAACTACTGGTTGAAATGGATGGTTTTAATACGACTACCAATGTTGTTGTGTTAGCAGCAACAAATCGTGTAGATATTTTAGATAAAGCACTTATGCGTCCTGGTCGATTTGATCGTCAAATTTTTGTACCAGCACCTGATATCAAAGGGCGGGCAAGTATTTTTAAGGTAAGAAATTTGTGGTTGTGCATGCGTTCGTAAGTAAGTTCTTTTACCTATTTAAGGTACATCTTGGCCCCCTAAAATCGAATTTGGACAAACAAGATCTATCCCGAAAAATGGCAGCTCTCACACCAGGGTTTACTGGTGCGGATATTGCAAACGTATGCAATGAAGCAGCACTCATAGCAGCACGTGACTCATTGGATTCCATAATAATGAAAAATTTTGAGCAAGCCATTGAGCGTGTGATAGCCGGAATGGAAAAGAAAACTAATGTTTTAGCTCCAGAAGAAAAGAAAACTGTTGCACACCATGAAGCTGGTCATGCAGTCGCTGGATGGTTTTTGGAGCACGCAGATCCCCTGTTAAAAGTTTCAATAATACCTCGTGGCAAAGGACTTGGATATGCACAGTACTTACCGAAGGATCAGTACTTATTAACAAAGGAACAACTTTTTGATCGAATGTGCATGACACTCGGTGGGCGTGTCGCAGAAGAGTTATTCTTTAATCGAATAACGACTGGTGCTCAAGACGATTTGAAAAAGATAACAGATAGTGCTTATGCACAAATTGTACGTTTTGGTATGAATGAAAAAGTGGGTCAAGTTAGCTTTGACGCTGGCCAACAAGGAGATCCTGTTTTTACTAAACCATATTCAGAAGAAACTGCACAACTGATTGATCAAGAAGTACGTGTTCTTATTAAACAAGCACATGTACGTACGACGGAATTATTGTCAGAACATAAAGAAGACGTACGGCGAGTAGCTGAACGCTTGTTAAAAAATGAAATTTTAAGTCGTGATGATATGATCGAGCTACTGGGCCCAAGGCCGTTTAAAGAAAAGTCAACATATGAAGAATTTGTTGAGGGTACAGGCTCCTTCGAGGAAGATACAACACTTCCAAAGGGATTGCAGAGCTGGAATAAGGAAAAGGGTGAAGAGAGTAAGGAGACACCCCCACCGAAGCCTGTTCCTACACCTTAAATGCATCTTTCATCTTTGCTGATTGGTCTTTCTTCAGTCATTATAGGCTTTAATACATATTTCATTTAAATTAATTCTCTGTTAAGTTTTTTTGTCCGTGTAGTGCATTGAAATATCCAAAACGAAGTCAAAAACTATGTAAATAAAAATCGAAGCCGAAACATTAAGTCGAAACTAAAAAAGAAAAATAAAGTGTTTCATACATTTAATTACTTTCCTTTTCGTTTAAAGTACGAAAAAGTCGCATTTTGGACCTGAATAAAACGATTGTCATGCAACTTATAAGTTTTTATAAGCATTAAGCAATTTTGTCCAAGTTTTTTTTTTTAATTTTAAAAATTTTGTGGTGCTTGTGGATTGTTATATAATATTTTTTGTAGCATATTTTTTATAGCATATTTTTTATAACGAGGTTATGAAAAATACAACACAATAATATATCTATGTATAGGGGTTCTATTCGAATTCTCTAATAAAAAGAATAAAAAGTATATTAATATAATACCTGAAGTAAAAGTAACAGTAATCTTCCAGTGTTTGTCTGATAATTCCGGCGACTCATAGCTGAGAACCGTTTGGCAAGGTAGTTTGTTTGGAGAACGAAAAAAAGCATTGAAGATGTCGCATCGACGAAACCGGTTTGCTACAAAACCAAAATTGACAAGGGATGACGGAAATTCGTTCCAATATAAATCTAGTTTGTCAGTATCATTTCATTATTTTTCCTCAAGTACGGAAAGCTAGAATTTTGTTACAGCTTCTTACTTCAGTGGTAATTGTGGACGCGTGGGACCCAAAGCTGGGACATTCCCACGACAGCCGGTTCTACGTACCGGAATGACTCGGGGTTTCCCCGACCAAGGGCTGTTATTTCACTACCCCCCTGCCTAAACCGTCAGTTATCCTCCCCCCAATCATGCCTATTACCATATCCGACGGATGCCATTCGCGGGGAGTGCGGATCGATTCGCGAAAAATCAGTTGCGGATCTGAGTTAGAAAACTTTAAAAAATCAACTTTATCGATTTCCTTTAAATCTACTAGCCGTCTAAATCCGTCGGATACCGTAATAGGCATGAATAATGTCATCCTCCGAGCAGCTCCTTGCAGCGGGACTGCTCAAGACTCTCCTGCTCCGGGCTGGTATTGAATCCAACCCCGGACCTAGAGAATGGATCTGCTGTGTATGCTGGAAGAAAATTTATGTGAAACGTTCACATTCTAACTGTAGCAGATGGTTGCATCTAACTAGTTGCTCCGGACTAAATCTCTCTACTCATAGACCCGCTAGTTTTTATAAAACTTTTGTGGCCCGTTGCTGTTCACGTCCGATGACGTCCAGTGGCCGTCGTCGATCAAGTATCGCTCCGCCACATATGTCTGACTCTGTCACATCAGTCTCCACGACTAGCACTAACAATGCACATCAGCAAGTAGACCTTCTGAGCGGCCGCTCACGCCCCCAGGCGTCAACATCTCACACAGCAGCTCACAGCTACTCCCTACGTGGCACTTCCCAAGTGGATTTGAGCAATGCTGAGCGTCCGCTCTCTCCCACCCCCTCGGTCAGCCCCTCTTCTTCCAGCATTACCACGAGTATAAGCCACAACCATCAGCTCCTGGTCCCTTATACTACGTGCACTGTTTGTCGGTTAAGATTATATACGCCGTTGGCATCAGTCAAGTGCAATAACTGCCTTGGCCTGTGTCACCTGCTTATATGCTCTGGACTCGCGAACAGGAACCTATGGACTGATACGTACGTTGTGCCATGCTGTCGAGCTACGCAACCTTCAACGTCGTCCGACTCGCCTCTACCTTCTGGTAACGCGATTCCTTCGACTTCAAGATTGCGCCGTAGTGCGCGACCCAGCCTATTACCACCTAGGCATACGCACCAGTCCTTGACCCCCAGCATCAACTCTGCTCCCCCTACACACTTCGGTATCCTGCAATTTAATTGCAACGGCCTAACTGGCAAAATTGTTGAAGTGACAAATTTAATGAAGCGACTGAACATCAAGATCGCGGCGATTCAGGAGACAAAGTTAGGTGGAAGGTCGTCTCTTCTGACCTGCAACGGGTACAATGTACACCGTTGTGACCGTGCGAGAGGGCTTGGGGGTGGTCTGGCATTCATCACGCATCAATCTGTGCAGTATCGTCTATTTGAGCCTGACATCGACCCGAGGGACACCACCTTAGAACGTCAAGGTATGGTTGTCCGGTCAGGCGATGTCGACCTTGAAATCATAAACATTTACGTACCTCCTGTCACCTGTTGTCCCAGGGATTACCACCCTGACATTCGTGCGTTACTCAGGGGCGAGAACCGCGTCATCCTTGGTGACTTCAACGCACACCACGACCTGTGGCACTCCAGCCTGCAGGCCGATGGTAGGGGACAGGAGCTGGCTGACCAAATAGATGATTCGACGTTCTGCACGGTAAATGGGGATGCCCCCACTAGAGTGGCGGTAAACTGCTCTAGCTCGCCAGACATCACCATAGTCAGCGCTGGTCTAATAAACTGCGTTGACTGGCGACCGATGCTGACGCTTGCTTCAGACCACCTACCCATAGTGCTCTCTATCGATCGCCCCACCGACTTTGTCACCGCTGAGAAACGCACTTACACTAACTTCAATAAAGCCGACTGGGAGGGTTTTCTCAACACCACAGAGAGCGCCTTCGCTGCTCTTCCTACCCCGTCTGACGTACGAGAAGGGGAAAAGGCGTTTCGTTTGGCCCTAATTTCAGCCTCCCATCAACACATTCCGTCAGGTAGAATAAAGGAAGTGCGTCCATTCTTCCCCGCAGAGGCTGCGGCCCTGGCAAATGAACGGGACCATATTAGACGCCTTGACCCTACGGATCCTCAAATAAGGGATCTCAATGCGGAAATCAGACCCTTAGTAGATCAACACAAACGCGTTAAGTGGGAAGAGCACCTAAGGTCTTGCAACCTCTCGGCTGGAGTTGGCAAATTATGGTCGACGGTGAAATCTTTGTCAATCCCGACTAAACCTAACGACAAAATATCCATCGCCTTCGGTGATAAGGTTCAGTCGAAGCCAAAAAGATGCGCGAGCGCCTTCTGCCGACAATTTGTAATGCATCCTACGTTGAACAAAGATATTCGCCGAGCCACCAGGGAAGCGCACAAACACAAAAACAGTGATGCGCCCATTGCCATCTCCACAACAGAAGTTCATGAGGCTATTCGGAGATCCAAGAACACCAAATATATCGGCCCCGATGGCATTTCCATGCTGATGCTGAAACACCTCGGCGACGAAGGCATAAGATACCTCACACAAATTTTCAACCTTTCCCTTTCCACCTTTGTTATTCCTGAAAGATGGAAACAAGCAAAGGTGGTCCCACTACTAAAGCCTGGCAAGCCAGCTGCCGTAGGGGAGTCATATCGCCCGATATCTCTCCTCTCGCCAGTAGTGAAAGTGTTGGAATCCACCTTGTTGCCGTACTTCACCGCAAACCTGCGGCTCGCCGAACATCAGCATGGATTTCGCAAAAATCACAGCACCACCACCGCGCTGAACGCCATAACCACTCAGATAGGGGACGGACTAGACCAAAAGCGTCCAAACCACAGGACAGTGCTAGTTGCGCTTGACTTGGCCAAAGCTTTTGATACGGTCAACCATGCGCAACTAATGAAAGACCTTGAAGATTCGTCCCTTCCTCCCTGTCTTAAACGTTGGACTGCCAACTATTTGAGTGGTCGTCAATCGTCGGTTGAGTTCAGAGGCGCAAGATCAAAACCCAGAATAGTTAAACAGGGGGTGCCACAGGGTGGTGTCCTATCCCCGTTCCTGTTCAACTATTATATATCGAAACTTCCCCCCCCACCAGAGGGTGTCTCGATCGTCTCTTACGCCGACGACTGTACGATTCTGGCAACAGGCCCCTCCGTAGAAGAACTCTGCTCTCGAATTAACTCATACCTCCCAGCCGTGTCCGAATTCTTCGCCGGGAGAAACCTGGCATTGTCACCGAATAAGTCCTCGGCCACCCTATTTACGACGTGGACAACGCAAGTGAACATGGAATTAGACGTCTACGTTGATAGCGTCAAGCTACCAACTGTCTAACACCCCAAAATCTTAGGGGTGACGTTTGAAAACAAGTTCAAATAGGCGATCATGTAACCGCAATTGCCAATAAAGTCCAAGCCGTAACAAAATTCTCAAGTCACTAGTTGGCAGCACTTGGGGTAAAGACAAATAAACGTTACTAGCTTCATATGAGGCAATTGGTCAGCCGGTGCTGAGCTACGCCTCGCCAACATGGTCGCCGGGGCTTGCAGACACTCACTGGACGATACTTCAGGTCTGCTAAAACACTGCCCGTAAAACCGGCACTGGATGCCTTCTTATGTCTCCTCAGCATCATCTCCACAACGAAGCAAAAATGCTCGGCGTTAAAGAGCACAGTGAGGTGTTGACCAGGCAATTCCTGATCAATTGCTGTAAACCTCAGTATCCGAACAGACGCCTGGTCAACGATAATCCGCCCCCCAGGAGAATAAATAGCCATCTACGCAAACATTTCGATGGGATCCGGCACCTGATTTCCACGCCATTTGATCCTAAGGTGCACCGGCAGGCCCCTACCCTCATCCACACCGATTCGGTAAATTCTTATGTCAGCTCTCTCTTAGCAAACGAATTCCTTCAGGCAACCACTCCACCCGTTGCCGAAGAGGAGCGCGAACTGCCTAGGGAGATAATAGTGATGCTGGCCCAACTCCGCTCTGGATATTGTAATAGGTTAAACTCTTACTTATCCAGACTGAACCCCGACTTGCCGATTTTTTGTCTGGCTTGCGGCTTGTCCACCCACAACAATAATCATCTTTTTGTCCGCTCAACCGAGCCTACTCTTCTAACACCATTTCCCCCTGGTCCACCCCAGAGTTCGGTGACACTACTGAGTAAGATACTGACTACCTAGGTAGGGCTAAGTAGCGCTACAACAACAACAACAACCACCAGTTTGCGCAACGAAGAAGTGACTGGCCAGTTGAGGCTGTTAGATGGCCATTTAAAGAAGAAGCAAGTTCTAACAGCGGTGGGGATCTGATGAGAAATTGAGAACTTCGAAATTGTTGAACTTTTTCTCTAATATCAATCAATTAACAAATAAAAATTAAAAGCGGGAACTGATCCAAGAGAAATTATCTCAATGATTTTATATTATAGTTCAGCGAATTAAAAAAGGGGCGATTGCAGGCTAAGCGATATTGTACGAATAAGCCAAGATGCTCCGGCCCAGAAGGTATTCTTATCGACAATGGCCGGTAGAAACAGGTGAAGAGGGGAACCACTACTATTATGGAAAGACCAAGTGGAGACAGACTGTCAATCCCGTGGTGTTTCAAATTAGCGCCAGTTGGAGCGAAATTGTTAGGAAGTACACTCTTATCTTGAAGACGGCGAGTAGGTAGAATACTATACAGACGTTTAGCCCAATATGCTGATGACTTATTGCAAGCATCTAAAAATATACACAAAATGTTTGTTCTAAAACTGAAAGCTATGTACATAAAAGTATTGCGAAGGATATAAACTCTTTAACTGACCAATTTATTGCCCTCATTCATTTATGTTGGAAATGGCCCTCATTCATTTAGGAGTTATTTCAGCGTATCTGTAAACAGGAACATGTGTGAAATGTAGACCATTGCCTTTTATACTCGTTAATTTCACGAAAATAATATTCTGTATGAAATTAAACTTTTACGTTTCTTTCTTGAATACCGAAAAATGCCGTTATCACGAAATTCCGAACCAAGACTGCAAAACGGTTGAAAAAGAATATACTAATATGTATGGGTGTATGTACATATGTACAGATGAGTGTACATGTGTACATGCTAAAAAATTACTCATACGCCATGGTTAGGGTACCATTTTAAAAACCACGATATTATGTTCCTATAATATGTATATTCAACCCAATCCGAGTAAATATGCTTTGGAGTAAAGAAAATATAACAATATTTAGAATAAAAAAACATATCAAATGAAATAATTCATTGACTACACCTTTTCCAATTGTACTTTCGAAAGTATCAATTTGATTTTAGAAAGCATCAATTTTATTTTAGAAAGCGTCAAATGTACTTTAGAATAGTCAAATGTATTTTAGAAAGCGTCCAATATACTTTTAAAGTATCAAATGCTTGGCTTAGTGCTGTGTTACAGAGGTGGTGCGAAATGGGAAACCAAGTCTCCGATGCTGTTATTGTTTGCGACAACGCGCCATGCCTCTCCAGGCTGCAACAGGTTTGCCAGGAAGCCGAATTATTACGTTTGGGGCCTTACTCTCCCATGTTAAACCCTATTGAAATAATATGGGGAAAATTAAAAGCGAATGTAAAATCGAACCTACAGATTCTCGAGGTGCAGGGATTGGGTGTTGTTGATACTTGGAAAACGTTATTACTGATGCCGTGGTTACGGTTAACGGTGGGGATTGCGCCAGAGCAATACAGCACAGTACGTCCTTCCACGCTGCTGCTATTGCACTTAATGATATGCCTGTTGGACAATGAAATTATTAATCACTATTTTTCCAAAAATAAGGTTCTGAGCCTTTTCAATAGATCCTGATATTACGCGCATTGAACTGCAGTCAAAATCGGGTTACAACTTCCCGTTTCTTTCCAGTGGTGAAATGTAATAACCGTCGCTCATATACATACATACGTTATAAATATCACAGTTTTTTCCCTCTCCTGAAAACTTTTTGGTTTTGAACATACAGGGTTTTGCAGTGTGGTTGTCGATATGTATGTACATATGTATGACACTTTCTAAAGTACATTTGACGTTTTCTAAAATCAAATTGATGCTTTCTAAAGATCGTGTCAGGTGGTGTTTTCACTTTGAATAATCTAAAGATTTTGGCAGAAGCCGCCATTGTAAAAATATTACTGAAACATAGATACTAAGGCATACATATTTGAGAAGGTCCGATTTTTAAAAATCATCACCAAACAGCGGCAATTTCGAGCTCGCTGTATGTATGTATATTCTTTGGGTGATGGCTGTGATATATGTGACACCTCGCTTCCGGTATTAACACTGACGTCCCTTTTATTACACACGCACATTCATATTTGCTCACTTGAAAGCTCTTTCTCTAGCTGTGAAACTTTGACTGTGAGCTCTCTTTCAAAAATAGAAGGAGATGATGTAAGAGAAACTTATGAATAAGAGCGCGGTGCTTCAACACTCTTCATAGTGCAGTTTACGCACATGTATTGACTGCGCTTATCATTGATAGTTGTGTAAACAATAACAAAAATTACAACAAACATATAATGACAACTGACACATACATACATTATATGTACATACATATGTACATATGTCTGCACATACATAACAAATGTTCTATAGTGCGTTTTATAAGTAACGGACCCTTGGAATCTTCAAGTTTTTGTTAATTTATTTGAAGTTGAAACTAAACAAAACTTAATGTAATTAAAAGAACGTACTGTACACATAATAATATCCCAAGTTACCCTCCATTTGGGAGGTTGGAAATGATAGCCTCTTCTATTTACTAGCTACTAGATAGAATGCATTAGGTAAAGTGCCAAATTAATGAACTATCCTTGAGCCAAACCGTTTGACAACCCTGTCGGGGAGTGGTTTTTGTTGTTAACACAACAACAACGACACTGTCCACCACAGAACGATCCACAAAAAGTGTAGCTCAAGTCAATGGAGAAACTGTTATGGTAAATATTCTGCTCACGTACTCACAAAATAATCTCGGAATTTAATGTAAGTCTATGTCAAAATGAAAACATTCGTATATGCCAATGCGGATATTCGCAACATCCCCACTAAAAATGGAAATATATAAACATTTCATCTCAATTCTCCCTCACATTTTCATTAAAGAGCTTTGTTATCAGCTGTTTCACTGAGTATTCAGTGAAGCGCTCAAGTAAGTTTGTTGCCGAATGCAAGTGAGATAAGCAGCGCTGCCAACAGCTTTAAATTACCGGTGAGCACAATGCAGCGAAGTCACAGACCGGCCAACAAAAAGGGGCGGTATACGTGCTATGGGGATGATTGTAGGTGTGATGACGTTTACAACGGCCGGGCGCATGTGGGTGCTGCATTTGAGACAGCGAGACATTCGAGACAGCGAGACATTATTGCTGAAGTTTTGCTCGCGCAGCTATGTTGTCGCAATTTGCAGTTGTTTTTTCTTTTGCTTTTGCTGTTGCTGTCGCTCTTGTTGTTGGAACTTTTACTAGTTAGTTAATGTTTGTGTTGCCGGCTACGGCACAGTCGTCACGATGTTCGACTTTTGGCGTTTAGGTTACGTTGCTGTGGCTCTTTTGTGTTGTTGTATGTATGTAAATGTGTATGCACGTTTGTTGGTAGTTCGCTGGCTCGTTAGTTCAATGCTGTTGTTGTTGTGACAGTGTTTATTCTTTCATTTCGTTTTGTTGCTTACTATGCCGCTTTAACAAATACAAACGGGGTCGTTAAGTCGGTCGGTAGGTGGGTTGGTTGGTCGGTCCACCGTTTTGCGTTCATCATATGTTCTGTGATTCCGTTTGAGTTTATAGTTTCTCGATTTACATTTCAGTACCGCATAGGAAGTTGTCGCGAGCGCTTGCTTGGTAGATGAGCTTAGTCAAGCATCGAATAAAGAAATGCAAAAGTTAAACGTTTACCGCAACGCCAAACTCATGCACCCACAATATTTGATATGCAATTTTGTGCAAAGCAAAAAATAAAAAAATAAAAATAATTCCTCAATTTGTTACTGCTAAGTCCGCAAACAAAATAAATAATATATTTTTTCAGCTAAAAAACGAAATCTGTTATTTGTGGTGTTTTTATTTTACTGGTGCTTTAAGTGATGCAATAATAAAATTAATTAAAAAACAATTCAATAAACAAAAACAAATACACTCGCTCATAATATCGAATATTGAAAATGTGTTGACGTTTTACTTGCATTTCGTATTTGAAATTGATTGAATGTTAAAATTGCAATACATGTACATATGTACATACGTATGTATGTAGTATATGTAAGTACATATGTGTGCATTTCAAGTGTGTGAGTATGTGTGTGAACTGTGACGGTAAAAGAGGTCAATTTGTGAATTGAATAGAAAAGCGCGGTTTCGAAAGTATCTCCGTAGATTGAAATCAACACACAAATACAGCTCAATAAAAAGATACGAAGACATATTAATCCAAAATACTAAGTTTTGTGGAAATGTTCGAAAATCTTACCGTCTGAGCCGGCTGAATTTGAGCATCATCATATTTGAGCTACATATGTACATACATATGTATGTACATATGTACATATGTTTCTAATCAATCGAGCGAAATGAAGAACGGGACATAAAACAAGATTTTAATTATTTTATTTTATAAAATTAATGCGAATAAACATATATGTATTTTAATATATGTGCATACATGCATGTGTATATACAAATACATACATACATATGGATGTATCTGCATACATATAGTAGGTAGAACAAATCAAAGTGATGACAATAAAAGGTTTTAATTTGCGCGGCAAAGTCAAATCAATCATATATGATAAATTTATAAACATATTCATACATACATATGTATGTGATCACATATGTATGTATGCATGTATGTATGTATGTACATATATGTGAATATTTAAGAGTTGCCGATTGATTCAAAAACTTTATACAAAATGAGATATCTACACCTACCTGGAAAATGAGAAATGGAATGCATTGTGATATTGTAGATTTTTATGGTTTTAAAATAAATTACCTATAATAATTTCTTCAAATTCATTAAGCGGAACAATCAATTAGTGCTATATTATGATAAGTGTGAAATTTTTGAATTTTATGGAAACTAGACGCCTATTTTAAGCAGCTCTCTTCTCTTTTCTGACTTTAACGTTTTGACAAGTTTCGAACCCTGAAGAAAAGTGATGTGGAATTATCTAAAGACACTTTTAATACATTGCACAGATATATTTAAAAATGCTGTATCCCTTGTGCTCAAAATATAAATTGTGCTACAACTTTTATATTTATAAACCGACTTGTAAATGATTGAACATGCAAATATTACTGGCAAACCATCTCCAATACCACGTAAAAATAAATGCAAAAGAATTACTGCCTTTAAGGCCTGGATTTTCAGTCGTTGGTTAAGCTCAGTTTAAACTAAGTTTGCTTGAACTCGGCATAAATTTAAAATTCAGTTAAACTGAGAAGCCGTTTGTAGTGAGAGTTTAAGGTCGCTTTTAAGATTTGCTTTTTATACGCCAAAATTCGTTTTTTTTTTATCTAGATACGGCAAGAGATGACATTTGTTTACATATTCAACTCCATTGCTAAATGAAAAACCTCGAAAACCCACATTCGTCAGAAGATATATCCAAATTTTTTAATTAAAAAATAATACAGCAATTATATTATCAACCTCTTAAGAGGTTTTTGCGCCGAGTTTCTCTTCCAATTTGTGCCGCTTTGAATTTTTCCTACAAATTTGCCAGCGACCGGCATATTTAAATGAGATGAATTTTTGCTGTGAAGCTTTACAGAAATGCAAATGAGTTTGCCAAACCACTGTCGACGGGCGACCCCGTTTTGAAAAAACTTTTGCAAACCACTTTTTATGTTATCTATGTACCTGTACCAGGGCTCTAACCTGTGACATTCGGTGGGGTAGAACGCCAACACTACCACCACGCCACGGTACGTACAGTTTTATGTTTCAATGTATATTCAAGGATTTTCGCCCGATTTGTAAAAAACTGTAACTTTGCAAAATGTCTAAACCTAAATTTTTTTTTTTAGTTTTGTATCCTGAATCAAAAGTAAGTTTTTTCACGTAGTAAACATGAACCAGGTGTATGGTTATCCTTGTTTTCATATATTTTGCTACACCCTGAATGCATAACCTTTTTAAAATTTGAAAATGCAACGGCCTTGTTCTAAAAGTGTTCCAAACTATCGAGCTTTGGATTTCAAAAAAAAGAGGAACAGCTTAGTGCATAAGTTTAGAGTACGGATTTATAAGACTATTTTACTCCGCATAACGTACATACATACATATGTATGTATGTATGAAAAATATTGAAATCAAAATGGCATGTGAAAATCAAATAATGTTATGTGAATAAGTAAAACAATTTGATTCGAAGATGATAATGAGATTCTTAAAAGTTTTGGGGAACATGCATAATCCCCCACATCTGAATGAAGAAAATATCAAATATGGGCTATTAATGACTTGAGAACCGTGTAAGATAGAATTACCCAACTTGATACGAGGCATGCTATCGGCATGTAGAGTACACTCATGGAAAATAAGCAAAATCAGTAGATGACCTAACTAGGCATGGTTAAGATAACCTGATGATCTTATTAATGATTTTGATAATGATCGGAATGACACCGCCCATATGTGAACGCCTTTAGCAACGCTCATTTTACTTTAAATACTTTGGTTTTTTGATATATAGGACACCTACATATAAAATATCCCCGCCCACTTATACAAAATTATATATGTATGTATGTATGACCTGTTCTATGATAATCATCACAATGCTCGTTAGAAAATAGAAAACAATGTTTCAATCATTAGCAAGTTTTTCCAAAAAATTATCAATTAAACGCAGCTACCTTGTAATCATTGTTTAACATGTCTGTAGTAGAATTCCCCAACTTACAGCGATTCTGTTCGGTTCGATTTTTCGAGATTTTCAATAGCAATTCTATCGCTTGCACTATCGAATATGCGATTCACTAACTTATCTATAACGATGCGGGCAAAAGATTTCTCATCCCGCGATAAAACATACTCTAAGTACCCAAAGGGATAAACAAACGATTTCAGTAATCTAGTAACTAAATTAAAAAAAAAATGCGCAATTGAATCGGTTCGTGCGTAACCCTATGTGTCACACTTTTTGCGAAAACGTTGTCTGACACTAAACGTTACCTTAACTGTAGATATGTGTCCTGCCACTTATATCAGAGCGTCCCTTCCCACTCAAAACATGTTCTTGTTTGAAAATCATCAGTCCAAAGCTATATGTAAATACATAGATATGTACATATGTACATATGTATACATACATATATGTACATATTTAAAACCAAAATCAATTCTATTATAAACAATCGCAAAAATAATTTCTGTCACTGTTTTTTAAAAATAATCTAAAGTGAACTTGCAACAATAAGCCATGATGATATGTAAACTTCCATTTATTTGAAACTTCAAGAAAAAACTGTTATAAATAATGTCATCAAGTAAAATGCAAATGTTTACACAAATTCAGAAAAAACTATTTGCTAGTTTTTTTTCCAAATTGAAATATTTCCAATTCTTTTCAAAAAAGATTTTACAGGAGAATAATGACGAAGAGCGAAAATTATGGCTGCACCTTAACAATCTTTCGCAATGTGGTGATGTTGTTGTTGTTTTAGCAACAAAATTATTCCCCGGAGGTTTTGGGGAGTGTTGTCGGATTAACAGTCCTTAGGCGGATATGAATCCGGTACGCTCCGGTACTCTCTTGCGGTACTGCCCGACTGTCGTGGTAGCGATTTGTTATGACCAGTGTAACCTTCTAGGCCATCTCATCCCTCCTTCCGAAAGGAAAGAGAAGATTGGTGAGAGCCGTCATGTCCGTACCTTTGTGCATATTATTAGTCTCGTACGACCGGTATGCCTACCTCGGTCATATTCTAAACCCCTACCCACAGGGGTAGCGTGGAAATATTCGATGTATAATTATTTCTTTATTTGATCGCAAAACCCAAAAAATATGCAAAATATGGTTTAAATAAAGTTTCAGAAAAAAAACTTATAAAAAGCTGTCTTTGAAACTGTTTTGTACTCAAGTTTTTATAAAAGTCTCGTTTCCATTAAAAACGATTTATTTTCAAACGTTTTTTAAACGGAAAATTAGAAATTTTGTATGCTTAATATTTGTTTTAGAAAGCTTTTTAAACATTTATTTGTTGGGTATTTATCATATTTGGTTGAGAGCAACCTGTTAAGTAATGATGATTAATCATAATGAATACCGGTCTGTTTGATTCCTCTTTGGAAAATCATAGTAATGAAAGATCACCCATAAATCAATAAAAATTTTGATATTTTTTTTTATTATCTTGTAATTCTAATCAATTAGTAATTGGAAATTTCGAAGAACAATTAAAATAATCATTAATGATTGAAAAAGCGGTAATTTTAATTACGACCGTCCGTAACTGCTAATACACGTCCAGCAATGCCAATCCGTCTTCGGAAATCAAGTATTTTTAGTAATTTTAGTTTACAATCTTCTGTAATTTTCATCTGGTTGTTGTTATCACAGATTAGGCCGTCCGAAAAAAGTGTGTTCGACGAAGAAATACTGGGGATCGCGTAGCCGGTGTTGAACCGGTGTTGCTTTTTTTTATCAGACTGCAATCTAATAGTGAAAATCTGGTACCTTTTGGGCTTAAATTACGTCTGTCAAAATTTTGTCCAATTCGGATTAGAGTAGCGGTGACAATATGAAAGTTCCCAATTTTGCAAAACAATACTTCATATAGGTATGTACGTAAAAAGTTTGAATTTTTCATTTTTTCGATTTAAACAGTTGAGTTATACATTATACTAATTCCCATAAAGATTATTTGCCTTTAACTCTATAAATATCTTTAGTAGTGTGGCCACTATGCCAAAAAACGTCCAAAAAACTTTGAAAAAAATAAAGAATTATTTTTAAATTTCAGATTTAATCACTGTATGTTGTAGTAAATTTAATTGTGAAAATTTTAAGCGCACTAGTACAACATTATGATGTGCCCTTGACTTTATAAGCCCTGCTATATTGAAAGTCCTCAATCAAAAATTTTCTGTTTTTACCCAAGAAATTTTCCGAAATTTCCATATCCTCGACATTTGATACATCATTTCCATATAGAATTTTCTGCTGATTCCAAAATCATTTGGTTGAAAAGTACAACAGTTTCGAGATATCTTGAAATTTTAGTTTTTGAGATAAGTTAGTAGTTTTCACCTTTTTGTGACATTTTGGGCTTATCGAAGAAGGAATCTACAAAATAGACTTTTTCTGATTTTAAAGTGACTAAATCTGAAATTAAAAAAAAAAAATCGTTATTTTTTTTAAAGTTTTTTGAACGGTTTTTGGTATAGTGGCCAAGCTAACGAAGGTACTTATAGAGTTAAAGGCAAAAAATGTTTATGGGAATTAGTATAATGTATAACTCAACAGTTTAAATCGAAAAAATTAAAAATACAAACTTTTGACGTTCCTATATGAGATCAGCCACGAAAAAATGCATGTGATATTTAAAATCAAGAGAAGATTTTACATTAGGAATATGTACTTTCATTCTTGGAGAGATTTGTTTTGTCGAGTAGTATTATATATTATAAGAATATTTCACCATATACATTTTAGCGTTCTAATAAATTTTGAAGGCACTGCGGTGGCAGGGTATTTTTTTTGTTATTATTAGGCACCTAGCCCTATTCCCTATTAAACCGCTGAAACTTGAAATTTTTTTTCCATATGTTGGCGCTCCAGCCTATTGGTTACTCAATTCTAACGGGAATTTAACAGGTCTGGGTGAGAGCATATATTTTTCCGAAGCGATGTAATGAATAGTTATTTGTGTATTCTTTTTTTCCTACCCAATAAACATATTTTCGCTTTCGATTTCGCTCAATCAACGCTGATCGAGTTCAATAAATGCTATTTATTTATGTACATACATATATGTACATACATTCATACATAGATATGTGTATAGTATGACTCGTATATAATTAATTTTTTTATCGAAATCCAAGCCTCTCATTTCACTTGGTCTCATAATGCTTATTGGCTGCAGTCTTTGTTTATTAGATTTGTTGGAGCAACGAATCTAGTACTTGCCCCCGCTGTATTTCAAGCGCGTCGGCATTAATGTGTATGTAATGGGGGTACAAATACCGGGATCTAGTGCATTTTAATGTACCGATTTTGTTCATACAATGGCAGTTTTTCGGGATTGGAATTAATTATTATTAATTGTGAATATCAATAATTTGGCAACTTTCACCCTTTTGGTTTTCTGCTGGCTCAAGGTGTAGTCTGGTTTCTTAACCTACTAAATAGGTGGTAACGTCATGTAAATATTTGTGTGGCCCTACCTTTCCTTCGCGTTTTCATTTTATTGAATGTACAACGTTATACTTAAATAAATAAATAAAAAATAACTAAATAAAGTTTTTTCCAGTAACTTGAAAGCTCTAGGTCGAATATATATATTGTCGGAGACAGTGCAAAACCGCGTAAGTGCGTCTAGCTTTTAAATTTTGAATAAGGTTAATTAATAAATAATTTTCAAACTTAAAAAAGTGCAGTTTTACCGAATTGATCCTATATAAATAAATATAGCAACTGTGATCAAAAGAGATAAAGGAACAATTTCAGTAATCTTAGGCAGTAAACGTTACCTTAACTGTAGATACCTATCCTGCCACCTATACCAGGGTATCCCAGAAATGTTACCCCTGAGGGTAGGGGTTTGGAATATACCCGCGGTAGGCCTACCGGTCGTAAGATGCACAAAGGTAATGATGTGCAACTCGATGGTTGATCTACGGATATGGTGCCTCCCACCTCTCGTTACCCATCTTCTCTTTCCTTTCGGATGGAGGGATGATATGACCTAGAAGGTTACACTGGTCATAACAAATCGCTACCACGACAGTCGGGCAGTACCGCAAGGGAGTACCGGAGCGTACCGGATTCAAATCCGGCCAAGGACTGTTATTTCGACAACACTCCCCTTAATGCAGTGTAAATGATGAATATTTAATGCAACATTTTGAATTTCAGAATTTATTCGATAAATGAGTAATCGTCTTCAAACAATGGGACAGTTCACGATTAATTGCATATCGGTTGACAAATCTTTGCAATAAAAGAAACTGTTATGAAACAGTTAATATGCTTCATCCATACAATTGGAGTAAATGAGTGTGCATATTGTAAATATGAAAAAAGACTATGTGCATAAAACACTTCAGTTAGAAAATGACTTTGCTTTTAGAAACTACTTGTGATAAAAATTTAAATTGAGATTAATGGCAACAGGGTTGATTTGGTATGCAATGCACCGACTGCAAAGGATTTCCCATAGTAAATTTAGCAATGGTTGATAGGTGTATATGCGTGAGTTTTGTTTTTGTATTGCAAATGGTTTGCAATAAGAATTTGCAATATATGTACATCTGATCGTGAACTACCCTTAAAATCATTTTGTAAAAGGTAGCTACATGGTTTTGCACGACCACCAATATACATTTCTAAATGATAGTAAGCAATGGAAGTAGCTCCCGTTACAGTAAACGATAATTGTGGTGATGGGCCAGCGGCTGGGACGCTAGATATAGTCAATAATTACTGTCACGTGTTTTCCATTGTCACAGCAGATCCCTGCATCTCGTTGCATATACATATGTATGTATGTATGTACGTATGTATATACATACATAAATAAATAAATACAAATATACAAATGTGTGTATATGTATGCAGTGGTCCGAATACCTATAAATGCATTCATAAAATAATGCAAAAGTCCATAGATCGGCTCCGTTTATCAGTTACATACATACGTACTCGTATAATTGTGCGGAATACGTCAAAAATGACAGCAGTTAAGTACCTACATATGTATGTATGTATGTACTTAAAAGTTAGATTCATGAATGGAGCTCTAAGAATACGATGCTTAGCTTGGAGGATGCTATGATACTTGTATCGCCAGCAAAATATGAGCATATGTTTTTACTAACGTAACATGAGTATATAAATTGTATGGATGTATGTTCGTATGTACTCAGCTGCAATTGCATTTTGCTATCCGTGTTGTTGTTTACTATACTACTAGCATATATACATACATACATAGAGAGATATGTTTGAAAGTGATGCAAATGCCGTTCGCATGCTGTTTAGTTTACAATGATAACTCTATATTCATATACATATGTAAGTATGTACATATGTAAAAAAAGTAAATATGTATGTAAGACTATGCAATAATTGCATGTAACTTAGCGTGACTTAGCAGGGCGGGCGTGTGCCTTACAATTGCAATCGAGCGCTCATACCTCAAGGCAACAATAGTTTTCAACAGATGAGAAATATGTACATATATTTAATATGGTGGTTAATTTTTGAGCGATTTTGCTCTTTGTGCTACAACAAAATCTGATTCACGTTTGCGTACCTACATATATTGCGTTTTAAACCAGACGACGGAAAAATTGATTTTTTCCGAATTTCTGTAGAATGCTTAACTGATGTGAATGTTTTTTTTTTAGCGATTTCTTGCTTAAGGTGATTAACGTCTCGAAAATGGCTGTGGCCTTACCGAAGTTAAAAATGTAATCGTTTGACAAGTTGTCCCACCAAATCACTAAAAGAACCTATGGGCAGATCCATGGATGGTCTATAGAGTATTCAAAAGAAATGTAGTACTCTGAGTCGGATTAGATGATCCAATTATTGGAAATCGCCATATAAATAAAAAGAGATAATATTTATTATAAGGTATCAATTAAATGGAGACGGAATCAATTTTGGTATAAAATCTCAGTTAGCTTAGGAAATTTTCCTACCGAAAATTCTTGGTAGTGCATTTATTGCCCGGCCAACAGATAGCACTAAAATGCACAAAATGACCTTGGATTTGTTTGTAAACAAATAGACATGACTATGAATGGGCTAAAGGCAAATTTTAAAAGAAAATTATTTATTTTATTTTATTTTTAATACTTTATCTAATTATTTAAAGTTCTTAATTGAATATAAAATTTGATAAATACATATATCACTTAGATCCTTTCGCATGTGGTACTTTCAGTTATAGTTTTCTAAAAAAATCCCCATAATATAAGGTGGTGTTTGGAGTAAACGTTTCTATATAAAAAATGAGGAATTTGTAGTGAAAAACAGCGAAACTGAAATATCACTTACACGGTTTTGCATTTATGCGTCACGCGGCCTTGCAGTGTTGTTGTTTTAGCGCTACTTAACCTGCCTAGGTATTCGGCTACCTTGCCCAATAGTGTAATCGAATTCTCCTAACGGAAGTCCTAGAAACCTAGCGGTTTCAACAGGGGTGGGCCAGGGGAAATGGGTGTTAGAAGAGCTTTGCAGTGTTGCCGATGATATACAAGTACATACATACATACATACATACATACATACATATGTATATCAGACAGGTCCATCTCAAAACTATGTTGAATTTGTTTTTAGGGATCTGTCATTACTAGCTAAGATATTTAAGGATCAATCTGACTTTTGCTTTAAAACTGCCAAACCTTGGAAGAATACAAATTGAACTACAAATACATAATGTATGTAGTTTCATACGAAAATGAATTCCTCACAAAAAAATCTAATTGAACATTCCAGATTCCCAAAATAAAACGTGAAATCAGAAAACCATACCAATTATATAAGCTTGATTACTCTGGAACAGCATAGCTTACGAAAACTTTTCTTAATTTTTTCACTTTAATGGTTTGACAGTTTTAGAGCAAACAAAAGTTCAGTTTCAAAAAATTGTAACCACCGAAGTTAGAAACTTGTGCGCCATTCTGGAAAATAATTTTCAAAAATAACTCTTTTTTTTATCCAGTCTAATATACATGTGGATCTCTCCAATATCGGCAGCATTCGGAATGTGTCCACTGATTGTCAATTAATATCAAAGGCGATACGTACATATACATATGTACATATATACATACATATGTATGTACGTACATAACTTTATAAATATATGAACAATACAATAATGAAAAATTACTAAAGAAAAGTGTTGAAATTATTAGGTAATACTACAGAGCTAAAGTGTTCCAGCTGTGAACGAGAACGAGCCGTGGAGTTGCTGATGAAATGAGTTAGTGCTGGCTTTGCTATAGCAATTTGTAGTTTGTAGTGGTGAATGCAATAATCATTATAAAAGTGAAAATTTCTAAATACGCAGCAGATCATACGTGAATGCATAATACATATATTCGTGATACAAAATTTAAAACAACAGCAACTAAAGCCAGGATACGCCAGAAATGTGATTAATTCAAATATAACTCGTGCTCGCGCTCGTTTCTTACCTCCTCTCTTCCTCTACTCGTGTCGTGTTTATGTATGAGTCGATTAGACTGTTATCGTGTTAATAGTTTGAGGTTTACGAAACGTAGTCGGATCCAGTTAATGGGAAATCGTTTTAGTTTTTAACCATAGATGTATTGATCGGGCAACTCGTCGGTGATAATGCGCTCAAGTGATTTCCTATGTTCGTGAGGAATGTGTTAGCTCCACTTAGCCATATTCATAGCTATAGTTCTAGACTATGCGTGTGTAGTTAGCCAACCAGATTCGTGTAATTAATTAGTATCGATAGCGTTACTACGAATTCTCAATATCTGTTTAAAGTAAATGCAAGTAGGCAAAATGGATATGAAATTGGAGTTGGTAAACCAGTCACAGGAGATGAGCGCAGTGGGTTCACCGTCGGAAGTGCCAAACGATCCAGGGTAAGTAAAACTTGTACATAACTATTATATTTAAACCCCTTAAAATGACTAAGGGCTACTTCATGCTCTTTCAATAGAAAACTTCCAGCCCAAGGCAGATTTGATGTTAACACTATTTGAATGCCAAAGAAAAATCTAGCCCCAATACAAAGTTCCGCTACCTGAGGCTTCCACATTGCATTTTTGGGAGAAAGAGGGTACCTTCACTCTGCGGATAAGGGGGTTAGAATGTGCACGAGGTAGGTATACCTGTCGTAAAAGTGGACTAAAATCCACATCAACCCCGGTACCAGTTATAATTGCTTTGATACGCAATTAATTAGAATTCATTTTTTTTTAAATAGCTTGAGTGAGAGTTGTGTACAAACTTTTAAACCAGATGTTCGGGACAAAAAGTCAATACTTATCTCTATTTGGAGTTTAAGGAATTATGGGCGGAGATATACATACTATGTACATACATATATGCAACTGACATTATTTTCGGTGCCAAGCCTAGTACCTAGAAGCAAAAGCTTAAAATGTGTATCTATCAACAGTGGCGGGGGTTGATAAGATCCAATCAGCTTCTATACGCTTTGGTCCTTCGCACAATGCTCTGGATAGAACCATATATGTGATATTGGGGAGGCTAATTTCGTAGGTGTTGGTGCCGGGGAGAAGTATTCCACAGATTCCTAGACGTCGGTTAGCATTATAGTTCCTGCATTTCCTAAATTTTCGAGCATTATTCTAAATTGAAGCTATTATTTTTGAATGATTTTTGCTTTCGGAAATGGTGGAGGCACCGTTCATACATATCTTAGCGAAAGAATTTTTAAAGTTCGGATTTTAATAACATCAAAACAGTTTATCCTATTTGTGACAAATTCCCAACTAGTTAATGTATGTAAAAGTTACCGGAGTTGATGAATGAAGCCAAGTGAACTGAATGCAACTGGAAGTTAATATATTAATGCATATACAAGAGTCACTGAACCCATGTCTGTATCTTACGTACTCATATGCCTATTGATATATGCGATAACCGGTAAATTCGCTGTAATCCTAAGGTAGTCAAGTTACTTACACTGGTCATATCGCCATATTTCGTCTTTGTTTAAGTAGCGAACAAACTAGGGACACAGAACTCAATACATTCGCTACAAAGGTGTAAATGAAAAAAGTTTTGGCGACGATTTCGACATAGTCTTCAGAAAATATCTATTTTGTACCCTCCCAACAGTATATATAAAAACACTCAATGCAAAGGCCGTGGGGGTCAATCCCCGTTTTACGAGGTTTCCCAAAAAATATTTTATCAATCCACATCGTACAATGCCGGTAGCGCTCCAAGCAGGGATGGGGCGAAATTAGCAAATACAATATTTGAGTATAGCACAGGACGCTCTTCCTTTATTCCAAATTGATTCATCATAGATGTACATATCCCTAAACTTTTTACGAGCATTGAAATAAATCGCCGAGACTTTTCCGATTCTACTCTCTTTGGCGAGTAGTCCCATTTTTCTGCCAGCGTCATTATACAAATATTTGCACATATAAAAGTGAATAGGTCTAGGGAACAAATCAACTCTGTCCGGACGATGAATGCATCGTTGCCCACGTCGTACGCGTGTCAAAAGCGGCGTACTTTGGATAATTGTCGATGCTGTTGCACTCAACAAAACACTAAAAATACTTAACAAATATTGTGTTATTGTTGTTGTTATTGGACTTAAATGTTTCACTTTGCTTTGGGAAATTTATTTGCCCTTTTTAGTGGTTACTTTTTTTTTGCAAAAACAAATATTGCAACTCGCCACTAAAAATAAATATGCAAAGTGAATTGTATTAATAGCGGGGCATTATTTATTTAGGAATTCTCTCCCAATTTCTCTCACTCCATTCTGGTTGTTAGTAAATCTCGGAAAAATCTGTTGATTGCTATTTGGACGACGAATTGGTCGACCACGGCATATATTAAGCGAAGTGTGAACGAATGAATGTAAAAAGAGGAACGAGTTGGCAGACATTGTTATATGTACACATATGCTCTTACATATGCCCATACTTACATACATATGAACGTGTGAATCCACATCGTATGTGGATGTCCCCAAATAACAGAGTGTCTATGGGGCTTAGGAGAAGGGCGGTAAGTAACTAATACGTTTCTTTCTGGCTATATGATGGGCCATGGCATGCAACATTCAGCTTGTGTGCAAACGGTAATATTTTTGTATTTGTATGAATGGCTGTGTGCAGCCGTTGCAGGCATTCAGGCGCATCAACCCACTGGGAAGATGAGGAAGGTGGATTGCGGTAATTGCGGAAAGCTAAGGTCTTCTGAATGGAAAAGCATTCAATGTATCTAAGTGTGTTTGGATATTTGCAGGCCTGTAGTAGGGCAAACAATTTTACTGTGGACTGTGTACTCGTCGTATGTTGCTGTGAATGAACGCATGAGCTGCGTGTGTGTGTGTATCTTTGCATTTTGCATCACCATCGCCATTAAATACATTTTGAATTAATTCAAGATTTATGCGTTTATTATTTCTTTTGCATTACTTCTGAATCACTAGTTTTTTGTTGCTGCCCGCGTTGAAATCTCCGCAATGAAAAGTGCTGTGCTGTGGCAATGTGGCAAGTGACGGGAATTTCAAAGAAATATCTATGCATCTTCCTCTGGCATCACTTGGTTATTTTTTATTTTTTTTAAAGATGTGCGTTTTGGCACTTGCACCTGCCGCATTGTGGCTGCCACATTTGTAGGCAGGTGCTCCATTTATTTCTGTAAATTTGTTTTGAAAATTTTCAATGTGGTTGAAATAGACAAAATTGTCTATGTACCGTTCAAACTGTTGTTGGAGATTGGAGGAACTAGCCCGTTTTCAATCAACATAAGATGTAGAAGGTGATCAGCAATAATATTGCATACCAGGCCTTTGTAAAACTTTCAGGTTGGCGAAAGTCGTTGAAAAGAATTAAATTCCATAGTTACTGAAGCTGTTTTAAAAAACGGTCTATAGTTAAGGAGCGTGAATTTCTCCTTAATCTGATGCAGTCTGCTTCATCATTTAAACATAAAAGTGCAAGTCTCACAAACATTGAATATGCCCCAAGAATCACAAAGATTTTGTCTCTCTAAAATAGAAGTGAACCACCTAGCCATAAGGAGTCGTGAGGGGGTCAAATTGACTGAAGATGAGAATATTTTTACTTCGAATCTCTAAATTCCTTTAAAGGTCTCAACTTAAGTCAGGTCTCACTTTATGTTGACGATATTGGATAACTTATCTGAACAAATTTTTTTACCACGATCCAAAAACTTTTTCTTTGAGTACATTCCTCTTTAACTTGCTCTGAGTTTTTCATAGTAAATTTACGAATACTTGGAAAACGGGGATAGCATTTGATAGAGTGTTAGCATCAGCTTGAAAAGCCTTAGTTTCAAAAGCGGCTCAGCAATACACACGTACTAATACGGTGAACCACGATGACAAAAATGCCGCAATGTCAATTCCACCGTAACAAATATTAGTATCAAATATTTCAATTCCGTCTATAATTAACATTTAAGCTACTGCATTTTTTTGAAGACAGATAAAACTGCTATACCAACGTGCACAGTACGGATTAATCGAATGTGATTTCCATCATGACTCTGAATTTCAGGTTGATTTTCCTTTCCAAATTTTGACAACCAATAGAGTTCGTTTTGAATATGGATATGTATGTAAGTGTGAAGATTTAAGGAAAGTAGGGCTTATATATAAAATAAACTAAAAAGTCAAAATTAATTGTTAATAAGTGTTAGAAATAAAAATTTACATGAGATCAAGACCAAAAATTTACCAATAAATAAAAAGCATTAATAATTTTCGTAAAAATTTGGCATTGAGCTGAATTATAGCCATGCATCCCTTAAAATATACAGGCCGTCAAGGCAGCTATTTAGTTGAATGTTATTATTAGGGGGGGAAACGTGTGGTTGGGTGACAAGCTAAAAAATATACAATGTATGGCTCTGGATCTATGCGGAAGACCACACCAGATTTTTGAGTTTCTCGTCAGAAGTGCGAGCGTTGGATTTCCCTCATGCTCTTCTGAAACAACAAAAGGTATACGAATTACTCTGACGTGAAATCGTTTATTTTCGCTTTTTTGACAAAAATTGGTGAAATTCCATTGTTTTCTTCAATAAATCAATAAAAATTGAAAAGAATTAAAAGTATATCAGTTAAAAATGGCATCTGCAGTTGTAGCGTTCATGTTGGTGGAAGAAGGAAGTTGCGGGAAGGTCAAAATGAAAATTTTGAGGGATTGCAGTAACCCGCTTGAGCTGCCGGAGACAGCG
Organism: Sphenella marginata; assembly: GCA_951509765.1. NCBI lineage: Eukaryota > Metazoa > Arthropoda > Insecta > Diptera > Tephritidae > Sphenella > Sphenella marginata. The sequence continues at coordinate 31,583,603 of OX608082.1, read as the reverse complement.
TAAGTAGATGTATTGCAAGGTGGGCTTGTGATGATATTTTCAGGTTAGCGTGTTATAGGCTACATAAAGAGGTTTTTCAAATGGTACTTGACACTATTGGCGGACACTTGGCACGATCTCAAGTTCCACCAGTACTGCAGCTAGCAGCTACGTTGCGATTTTTATATTTTCCCCTAGTACGAGTAAAAATATGAGCCTCATTAATATTTATTTTTATTTAAAACCATCATTTACTCACATTATTATTAAATTTTCTATCTGCAATTGAAAAAAAAATGCAAATCCAATAGCTGCCAGCTGCTTGGTTTATTTCCGATAGCAAAACCGATATTATCGGTTTCGGTGACACCAAATCCAACATAATTCCAATTCGAACATGAAACCGATAACATTGGATTCCATGACACCAAAGCAATTTTTCTGTCGGTTTTAAATCCAATTCCGACAACTATTGGATTCCATGACAGGGGTGATAATCATTATCAATTGGCTTTGATCCCGTTAACTCACAAAAGTATGTAAAAACACTGTTGTATTTTCCAGTTTTATATATATTTTTTCCCTTGAGACTTTGGTGGTTTCAAAGGAAAAAATAATAATTTTTTAGGTAATTTTGCAAAACGGTTAACACCATTGCATTCAGCCTATCCGAATTATATAGAAATAGGCAATTGTTAGTCGGTCGGATTTTTCAACTACAACAGTGCAATAATTGTTACATATATTGATTATCTGGGTCAAGTTGTCTGCTCTTCGACAAGTATATTCGTTGGGAAAAAAACTAACCATGGTACACACTGTCATAAGCCTAGAAGTAAAACTCACATTGCAACAAATACTGTTGAAAACAGATATTTGTTTTCTAAAATATTAGGAACCAACTTCAACTTTTTCGTATATTTTCTGTTCTGGACCTGGTCTTAATTTTATACTGTCCCAATAAGCTCTGTTTTCTCTTTCTCTCCACCTAATTTTCTAAACAATTTTCCGAAAATCTTCACCTCTACCTGTGACTGCAGCACATACCGTCGGTGACACTGCAAAACCGAGTACGTGGCATTTGTGTCAAACACTTTTATAGGCCCCTGCCAACAAGATCTATTGATTTATTCTCAAGCAAACTACATGTTGGTTTGGAAAATAGTTTGAATAATCTATCTTAATGGGAACTTTTTCCATAAAGTCGATATTCGTATTAAAAATGAGAACAATTTGTAGTGAAAAAATAGCTAAACTGAAATATCACTTACACGGTTTTGCACTGTTACTGATGATATGTACATTAAGGCGCCTCACGCTCCATACAAATAAAAATGGACACCCTGTTTCCATCGGAATTATAAACTTCAATGTATTCTAAGACCTTGATCAAAATATTTCGAAAAAATATTAATATTTACCGGAGCTAAACCGCGTTAAAAAAACGCTACAAATATCCTTTCTTATGTATAAAATTAGTATGACAAAATATTTTTTAATAAAAAGCACCTGAGATGATGAATTTGCTGGGGTACAAAAGGTAACCATAAAAAAGTTTGAAAATTTTATCAACGCAATCCAAATATAGAGATGTATGATGCTGTTTTTGGTCATATTTCGAGGGGTAGGTTTGTGGAAAACTTTAATAACTCAGCCAATTATTGACGGATTTGGACGATTAGGATATCGTTAGAAAGGTATTTTCGAGACGTTGCCATTTCTGCAAAATTTAACCCTTTTTGGTCCAATTTTACACATTGCGAATATTAGCACACAGGTATACAATAATAGTATTAATAAAATTTTTAAACTTTTTTATGCTTACCTTTTGCACTCTATCATCTCAGATGCTTTTTATTAAAAAATAGTTTTTCAAACTCATTTTATACATAAAAAACGATATTTTTAGCGTTTTTTTAACGCGGTTTAGCTCCGGTAAATCTTAATATTTTTTCGAAATATTTTGGGGGAGTCCTTAGAAAAGAGTGAATTTTGAAATTCCGGTGGAAACAGTGCAACTTTTTTTGGCGAGGCACCTTAATGTACATATGTATGTATGTATGTACATGCGTCCGTATATAATAATGTATTTCAGTTTACCTACGTAGATAGTTTTTGCTTTATTTATGCTACACTACATGTTCAATGATTTATGACGGATCACCTATAAACCGTTACATTCGCTCGCTCGTTCTTTCGTTAACTGGCAATTCAACGGCATATTTAAACTTAATTCTATGGTTCATGGCATTCACAAATGTATCAGTCACAAGTGATGAACCATTAGGGCCATACAGATGTGCCATGGGTCTTCAATACTCGCGTACTCACTATCTAGAAATTGCATCTTGAATAGATTTGAAATAAAAAAAAAAATCGATGCCAATTTCTAGGGCAAATGCAAAATTTATTTTCACTATTTTTCTTCTCCCCATACATCAGTGGCGGAGCAAGGGATTGCACAAATTTTGAGCGTTTATTTGTTTACACCGAAGGTCCAAGGTTCGAGTCTTGGGACATGCAACATCAAAAGTGGTCTTTTTAAAAGTTATTTTTGCCATGGAAGGCTTCTCAGCAAAAATTCATCAGCTTTTATTTTACTTGTTACACAAATAGCTGAAACACAGGAAACGAAATTCCATGGAATTGCCTTGTTCACTGTTATTACGACTATGTTCTATTAAGAATGTTAACGATTTAGATTTCCCATTGAAATATGGGAATACTAAATTATCAAAACAAGTGGTACCTTGAAATTTTTATCTTAACTGTAATTACCTAAATGATGGTATAGTTTTAAAACATAATTTTTTAATTGGCGCCTGCGTCTCTTGATTTTTAAAACTTTATGAAAACCTGGGCATTAACAATCAAATATAAATGATAGGATATTAGTTTATTTACAAAGGGAAAGCTCGCTCACTTACTGCGCCCCATTAACTGCGCCACTTGTTTACATTTAAAAAAGCTTGCAGTTGTGTGTTATGAATAGGTGCGTGTGGATATGTATGTATGTATGTATGTGTTAGTGATGTAAATTTTTTTAACTTTAACAATCTCTGGGTATCTGAATTTTGAATTTGACTGATAGCAAATCAACAGCAGTTAAGGTTGAAACACGTGAAGAATTGTTCGAAAACAAAGCTGACCTTAAAAAAAAAGCAAACAATCGGTTTTTCATGGAATCCAATAGTTGTCGGAATTGGATTTAAAACCGACAGAAAAATTGCTTTGGTGTCATGGAATCCAATGTTATCGGTTTCATGTTCGAATCGGAATTACATATGTTGGATTTAGGTGTCACCGAAACTGATAATATCGGTTTTGCCCTCGGAAATAAACCAAGCAGCTGGCAGCTATTGGATTTGCATTTTTTTTTTTCAATTGCAGATAGAAATTTTAATAATAATGTGAGTAAACGATGGTTTTAAATAAAAATAAATATTAATGAGGCTCATATTTTTATTCGTACTAGGGGAAAATATAAAAATCGCAACGTAGCTGCTAGCTGCAGTACTGGTGGAACTTGAGATCGTGCCAAGTGTCCGCCAATAGTGTCAAGTACCATTTGGAAAGCCTCTTTATTTAGCCTATAACACGCTATGAACCTGAAAATATCATATACATAAGTACATATTTACAAGCCCACCTTGCAATAAATCTACTTACGCTGTCTCCGGCAGCTCAGGCGGGTTGCTGCAATGCCTCAAAATTTTCATTTTGACCTTCCCGCAATTTCCTTCTTCCATCAACATGAACGCTACAACTGCAGATGCCATTTTTTACTCATATACTTTTATTTCTATTAAATTTTTATTGATTTATTGAAGAAAACAATTGAATTTCACCAATTTTTGTCAAAAAAGCGAAAATAAAATTTGCGATCCACACAAAACAGCTGATTCGAGCATCGGTTTTGTTTACATTCAAAAATAACAAAACCGACGCGGTTCCATGACACCAAGTGAAATCAATATTGATTTGCAATTCCGATAAACTGCAAAACCGACTTGGATTCCATGACAGCCCTGATTTAATTAAGTCAATAAACCCGCAAAAACACGCATGTACACTAGTGTTCGAACTTTGTTTAAAAGTATTGCATTTTTGATGGATTTTTTTTTGAATTGTGATAAACATAGTTTTTGGTGGTGGCGGCCACCGTGGTGTGGAGGTAGTATTGTCGGCCTACCACACCGAAGGTCCGGGTTCGAGCCCTGGTACAGGTTACATCAAAAAGTGGTTTAAAAAGTTTTTTTTCAAAACGGGGTCGCCCCTCGGCAGTGGTTTGGCAAACTCTCCTTGTGTATTTCTGCCATGAAAGGCTTCTCAGCAAAAATTCATCTGCTTTGTAGATGCCGTTCGGAGTTGGGGACAAACCGTAGGTCCCGCCAATTTGTAGGTAAAATTTCAAAGCGGCACACCACAAATTGGAAGAGAAGCTCGGCGCAAAAATCTCCTAGGAGGTTGATGATATAACTGTTGTATATATCGCGCCATATATATATATATATTCTGCTTTTTTGAGATGATTTTTTGACCAGTTTCTGTTTCACTTATTATAAATGAAAATACAGTATTTTCTGTCTATAATGTTTCCTACGTACTATGTCCAGTATGGCAAGTGTTTCCAATGATAAACCCCTGAAAATTCAATTATAAGGAGAAATTACTGCATTTTCGTGCATTTTGACAAAAAATAAAGACATTTCTCATAAATAAGTCAAACACATTTATGTACATATTTCCTGCAAACTGGGGAATTTCGGTATCTAATTCATAACGCAAATCGGGATTGACATTCCTAGTACATATGCACTTATGTATGTATATGTACATATGTCTGTATATACTCATATTCTTTACTTCGTACGTTGTGCCAACAAAGTGTCTACCAGATACTCGCCCACCTCTTAGTGCATATTCGCAATTCAGTTGAGTAGCCGAACATACAGTTATTTGGCTAGTTCATCGAGTATCAGACCTAAGTATTGCATTTCGAATGAAATTACTAACTATTAAAATAGGAAACGTAAACGCAGTTAGTTTTAGTGATTACTGCAATGAGATTAGATAATGGTGTTTAACTAATGGATTTGTGAATCGGTTGAAATTGTACGAGAATAGCTACCTATTTAAAACGAGTTCAAAAAATAATAACTCCCTGTAAAAGATAATAAATTAGAATAGAATTTATTATTTATTTTTTGAATCAGCGCAGACGTATTGCTTCTTAAAATTTGTTTTCAAAATCAAAAATTTCAATTTTCTAAGTTGAGTTATTTTAAGGAAAGATAAGTCTAAGTTTAAGCCATAAGACCAAAGCCCATTACTTTTATTTTTGACGTCTATAACGAAGACAAAAGATTTAAAAAGTAAAGGTCAAATTTGAATATTTAAAAGTCACGTAGTTTCAGTTATTGAGGCATTGCCATAGCAATAAAAGAAGTCGCGACATCAGCAGAAAATAACCAGCTTGCTCAACTCTTATCAAATAAACGTTAGATTTGGAAATTAATATTCATTTTATCAAGCCATAGTAGTTTAGGCTAGGCGCAATAACATTGCACGCTTACCCAAACAAACAGACTACTATATTCCTAAAATAATTAGCACAAATGATTTAGGACTTTATAATAAATAAGGATGTGGGGGCTAATTGGTTACTAAATTTAGTTTCTTACAATTATTCAACTTGACTTTACATGGAGAAAGTGTACCTTACAGAGAGAGGTGGTTAAACCGTGCGAGCCCGCCAAACAAGCCACAAGTCGCCTGCCCATCTTGCAAATAGGCACCAATTTGAAAAACCACTTACATATACATTGTTCCTCATAAATTTGTAAATACGTTGGTCTCTTGAAGAGATATTTACACCTGGGATCTAGATCCCAGCACATAAAATAAGGTGCAATCTAATGAATTATGCATACAAGGGATCTTACAAAATTTAAGAACTCATATTATAAGCGTTTTATTCGAATAAACTAATCCTTTTATTGGATGAAAATGTTTTGGTGAACGCGTACTTATTTGCTTTCAAGCCACCTCATCATTTTAATAGGATGGTTGTGCTATAATTTTCAAGTACATACGCCACCGCAAACATTTTAAAAGACCACTTTCACCGTTAGGATGCAGGAGCCATGCACAATCCCATTCTGGTCCTTCAAAATCTGTCTGCCAGTAATACTATTAAATATTTCTATTATTTTATAAAGTGTTGTTGTTATTGGGTTTCTGCTAGTTTCGAGTATGATAATAATTGAATATTGTACCATGCAAATTTTGGCTTTATTGGGTGTATGAGCATAAGCAAGCAAGAACAAAACCAAAGAGGAAAGCAGCATGAAATATTGCATCGGCCTGCAATAATAATAATAAAAATCCGCTAAACAATAAACTTAAATGCATTTTACAGGTGTATAACGGTAAAGAAACTTACTTACATAAGTGTGTAGGTATACCGATGTGTTAACATATACATATGTACGTTACCAATATACTTATGCATATGTATATATATATGTGTGTATGTATGGATGCAATGTAATCGTTTTTGTTGTAGGTAAAGGAGCACACCAGAAGTTGTTGCATTGAGCACAAAAATGAGGAAGCGGCGGAAGCTTTCCGCTCGATTTAATCCATCCAACGACTGCAACAGCAGCAACGACAAAGAAGAATGCGTAGTCCTAAGTAGTTGTGGGAAAAAAGAAACTGAAGGCAACAAACTTTTCTATTCCGTAGCATTTCGTATTTATGTTTGTGAGTATTTAAGATGCAAGTACCCTCCAAAATGAATGCCCTATACGTGGCTTATTTCATTTAATCAAATGTCTTACATCACTTTCCCATACATTTGTAAGAATTTCAGTCGGTGACACAGCAAAACCTTCTACCTGGAACTGTATAGATAATGAAACATGTTTAATTTATGGATTTAAAATATATAGCAAAAGAGCAATTGAGCGCTGCGATCATTGAAATTTGCTAACGATTTGTGACCTTCATTTAGGTTTTTTAACGACAGGAACCCTGCTTAGTCGAGACTAATAGGCGAATTCTTAAAGCTGTCTATAGTCACTAATAGAGACATTTTGTGGTCAATTTCGATTTTGGAAGGTTGACTAAGTTGTGACTTGTTTAAGTTAGATGGTGAAACTGAAAAAGTGAATATCGTGACTTAGCTAAGTTAAGTCGAGCTGGTGAAACCGGGCCTATATGTTACACAAGTTGTGGTCTCGGAGACTAGTTTTAAAGGGGACCAAACTGCCACTTTACTGAACGGAAACAGTGCTCTATTTGCATGTTAGTGAACAATTAAAATTTTTGGGGATCCCTGCTGTACAACAGCTTTATTACCTCCCAAATAATTTTCTGTCCTCTGTTCTCAAATGTTACCAATAATACTCAAAACTTATAATGAATATCATGCAATGGAGCGTCAGAATTAATGTTTAGCAGCACCTTGAGGATAATAACAAAAAAAGCCTAAAATCACGTTAGCAGATATGAGGTTTTATCTACAACTTTACGGTTCCTTTAATCAGCAAAGGTACTAGACATTATCACGAACTGGCCCAACCTGATCAAAGCGAGGAACTCTTTTGTCAATAGCCTACTGGCATTAAAAAAAAACACTAAATACAATATACACCTATTGAAGAAGCCGATCCTCATAAAATTGAATGGCTATACACTGATGGCTCATAAGTTAGTGAAACTCAAGCGACGAAAGCATTGTGTTCTCCGTACAAAAAAAAGCGGGGTTAATGAGAAAAATCAGATCTCAAATCCATTTGCTCACTACAATTTTAAAATTCATGTAGGGGTATTCTTTTACACATATGTGGTAACTTTATAATCAATTATGTGTCATTGAAGTTGCCAATTTATAAGAAAGTGTTGTATAGCCTTGGAAGCTCACTGTCTGTGTAAAATAACGCTTTTAAATGTTTTCAGAATTACTGTACACAAGCAACAGACGCCAATGGTTTAACCATCATTTAGGTTGGTCCTCGTGTTGAGGACTTAATAGATATTATTGTGGAAGGAGTACAGATAGTCAAAATTTAATGGGCCACTCTCATCTAGTTCTACCTTCTATCGTCGTTACCGCGTTAAAAGATAATTTAATATAAATATATATAAATATTTGGTGCGATTTAACGCCGAGGAGTTTAAGGTTGAGCTTCTTTTACCTAAAAATGCAAATGAAATTTTTCTGCGAAGCTTTTTTATGACAGAAATACACTAGGAGGGCTGCCAACAAATAGTGGGGGCGACCCCGATTTTGAAAATCTTTTTCCAAACAGTTTTGCTATTATCTGCCCCGTCACTTGAACCTGGGAGGTTCGCTTCGCTGGGTAAGCACGGCGGCCGCCATTGGAGATTTGTATATTCTCGTATGTAAGTATAAACCCTGCAAAAAAATAGTTTAACTCATCTTTATTCTACTTAACTCTTCTTCTTCTTTCCTTAAATGGCTCCTAACCGTTAAATATATTGGCCATCCAACATGATGCGCCCTCTCGTTTCGCCTTACCCTGGAGATCAACATTTCCGACTCATTCTAGACTGATCCTCGACTAATAGCATTTGCCCAATAAGTATAGTTTTTTGTTATAGATAGACCGCCGACAGATGGAAAACAATCAAAATCAAGTTTGGTAGGACCAAGTCTTATGATGACCTAAGAAGGGCACCAAATAGTCCCTTGCCTTTGGCTTTCTTTCAAACCCCTTTGCTATTTGTGGTGCAGAGATTATCCGAAACTAACACAATTCGGTAGCAAAATCTGTCTAACTATTGAAAAAAATCAGAACAATAAACTAAGATGAATATGTGGAAACAACAACAGAAAAAACCGCAGTGGTGACGATGATTATTGTGGTATAATGGATAGTGAATCTTGGTTGGCGGGGGCGGTGATAGCCATATACCCATGACTGACTACTGCTTGTTGTTGGGGTACTCGTATTTGCTCTCTATCTGCATTCATATTACTTTTTCAGAGATTTTTTTTATTACATGATGTTGCTGTGTCTGCCTTTTTACAAGTTCGTTTAGGCAACATAGATACTACTTTGAGGGCTGTTGCGAATATTCGAGTTCGTCTAAATAACCTAAATTTTTCTAAGCGTACAGTACGAACATGATGAATGAAAACAAGTAAACGACCTTAATATCGGACACTAACCGCACAAATCTGTGCTACTGATAAAATATCAAATTTAAAAAATTTATTTTATTCCTGATTAAAAAAATGCAAACTTTTTCTTGTTTGTAATCCATGCTCCGTGAAAGTCTTATATTGGCAGAAGTAAGACATTCGTAACACCCCTAGTACATACATTTATGTACATACATACATATATATTTTCCAGCGTTCTTTATTTTGTTGTTTATTTTTTTTTGCTTTGTCACAACTCGTGTTTTGTACAGCAGATCTTTTTGTATTGTTGCTATTTTTCTATTCAGTAATGTTGCTGCAACATTTTGTATACCCAGCTGTGCTGGTACATAACATTCTTCACCTTTGCACCGGTGGCATGCAACAGCATAACCGAATCTCGTTAGATACAGACTTCCATCAATCGAAATTCAATCAACATCAGAAATGAGATCATTCAAGCAATATCGTCCCGTCGTAGTAATTAAATTTTAACAAACGTGATACAAGCTGAAGAAATATACATTCGGGTGCGCCTTATCTTTATATGTATTAATAATTGGAGATTGGATTGGACAAGATCTAATCGGACTGATCTCTTCTTACTTTTTCTACAGTTATTTGTCGCAGATATCACAGCTTGGTGGTAGAAGATTTTTGATCGAATGACAATACATGGTGGGACGATATACAATCGGCATCAATATTATGACGAAGATGGAAGTTATTTAATTCAAATTTTTCATGCCACTAATATTTTACCTAAGCTAACATTTATTATAAAGAAAGAGAAAGCTAGACTTCTGGTTCCGATTAAGGTTGCTGCAATTTGGATTCGAAGTTATAACGGAAGTCGATCAGTATAGCCCTCTACTTAATTCGTAACTTTCATGTTTTGATCATTCAATTGGACAAACCTGGCTTGGCACCATCCAAATGCTACAAGATAAGTAATTCGACCTTTTGTTGATAAGTTTTCCTATCTGTTCAATGAAACTTCAAATAGTTTTTTGTCTGCCAAGTAAATTTTTAGAACTGTTTACGAGCTGTTTTATTGTTGAGGTGAAAATAAGTTGGCTGAAAAAGAGGGAGGAAGACAGAACATGTAACATCTTAGTGGATATCATTTTTATTCTGTCGGTATATGTATATACATATATATAATTTTCAAAGAGATTTACTAATCGACAATGCCCACTTTTACACAGCTGGGTATCTAATACTCGGTTCCATCAGAACTTAAACATTCTTGCTTGTTTTTGCTGTTATTGTTATAAACGTTGCAGTTGTAACTGTGACTATTTCTAAAGCTAGTTATTGTGTTTTTGTTGTTGTTGTATTATAGTGCTCCTCATATAATTTGTCATGTGAAAAATTAGTAGAGTTGCCAACGAGCCTACGAAGCGGCAAAAATGCAGCGTTAACAAGTATGTACTTTGTATTTTAAGCGGATACACACAATACAGTGGATCGGTTATGACCACATATGCAACAAATTTAAATACAGAAACACTAACAATCGGACCCACATGAAGTATTTTTGTGCCCTTATACATATGTATGTATGAAGGGTGTCTGCCATGCAGCGTCAGTTCAATATTTTCTTTAAAAATTGTTTAAATTAACAACACTTTATCCGTAATACAAAAATAATCAGCAGTCCGTCGCACTGTGTTATTCCCCAAGTATATAATATATGTATACTAGCTTCTTTTTCTTTTCCGAAACTTCCAAAATTTATTAAAAATATATAAAAGAGTATCCACAAAGATATTAAATTTTACTTCGCATATTAGGTAAAGTATCCACCCGTACACTGATGTACTCGTATGTATGTACACGCTTTCCTACGTTATGGTTCAGTTATGCTTGCATAGCAGAGCATAGCATGCCAATACACAGCACGTAAAAGAAAGTGTTGATTATACTGCGCACAACGCACAGCCCTTCAAAATCAGCTGCTCGCGAATTTATAGAGAATTTCATGGGCTCGGACACATTCAATCAGCTTTTCTTCTTCCATAATAGCGCTTTTATTTGATTTTTACTAAAATGTAAATATAAATAATTAATTTTCCCGGTCTTTTTATTGCAAACTTAAACGTCAAAAGCAAAAGTTTTGACAGTAGGTATGTTAGAGATCAAACTTCAACATGCGTTGTATAATCGAATACATGTGAAACCAATTTAACAGATATCGAAAATGACAGAACCCATGCAATGTATTGCCATGCTATGCAAGCATAACTGAACCATTACTCAGCTATGTACATATGTATGGTTGCTTGTGTATGTTGGCCCGAGTGTGGCATACAATAATCCTGATCTTAAGCCCAATCTCAATAGCTCAACCCCCATAACCAAGTCTTCACATTATAGTTAAGCAGACTGACAAGTGAAAAGGCTGGCACACAGACGGAAATACTGCATACTTAGTAATCGTCTAAACATCACCAGCAACACTTTTACCTCGCTTTCCTTTTGCAGTTCTCCTCGGTCCTACATTTGTTCTGTCACACCGTTTGGAACCTTTCGGCCACGTGCGTCAACAACCTCGCCGGCAAACATTACTGAGCTCAAACTTTTGCATGCACAACGAGTTAGAGGGATATACATACATATGTACATATGTATGCGTGTATGCCCATATACATATGTATGTACATATATGTATATTGCAGAAAAACTTTTGAATTGGGAACTGGTGTTCTTACTAATTTGTCTTCAATCTCTGTTATGTTACTTAGTGCAAATTAAATAAAATTAAACTATTTTTCAAAAATGCAATTCAAAATACCTTGACTTGGTTATTCAACTGGCGGTTTTAGAGTAGTGAAAACCTAGTTATTATTGAACTAGTTCTCATGCGATACTTCGTATCTACTTCTTAACCAGAAGCTTGGCTCAATAGTTTCCAAGTTTCCTGCAGCAGTTGTGGAACAGTGCAACCAACATCTGTCGGCTTTTCTGTAGTATAATATTTTGTAAATAAGTGTGCAGAGCTAACAACAATTGTTGCTGCCGTTGCAGTAAAAAATTGTGTTGTAGACGTTGTTGGCTTGTTGCTTGCCGCTGACATTCCGCTTAGTATTTGAATTGTTGTTTTGTATATTTTGTGTTTTTGCACTAGTGCTTTAAGCATTCACTATGTGGTCAGTCTGGTCTGCCAATTTGTTATAAAATATTGAAATAAATAAAATTATTCCCTTCTATTTCTTCCTACTTCTTTTAACATCTCCCTTCTATATTCCCTTAGTCTTTTTAATCCCCCTTTTTCTTCTTCACTCTTCCTATTTCTCTTGTTTCCTTTTTCCTCCTATACTTTTTATTAAAATGAATACTTTCTATTAATATGAAAATTTTATAAAGATAGTTCGGTTCATAAGATTCTATAAAAACAAAAATGGTCTTGATTCAACATTTCTCTACTCCGAGTCTGTGCGGTCGGTTTACGTTTGCTAAATCTAAAAAAAATCGCATGGTAAAATAACAACAACATCAAAGCAATTGACGATTAATGGTTTGACAACGTACGCTATTTATTTAAATTAACCGCCCAATGAGCTACTAAATCACCAAAGCAAATAGCATAGCAAACAACAAACAAAAAACCCTACTAGATTTGATTATAAATGTGACCAGTACAATGCAACTAAATGACTCAAAACATCACAACGAAAATATTCCACCACTGAAAACAATGTATGATTCGTTTCCATAAGTTTCAAGTATCTACTTTCTCTCGACACTTCTTCCAAAAATTTGAAACAATTTTGCAATCGACTTCGATGTAGTATCGGAACAACACGGCATTGTTTGGAATTTGAAATAGGGCCGAGTTTTAAATTCAGATTTTCTTTTTATATTACAAGATCTATTTATTCTCATTTTGATCCATGCAACTAATTTTTGATTAATCAAATCAATTAGAATCTGATTTACAAGATCCTGAGAATGTTTACCATAAAAATAAGCTTTAAATCTTATTTTATTCATATGAGTACCTTTTTTTAAGAAATAAATTAATGAATATAAAAAGAGTTGTATGTATATATTATTATATGTATATTGAAATGTCTAATCAGGTTTTGATTACTAATTTTTCTATAAAAGCGAATTAAGAAGATTACAACTAAAATGATTAAAAATGAGATAAATCGGAAAATTAAGATCAAACTCCGTTTTTGATCCTCGCATCGGTCTGTGCTTATTGAAGTCCGGTAATCTATTTAATATCTTGAACCATGTTACGTAGTCTGTTCTAACAAATGCTTTGTTTCGACTCATTATTTTATCACGGATACACATTTACATCGAGTCTATTAAGCTTTTGTATCGACCCAAAGCTGTATTTGACCTTAATGAGCATTTTACTTTTAGCAATGTATCCACAAGTTATCTAAATAAATTGTTTACTCTGAAGACGGTTACCGTGGCGTTACTCCTATTGCTTTCTAAATGGCTTCGACCTAGGGAGTACCGAAAAGTGCAGAAGTATGTTAAGGGTTATTTGTTTTAATTGCCGGAGTAATTTTAAAATTTTTCAATATTTTCGTAAACATATGAGAACCGCCTTTTGATGCCTCTACTAACATTTTTGGACGTCTTTTCGGACGTTCGTACACTTTTACCAAAGATAGTGTTCGACGAGGAGGACAGCGAGCCGTATTTGTAAAAGTAAGTGAGCTAATTTTCTGAACATGTTTTATCAAACATTATTTGCTTTTCCTTGAACCAAGGCGACCAGTTTTCTAGCTGAAAAAAGATTAAACATTCCTTTTGCGTCTCACATAATGTAAATGATCAACATTTTCTAATTGTGTTGTTGTTTTTTTTACATACATACATACATACATAGGTATGGCCACAGAACATTGGATTGCAAAATGAGGGTCGCTTAACTGTTCTCATCAGCATTCGTTTATTGTAACGTTTTTTATTTGTTTGATAGTACGATTAGTTTACAAGACCGGACAGATTTTAATTTGGATGATTGAATTTTTAACTCTCCATCATATGAATATATGTACGTATGTATATCGCCGTGGAATAACTCGTAGCACATAGCTGGCCTTGTCCTAAGGACAGAAATAGTTTTCTGGAGGTGAATAAAGAACTGAGCCTGAGCCTCGTCAATCTCAACAAGATCTCCAAACAATTGATCATCGAATTTGGGATAAACTTCTTTACTACAATGTACTCAAAGCAACTGAAAAGTGTAAGCACATGCCGGGGTTTGAATCTGGATAAGTTCAGTTTAAGGTATTGAATATTTCAGATTGAAGTCTTTTAAGTTACAATAATGCAAGCCAAAGGCATTAGGGCAGGCCTTTCTTCCAATTTATGATGCGCAACTTAGCCCCGAACTTTTTCCTTCTCATTCATCCAACGTTCAGATTAATTTGAACTAGGTGGTGTGCACCAATTTAGCCACTAGTAATCAGGCTTGACTTTGACATGCTTATTTTGCCTTGAGGTTTGCGACACAGCGTTCATAGTTCGTCTATTTACAATATATGAATATCGTTGTTTGGCGTGCAATACCACGTATGTGCAAAACACTAACAGAGTAATTGCAGTTTGTGTGACTTTTTTTTGAATTATTCTCATTCGGTTCAATGCAAAACTCATATAAATACATATATGTATGTGTGTATGTAAGTTTCTATTTACTCTCTGCAAATCGGGTTGTTGCAAACTATTCCGAAACTAGCATTAAATCGAAGCCATCTAGGCAGGCAGCTGTTTTGTTTAGATGCGCAAGTGGCACATGCCGATGTGCTACGAAATGTCAACTGTTAGATGTCGGGCAGACATAAACCAAACACAAATTTTTTTAAAATAGTTAAAAAATATCGTAGTTCAATTATGGCATGTGAAAATAATTCAAAGATTTTATAAGTTCTAACCATCGTGCCAAAAACAGCAAAACTAATAAAGTAGCTCGAATAGATTTTCTCCGCGTCTCGGCATTTCGCCTTAGCTTTTAATTTTTACTTATTGTAAAATACTAGTTGTGTACTGGTATGTTTCCTGACTAGTTTGGTTTTTAACTGCAGGGGTCAGTCAGAATTGCACATGCAGCGTTGATGCACTTTTGCAAGTAAAATGTAAATAGCACGCGGCATAGAAAGATTCACTTGCTCCACATTATCACAGCAGATTCATTCACTTATTTCATGAACTTTTGGGTGCGCCTCGTCAGTTGGGGGTCTGAAATGATTATTTGTGCGACGAGTGCAAACCAAACATACATACATACATACTTACATTCATTTCTACATAGTAGATGTATAGTATGCCCCAACAAGACGACGCAAGGTCGCATCTTAAATATGGATCCACGAAGAGGGAAAGGTTTTAGAAACAAAAATTTGAGCTTAATTGTATTATTATCAGTCATTCGAGAAAAATGTTCTTCGGTAAATTTATTGGGTTTTTCGATATACCAGCGATTATAGCAGGAGATTGATTGATGAGCTCAATGTGGCAAAATATAAATGGTACTAAATTGTATGATATTGATATTTAATTGTTAATCCAGTGGTTCCCTAAAAATCAATATTTATTAATTTCAAAGGCTCCTATCTCATTACAAAATTAAAGAACAATGGACACCTATAGGAAATCAATTAGAATCAGTAAATGAACAAGAAATGCAGTATTCGAACTACTTGCTTGAGCTGCACCTAGTTCTCTATTTATGTATATAGTTACTATGTACATAATATAAAAGCCCAAACATTAATTTTTTTGTCAGCTACTAATTTAAGTAAAAGAAATAAAATTTCACAAGCAGAAAAAATGCTAGTTCAATCTACATAAACTTATCTCAATTCTTTTTTGTAACTGATACATCATTTTTCGATCTTGGGCTATCATATTCTGTCATTTAAATACTCATATCACATATCACATTTACTTGCCTACTTATAATGGCCGAATAATACCAAAAAGTAGATTTACTTAAAAAGTAGCTCAAAAAATTCTGCCCCTTATTATTTGCAGTAAATGAGGATAACAAAACGCCATTGGTTGATAAAGAGAAATGTTCCGCCCTACATATTCTACCTCTAATATTACCTCAACTCGCTGACTTATGAGGCAAACATATAGGGCATCCGACCTATTAGTCCAAAGGTGTTAATGTTAATTTTTGTTTTCGTGCTGCTAAGATCAACATATGGATATCTTAATAATTATGATTTACTGGTCAATTCTAGTGTGGTAACAACTTTCGTTTTACCGGCAAATAAATAATCAGGAATCTTTTATACCCTTTTGGTATTCTGCTGGCTTAAGTTGCAGTTTAACTTTGTAACCATCAAAATAGGGTGACAGGCAGCAAGGTCAATGGAAATAACGTCAATTGACACTATTTCTCTTTTCAAAAGGGAAATAAGGTCTGCAAAAATGGGGAAGTATAGTCATTTAATTTTTCGGCGACCTCTGGCTGTAATTGTGATTATGTAACACAAATTTTGTACACATTCTAGGTCGCAAGAATAAATACACAATATGAGTACTCTTTAACCCTTGAAGTTTCGTTAGCGGTTGCATTTTATTCTCAATTGCTCAATGTAAGCTAGACTAGCGGTTACATAAACTGCATTCCGGCTACATAAAAAAAGTTGCCGGCTACACCCAGAATTGGCTCGTTTATTCGACACGGGAAAATGTTTAAAAAAATAGTCCCTCAGTTTAAGAGATATCTCTGCAAGCAGACGCCATTTTGGATAGGATTAATCATTTGTTGGAACCAGCAAGATCGGACCGTTACAACGCATAGCTCCTATACAATCGATTGTTCCGGTAAGCGGGCTTTGACCTATAACTGTTGCAATTAACAAGGTAGGAACGTTAAATTTTTCAGGTTTGGTACTTATTATATTATGTGATGTGTGTAGTGAAAATCAACCAGATCGGACCAACATATAACTCCCATACAATCGATTGTTCCGATAAATGTGGTTTGGGTTATGTATATTTAAATTAAGTTTTAGGCCCGCTTTCATAAAAGCCGGTTAAATTATTCCTAATCGGCGATTCCTTAATCGCTGATTTTCTGAATCGACAATTTGGTTTTCACCAAAGCCTGGTTAAGTTATCGCCGATTAGACTCATCATTGTGAATAAATGAGCAAAAAAATGCATTGTGAATAGGCAAAACAGCTGTTTTTCGTTTTGTTTATGTTTTCACAGAAACTAATTTGCCCTAAATTGGTCCAAAATGGGGGATCTGTCCCATGATATTTATGTGCAAAGCATCCCTATCGGCACCAAGTTTCAAAACACTAACAAAACAGCACAAAGTTTCCAAATTAAAATGGTTTTTGTGGGAATATAAACAAATTTTGATTGTGTCCACCGCTGATAAATGCAAATTTTTGCTTAATCGGCCATCCATCGCCGGTGAAAATGGATTTTAGACAAATCAGGATTAAATTCGGATTAAGCACTAACCGGCTTTTATGAAAGCGGGCCTTAAGAGTTTGTACCAATTGTGTTCATGAAAGGTATAAAGTCCTCGGCAATGCCGAAGACAGCCCTTTCCTTACTTGTTTAGTGCTTAAGAAATTAGACCAGTTGAAAATTTTGCTGGTGACTTTGAATAGCAACATCGAGACATTTTTCAAGACTTTCATTGGCCTTTTACTACTTTGTTTATAAACAATTAAATCCAATATGTTTGCCTAAGTTAAAAAGGAGTTTTGTTACAAAAAATCGCCATAAGAAATTTCAATTGGTCTAATTTCTTAAGTCGAGATAGGTGGTTATCGCTTATGACCATAGATTAATTACACAAGAAGCAACACTTGAAATCAGCTAAAGAGAGAAGAAAGCCTAGAGCTGTCAAAGTCGTCAATGGTTGATAAATCTTGTATAATTGAATAATGATTATATTCGTACAAAAGAAAATTATCTGGCGCATAAACTCGAGGTGGCACCTCGAAATGCAGATTGTGATAGTGAATTTTTAAAAAATGCCTAAAACTGCTAATTTTGTAGTTTGTGTCGCTTCAAAGTTTCACAATTAGATTCGAATGAGGCAGATGCAGAGCTATCTTTAATAACAATAGAAATCAACGATACTGCTCAAAACTTTTTAAATGGTAGTAACTACTATGTAGTACATATACATATGTATTGCCAGCAGTAAAATCTTAAACCCGTCTACTAACATACAGACTTTAGCTACCACTTCGGGAATCGTTCTGTACATTTAACAAAAGTGATAGTTAAAATACAATTTGAATCGAATATCCAAAATGTTGCATGCTGAGAAATATCCAAAGCGAAACTATTTTAGAACTGTAGAAATGGAAACCAGTTAAGAACGAGTTGCCAAGTAATGCACTGGCCGATAATAGCCATCGTCATGAGGGCAGTCGTACCCTCAAATGGTTCAGCTATGGGATAGTTCTGAGCTGCTCCAATTTTCTGCAGGATACATAAAATTTATGTAAATGTTTGGGTATTGTACGACAGTTTGCGGCACAGAATGCTAGTCTGTCATTCGCTTTCCATAGACAATTGCTCCCAGGCGCAGACTTAAGAAATGTGGACGTCAAATGAAATACATATGTTAATGAAATGACGATGAAATAATCAACTAGATTCATGACACTTATGAATTATTAATTGATTTTGATTTTTATCTTATCGCTCGCTATGTCTCTTACTACGAATACTATTATGTATTCCCATTTCCTTTGCATATATGCATTATTCTAGTTATTATGCAGTCCCAAATACATTGATCTATTGTATTTTTGACGATTTCATTTCAAATGCAAAAAACTGTTCTGGTTCAAGTAGACATATGTACATAACTTGTTGGTGTTTTAGTGTATTTGATAGAGATGAAGAAGCAAATAGAATATGAGTCTTTTATATGCTCTTGCCTCGTGTTGTGCTCTAATTGGTTTCAAGACTGAACCGAAACGTTTGAACTTGTTGCAGATAAGAGAAAAATAAATATTCGGTTGTTTTATTTTATTGTTGCAGCTTTTAAAAAGTATTGTCACTTTTCAAAACATTCGAAATTTATCGGTCACCCAGAAATACAAAACTGGAATTTCCCGTTTTTTTTCCCTTTCCTTTCTTCGTGAAACATGATCAAGTCAGATATAGATCGTACAACACGTCGATAAATACAATTCGATTAACATCATGGGAAGAACAATAAATATTCCGGAGGACTTTTCTCCATGGGCCATCAGATGTGCAATTTCGACATAATTCGTTTGAACTACAGCGTCACATTTTCTACTTGAAGTAAGTCAGAAAAGGTGTCTGAAAAATGAGGCTTGCAGGCGATATACTGCTTCGCTAAGTACGCTACTTGGCAGCTATAGTTTCGAAATAGAACACCAACAAATCCATTAGCTCAGAAGTGCAGTTTGTATTGAATAAAATAGATACTACTTTGGACTGCATAGTAAAATTCGAAGAAAAAGTCCCTCTCAAACCACAACAAAAAAAAACACAGAAGTCACTTATCGGACCTTTCCGGCAGTATGGTGCATAAGCTTTTTGAAGGGCTTAACGCAAATTAAATTAGTAAGTTCTATAACTTCCAGACACAAATCAGGACAGGTATGAAAAAAGACTTGTACTGCGTGATCTTTGAACGGCGATAGACGATTTTGCATCTGGTAAAGGAAATCGAAAGATAGGAATTATCCCTGTGTGAAGTCGTCTTTGGTTCGGTGAGATTGGTATTGCTCTATGTCATTTGGAAAAACCGTATTAGCTTTAAAGTGTATTCAAGTTCAGACACTTCTTTACAATGCACACTTAAGTTCCAATCTGGAATACAGCTTTTGTCTTACTATATTTTGCGAAATAGTTGATGCGTAAATTTCAGCAACTCTTCACCTAGGTGGTTGAGGCACTCGCCATTTACCGACTTTTCAATATGTTACGAAAATAATGGGGGTTTTTTTTATTTACGGTCGTATTACCGTCATGTGCAAAGCTTGCACCGTCTCAAAAATTGCTTTATTTAAATGAGCCTTCTAAAGCACAAGTGGTATAACTCCACTTTTTCTTCTATCGAGATATTAAAGGGTTTGCTAAAAGTTGTATATAAAAATCAGTATTGAACTTTTGGACTACTTTTTTCAATAAAACTTCAGAAAAAGGTCTTCTTTAACTTAAATTGATGTTTTTCAAACTTTTTGTCCATTAACTCTTGTTTTATCGAGCACCGAAAATTAATTATACCACTTGTGCTGTAAACGATTTTAAGATTTCATTTAACTTAAACATAGTTTGAAATCTGTTTCGTTTTCTAATTGCAAACCTTTCTACCGATTTTAATGAAATTTTGAAACATTAACTCTCTAGATGCTCGGCATGATTCTAGGTTAAAAAAGTTTAAAAATTATACGAGATTTCGAGATATCGGTCAAAATGTGAGACGGGGTTAGCTTAGAAGGTCTTTATGCGATATGGGTATCAAATTAAAGGGGTTGCTTGGGGTTTTAAAAAGGAGGGGTTTTCAGGTACATAGGTGAGTCCGCTCCGAAAATATTGACCAAAACGTGGACCAGGAGTGACCCCAAAGGTAATTTCTGCTTTTTATGAGGATGCTATGGGAACTAGAAGCTACCACGTTATTGCATTAAATAGAATACATTTTTCTCCATACAGTACCATGCCTAACTAAAAAAAAAAAAAGTGGAGTTATACCACTTGTGCTTTAAAGGGCTCAAATGTTAAGTTGTAATATTAAAAGCCTTCAACCGGGAATTGCTTAAGTCTTTACCATTCTGCCTTCCATTAAATTTCGAATTGCAATAGTGACAACACAAAGTTGCACATTCACTCCTAATGACGATTTAAAGACAGACAACAAAAACAAAAAAAATTCTCATTCTGATGATTAGGATTTATATGTATTTGCTAGCCTAATTCTAAAACTTACTCCACCTTAATCCATGAAAGTTGTAAAATAAGTTTTTGCAGAGTTTGATAATATGCAAGTAATGTTTCATTGTGTTTTAGTATGTATGAATACATATTTGCTTATATAACTGCAAAATAAAATCATAAAAAGGTAGTTTCCTGAATTCGCATTGATATTGATTTACGGATAAAAGAGCTTTGTTATACATACTAGTGACCGATACATTTATCTCAGAACTCAGTGCCAGATGGGAACTAGGTAATTTGATCGTAATTAAATGCTAACCAGTTAAAAAGTCAGCAATTGTCACAAATTAGAAGAGAAACTCGGGCCTAAACTTATCGGTGGTATACAGCGTCTATTGAGCCTTTTTGGCAGTATAAACAATTTATTTTGGTAATGCGTTATTCAAAGATTTTATACTTGATCTTTGTTAACTAAGTATATGGTATATGGAGTTCCACACTTATTGATGTTTATCACAAAATACAGTAGAATCTCGAAAAAGTTAACCAAAATGTCACAAGGGTATTTTACCTTTCCGAAATATTTACTTTTACAAAGGTTTCCCAAATTTGAAAAAAATACGGTAATGAACATAATTTTAATGATATAATTGCTTACATTTATTTGCATGACTCACTTTTAGTCATTTATATTTAATTAGTACTGTTGTACAGAATAAACATACATTAACACATATGTATATGAATACGTTCATGACCAACTACGTACAACAGTTATTTTACATAAAAATTCGGGGAAGACATAGCAATAAGGTTGGATTCAAAAAAAAGGATAAGCTCGAAAAAGTTAACTTTTTGGAGCGCTACGTGGACGCTCAAAATTGGTTAGCTTAACCGAAGGTTTTACTTTAATGAGAGTTTACTTTTGCGAGATTCTACTGTAATGTGTTTTCCATACCCAAATGGGGATACATTCCATTCTTTTAATAAATCAGTTTACTATCAAGATTTTCCTCGTTTGTTCTTGTTCGTAACTACAAAAACAGTCCCCGAAAGTTTTGGGGAAAGTTCTCGAAAGTGACAGTTGTGTTGTGTTATTTTTTAGTTTTCTCAAGAGCAGTTTGTGCGAGTATTAATAAAACGTATTAAATTGTTGTATTGTGTATATTTTAAAAGCAGATTTCTAAAATTGCGGTACTGTTAGAACCCGAAAAATTGCTAGCCCTAGTACATATGTATGTTTGTACATAGGCATTGCCTCTCTTTATATAAAGTGTGTATGTACGTTTCACTTTGGTTTGTAATTTTACTGACTCGTGCGAATGTTTTGTAAGCAATTTTTGTCTTCCTTTTTTTGCATTCTTGTCGCTCTGGTTTCTCCCTGGGTCTCTGAAATTCCCTTTGTTTTACTATTTCATTTATGTTTTTTTGCAGTTTGATTGCCGGTGAGGCAGTTCATTTTGAAATTCTTCGCTTTTGCCCCTCCTGCTCGATTCTTTATCTATTTCTATTGTATGCATCGAGATAAAGCTAACTACTATTTAGCATAATTGTTGTTGTATTCGTTGCTGTATTAAGTTTTAATTCTTGGTTGCATGGAAATGTTTTATTTTGCTTCATTTTTAGTTTTCTGTCGTCATCAGTTTTGCATTGTCTTTTTACAAATCTCCCCCACTTGCAAAAGTAGGTGTGTGTATGTATGTATGTAATAGATAAAAAGCCAGCAAGAAAATCAATGAGTAGTGACAATCTGATTCAGAACTAGAAAAAATAAATAGATCCTCGCCATTACATGAGCCGTTTCTGACAGCGTTTCCATGTAGCCCAGAATTAAGGTTGCGTGAACTGCATTACACACAGGTAAAAAAATTATTGACCTCTGTACTGAATCTTATACATATGATTAAGAGCTATTCGACTTAGGATAAGTGCACCAGTTTCCGGGCAGCGCTAGTGTTCGAACGCTATGTCAATGTTTTGGAATAATAGAGAATTCACAAACAAATAGTCTCAAATAGCAACACTAATGGAAATATACATATTTTCTGAGTGGCCATGGAAAATTTAAGTTGAATTAGAAGTCTGAGAAACCGGCAAAATTGTAGGTTTTTGTAAAAAAAAAAAAACAAAAACAATGTGGGAACTTTTTACTTAAGTAAGTGCCTAGGCAAAAATTCATTAACATATTACAATATAAGTTAGTAATATTTATTTGAAATATAACAAACTTTCATGTTGTAAATAAAAAAAAAAATTTATTTTCGCCACAAATTATTACTGCCCGGATACTAAATCCAAAATTTGATATGATTTTCAGTTTAGGGACGGGCTGCCCAGAAACTGAAGAGTATTCGAAAATTACAAATAATCCTTTTAATGCTTACAAAAAGATAAACGTCCTTCTTTCCCATCGTCGGACACGTTTTTTTAAGTGCAAATATGTTCTTTCTGGTTTAGTTGGCCACTGAATGAGTAGTGTCTATTAACTCCACAATCGCCTTAAATACCCACTTACAAAGAGGATGAGAAGCCTGACATACACCATGGGTAAAGTGGCGTTGAGGCCCTTTTCACCCTCTCTTATATATTTGGTTCCCACGATTGCTTGCTGTTCATTCTTGTTGATAGCTAATTGTTGGCAAAAGTAAGTTTGGCTGACCCCCGAGCCACTCGTTTTATGACCAGTTTCCATATTACGGAGATGTCGATCCAAAGTGATGTGAATATTATTAAGACCTATTTATTGTATTCAAATTCCCTTTCAAATTTAGGGTGTCCGGAAACCAAATTCAACTGTCCCGGAACTAGACCAAATCGAACTTTTTTGAATTTATAATTTAATAATATTAAGAACATTATAAATTTGAATTATACATATGTCATATTATTGAGAATGGTTTATGTTTTCATTAACAATTTAACTTTTCGCGGTAGCGGATATTCATTCATTCAATCATTTATTGAAAAATATTAGTACAATAAGATCAATGATCTTTTATAGTACAACAAAACTTAAATGTAAACAAAGGTAATAACAAGAATATTGTACATATGTAATAACAAATATGTAACAGTAAAAATATAAGATAAATAAATTTTAATAATAAGACAGTGAACTAAAATACATACTTATAACTCACAGAAGTACTTATAAAGAACGGTCTTAAAATTGCTTTTACTAAGGCTACTACGAATAGATTCTGGAATATGTAGAGTTCCATATACGGATAGCATTGACGAAGAACAGGTGTGAAGATGCAAAGTAGTTGTAGGTTGGTATCATCAAATCATTAGTTCGAGCAGACTGGGGAAAAAACAGTTTCTCATATAAATAGTTCGGCTCTTTACATACATAAAATCAGTCGGTGAAGAAGAATACAATTTCTAGCTTTGAGGTAATCCGAAATTTGACATCCTAATAAGCTCGATCTCCAATCAGATATGTATATCCCAAACACATAAAGTGTAACGCCGTTAAAGACTACATCAATTTTGTGGGCTCACTGAGAACCTATTTTACTATAGACCAGCTCAGGGTAGCAAATGGTTGTATAGCTAGTTTTCTTCAGAATTAGGTGTGAAAATGGAAGTTTTAAAGCTTTATCGGCAATGTATAAAGGTGGAGTATTTAATAAATGTATCCTTTTTTTTAGCTATGGGTAGCACATATGATTTATCACTGTTAGGACATAAGTCATTTTTCATCGTCCAGTCATAGATGGATGCTAAGTCATTATTCAACTTCAAACAGATTACGCTTATCTCTTCGTGGTTTCCGGATAGGTACATACATAAAATATATCATTTATGAACATACTAAATAGTATCGAGTATCGATCCTTGGGGAACCCCAGAAAGTACTGGTTTTAGACCAGAAGTTTCGGAGCCGATTTTCACATAAGCCGCTTTGCGGAGTCACCAAAACCAAAATAATTTTTCAATTTAATGCAAAGCAATTCACAATTCACAGAGTCAAAGGCTTTCGAGAAGTCAAGTTAACATAATAAACTAAGTTGGTGTTTGTCAAAAGGTACTGTAATATCGTCTAAAATTTTTAAGACAGCCGTAGAGCAACTGGGCTTTGGTCTGAAGCCAGACTGATAAGTGGACAACAAGTCAAAGGTATCGATATGAAAGTCAATTTGCTCGGACAACAACATCTCGAAGACCTTTGAGAGTGCTGGCAAAATGCTAATCGGTCGAAAATCACTGGGCGTGTTGGCAGACTTGGCACACAAAAGCATCATTCAGGTATTCAGGACTAAGGGAACAATCAGAACTGTCACTTACATACATGCACACGAAGACTTTTCGGGTTACGCCACAAAACATGATTCGGCAACGAAGTATCTAGCATCCTACTATAGTACTTGCCCTTGCGCTTTATCAGGGCGGTGGTCTTATTTCTGGCAAGCTTATAAACATAGTGAGAAATTGAGTGTAAGTCAAAGTTTTATTGCCAACAGCATGACTGCAAAAGATGTCTTAATCATATTTCGGTTATGAGAAACGGAAGAAAGTATCAAAAATTGTATGGAAGGCTTAACAAATGTGAGGTTTTCAAATCGGATTAGTTATTATTATTGATCTCGTATATGGGGTCTCTAATGCATTAGATGCGTACTAGTTAGCACTATAAGTATTGCCTACGGGGTACATTTAACTAAACATATATTGGTCTATACATCCTTACATTTACAGAAAATCTGCAACAATGAGAAGATTTTAGCGTTTCGAAACAATAGCTAACAGGAATGCTTCATTCTAATGATGATAATAATAGATCATCTACTTCACCGACAGTCAAGCCGTCCTATCTACAAATCTTCTAGCCTATTTAATATAGTTGCTTGAATGCAGTTTATTTATTATTCACAACCATCAATGTTTTTAAAACACTTAAAGTACCTATATACTGTCGACTGGATATTAAGGTGCCTCGCCAAAAAAAGTTGCACTGTTTCCACCGGAATTAAAAAATTCACTCTTTTCTAATGACTCCCCCAAAATATTTCGAAAAAATATAAATTTGTATTTACCGGAGCTAAACCGCGTTAAAAAAACGCTAAAAATATCGTTTTTTATGTATAAAAGGAGTATGAAAAATATTTTTTAATAAAAAGCATCTGAGATGATAGAGTGCAAAAGCGAAGTATAAAAAAGTTTAAAAATTTTATTAATACTATTATTGTATACCTGTGTGCTTGTATTCGCAATGTTTAAAGATGGACCAAAAAGGGTTAAATTTTGCAGAAATGGCAACGTCTCGAAAATTCCTTTCAAATGATTACCTAATCGTATAAATCCGTCAATAATTGGCTGAGTTATTCAAATTTTCCACAAACCTACCCCTCGAAATATGACCAAAAACAGCATCATACATCTCAATATTTGGATTGCATTGATAAAATTTTCAAACTTCTTTATGCTTACCTTTTGTACTCCAGCTAATTCATCATCTCAGGTGCTTTTTATTAAAAAATATTTTCTCATACTCCTTTTATACATAAAAAACGATTAATTCCGATGGAAACAGAGTGTCCATTTTTTTTGTATGGAGCGTGAGGCGCCTTTCTGGATATACATACATATAAGCCCAAAACGTAAATCTATCTCACACCGATCTGAAGTTATTAGCAGTCGAATTTGAAAATTGCGTGTCTCATAAGCGGGCGGTGCCACGCCCACTTTCCAACATTTTGCGCAAATAATGTAAAGAATATGAAAATTGATGTATGTACCAAATTATATTATTATAGCGGTATCAGTTAATTAGATATGGACTTTTCAATATTTTCACCTCCTTTCAATATAAATTTTATGAAAAAGTAGCCGTGGTCGCGAAGAGATTTCGTTTATTTTCTATAGCTGAATTTAACACAACAATAGTATGCCCTCTACAAAATTTCGTTATACTAGCACAAACTGTTCTGAAGTTATTGAGAGTCAAAATTTGAAAATTTCTTCAAATATATGTGGGCTGTGCCACGCCCCTTTTAAAAAAATTTGATAAAATCGGCCTTAGAACATCGAAATCAATACATATTGCAAATTCTATCATTGTATCTGCTTCTAATATTGAATTAACCCGGTTTATACGTTTTTCGAAATTTTCGATATCGAAAAAGGGGCGTGGTTATGGTCTGATTTTACCCATTTTCAATACCAATCTATTCTGAACCCAAATAAGTACGCATGCCGAATTTGGTGAAGATATCTCATTATTTGCTCAAGTTATCTTGTTAACGGACAGACGGACGGACATGGCTCAATCAATTTTTTTTTCGATCCTGATCATATTGATATATGGAAGTCTATATCTCTCTCGATTCCTTTATACCTGTACAACCAACCGTTATCCCAACAACTAGTACTAGTACGCTGGGTATAAAAATTAGGGGGGTGTTAATTACTTACCCGTAAATCTTGCTTGTTTGTTATTCGATTTGCGTAATTTTTGACAGGAGTATACTACATACTATTGGGAAGCATCTCACTAACTTTCACTTAAATATCTATGTAATTCAAATTGCAAGCAATCGCTTTTGAAAATAACAGGCCTTTTTTGCTGAAAAGTAGGCGGCGCCACGCCTACTTCAACAAAATCCACAACATTTTTTTACAGTTTAGTTTTGCTTAAAAAGCTTATTAAGCTTATTATGTGTGTAAAGTCTTATTTATATAACTTATACAATTATGGAAATATCGTGATTTTAATTTTACAAAGAATTTTTTTAGAATCGTGCTCAAAAAGTGGGCGTGTCCGTTCACCAATTTTGTTTATTTTTACAGAAAAGAGTGAGCTTTATATGTTAAACACTTTCTCCAAATATCGTTTCAATAAATCAATTTTTACAAGAGTTATGGCATGAAAAGTTTTGTGGAATAATCCACCACAAAGGGGCGGGGCCACGCCCATTTTTGAAAAATGTTATGCATTCGACTTTCTTTGCCCGCGAGCACTTTAGAGGTGGAATAGGTATGATATACAGCTAGTTTAAGCAAAGTTATTGCATATTCAATATATCTATGATCCTTTTCAAAATCTTTCGAATAAAATTGGTCGTGGACCTTACCCGATTTCGCTAATTTTTTTTCGGAATATTGCCGGTATTGATATAAATTTGTGCTGAATTTGAGTTTGCTATTTTGAGCGGTTTTTGATTTATGATTAATAATATGTCCAAATTTGACTTAATCAAAATTGGGCCCTTTTTTAAAATTTCTTCAAAAATTTATTTGTTGCCATACCGCTAAAGTGCAAACCAAATACTATCCTTATAGGTGTATTATGTACTTAATAATCACTCTTTTTGTATTTTCGAAAATATTATATGTATAGAAAGTGGGCGTGGCTTTTAACAGATTTTGTCTATTTTCAATAGCGCCCGGAGATAAGTGAAAAGGAACCTGCATACCAAATTTCGTTGAGATATCTCAAGATTTACTAAGTTATCGTGTTCACAGACGGACGGACATGGCTCAATCATTTTCTCTTTTCCTCCTGAACATTTTGATATGTATATGTAAGTCAATATCTATCTCGATTCGTTTATGACGTTACATACTACCGTTAAGCGAATGAAGTTAATATACCTTGTGTGCGAAGCACTACTAGGTATAAAAAAACATGCAAATGTATGTAGGCACAAATGTATTAGAAACCGAAATACACATCGCACTTGTTACGTTTTTAAAATGGATAAAACAATATACCTGCTGTTGTTGTTGTTTTAGCAACAAAATCATTCCCCGAAGGTTTTGGGGAGTGTTGTCGAAATAACAGTCCTTGGCCGGATATGAATCGCTGCGGTACTCCCTTGCGGTACTGCCCGACTGTCGTGGTAGCGATTTGGTATGACCACTGGAACCTTCTAGGTCATGTCATCCCTCCTTCCGAAAGAAGAGATGGGTAAAGAGAGGTGAGAGGCATCATATCTGTAGATCAACCATCGGGTTGCACATCATTACTCGTACATACTACCTCTCAGGCAGGGTTGTAAAAGAATGCATTCATATGTGAATGCAATCAGTTGACGTCTTATTCAATGACTTCAAATTTTGAATGCACTCATTGACTCGCTTTTTGACTAAAGAATGAAAAAATGAAGTCTAAAATCTTTTTGAAGTCACGACTTTGGAGTCATTTAAAGAAGTCACTTACTGACTTAATTTTTTGAGTAAAGTCACTAACTACTTGCAACAAAAATATTTTACGATCATGTCTCGTATGCCACAGGTAAATTGACTTCAAATGACTCCATATGACTCCAACAGGCTTCAATTGACTCCAGTGAGACTTTTTATTCAATGAATGCAATCATGAATAACCAAAAAATGAATGAAAAAAGAATTCGAAGTCGCAGAAAGAAGTCTGAATGCTGACTTCATTTTTTAAGTCCGAGTCAAAGAATTCAAAAAATGACTGCAATCTTTTTGCGATAAATCAAATGAATAATTATTCGCAAAAGAATGGAGTCTTTTACATCTCTGCTCTCAGGCCAAGCTTCTTTTTCAATTAAAAATAAATCAATGTCACGATATCATAATAAATCTCCAAAGAGAGGGACTTTTCTTTCAATTTGTGGTGTGCCACTTTTAATTTTTTCATGCTAAGGTAGATGCATTTTTGATGAGAAGTTTTTTTTAAAACCGTTAATATTATCTGTTGTTGTTTTAGCAACAAATAACAGTCCTTAGCCGGATATGAAACCGGTACGCTCCGGTACTACCTTGAGGTACTGCCCGACTGTCGTGGTAGCGATTTGTTATGACCAGTGTAACCTTCTAGGTCATGTCATGGTGTACCCGCACAGTACCACCTTACCACGTCGGCCGTCTAGAAGGTAAAACAACAATTAATTACAATGATTACTCTTGTCTGTATTATAATTATTACCTATATATGCAAAACGCTAACACGTCATCATCCTTTCATACACATTTACTAGCCAAAATTTAATTAAATTTCCCTTCTTTCCCCCTTTGATTGCAGGAAAATGTTTATCGGCGGATTAAGCTGGCAAACCAGTCCAGGTAGGTGTTATTTAATACATATAAACATTTGTTTGAAAGCGCATATACATACATACATACTTACTGATAAACAGTAATTATATTATGATGAAAAAGCAAGTGCTCAAGGGTTTGTTGCAAGCAAATAACCTACATACATATCTACTCTTCACATATAGACTCAGCCTATTTGCCTACAACAAGGCGGTAAACGATGTTGCAACGTACGATTCAATATGATTATAGCAAACAAATTGTTTTTGGGAAGTTTGTTAATGAGTGATTGTTATTTTCGAGGGCATTTACATATGTACATAAATAAGTATATATGTATTTGAGTTGCGCAGGCAATTTAATTACTTGTCAACTGACTGCATCACAACTAATATGAATCTCCAACTTTAATAGCTGGCAATTGTTTATGTATGTCTGCATGTTTAAACGATTTTTTGTCATCCACTGTCGAATTCGGTGTAGTGACAACCCGGTTTCTTGGACGTATGTTTTGTCCTCCCTGTCGGAAGCTCAACTAAACGGAAAAACTATATCAGTGTGGACATTTTTCGGACTGGTGCTACCTGCGGACAGTGGCGTAGCCGGGATTTGCGGCCTAACACACTTTTTTTCAATTCCTTCGTGTGTTGTAATGGACACAGCATTATTGTTGTTCGCGTACAAAACTTGCAAATAGTGTAAGTAAAGAGAGAATGACGTAAAACTCTCTCGAAACTCAAAAAGTAAAAAGTTTCAACCGAGCAGGAGTCAGTAAAAACTTGCAGCAAAAACAGCTGTTGCTGTTGCCCTTTTGACTGATTAAAATTTTTGTTTTTGCTTTCCCTTGTCACGATCAGCTGTTTTTCACAACTTTTATAAAATTTTTACTGTGAAAGTGTTCGGTGGCGCAAAACACTTGCATCGAGAGAGCGCATTTCGACATTTCATTGACAGAGAGAGCTGCAAGTGTTTACTGACTCCGTAAAAGTTGCAAGTGAAAACAGCTGATCGTGACAAGGGAAAGCAACAACAAAAATTTAAAAATTTGAATTTTCAACCAATCAAAATGGCAACAGCTGTTTTTGTTGCAAGTTTCTACTGACTCCTGTTCGGTCACAAACTTTTATTTTTTGCGTTTCGAGAGAGTTTTACGTCATTCTCTCTTTACTTACACTTTTTGCAAGTTGTGCCACCGCACACAGCTAATGTATTCTATTATTGGTGCTACTATCTGTAACGTAATCTTACCGAACAATTGCATGTTGGTTTTTCTCTTACGTTAAGGATACGACTACCACGATACGACTACCGCACCAATGCCCCTGCCTTTACGGAGTGAAATTCCACAGTGAAAACTTGTAGCTCTCTCTGTCAATGAAATATCAAAATGCGCTCTCTAGCTGCAAATGTTTTGTGTAAGCTAATACTTTCTCAATCAAAATTTTAAAAAATGTTAATATAAGCGAACAAAGCTATCATCTACCGCCAAAATGAGGGATAAATGAGATAGGATATTCATCAAATTTAGAGCTTAATGTACATATAAATATATAAATTACCCACAACTACCGATAGAGTTACGTAAATAAGTTTTTAACCTCTTTCTAACCAATCCAACGAAGAATCACTCACGCAAACAAGTGCTACTTCGGACTGAAAAGGCAGTTGGGAAGTAAAATCTTCTTTCGAAGAACGAAAATAATACTCTATAAGTCAGTTGTCGTACCTGTCCTGATTTATGGTGCAGAAGCGTGGAGAGTAACAACATCTGGTGAGGCAGCTTTGGCAGTATTCTAGAGAAATGTTCCTCGAAAGATGTTCGACAGCCAAAATCGTTCAGGAGGTTAAGCTCCATTTAAAGAAAAATAAGAAGAACTGAAAAGGTGTGCTCTGCTATTGAAGTGAAAGCGGAAAGAGCTTCAAACATTTTTGGTGATTTGCAAAAGTTTTGAAATGACGTTTTGTCGAAGTTCCGAAGTGTAGGTTTTAGCAGAAATTTATGCCGCTTTACGAACCTTCCCCATAAATTGGTTTTGGCTAGTATGTATATTTTGACTTTGAAAAATTTTGTTTATTTTTAAATTTATCAATAATAGGCATTTATTTTTGGCCAATTGCACATTGGCACTAGTATTTTCAGAACGTCTGAATTCGGATTGTTATAGACATGGTGCAGAGTTTTTGGTCAGCTATTTCAGACGGCTCGAATCTTAGTTTGAACTGGCTTAGTATAGAAACGCATAAAAAAACTTCCCGTTAATTTCATATCTTCATAAAAATGTACTTGGTAAAGTCTAGTCTAAAATAAGAAAATCATGAAATCAAAAGTTAAAAAGTAGTAGCTATTTGCAGAAGGGGGATCTATCCCCTAATCCTTTACTGGTTGCGCCACTGCAAATGTGTTTGTACGAGTATACACATACATATGTATATGCTATTGGGACTTGCTTGTACTTGTGATGAGACCCGGTTTCAATGGAAATCAACGACCCGCGACGACCCAAATCGCTTAATTACGCAAATGCTGCTAACTGACAGTGTTGCAGGTTGCAACTACATTGAGCTTATGCTCCCACATATGCATACAACTTCCTTTATATGCATGTAGTAATGGCGTGTAATATCCGATTAGGGGTTAGTAGCAATAGGATAAACCGGTTATTTAAAAACCATGGAATATATGATTGTCAGTTTAAATCAACGAAATTCTTTATATATGTATGACCAATAGTGGGCGTAGTCCAAAAAGTATCAAAATTTTAACCGTGCATTTATAAAAGAGTGTTGTTTTGGAAATTAGCCGATTGCCAATACACCAATTAGCAAAAGCATCTCAATTTATAGAGTACATATGTATGTATGTACATGCAATTGTCTGCATGCTGCAAACAGCCACCGACGGAAAAACGGACGACGTGTCAGCTGACACGATCTACCTTATGAGAATTGCGTGTAAGCGATTCTTCACCGACGTTAGTGACGTACGTTTTACGCACGTCGCTACGTCAAAACCAAAAAATTTCTGATTTTTACGTAAGAAACGTGTCAGCTGATCGCCCTTCGCCACACAGTGTTGCCTATTCAACTATTTGCATGTTGAGTTTGGGCCGTTTGCAATTATTTGACAAAAATACCCAAAACAGTTTTAAATATTGTCGAAATATCTAAAAAATGTTGACTTATGTTAAAGTTTATAAATAAATATACTATATGCAGTTATCAGTGGCGGATCCACGGGGGGGGTTTTCGGGTTTAAACCCCCCCCAAAGGGCTAAAGTGTAACGTTTTTTAATAACTCGAAATAATGGTACTAATAAAAAAATTTATTTCCAAGTGATGAACAATAAGTTTTCGTTTTCCCCCTACAATTTACGAGGCCTTTTGAAAAATTCTTGCAGTATTTCGTCAGTAGAAACTGGTATATCGTTATGAATGTTTATAGATGTGAGTCCATTCAATCGCTCTTGGCCAAGCGTATTTCGCAAGTTCGACTTACATAATTCTTTTCAAAGTGGAAAATGTGCGTTCTGGCGTTGCTGTCGAAACTGGCAATACAGCTAAAATGCGCAGTAGTTTGTGAACGCTTTCGAATGCATTTTGATTCACCAACTGAAAAAAAATCCATATTGAGTAAAAAAAATTATTCCAGGTTATAAAAATCAAATATGCAATTTATTCTTACTTCGATTGCATCGAATACATTTTTAATATATGTATTTCCCATCAACGCGCCGTCTCCACATTTTGACTTCTGATATAAATTCACCTTCAGAACATGTTAGAACCCGTTCATAAAAGCTGTACAGCCCTTTGCATTTTTTCACATCGTATTCATTTTTCGGGAACAGAACGCCGAAGTTTTCGAAAACCGACTTTGAAGATGAGTTATGTACGTGTCGAGAAATGGGATATAAAATGCGATTCCATAATAATCTTCGACACTTCCAGAATTTACATTGCATCTGTTTGTTTGGCGCTTATTAATGCGTGGCTTTTTCATATCGATTTCGCATTGTGCGCATATTTTGCTTACATCCTCGAAAATTCTACGAAAGTGACTTTCTGCATTATTTCGCATTTCCTTGAATTCCTGAATAGCATCTTCCGCAAGTTGAGTGGCGTCAGATAGATCCAGTGTTTCTGATTGTAATTGTTTACTTAGTGGCAATACGATCAAATGCACTGACTGCATTATGACGCTAGCTACTTGAAATATAACAGAAGAGATAGCTGCTAGCAATTGGGAAGCTTGTGTCGCAGTGTCGCCTTTCCATATTTCTGTTTCGTCGTGGGCTTCAAAGATTGCTGGTTGAAGTTCAATGTACGTTGATACTGCTTCATGTGATTCGGCCCATCTTGTTGGACAGATGACCTTAAATTTTTTCGTGCGGCTCTCTTTTTGCATTGCTGAAATTTTTTCTTGAAGAACGTTTTGCCTTTTTGGCCATCGAAAAAATTCATGTACAGCTCCAATTGTCCCCAACCCATTTTTGATACCATTCCTCTCCCTGATCTCCATTTAGGTGGACATCACCAAAAATTAGTGGCACATTGACCTAAAAACTACTGCCTGCTAATACCCTACATGGTCCACATTTCGGTGAATGTCTCGAAAACCGGTTTATATACGTGAATAGAACTAAAACTTATTTAAAAACCCATAAAGACCTTTCATTTGATACCCATATTGCAAAACCACCTTATAGGGTCACACCTGGCCCACATTTTGGACAATATCTCAAAATCGGGGTCTGATATGGGACTAATAGGTACACCATATTAAAGCACTTGTCAAAACCTTTCATTTAATACCCATATTGTATAAATTCTTATAAAGGTTAGCCAGGTCCACGTTTTGGCCTATATCTCGAGACCCTGGTATCCGAATCTTAAAATTTCAAAACATAAACCATCTTTTGTATAGTCCGAACAATGCCTAACAATTTGGTTTTGACTGGTGAGCCCGTTCTTGAGTTATAAAGTCACAACGAAAAAAATGTGATCCAAAACCCCCCCCTTGGTCAAATCCTGGATCCGCCGCTGGCAGTTATTTAATATTATTTTCCACATTTTACAAAATAAAAAATTACAGATACAAAAGTAGAGGTTTGGGCAAGCATACATGCAAACTGAGGAATGGTAACACTGTATTGAATGTAAACCAAACAAGCGAAAAGCAAAACAGCTGATTTCTACGTAAGCCCAACGTTCATAAAAAATCGCAAATTTGCTCACATGTCGACGGCTGTTTGCAGCTTAATGGTCCGTTATTGCTATTGCTTTCTCGTTTTTTCATCAACTGGCATCTTACTCTTAGGATTTTGAACTCTTCTAATATTTTACCTTTTGTAGGTTTATGAAACATGTACATATTATAGCTGATGATAGACGGTTTTCCAAGTCAACCGTTACATATACCACGAATGATATGTTGCTGTTCTCATTTAAATTGATTGCAATTACAAACTTGTTGAATTGGTCAATATGGAATAGTTAGCTCATAGGTTTTTGCTACACCACTCGGTATATTTGCCACCACCCACATGTTTGACCATAGTACCCGGACTCGATCATACAATTTTCTCACTATCCAGTGAAATTTGAAGCCCATACATACATACTAGATATTCCCATTCCGGGATCCCCAGCTATTGAAATTCTTCCAGTTTTTAGCAAATACTGGTAGACATGCCCATATAACGTGGGATTGTTAAGATTAAAATACGAGTAAGAGGGATAGGTATTAAGTTTCAGATAGCAAAGTTTTTAGAATGAAAAATGGAATCGATATATTTCTTCGCCCATCTGTACGATAAGTTAACCAAACATATTTTTTGTTACCAATAACTATTTTCGCAAGTAATATCATTTTTTGGTTATCGCCGATAACTTATCGGTGACCCACTCGACAGAAAACTTTTTTTTCGGGATAGTGGTAAATTTTTCCTCAAGGAACTGGCAGACATTGTTCATGCCATCCCAGCAACTCAAGATAGTGCCGAAAGAGCGTTCTCGGCACCGAGACTGGTGCTAAGTGATCTTAGATGTAACCTCTCAGATGATTCATTGCGATCGCTAATGTTTGTTAAACTAAATAATAAATAGAGAAAATATGAACACTATTATATTGTTTAATTTTTTTTTGCTACGGATAACCAAAAAATTATATTACTTACGATAATGGTTACTGTTAATCAAAAAAATACTTCTCTCATTTATAATGGTTATATGGGGAACAATATAAACTATCTCTTACGGTAATGGTTAATTATAACCAATATTTCAATACATTAGTACTTATGGTAAAATGGGACCGTTTTAGTACTTTTATTAGCCTAAATATTCCTTGTTTTAAAAAATTAGGGCAAATTGCTTGGCCCCGCGCCTATACATATCAGTTAAACAGTTTTAAAATACGACTGATAATATCTTTAAAGTTATTTACGATAGTTAAAAAAATCTTTTGCAAGGCGTGGATTATGTTCAATGAAAATAAGGTTAATGCCAACTTTTATTTTAAAGATTTCTAAAAGTGAGTTACGTCATATCTTCTTCACTTATGCAGATAGGATGCTTTAATTTGGTCTGATCGTCCGTTTAATGATTTAAAAAAATTTTGGAAAATGGGAGTGGCTTCGCCCTATAGACAAATTCGAATTTTAATCACTTCATAACAACAAAGTTGACTGCAAATGAAATTGCAATACAGGAGATAAAAAGTATTTTCGGTGATTTTTTCTATTGGTATTTATATTTTTTCCAAAGTGATATTTTTTCTTTTCTGAAATGCCATCTATGTATGTATGTATGTTCTACATTTTGCAAAATTTTCGAACAGTTATCTTTTCAGTTGCACATTTAAACTTGTTACTTAGCTAATGGGCGATATTTTTTTTGTTGTTAATTTTGCTAACTTCACCTTGTGTGCGAGTACAAAGGCTGGCTCGCATGAAATCTATTGTGTTCATTGAGCGATTTATGGCATTGGTGTTAACTACTGATATGTTGAAAATCTGTGCTATTCATGTGTTGCATGCCGACTAGAAGTATCTTCTTGTGTTAATAAATGGCAATTGTCATATTTTTGTAAATTAAATTTTAACGTTTTTGCGCTTTACTGCTCCGTTTGTTTTCCATATTTTTGTAATTCTCACTATGTTGTTGTTGTTGTTGTTGTTAGCAGTGCTTCGCCCTGCCCAAAGTGCCAGTTCACTCTTAATTGTCATCAAGCTCTTCTAACGGGAGTCCGAGGAAACGCGCAGTTTCAGCAGGGTTAGACCAGAGTGATAATGGTGTTAGAAGAGTGTGTTCAGTAGAACAGGAGAAGAGATGTTGTGTGTCATGAGGGGCCATACCGCATGCAGTTCAGAGGGAACTTACTGTTGTTACTATAATTGCCTTTTCTGCTGATATTAAAGTATACAAATGCCCTCAAATATACTTATTTAGGTATGTACTACGAATGTATGTATTTACTAGGAACGATAATCTCTAGACCCCGGGACTCAAAAAATTGTGTACAACAGTACACGTTTTTAGCTGCAGACAAACTTCCTTACCTAGAAATTCGAGACAATTTGAAATAAGTATTTTCCCTTTAAAGTGCCGCCAAACCCACGGTGGGCTCATGCATTGTAAGGATTCCAGATTTACATCGAAGATTTTTATTTTCCGGGTGCTTGAAAAGGATTACATTACAAATTATTTTATATTTTGATGTACCCAACTATGCTGGATCATTTTCCAAATCTCTCATAGGTTGGAGTATGATTTGAAAGTGATGTTGGATATAAATGGGGATTTATGTAATCCGTAAGGAGTGTAGAAATATGTTTTCGATGTTTGTTGGGTTATGTGACGTGTCATTAGCTTCAAGAGTTTGAAGAAGTTGATACACAACGTGTCGGCAGAGGAAAAATTTATGAACGGCCAATGAATAGGATAAATAATTTTCAAATCGTTTTATTTTTTATTATTTAGTTACTACATACATGTGTACATATGTGCATGTGTATGAACATTCAGACATTCAAATACACGGACGAGTGTGTGTTGTACACGTTTCGTAGTTCACATTTAAATTTGTGAATTTCATTTGACTTTGCTCCGCCCATTTTAGCGCAGCTGGCTGATGGCTACATTTTTGCTGTTTTGTTTTGTTTTGCTAGTTCTATTGGTATTCGTTTTATATTCACGGTTTTCACTTCTGAGATGACTGTTAGCCGTTGGTCGCCAATGTAGGCGCATACAACCGGTGTGCGGTGGCATTGGCGTCTACCTCATGTATTGGCTGCTCTTCGTTGGCCTTTGAAATTCGTTTTTATGGGTGCTATGATATATGTATGTATGTATGTATGAATACATATACTTTTTTTTCGATTTGTACCTGTGCCAAAATACTATCTTTCGAAATGGCTTTTGAATTCGATCAAATGAGCTGCCTTATTGCCTCGCCGCGGTGTTATGCACGCCTTTTTCTATCAACTTCGCCTCCTTTGTTGTATATATTTGTTGATAGATTTTTGTTTTGATATCCTGATTCTTTCTTCCACTTCCCTTGTGTGTTATCGGTAATAGTTTCTTACTAATAAGATCAATAGTTGCTTAGTGGATCAAGTTAGATTCTTTGCCAAAGATGAGGTGTCAAGAATTCCAGTATGTGAGAAATGAAAATTAATAAGAATCCTTTTTTAGTAATTATCTTCAAAAATTTATAATAATAAAAAATATGAAATCAAGAAAAGTTAAAAAGAGATGTACTTGGTTTCAATTTTAATGTTAACGATAACTCATTTAAGGAAGTCTGATACATAAATAAGTCTTTTTTAAAAAAACCTTAAAAATATAAAAATCAAAGAATAAGAAAACAATTTGTTGCTATATATTTAGGATAGAAAGAATTGACTATTTTCGCTGCGGAGTTAGTTTGAAATATCAAATGTACCAGAATGAGAACTGTGATCTTGCCACAAACAACGAAAATGCTCATTTACCTCAAAAATGTTAAAATTTGCCTTTAATTATTAATTTTTTCTTAAACAATTTGAAATAATAATTGACTAAGAATAATTATCAACTGGTCTTGAACCCATAAGACATTTTTTTAAAATAAATAAAATAAAATAAGATTTATGTTTTGTCGACCTTTACTTCTTAATATTTACTTTCGCTGGCTCGAGGTTTATGTTTTTTCTTGCAAAAACTAATTAAACTAGTATGAAACTCCACGTTAAACAGAACGAACGTGTTATAAATATTGTCCTGAAGACGATTGCTGACGGCAATTGAAATATATTGGCAAAACGAAAAACGTGTGTTTTTAATTAGTTTTTGCAAGAAAAAACATAGACCTCGAGCCAGCGAAAGTAAATATTAAAATAAAATAAAATAAAATAGACAAAAACTAGCAGTTAAGGTTAACCGACTGCGCCGATATAATTTACCTGAGAAACGTAGAGAAGCCAACTCAACTTTTCAACGAAACGAAAAATATTTCTACAGAAGACTTCGAAACAATGTTGAGATTGCTGAAGATGACACACCTGAAGCCCTGGAAGTTGAAAACTTTTGGAAGGCAATATGGACACAAGCCGTGAGACATAACACTAATGTCCCATGGATAAGAAAGAAATATCAGAAGGCGGACAGATATGAAAATATGAAAGACATAACTTTATCTGAGAAGAATATAGTAAGTGATGCAATTAGATATAGCAATAATTGGAAAGCCACAGGTCCTGACAATATCCATAACTATTAGATAAAAAAATTTAGCTGTACACATATATACTTAGCTCAATTTTACACGACGTTCTTACATAACAATTCCTTGATTCCTGGATCTCTCACAAAAGCGCAGACATATCTACTACCAAAAGATAAGAACGAAACTAAAACCCTGCGAAATACCGCCCTATAACATGTTTGTGCACACTCTACAAACTATTAACGGCATGTATTACTAATAAGATTTACTGCCATTTAAACGCAAACCAAATCCTGGCGATAGAGCAAAAAGGTTGTGTTAAAAACTCCCAGGGCTGCAAAGAGCAACTTCTGATAGACTCCATTGTAATGGAACAGGCGTATCATAAGCAAAGAAATATATTTACAGCATATATTGACTATATGAAAGCTTACGATAGTGTACCTCACTCATGGTTAGTTGAGGTATTAAAGGTGTATAAAATAGCCCAAATGTAATTAATATTCTTGAATATTTAACAAATGCATGGGAGATAACGCTGAATATTAAAACATGCAATGGACTGAAGAAGCTTGCTACGATACCTGTTAGAAGGGGTATATTACAAGGAGACAGCCTAAGCCCTCTTTGGTTTTGCCTCGCGCTTAACCCACTATCTTCACTGATTAATGACAGCAATAATGGGTTTATTATAAAAGGAACAGAGGGTACATCGTACAAGATCTCACACCTACTATACATGGACGATATTAAGTTATACGCAGGGTCTGATCGACACATGAAGGAACTACTTCAAATAACAGAAGATTTCTCACAGGATATCTGCATGATATGGAAATGTTGTATCTCATAATTTTCCGCTGGCGAATAATAAAATAATAGACGCGTTAGAAGCTGACGAATCTTATAAATATCTAGGCTTTATGCAATCCCGACGAATAAATCATAACATTATAATAGAGAGCATCACTGACTGCTTCTTGGAGAGAACTAGAGCAATCCTTAAATCGGGGCTCAATGGGAGAAATGTATTTAAGGCGATTAACACGTTTGCCATACCAGTGTTAACATACAGTTTCGGAGTTCTGAAATGGTCCGAAACACAGTTGGAAAGCGTTAAAAGAGCCACGAGAACTATTCTCACGAAATATGGGGCACACCACCCTAAATCAGCAGTAGAAAAAATAAACTTAGCCCGAAGTGTAGGGGGACGTGGATTAGTAGATATTCAACACCTGTGCAAAAAGCAAATCGCAAGCCTACGACGACATTTCTTACAGCAGAACTCTGCCCTGCATAAAACTTCTTGTGGAGCTGATAGAAACTACACGCCATTAAACTTACCGAATAATAATATAAGCGATCCTGAAAGTGATCTTATGCATTCTGCACGACTGATTGAAGACTGGAAGATGAAAACGGTATGTACATGGAAGACACCCTCATACATTAAGCCAACCAGGAATCGATAATATCGCTTCGAACCTGTGGCTAAAAAATGCAGGAATCTTCATGGAAACTGAGGGTCTAATGATAGCAATACAGGACCAAATTATTGCCACTAAGAACTACCTCAAGTTTATAGTCCGTGCTGAAATCGATAACGATAAGTGCCGGAAGTGCCAACAGCAGCCGGAAACTATCCAACACATAACAGGGGCTTGCGTTATGCTAGCTGCAACTGATTACCTGGAACGACATAACAACGTAGCAAAGATTGTACACCAGAGCTTGGCAATCCGCACACGGCTGCTAGCAAGTGAGATCCCATACTACACTGAAAAAAAAAAATCTACAGTAAACGGCCGTTAAATTGATAGTAAACCCTGTCATTTTTCGTCCAACAGTGGGTAATATAAATTTTGAAAGTGAGCCCCTATCATTCTTCGAATATACTATCATATTGACATGAATTACTGTAAATTTTAAAGTGGACTCATATCATTATGCAAAAATCACATGTTTTTACTGCCAATTTTACAGTAAATACTGTAATATTTACAGTATTACCATCAATCGCTTGAAAGTGGTTTTGATATGTTACTTTCAATGTGCACTTTCAACTTTTTTATTTCAGTGTACAAATATACCCCCTTAGCAGTTATGGAAAGTACCGAATACAAATTATATTGGGATCGCACGGCACTTACCGATAGAAGCATACCGCATAACAGGCCAGATATAATACTACTGTAAAAGACCGAAAAGAGCGCATATTTAATTGATGTCGGCTGTAATTTTAGCAACAACGTCCATTGTTTGTTCGTTTCTAAACCATGGCATGTAATCTAATTCGATTTATATGGATTTACTAGATTTATATACATACAAATGTATCTGAATTTAGAATAAGAAGCTTTATTTATCTTGTTGTATATAACCGATGTATAATATGTAATCCAAGTGGAGGTCAAGAAAGAAATAAAATAAAGTAAAATAAAATAAAATAAAATAATAAAATAAAATAAAATAAAATAAAATAAAATAAAATAAAATAAAATAAAATAAAATAAAATAAAATAAAATAAAATAAAATAAAATAAAATAAAATAAAATAAAATAAAATTAAATTAAATAATATAAAGTAAAGTAAAATAAAATAAAATAAAATAAAATAAAATAAAATAAAATAAAATAAAATAAAATAAAATAAAATAAAATAAAATAAAATACACATAGAAAAGATGGAAAGGAGTGAAATATATATGTATGTAAGTAAAAAAGATAAAGGAAAAAGCTAAATAAAAGAGGATTACGGAAAAGCAATTGAAAAAGGTTATAGTAAAGGAAAGAGAATTATGTGAAAATAATGTAAAGTAGAGGAAAGCAACCTTAAAGAGAGAAAGAAAATTAAGGTAGACGAAAAGAGTAAAAAAAAATAAGAATTAAATAAATAAAAATAAAAAATAACGATAGAAATTATTTTATTATTGTGACAGATAATTCAAGGAATATAGTGAAGAATAGCAAATTTTAGAAAATAAACCTGCATTAGAGGAAAAGAAGGAAGAACATAGAAAACGCAAAAGCAGAACAAAATAGGAACACCGAGAGCAAAGGAGCGAAAAGCGAAGAAGATAAATAGCAACTAATTAAAATAAAAAAGTTTTGTGGTTAAATGTGTCGCTTTCAACTCTGCGAGCATTTAATCATGGTCAGACCTATTTAGAGGGCTAAACCTAAATAATTTTATATCTCTGATTTGTTCAAATATATGTATGTATATTAGCAGTTGCCGGCGACGTGGCTGAATCCATTCCTTCTAAATGCAGATCATTTTGATATATGGAAGCCGTATCTACATATGTATTTCCAATTAAGTTATTTTTATTTTCTGTTTTTCCGACAGGGTGAATGCTAGATTTATATTGGAACGATTTTCCGTCATCCCTTGTCAATTTTTGTTTGTTTACAAACCGGTTTCGGCGATCCGCCATCTTCAGTGTAAGTAAGAACGAAAACTTACACTGAAGATGGCGGATCGCCGAAACCGGTTTGTAAACAAACAAAAATTGACAAGGGATGACGGAAAATCGTTCCAATATAAATCTATTTCCAATTACTCTTCGGTCTTATTTAAATTGCGCTTAACCGTCTAAGCGAGTTTGGCCCTTTCCATTTACTCACGCTATCACCTTTAGCCGAGAAAAACTACAATAACTTGCGTGCTAAAGGTAGCTAGACAATAACGAAATAGTATTTATAGTGATGTACGAAATGTGTGGACAAGTAGCTCTTTCAGGCTAAAAATTCTTAATGAAGAGCCCAAGTGAGCTTTGCCCTAGTACAAAACAAGCGGAATCGTGCCTATCAGTAAATCTTGGTTCTTCATACCTCCAATCCGCACCCACTTCTGCTGGAGTCTATATTGATGACAACTCAGAGCTCATCATCACCTAAGCATATTTGAAAGCACCCCTCTGAGAAAAAGGCAGCGATTCTAGTGGTGAAGTCTTAATTGATGGCTATTGCACCTGTTCCAATTCTTAAAGGTTATATTTTGACGGTAAATTGTAAGTACCACGCATTCTCAGCCACATGGTATTACTTCGAACGCACTAAATTCAAGTTTGGCTGCAGGGGAAGGTTGAAAGAACTGTGAACTATGTAGGTGTAAACTTTTTTGTCTTGGCCTGCAGATTTCAACATATGTATGTATGTACCTATTATGGAGATACATGCTCGTGACTATGCGTTTAGCCGACATATCCCACAGTTAGTTATTAATAAGTAAGAATTTGATATTTTCTTTTCCCTTTTTAGCTTTTCTTTAAGTTGTTATCAACACGTTTTCAGCAGAACGCTATAA
This sequence comes from Sphenella marginata, assembly GCA_951509765.1. Classification (NCBI taxonomy): domain Eukaryota; kingdom Metazoa; phylum Arthropoda; class Insecta; order Diptera; family Tephritidae; genus Sphenella; species Sphenella marginata. The sequence goes on along the minus strand of OX608082.1, from coordinate 31,539,548 downwards.
TTACGGACATACAAACATACATATACAAGCATGCACACACACATTTCCAGCCATGCGGTGATAAGTGTAAGGACAGTACTCATACTTGCACTTCTTGCACGTTCGCTCAAGTAGCTGGCTGCAGAGCACTGTGTCGACTTTAGAGATTTCATTATGATCCCAGCATGTCTTAGAAGCAATGACTGACAACCGAATATGCCTATTTTCATAGTTGGTTAGATGATTGTTTGACTGAGACAGACTACTTTCTATACGGCATAACTGCTGTACGAGTTGTTGACTCTTGAATGTAAGCTGTGCTGATAACTGCGTCAGCAATTTTCATGTGCGATTCGGCGTGCCCTACACCATCAACGACATATGGATGTACGAGTACATATGTATGTCACATGGATTTCACTTACATCAGGTTCAATCGTTTTAGCTGCCATGAAGATGAGGCAGTGTATGAGCCAACCTACAAACAGCCATCCATTGACTGCAGTGTACCGATGCTTCAAAGCCGATTACTTGACAAATCTAACGCCAGGCAATATAAAAGAGACACTCGAATTGAGCTGCTTATGGGTGCCTTTGCAGTCTACAAGAACCGCAAGTTCGTAATGTGTTTGGTTGATGTTGGGTAGGCGAAGGCGGTAGCTACGATATCAAATGGGAGCTTTATGTTCGAACGCCTCCTTGTCAGTGCACAGACCTTAACAGCTAGCATCAGGCACTTCCTTCTTGCGGTTCTCTGTACCCTCAGGCTAAATGCGGTTAAATGCTACTCATGGCACGATCTGATTGCTTGTCAAATCTTACTTATTCTTCTCATTTTATAAATTGAGCTAAATAGTTAAGTGCACCTTGCTAAATTAGAAGGCGTTTTAATACAATTATGTGAGTGTATGTACCCCGCAGGAAACTCACTAAGAAGATGTGTGAAAAGCGACCTGGTTAGATGTTTTTGAAATGCTTGGCACCGATTTAGCTAAAATCATTGTGTTATAATACTATGACTTACCAACATTTCGAAAGTTTATAACTTAAGTAAAACCTTTAACTAAAACGCGTGTTAAGCAACGACTATGATTATGGGCCTATCTGTTTTAGCATGACTACCCTCTATAACATACATTTCCATTCACATATATGTATGCACATATTTTTTTAGGGTTACGGAATTTTGGAAGAACTAAGTTTATTTTGTTTTGCTTATTATTTCTGTAAATGTCTTATAAGCACCAGTTATTAGATAATATTTTCCGATTATATATAAAAAACATATTGGTTTGCGGGTATTTGCATACAAAATAAAGACGATAACTTTTTTTTTAAATACAGAGCATACTAATGACTGCATGTTCAAAATTTATTGTACATAAGTCCTGTTATCCGTTATATTGATTTCGATATAGCGATATATACTTTAGAAGTTTATAGTTTTAGCTTATGAAAATAGGCTGGAAATGCCTAGATGGCCTAGTAGAGGTTTGAGACGGGTGGCTGTTATATCCATTTAAAATAAAAAACTGCTGGTTTTTACCCCTTTGCCGGGCGACATATAAATATTTATTTAATGACATGTAGCAAGTATTGCCGTTCAACTAAGTACAACATTTATTGAAAATTAGCGAAAGACACAATAGGCAGACGAGATACTAAAAAACTTGTGTCCTTATTTGGAGGTGTAAAACATGGAATGGCCGCAATATGGGTGTTGCCTGTTTGCCCTAAATGTAAACCAAAAGGTAGTGCCAAATTGATGGTAATGCCAGATGTTTACTTCTCAGTTGCCAACAAGGGGCATTGAACATAATTTCACCAAGCAGATAAGGGATGATGTCAACGGAAAGAGAGCTAAGAACGGAAAATAAAAAAATAAAAAAAATGTTTTTTAACATAAAATTAACATAGCAAGTACTTTAAATCCAAATTGGTGGCCGCAGTGGTGTGGAGGTGGTGTTGTCGGCTTACCATACCGAACGTACAAGGTTCGAGCCCTGGGACAGGTAACATAAAAAGTGTTTTGAAAACAAAACACACACTCCGAGTGCATTTCTGCCATGAAAGGCTTCCCAGCAAAAATTCATTTTCCTGAAGATGCCGTTCGGATTCGGCCAACAACTGGGGCACAACACAAACTGGAAGAGAAGCTTGGCGCAAAAATCTCTTCTGTTTTTTATATTATGTACCAGTTAAACGAACTGAATATCGCCCAACCTGAAATTCATCACAGCTGTCGGATTTGAATTTAAATACTAGAAAGATGAAGCATGTTGTAGTGGTCTTATATATCTACATACTTCCATATATGCATATTACTTCTTTTAAAATAACCCTGCATGGAGATTAAATACAAGTGAACATTAGTTCAGCCACGTTCCAAAGAAGCTAATTTTTAGTTTAATGCAACATTCGACTTTAATACATTTTCAATTAACTTTCACACCACCTTTTTGTGATTTTAAAGCTGACCTAGACAGTGCGAAAAGGGCTGCTTATACTAATCTTGTTTATTTAGATTAAGAAAAATTATATATGAAAATTTGACAAAATAAACACCTACAAAAAAAAAAAAGGTCTGCCTATATACCGTTATGTCTGAATTTGGCTTCCCAGCAATACTTATACAGCTGTGCAAAATGACGTTGAGGTCGGTTAGAATCGGGAAGGACCTCTCCGAGACGTTCGAAAATAAACAAGGTTTCAGACAGGGTGACCCTCTATCGTACGATTTCTTTAATTTGATATTGGAGAAAATAAAACAAGCCGCAGAACTACAACGCTCAGGAGTCATCTATTACAAGAGCGTGGAATTGCTGGGGTATGTCATGACATTAGTAAGTTCTGCGTCCAAATTAAAAAAAGAAGCGATAAAAATGGGTTTGGAGGTGAACGAGGTACCTTCTGTCATCATGCAAAGAGTCAGCACATTCGCGCCACTGTTGGTAGCCATAAGTTGGAAATAGTAAATTACTTCGTTTACTTGGGAACCAACATTAACACTAACAATAATGCCAGCGTAGAAATCCAGCGAAAAATTACCCTTGCCCAAAAATGTTACTTTGGACTGAGTAGGCAAATGAGAAGCAAAGTCCTCTCTCGACGAACAAAAACCACGCTCTACAAGCTCAAGCATGGAGGATTAAAGCCGCAGATGCGTCTACCCTTGGAGTACTCGAGAGAAAGGCCCTTCAAAGGATTGACCGGCCTCTATGTGATACCGACGGCTTGTACCGACAAAGAGCAAAGGATGGCGTTTCTAATTGGCGTCAACTGGCAAAGGATAGAGCCAGGTGGCGCGCTTTGCTGGAAGGGTAAACATACATTTATAAGTGTCCTTATTATCGTTTTCATGCAATTGACAATGTCAAGAATTAAAGAATATCTTATATATTTTTACATGTATAGGCAAGGAAGGGATTCGCTTGTTTCCGAGTCCGTATAGGGTATCACAACGGGCCTACTGGTGGCCTAAGTTCCGGGCCGTTACCTTATGGTTTCGGTCCAACCCTCGTAACCTAACCTAACCTAACCTATATATTTTTAAATGTTTACAATTTTTTATCTTCCAAACAACTAAAAATGGGTAGAAGGGGGATTACTCCCATCGATCCCATTTGTATATAAATGTGTAGAATTGTTCTCCACATAGGCCATGCTAAAACAAATGTGAATAGTTTAACTCATACATATAAAGAGATCAGAACTGGCAAGTGCTCATTTTGTGACTCAGTCCGGAACGATCCTAGACTACTTTTTTGAGGGTAAGTTATAGAATATACATAGATACATACGAACATGGATTTGTAATAAAAACACTTTGCAGGTAAAAAACATTCAATGACTGAAACCCAATTTCTGTCTCTATTGCCAACTAAATCCCCATTTGGCTTCAACACCCACTCAAATGCAATACCAATTTCAAATCCCAATCAGGAAGAGCATTAATGGAAAATTATCATCTGTACTTTATGGATTCATTCATCGTTGCCGTTGCGCATATGACACTCACATCACCGATTTAACATCTAGTTGAACTCGTGTTTTCCAATCATCACCACCATCGTTGTCAAACCCATAACCATTATCCGCTTTAGCCTGAAGTCTTACTTTATTTGAATATGTAAAATGAAATATGTACATAAGTACAGGTATGTAAGTATATATTAGGGTGCACAGTCGAAAAATTACTGCATTTCCGTAGTACGTAATCGAATAAATATTAAACTTTGGGTAATCTGACCAGATTTAAAAGTACCTCCGAATCAGGGCTTCTAATTAAAAAATTATGTATAAGAAACATATGCGAACGACCTGCTCATTCGATTCTTATATACCTTCTCTACTCACCTAAAAAATACTTCGTAAAAATTAACTTCCCGCCTGACAACTGACCGGTTAGTGATTTGCAGACTACCTTTTCTCTTCCGATTGTGATAGGAACGGTTCATTGTGGCCAGATCGTCATTTTAAAATATGTAGTGGTAAGACGGTAACATCACTGGGTAAGTTTTCAGAATTTATTATTTCCTTACTCCAGACTTGGTCTGAGAGCTTCCGTCTTAAGAGTTTTCACTTCAAATCTCAGTGTTTAAGAATCCACTACTACAGACAAATATTGGTCAAACAAGGCATTTCCCAACTTTGATGGCAAATGAGTACCGAAATTTACGTTTGGATATTGAGCCATCTCTGTGGAAATAACAGCTTAAGTATACTTACGGTGATTTCGAGTTAGGGAAGGTAAACCCTTCGCAATGCTAAGCATCTAAATTATTTATTGTAAACAATAGCTAAAGCTAAATAAAGAACTAACTAACTAACTAACTAGTTTTCGTTTACATATGTACATATGTAAGTTCATATTCAAGCTTATCTCGGCTCATTCGATACATCTACTCAATAACAGGCGTTGGTCAAGAGAAACCCGAGGAAAAATTTTTAATTGGAAAATAACGTACCACCCCAATGAGAGTTTGGAATCGTTCAAAAATATATACATATATACATATTTTTATCATCACTTCTGACATTCAACTGGTGGCTGTTTGCTGAGACTAGAATTTTGTATGGGCAATTCAACATAAAATGCGTCGGCTAATTCGAAATGTATTAAATAAGAGAGCAAATCTAGGCGTGACGGAAGCTTTGCTGTTCGATTTCCGGTTCAATCATCTATCAATTGGACAAGTGAATATGTATACCCAGGCACATACATATACATATATGTATGTAAATACAAAAGTTGAGCCTGAAATGTTTTAACTTATACATATATTCTAAAAGAGAAGAGCTCTTTTATTTGTGAAATGTAATTGAAAAGGGAATTTTTTGTTACTCATTACTGGTAAGCAGAATTAAAAATAAGAAGAAGAAACTTTTCGAGTATGCACAGAACAGTTAGTTTTGGTATTCAAAGTGCAAATTTTAAGTACCTAGGGGTATAACACATTTATTCAGACCAGTAATTCCAATGTGCTAATAATGGCTTTGAATGCGATCGTTCCTTCGATATGAAGTATAAACCAAACAAGTCTGACGCGTTTAAAAAAAGGTCCAATGTTGAATGAACGTTACTCAGCCGTTTGTTCCGCCTGGTTGGTTGGTTGGTTGGAGTGGCGAGTCCCAGTGACTCCAATTAGCGCTAGCGCGCCGTTTTGATACCACAGCTCGTGAACTAACCAATGAAGATTATTACAGAAAGTTAGCGTGGTGGGACTCTTACACCCCTATAGATCCTATCTCTATATATCCATGCCGTTGAGTCCAAGAATTTTAGAAGTTCCCCAATCTTCATCTCGCTTAGCTCGGAGAGACTCCCAAACAAGGGTTTTCCCAGAAATTTTGTTCTGCTCCTGCAGTGCGCCGGACAGCCGCACAGAAGGTGCTCCACAGTCCCTTCCGTTCCCGGAAGGTTGCAACTGCGGCACGTGGTATTGTGCTCCATGCCCATCCGTGCGGCGTGCGCCCCGATAGTCCAATGCCCAGTCAGGGCCGAAACTAATCTGAAAAGGTCCCTTCTGTTATTCCTGAGAAGGGTCGAAGATCGTGCTTCATTGTACGAGGGCCATAAACTCTTTGACACTTTGCAGGACTGCAGACGCTTCCATCTATCCGTAGCCTCCCCAAGCCAGTGCTGAGAGACCCGACCCTTGAGCAGTCCCTGCGGTGCAAGGACCTCCTTCGCTTCTGAGACGTCAACGGCCGACCCACGCCGTGCCAACTCATCGGCAGTCTCGTTTCCCTGTATGTTGCGATGCCCCGGCACCCATATTAAAGAAACGGCATGTCGACTTGCCAGGTTCATGGTCCATTGTTCCGCCTACCCAGAGGCAATCTTCTTGATACCTGTCTGTGAGTCAACTAACCAAAATAGCGGAAAATGAGAGTGTCCTCCGTAGTTAGACTAGAGTCGCTCAGGATCAACTTCGATCTGGATATTGGAACAGGTCAACATAGTCAACCCCGCCATATTAAAAACTCCGAAGGAGAGGATCAGAGAGATCGTGCCCATTAGGCAGGACGAAGCACGGTAAATAACAGCAACAACTTTTTCTTAGCAAAAATTCACCTGTCAGCAAATAAACATGTTTGTAGAAATATGAAGTCTAAGACGAAACACAAAATATTAAAAAGTGAATAACAATTTTCATGCAAAACGACATCTTTATGGCTTAGCAGGTTTTATATGGATAAATTCCCAAAGAGCAATATACTCCATCACTATGCACTTTTTGAAATATAATTTCTTTTTCTTTCGCTGTAATACCAAACAAATTACATAAGCTTGTACTTATCTGAAATTGTATGTTTAATCCACAAACATTTGATTTTTTCTTTGGGAATAGTGTTAATATTTTGATAGAAGTATTACTTTGGCGTCTAGTTTTCCACCTAAGCTTTATATATTTTCCAATCGTCAGCAAATATCCGCTTCAAGTATACATATTTTAAATATGAATTTCTCCGAATATCATGTTTGAAGAATTCAATAGTAAAAAGAAAAACTCTTAACCTTTCTGTAAGTGTTGATGCTTGTGATGACTGTTGATTGGTTGAACGAATGATTGAGTAAAGCCAGCCTCGGCCAGACTAAGAAGTAATAAAAATGTATTTGCCACTTTATCTTCTCACATACGTATATCCATACATACATACATACATATGTACATACATATATACAATGTAGAGAAAGATTAAAAATCTTTTTTTTATATATTTTTTTTACGTCTCGACGATCTTTTTACCATTTGCAATTCTTTTCAATTTTTCCAATGTAAACTATTAACATATTTATATAACTCGTCTTTTTGTATGTATGTGTGTGGGTGTAACTTCCTGTCAATTCAGCGATAGAAACGCGCGTCAAGTCCTTTATATGCAGATTTAAAATTGTTTGTTTAAGTCAGTGATAGTACGTGTGCTTGGTTACGTAGACAGCTGTTGCACAGATATTATATTATATTTAGTTTTATACTTGACCAGTTACATTTGCATTTCGCCAGAACAAGTACAAAATGATAAAATATATTGACACTGTCGGCCTACCCCACCAAAGGTTCTAAGTTCGAGCCCTGGGACAGGTAACATCAAAAGTGGTTTTAAAAACTTTATTTTTTAAACGGGATGATACCTCGGCAGCGGTTTGGCAAACTCTCCAAGTGTATTTTTGCCATGGAAGGCTTCTCAGCAAAACTTCATCTCCTTGTAGATGCCGTTCGGAATCGCCAAAGAACTGTAGGTCCCGCTTATTTGTAGGCAACAGTTCAAAGGGGCACACTACAAATTGGAAGATAATCTCGACGTCAAAATCTCCTCTTAAGTTTATGATGATATACCTGTTGTATATCGCGCCATACTCTGAAACAAAACAGTTACTAAACAGAAGTTTCAGAAACAAACGATGAGAAACTTGTGGCCCGTCTTCCAGTGCTGATTACATGAAGTATACTTCTGCTAAAAGGACAAATATTTGAGAGCCGAATATACCATAAGACACCCTCCGCCGAGTGTACGCGCCGTAGCCCATTATGACAGGTTATAGTGGTTATACTGATATTTGAATTAGGTAAAATATAATCAGTCCGATTATCACTATGGTTTTTTGTGAGAAGAATAAGATTTTATCAAGTACTAGCAGACCCGGCAGACGTTGTTCTGCCTGACCAGTGACTTCCCTAGAAATACATTTTCAAATATTTTTCTTTAACTTTTAACATTCCATTTATTGCAGTGCTTTAGTCTTTGGTATAAACAAATAAATTTTTTGGATGTCCAACTCAAAAAACGGATCTTTTGAACTCAATGGGTATGACAAAAACCATTATGCGCTGCTGAGCAGATGTATAGTTAGTACTTATTTCATTATATCCTATATCTACCTATAATACTCTGGATATGTATGAACGGCAATAACAAACAAAAAAAATTAAGTGCTTTGATTAAGATTTAAGAACGTTAAAATGTCACTAAAGCAAATACATTCAGGGATATAACGAATTGAAATATTACTTAGCTTGTGGTCCTGGAACTGCCCACTTTTCCAAAGAATTTACAAATGTAGCCTATGTATGTCGTACCCAACGAAGATTTTAACGTATTGGAAAAGTTTAAAACAGATCAACCATAAACTTTGGACATTATTGAAGTACAAACAAAGCACTGAATACAAAAAATGTGCCCACATTTCCCAAATTATATAATTCTTGACCAAGGGACACACATATCCAAAAATCATTAGTTTAGACCAAAAATATTCAAAGTTATGATGATTTAAATTTTATATAGCCTGGGGGCGTGGCACAACAATCTTGTGAACCAATCTGGAAATTTAGAGAAGATCGACCATAAACTTTGAACTTATTGAAGTACAAACAAAACACAAAAAATGTGGGCGTGGGACCGCCCACTTTTCCCAAATTACATCCATTTTGACTAAAGGACACACATATCCAAAAATCTTTAATTTAGACCTAATATGTTCAGAGTTATGAAGAATTTAAATTTTATATAGCCTGGGGGCGTGGCACTGGCTACTTTTCCAAAAATTCATATAGCCTGAATCGTACACAACAATTTTCTTAACCAATCTTGAAAGTTTAAAAGAGATCGACCATAAACTTTGGACATTATTCAAGTACAAACAAAACACAAAAAAGGGGCGTGGCACCGCCCACTTTTCCAAAATTACATAAATCTTGACCAAAGGACACACATATCCAGAAATCATTAATTTAGATCAAATATGTTCAGAGCTATGAAGAATTTAAATTTTATATAGCCTGGGGGCGTGGCACCGCCTACTTTTCCAAAAATTGATATAGCCTATGCTTTAACCCATGATCTCAAGAATATACTGTGAAAATTTCATAAAAATCGGTTGAGTACTTTGGACGCCCATAAAGGACACACAGACACACAGACACACAGACACACAGACACACAGACACACATCCATTTTTATTTATAAGAATGTAGATATCATTACTACACAGTTGTTGTTGAATAAAAAAAACCTTGCCCTTTTATTTAAAACTAAGCAAGTTTTGTTAATATCTGCAATGTAAAGACGTCGTAGGTTGCGATTTTTAATTTAATTTTAATTGCAGCAAATTTAGGAACGTATACGAGCTTCCTTTCAAGTATGTACATATGTACATTAAACGTTAAAGGAATGCAATTCATGAAGCATTTTTTAAATACAAATTTTCATTGTGTAATCTCCTGAGTAACGATTAGCGATTATTAATTGTTTTGGTTTTTTTTGCGCACTTTTGTGGTTGAATATTTCTAATAAACTCCTAGACCTGATTTTACGAAGGCCAGTTTTCCTGGCACTCACTTGGGTAAAACTACGATAAGACAAAAGTGTCACCATACTTTGGATGTTGTCTTTTAGTACTTGCATGGTTTTGACACTTACTACACAAATGCGTAGATATGTATGTATATATGTATTTCCATGGTATCAGCGGCACCAGCAAACCTGTGTGGGATAAGAGAAGGAAACGCAATAAGAGAAATATCTTCTGTGTTGACTTTTGCTCGTGTGTGTATGGGATTTGTTGTTTTTGACGAGGTGACTTTGTTATCAAGTTCCCACCGACACTATCATCTTTATTGTTTTACTTTCGCCAGCTTCAACTAGTTCAAATTCACTTTATTTTAGTGTTTTATTATATTGTGGTTGTTGGTGTTGTTGTTAGTTGGAACTCTGTTGAGCTTTGGGCAATTTTTGATGTAATACGACGTGTTGAGCTGATTTTTCTTCATATTGCATGTTGCATGCTATGATATTTGCGCAACTCATGTGAATGTTATTTCACATATATGTACATATGTATGTGTGTATGTGCATAGTTCCAACAACCATGGTGTCAGCACCATAACCGACATCAGCTGGTCGCCACCTTCCTACCCACCCTTCCATCACACCGTCGGTGCTGTTCATCATACATACCTTAAGCTTTATATCACTTTGGAATATTTCATGTCTGTTGCAGCGTTGTCTTTGGCATGGAAAGCACAATTAATTAACTTGTACGTCGTCGTGAGCGTTGCACTTGTGGGGCATGTGGCACAAACAATCAGACTTACGAGTACCAAGTGTTTGCCGCCTCTCTTGAATCTCGCAACATTTGTTTGCATGATTATATCCGCAATTGTACATATGTAATTGCTAATGTTTTTCTTACTCCTACAACACCTCTGCAGACAAATCAACTAGGTGCAAAGTTGGTTCAATACTAGTTTGCGTACAGCTTAGGGTTCCAGCTCTATGTTATCTCCACATTGCCAAGAACATATAAGTTAAAAAATTATGTTTAAGTTTCTACATATGCCTTAGATTATTAGTACCATAGACTTCTTATTAAAATTCTGGGAAATCGACTCAAGGCGATTTCAAATCATCCCTACTTGTATGTCTGTCTTTTAAAATGCTAGTCAAATATTCGTAAGATGTGGCGAATACTGCGCACGGATCTCCAAAAATGCAAGCTGGCACTCAAAATAAACTAACTACCACCGTGTTATCGATCGATTCTCTATACCTCAAGCATACAACACTTTTAGAACTAGCATCTTAACTAGTATCCAAAGAGAGAATTGTTTGTAGGCCCGCCTCAGGGTACCTTTTATTGTTGTCTTAACTACATATATATTAGTTCATGTAGTACGCTGAGGTGAAAGTGTGACGTGGCAAGGGCCATGGCGACAAAGTAAATATTCATTTTATAAAGTTTACATCGTCGGTCGTTGGGGCGTTCAACATTTTCAGACTGCATGTGTGCTCTGCTTGCAGCAATAATTCACGTTGCAGCAACGGGAAAATGGAGAAGAAACCACAAGTGACATGCGGCACACAGCAGTCGAAGCAAGAAAAACATTAATATTAACAGGAAAACCATTCATACTCCTACATATGAATATGTAAGCTACATAGCCCTAAACTAAGTAAAGTAATGTTGCTGACTGTATCAGCAAAATGCGCCTAATGGAGTTGTGGCTTACTGTGGTTGCGACGTTTCATTCGGAATTCCACAAAACAGACGCTTCGCAGACATTTGAATTCACCTACATACATATTTTAATTATTATATGTGTACATATACATACATATACATTTGTTATAGATTTATAATAGAAAATAAATAATAAATATACTCTAAAGACCAAATAGAAAATGTTAGGAAAGAAATAAAAAAGAATTGAAGCAAAATAGAAGTAATAAAATTAAATGAAACTACAACTATTTCGAGGTTCCAGGTTCAAATGCTGTCTTTATTGCGCCCTGGTCCCTTCTTTGTGTAATAGCAAATCTCCTTCCACCATGCTCGGAAGTATCATGTCAAAGGGTATCTAGCCTTGGCATGCCTATCACATGGGATCAGTGGAAGCGCGAAGCAAGCACTACCGCCAATACGGACAAAATTTCTGAATTAAAATATTGAATCGTTTATGTTAACCCCTGTTGTATTGATGATCCTAAGAAGAGAGGAGTTTATTTTCGACATCAGGTTGCAAAAGTAATAAAATAATTTTGGTCAGCTCTTAAATGCAAATACTTCTTTGTGCGGCGGCAGTGAAATTATACCTCGATATACATATGTACATAATGGTTCCACAGATTTGTCTTCCAAAACGGCGATTGGTTTTTGAAAAAGAAGACTTAATTTAACTTGTCGTTTTTAATAGACGCTTTAACAAACAAAGAACATACATAGTTAAAAATATTACTCTCCTTGTATGGAAGTGTACCGTTTAAAGGTCTCTTACCGTCAAAGATGGCAACAGTTTGATACCCTTACATTTAAAAATTTATCCGCCCTTCCCTCCAATTTTTTCTTCCTTCTACCAATAACTTTTTATATTCCTATTCCCATTCCGATTCACATTCCTTCTTCTGAATCTGCCTTCTATTGTTCGCCTTTCTCTTCCCCCTCCCCTTGTTAATCATACCCTATTTCGTTGACTATCAGTTTTTTCTGATCCGTCTACGTTGTGGAATCAGTATTGATATTGGTATATTGATATTAATGCTCCCCTGAACTCTATACCACATTACTAATTCATTCTTTATTTTTCATTAATAATGTGTAGACAATAGTAGGTTCATGCGCCCTTTTTACGCCGATTTTCTGTTCTATTGAGATCAGTTTTTCTGTTCCTGTGGAATCGAGTCTAGGTTCCCTAGCACACATCCGTTTCGTTGCACCTTGAATAAGGATCCTTGATGAAATACGGTGTATACAGTAAGAGACGGTAACCAGACGGTAAGGTTCCCTACTGGCCGTGACAAAAGTAACGATCTTCAGACCACCTGCGGCCATCCAGCATCACAAAGTATTTTCTAAATGAGTATCATGGCAGTCCTATATAAGGATTATTTTGCTTACTTTTTGATTTGACCACAGCTTACATAAACAGACAATACTGACATTATTCACTATCACTATGATTCGTAAGCTTGAGGAGCGTAAAATTAGAATAAGTAGTAAATACCTACACATGTGGTGTATTATCGGAGCCAACAAATGTGCATTACTTCGAATAAACCATACATTGTTCTTTAGCGAGGCATGTAATTGGCCAAGTTAACTGCATTAACATTATTCAGCATTTTACTTTTTTTGATTAGAATTTTCACAGAGATAAGCAATTGCCATTTCTGCATAATAATTGTAAAATTGCTTTGACTGTACAGCTATGGCGATATTTGGACAGGGCTTACAATTTAAAAGGTACTGGCAGAGTCGTCGAGAGATAGGAGGAGGAAATTATGCACTTAAAAACATCAATAGTTTAGATTCGGACTATTGTTTTATTATTATTGTGGTATTACCAATATACAGTTGTTCTTCCTTAACATATGGTCGCCAAATTTTAGCGAAAAATAAAAACACAAATATTCAAAAGAAAACTCATCTGCTATTTAGATTCAGCGAAGTCAAGCCATTTACTGTTCACTCCAAACTAATGGGACTGGATTTCACGAGACTGCAAAATCCTTAGCCGGTGGGTTCCGTTCAACTAGAAAGAGGAAACGCATCGTCGTTGAGCGATGGCAGGAATTTCTCGTCGATTTCAAGGTACACGGAGAGAAATATCAGCAAGAATATTTTAAAAATTAATGAAAAACTATGAAATTTTATAGAAATATTCGAAAAAGTATTAACTTATAATAAACATTACTGTAAAATACTAAAAAGGTTTGAACGTTTATTAAAAATTGAAGAATAGAATAGGAAATTCTATAGTCTTTAATTTTTAATACACCGAAATATTAAAATGTGATACATTCTAATCTTTTTATTCACCAACTACTAAGTTTTACTAATTTTTGTTCACTTTTAAAAAAATCTTCTTTAAAACTTAAAATAATTTGCATACCAATCTTTCAATAAATCATTATTTTAGTTTTTAAGAAGAATAAACGAAAAATCATTATGACCATAGTAATATTTGCTATGTGTGTTAGAAGGTATGAAGAATGGTCATTAAATTTTAGATAGCTTATACTAATAATCAGATGCGTCGAACAATAATTATAATAATTTCTTTAAATTTTAGATACGTACTTTATGTTGTGTCTTTCAAATTCCAATTTCTACTATGTCGTTCTTGAAAAAATATAAAATGAAATAACAAAAATTATTAAATTTTGGAGTTGGACCAACTTTAAAGTGCTGCGTAGTAAAAATTAAAGAAATTTTTCTCAGCGTGTATGGAAAAATTGAATGCAAAGTTTTTCGCTCTTTTGAGTTTCTCAAGATTTCACAGATGAATTCATCTACTTGAATCCCATTTACGAAGCTAATTTCATGACAGTCCTTTTACCTTTTCTTATGTCGAATGTAAAATTTTTTGAAAACGATTTTCCAAATGTTGTATCGAATCTCGGTTAGCAAGGCAAGTCGAGTTAAATGCTTTAATATGGAATTTCGCCGTCAAGAAAAACTTATTTTAATGTTACTATAAATTCTTTGTTGTATTTGATTGAGTCCAAGTATAACATTTAAATAAAAGAAAATTAATGTATTCACTGCAAAAAAGAAAATATAATAAAGTTTCGATCACATCCTGCCTGCTGGAAGTTGAGTCAATAACTTGACAAGAAACTCTTGTGAGCATTGTAATTGGAAAGGAAAATATCTCGAAAATAAAGAGGGCCAGTTTTGCAAAAATTTAATGTTTACTTATGTATATGTATGTATGTATATACATATGTGTACGTATGTATGTGCAGTATGTAATGTTTGGAAATTTGAGTGGTACCTCCTCTTTTTTGACCAAACATAACCTTTCTGTAGCCAGAACTCCGTCACCCGTTACGTTTGGATTTGTAAAAAGCATGTCGAAAAATCAAAACTCACAATTCCAAAAAAATAACTCTAACTTTGGTTTTAAGCTCACAGCTCGCCTTTTTTTAAATTAAATTTCAATGGGCCCGACGTTTTTCAGGATTATTTGAAACATGCAATTAAAAGGTCCTAAATGCACACTTTCTGCAGACACTTTTATCAGTCTTATGCTTTAGGTTTGTTGCCTCCTTAAAAGAGCACATTGTGGACACCTCTGAATTGTTGGCAACATAACCTTACTTTTTGTGTGCTCGTTTCTAACGACATGTTTCTGGCATATATTATTTACTTACTCAGCAAGAATCTTCTTTAAAATGTGAAAAATTCTATTTCTCAACACTGTTTTACTTTCTGCAACAACACTTGCCATGTATGTATTAGACGTAGCTACAACGTTAATGCGACCCCTCTGAATGTGGGCTGAGCATGTGACAAGCGCAACACATATTCAGCTAGTGGCACAAACCACGCCGAGCCATTCATTCCAGTTTTAACTAATAGACGATTTTTTGGCAGCACAACATGTTTGGCTTCAACTACTCAGTGCTCCCCACTTGACGTTTTCGCTGTGCCTAAAAAGTCTGCAAGGAAGGTCTATCAATTTGGCGGATGTGCAAAAAACGCCCGTCCGCTAGCACAAGAGGAGTGTTCGGTGTCTAGGCGGGAAACATCTAAATTAAAGGAGACACATTAAAATTATGTAATATCCTGTTATTACGAAAGCGAATAACGTCAAATAAGAACAAGCATATGCAAAAACGAAAAGCTGCAGAAGATGTACGTATGCTTGTAGGAAGCTTAGGACACAACGGACTAGTTTGCGAATTAACGGTAATTGAAAGACTGCAATGAGGGATTGAACATGCAAAATGAAAAGAGATGGGTTTGGATGGTGTTCGTCAACAGGTGAATGACTAAATTTATGACTGCTGTGAAAAAATTGCGCTAATAGAAATCGACAAAAATTGATTGTTTTTTTTTGTACGAAATACTGAAGTATTGGCAAAAAGGTGCAAATGTGGGTTTCCCCATATCAAATTTATGCAACTAAATTTATAGTCGAGGTGTCTAATAAACTAAAATTTGCCATCAAGATCATTCCACGGTAAGTGATATGGGGGGCATTTGTTACGATGGTTAGGTTTCAATCTTAATTAAACTAGGTGTCCGTTGGGCTAATCCATCCATAGGCCAGCACATGTAATTTTTTAAGCACATTGGTCTTGTCTTCAAAACATCAAACCTCTTTACGTTTACTGGGGCGATTATAGTCGCTCTGATGTTTTTACAAGGAGGGGACTTAATCGGCATTTCCATTTATGTGTCTCTTGTACTCATGATTTTGTTTACTCCACGCTGTGACTCAGGGCAATACTGTCTGGACATCACCCGTAACCGAGTGGTCGCTTTTCTAAAGCTTTCAAGTAATGATTAGTAATCATAATAATTAGTAATTGGATTTTTTTTTTGAAAGGTGAAGTAATGATTATATTACGATTATTTTCCGATTTGAACGATTACTAATTGATTACGATTACAGAAATTTATAGAAAATTACGAAAATATAATCAAAAATAATAAAATATAGTCGAAAAGTCATTTGACTACTTTCGAAGATTTCTTTTGATTGTATTTGATTATTTTTTTTTTTATTTTGCGAAATAATAGCACTGGACCACGAATTTCAACTTTTGCACTTTACCAGAATGAAATCACCCATATTTTTAACTTTTTTTTTTAATTTATTTATGTTTATACTATATTCTAACAATCTTTATCTTAATGTGATTTTACTATGTGAAATAATTATGTGTTCTACTTTGACGTTTATTCTTTTTAGGATCGGTTTCTCTTATCAGAAACCAGCAGTAATCGCCCATCATTGCAACGTCCCAGAATCCTTGATATCGATTCTCAATTAATTTCATTTGCTGGTGACACCTTTCGCCATGCTCGTCGCCAAGATTTGCCTAAAAAAAGCTCAAATGTGAGTGCAGAAAGTGAACTTTTAAAGACATATTTACGCCTGGAAAGAAAATATTAGTTATAAAATCTTGGGAAATTAATTTTAATAAGCCTTTAATATTTACCCCATTTTCGCATAATTATTGATTAAGTCGTTCACTATCTGCTCGTAGTTAGGGATTTTGTGTCTACCGAGAAAAGAAGCAACGACCTTTTCAAAGGATTCCCATGCTGCTGCCTCAACTGATAAGAGTAGTCCTTTGAATTGATTATTGTTGATCAACTTTTTTATTTGTGGTCCAACAAAAATACCTTCCTTTATCTTGGCTTGAGAAATATCTAGAAAAATTGTTTTCAAATAGTCGAATGCTTCGCCTTCTTTCCCCAAAGCCTTAACAAAGTTTTTAAAGAGACCGAGCTTGATGTGTAAGGGTGAAAGTATGATTTTCTCTTTCTTGACAAGATGTTATCCACACCAACGGTAAACTCGACTCTTTCCGGCCAATCATTTCCACTTGCAGAGGAAGCAGCAGTGCTTGGCATAGCATTGAAACGACTTTGGGATCAGAACATATTTTCCAATCATGCTCTTCATATTTGATAAATTTGAGTATTTTTTGCATTTCCTAGTAGGTTTCCTTTTTTTGTTACCAATATGCGTTCTTTTGAGGACAACCTACTCCCACTCTCGCTTTGCTGTTGAATACTCCATGAAGTAATCCAATGGAAATATTTTGAGAGTAGTCTCATGTACGTGTCTATGGAGTATTCAAAAGCAAAGAAATGGAGTACTCCGAGTCGGATTAGGTGATCCAATTACCGGCCATCGCCATGTAAATTGGACCACCTTTTTTATATGAGCGAGGATAAGTGTTGGAGTACTCCGATACTCCTTAAGGAGTACTCTCTGGAGTATGGAACGGAGTGTTTCGGTTTATTGCAGGGATGTTACATTTTATTTACTTGTTACCAGGGTTGGGCATAGTGCACTAAAAAATAGGTGCAATAAGGTTGCACTAGCAATACTTGTTGTTGTTGTTGTAGCGCTACTTTGCCCTGCCTAGGTAGTCAGTATCCTTACCCTGTAGTGTCATCGAACTCTTTTATCGTAGAACTAGAGGACCAGAGTGAAATGGGTGTTAGAAGAGTAGGCTCGGTTGAGCAGACAAAGAGATGATTTCTAGTGTTGTGGGGGGACAAGCCGCAAGCCGGACAGACAATCTTCAAGTCGGGGTTCAGCCTGGATAGGTAAGAGTTTAACCTATTACAATATCCAGACCGGAGTTGGTCCAGCATCACCCTTGTCTTCCTATTCAGTTCACGCTCCTCTTCGGCAAGTAGTGGAGTTGTTGCCTGAAAAACGGCGTTCGCTGGCAGAGAGCTGTCATAGGGGTTTACCGATTCTGTGTATATGAGGATAAGGGCCTGCCGGTATGTACCGGAATGACTCGGGTTTTTCCCGACCAAGGGCTATTATTTCGCTACCCCCTGCCTAAACTAGCACTACTCAACCATATATTTGAGGAGAGACATCTAATTATGCCGCACCAAAATTAGGAAAACATAATTTATTTGTTATTTGCTTTCTTTCATACGAACATTTCAAAATTACGATCTGTGAGATTTTGCCTTGTCATCGATTGGCAATCATAGTACTCACTTAGATATTGCATTTCAATAACTCCCATTTAGTAACATAAGCTCAATTTTACAAACACTTCAATTATGCACGCTTACATATCGCCGGCTTTCTAAGTTTTTTAAAAATAATCGAAAATAATCAAAAATAATCCTTGAAAGTAGTCAATTATTTTTTTGATTACTTTTGATTATTTTTGGTTATTTTCTCGTAATCCTAACTAATCTGAATTATTTGTTGATTATCTGTAATCATAATTGATTAATAATCAGGAATTGCTAAAAAGAGGATTATGTAATCAATACCATTCGTTTTCAAATTTAATCTAATTGATTACTAATCGTAATCCAAATTTAACAGCTCAAAGATATCAACCCGGGGTATATTCTCCAATATTTAGACTTATGTATTTATTTGTTTTTGCAACAGGTACTACGTTAGAGTGTTAATATTTTGTCTACATTGTAAACAATTAATAAAGCATGGCATTTAATAAATATTTATGGTTTTTATTGTTTTAGTGTCGACATTGAAGTGGTTATATATACATATCTAATCATTTGTCCAACAACAGCTCTTGGGTACATTTAAAAAAATATGCTTCACTATAGGCGACACAGAAACAATAACTACATTACCTGGTATGCCACAAACAACAACGAAAGTGCTCATATGCACATAAGTAGAGATAATTTATATATGTACCTACAGAGCTAAACGTGTAAAAGGGAAATGCGAAACATCTAAAATATCCCAACAAAATAGTTCAATAGTTATAGTCAGTGCTGCCATTTTTGCCGATATCCGGCTAGATTCAGGCGAATGTGTGGCGTAAATTGTACCAGGAAGAGCATAAATATAATGCCCACTGAATAACTTACATAGAGCAGCAATGACAATGATTGAAATAAAATTCTTTGAACTGGGCAGAAGATACCCGTCACAGTTCTGTCTGTTTGACGAAAAATCAGGGTATCACCATAGTCGTTTCGCTACGTAGACTGGTCTTTTTTGGAAAGGAACTTAATACTACTTCTAACAAATAATATATATTTTTAATTCAATAGTTACTCAGCTGAAGAGTTTCTCTCTGTAACTGAGCAGTTTTAGATCTCGACACTTAACAAACACTTGCCTTTCAACGACTCGGCCATATACTCGTATCGAGTTAACAGGGGCTATTGCCTCATCCATTGAGAAGTTGGATTATAGCATGATCCAACCATATCAGGTCGTAGCAGCTCGACAAACATACAAACACACAAAAATTTTCCAGGTATTTTGTTTTTGTAATTTGTGGGTTTATAATCAAAATCGTAATGAAAAATATTTTGATTGTCAAAATTCGAGAAAAAAATAAAAATCAGCTGGCCTATCGACACGACCTGTATTATTGGATCATGGATTATAGTTTTTTTTTTTTTTTTAATTTTTAATTCAGTAAAATGTGAAGCTTAAAAGTTGTATTTCTTCTAAAAGCTTATTTAGCATGAATAAAGTGTTCGGAATCAGCATAAGAGAAATTAATCTCAAGACCCGGCAGTCATCCAATAATGGTTTCAAGCGTTAATTGCCTCGGCAACTTACATTTGCGTTACGTAAGAAAAATTGACGGAAAGGATGATTATTGAGGCAACAGAACTTAAATTAAGAATTTTAGAATTTTCGTCTGCGTTTCTGTCTGTACGAGTATGTTTGGGAGCATAAAAACTGCTGAACAGAATTGCAGGCAACTTTCACCGTTGCATTGTTGCATATCTTTTATTTCGATAACTCTGCCGGTACGAATTTATCGAACAATATGTGAAGCAGGGCAACCCAAAATGCGTATGGGTATCAAACGAAAGGTACAAGTGAGGGCTACAATTTGCAATATTCTACTGGTTTAGGAGATATAATGATTAAAATCCAATTAAATCTTTTTAAGTTCTGGCCAGGTTTAATTGTTTTTTTTTTTTTTATACTCACGAAGGAATGGACAATTTTAAAATATGAAAGTAAATACATGGATATGTATGTATGCATATGTACGAGTATAAAATTTAGCAGTGAAACATGGTAATTTAACTGAATTTATTTGTTAGCCGAATCGTTTTGCAAATTCTGGCAACACTGATGGTAGTAACAAAGCTATTAATCCGACGGTGCGTAGCAATTGGAAAATGGAAGAGGCGAGATAGATGAGAATGAGAAAAAGGAAAAATTTACATGCAGTCAAATGCATGATACAGCCGTTGAACAATAAATGGCTTTATGCAACCACAAAACCAACAACAACAGCAACAGAATATGCAGTAATGGCTAATCCAATAAAGTCAACAGCAGATCGGTTAAAAGCATGTTGCACAAAACACGAACTAATTTACAAGCGAGCCATGTGGTGGAAAGTAGAGCTTCACAAAGAACTGTCGGATATGACATTAACACCCATATCTTGAACTGATGAAAATCATAGCATTTTGTTGAGGAAATGGATTCAGGCACATAAAGACCGGTTGAAAATAACTGGATGATGTCCACAAAGCTTTTGGGTGACGAGGTGTTTTAAGGCGATGTAAGCTTACTTTTATTACTTAGTTTTTCTATCAATTCTCATTTCGTCACACAATGTCAAATAAAAAATAAAAAAGAATGCATGCGAAGTTCGTACAAAAACGATTTGTTTGATTTGCAGAGAAATTCGAATGGTGAGTGGAAGATCAAAATATTTAAAATAAAAAGCCCTAACAACGAGATACATACATATATCCTTGAGTGCTTAAGAATCATAGAAATACGAGAAAAGACGATTGGTAAACGCGAAGATACATGTATATAAAAATAATGTTTAGCATGACAATGCTACGTGAAAGATAGTAATGATATCACTATTAATGTAAAACTAGTTATTTATGTTAAATTATGAGTAATTTAATAATAGTTTTTAAAAAAGCTTTACATGTTTAGAAGCTATTTACTATAGTGTATGTGTTCTTTATAAATTTGAAACACATTACTGGTTTCTTTTGTCTTATTTGTACGTCATCTAAGTCATCTTTTTTATTGTTTACCATAGAATAAACAAAAATAAATCCTAGAAAGATTAGCGAAAGGTTGGGAAAACCGTGGAATAATTTAGTGGTATTCTCACATCTAGTCTTGGTTCAGGGAAACCAACTATCGTAAATAATTATTAATTATAATTAAACAAAAATTGATCGGAATACATACAAAAGTCTTATCTTAGAATTTGTTTGAAAAAAAGCCATGCTTTAGATTGTAACAACAATTTTGTTTTCCAAGGAGATGGTAATCGTACACTGATATTGAGTTAAAATACGAAATTTGATTAGTTTCAAAGTGGCAATAAAGCAAATCTCAAAATGTTGTGAAATTTTATGTTGTGTTTAAGAAACATTTAAGCATAGTTTATCAAATCATTACTATCAACTGGTCTTGAGCTCACAAAAATTGCGAAAGTTTGTAAAAATGACTAGACCGTAAAAATCAGCAACAAAATAAATTAAAGGCAGAGCACGGGTAACTTACAACTAGTAAGGAAGTCTAAGTTCGGGTGTAACCGAACATTAAATACCTAGTAGTGATCTGTTGTAGTATCCTAATTTACTCAGGTCTAATTTAATAACTGAAAATTTGTTATAAAGGCAACTGATTGTTTTCGATAAAAACACTTCTGTTGTGAGTGGTAAATTAAATTATTACTAAATAACAAAATATAAATACCTTTCCTCATGTTCATGAAAGGTATGAAAATAAAAAAAATTAATAAAAAAAGGCAGTAGGGTGTTAACTACTTGCCCGTAAATCTTGCTTGTTTGTTATTCGATTTGCGTAATTTTTGGCAGGAGTATACTACATACTATTGGGAAGGATCTCACAAAATTTCATTGAAATACATTCTTGAAATTCCAAGCAATCGCTTTTGAAAATAGCAGAGCTTTTATGCTAAAAAGTGGGCGGCGCCACGCCTATTTCACCAAAATCCACAAAATGTTTATACAGTTTAGTTTTGCTTAAAAAGCTTATTATGTGTGTAAAATCTTATTTATATAACTTATACAATTATGGAAATATCGCGATTTAAATTTTACGAAGAAATTTTTTAGAGCTGTTTTCAAAAAGTGGGCGTGTCCGTTCACCGATTTTGTTTATTTTTGCAGCAAAGAGTTAGCTTTATATGTTGAATACTTTCTCTGAGTATCGTTTCAATAAGTCAATTTTTACCGGAGTTATGGCATGGAAAGTTTTTTGAAATAATCCCCCATAAAGGGGCGGGGTCACGCCCATTTTCCAAAAATTTTGTGCTTTCGACTTTCTTTGCCCACGAACACTTCAGAGGTGAAATAGAAATTATATACAGCTAGTTTAAGGAAAGTTATAGCATATTCAATATATCTATGATCCTTTTCAAAATCTTTCGTATAAAATTGGGCGTGGACCTAACCCGATTTCGCTAATTTTTTTTTTCGAAATATTGCCTGTATTAATATATATATGTGTGCTGAATTTTATTTTGCTATCTTGAGCGGTTTTTGATTTATGATTAATAATATTTCCAAACTTGACTATATCAAAAGTGGGCGGTACCACGCTCCTTTTTAAAAATTTCTTCAAAAATGTATTTGTTGCCTTAACGCTAAAGTGCACACCAAATATTATCCTTATAGGTGTATTATGTACTGAATAATCACTCTTTTTGTATTTTCGAAAATATTATATATATAGAAATAGGGCGTGGCTTTTAACCGAATTTGCCTATTTTCAATAGCGCTCGGAGATATGTAAGTGATTAGTGATAGGAGATTTACTCAAGTTATCGTGTTCTCAGACGGACGGACGGACGGATGGACATGGCTTAATCAATTTCTCTTTTCCTCCTGAACATTTTGATATACATAAGTCAATATCTATCTCGATTCGTTTATGCCGTTACATACTACCGTTAGGCGAATGAAGTTAATATACCTTGTGTTCAAAGCACTACTAGGTATAATAACTATGTGCAAAAACAAAACTACAACACACATTATTTACATAAAGACAGAATGTATAAAAATTTGAGTACACTGTTGGCAGAATAAAAACAACAGCAAAAAAAGGAAAGATTGAAGTAAAGAAGAATGCATTGTTACGTCACAGGGCATAATAGCGTAGTTGTTAGAGTATTCTGACAGCGGCTTTGGTGCAGACACTTGTTCATATTCCAGTGTCAGAAGGGGTCTGATGAGAAGCTCTCCTCCTTCCGAAATTAAAGAGAAGATGGGTAATGAGAGGTGAGAGGCATCATGTCCGTAGATCAACCATCAAGTTGCACATCATTACCCTCTTACGACCGGTATGCCTACCGCGGGCATATTCTAAACCCCAACCCGGTGATATCGTTAGTGCTGCTGCTAATGTTGATACCTTCATTATTGACGCCAAGAGTACCACATAAAGTAGACTTGTGTAAGGCAGATAGTCCAGAATTTTCTACAATACGATGATTCTCCCGAGCGACTGAGTTATCGTGGATTTTTACATTCAAACTTTGTTTATCTAGCTGACATTGTAGAAAGGATATGCAAGTTCTATTTTGCTTTGGGTATTACATAATTACTTAATGGGAAATTTTGTTTGTAATTCGACCAATTTACTTATTTTCATTCAAATATTTAAATAATATTACGACTTAACGCCTTCGAAAATAGACTAATTTGTATGCTGCAAAGTGCTTCAAAAAATCAAGTTTTTCGACATAAAGGCAGGCGAAAGTCATTATGAAAAATCGACCTCCGTTTGCAATTTACAAAAACTAACTTATACCCTTTATTTAAATGTACACCAAGGCAAAGGAAGAATGAACAACTGAAATATTTTGCTTTTTTAGGAGTTATTACTCAAAGAACATAACTATAAACAAGCGTATGAGCCCATACCATAAATTTTTTTTATTAAAAAACTAGCAGACCCAAAAATTGATATAGCCTGGATCGTAAACAACAATTTTCTGAACCAATCTGGAAAGTTTAAAAGAGATCCACCAAAAACTTTGGACATTATTGAAGTACAAACAAAACACAAAAAATTTGACATTATTGGGGGGGGGGGGGGGGGATAACTGACGGTTTAGGCAGGGGGGTAGTGAAATAACAGCCCTTGGCCGGGGAAACGAGTCATTCCGGTACGTAGAACCGGCTGTCAGGGAACAACACCATCCGTTGCCGAAGAGGAGCGCGAGCTGCCTAGGGAGACTAGGGTGATGCTGGCCCAACTCCGGTCTGGATATTGTAATAGGTTAAACTCTTACCTATCCAGACTGAACCCCGACTTGCCTAATGTTTGTCCGGCATGCGGCTTGTCCCCCCATACTACTAACCATCTTTTTGTCTGCTCATCCGAGCCTACTCTTCTAACACCCATATCCCTCTGGTCCTCCCCTGTTGAAGCCGCTAGGTTTCTAGGACTTCCGTTAGAAGAGTTCGATGACAATATTGGGTAAGGTTGATACTGACTACCTAGGCAGGGCAACGTAGTGTTACAACAACAACAACAACAACAAAAAATGTTAGTGTGGCACCGTCCACTTTTCCAAAAATTAATATAGCCTATGCTTTAACCCATGATCCCAAGAATATACTGTGAAAGTTTCATAAAAATCGGTTGAGTACTTTGGACGCCTATAAAGGACACACAGACACACATTCATTTTTATTTATGTATATCGGATTTGCTGAAGCCTTGAAGTAATTAAGAGATCCTAGTCCAAACAATAATTTCTAGCTCATAGGATTTCGACCGTTTGGATACCAGCATTAATAATCAAAAAAGGGCAATCGGACTTACTGTTTTTTTAAGCAGAGCTACTTTTGCCCAAAAGTGCTACTTTGGCATCTAACAACATATCGACAGCCACACTGCAAAACCAAAAAGTTTTCAGGATAGGGAAAAAACTGTGATATTTATAACGTATGTTTATGAGCGACGGTTATTACATTTCACCACTGGAAAGAAACGGGAAGTTGTAATGCGATTTTGACTGAATTTTAATGTGCGAAATATCACGATCTATGGGAAAGGCTCAGAACCTTGTTTTTGGAAAAATAGTGACTTACGGGGTTTTGCAGTGTGGCTGTCGATATGTATGTCTTCCAAGACATTCGCATTTCGACAATGGCGAGTATAGAATATTTGTTGATTCCGGAGTTTTTATCGGGTTTTAAAAAGCTGATTCTACCAAATATTGCTAAAAAACCATTTCAAATTTTCTACCAAGTTTATATCTTTACAAGTTGTGCAATACATTTTTTTGGGAAAATTTTAATTTTTTAGTAGAGAAAAAGCACACTGGAGAATGGTCTTCAACTCGCATAGGCATATTCCTGCCAAAAGCAATCAATATCATATGAACGAAAATGGAGAATCGACTAACTCAACCTCTCTTTTGTTGTTCCTTCTGCACTGAGAAGAAGATGCAATGCAAAAAATGGAAGGGAGACAACTTAAGAAGTCAGGTGTACAAACTGTTTCCGTTTGTAACGGTGAAAAATGTATTATCAACTTCCGGTGTTGTACTGCTTTCGACGTCACCAACATTGTAAAAAAAAGCTAGCTAATCGCATCGTCTTCCCAACATATTTACTCCTCACTTTGAAGGCTTCATAGGATAACAGGGAAAACGAAGACACGTTTGGTTTGAAATGGCTCCACAATCGAAAAGAGAAACGACATAAAGGTGGATGCTTTTACTATATTTTGTTGTATAAAAGTGTGTATGTAGATATTAACAAGTAAATGCAATTGAAAAACGCTGTCTGAATGGCGGATGTCGATGGTTGGCGGGAACGACAATGGCGTCGTTGCATTGATTAAGTTATTATAAATTTGAATATTTTGCCTTCCGTTTTGGTGCTGGGTGCGAGGTGATGGGACGGTTTGATGCATTTTATATTCGAGAGTAAGTGAAGATGTCTAACTAAGTAGCTGCATTTACTAGTGTGAATCAATTTAGAAGGTTTATCTTGTGCATCGAAGACAAGTATGCGTAGACGTGCCTTTTTGATGTATCCACTTTAAAAATCTGCTTGTAGAATTCGAAATTACTGATTCTTCGGTTTTGTTGAACTCCTTTGCAATCGAGTGGGGGTGTGAAATCCATGATTTGTTCTTTGTTGCATCCTCCAGGCAAAAACGCGCACAACAACGCGTTTGAAATTGGGTCAGTCACGTGATAAATATGCTACCAACAGATATATGTATGTATGTATGTATGTGCATGGAGCGGTGTGAAATCATGCAGTTTGGCTACCAGACGGTTCGGGTGTCTGCGAACGTGTGTGTGGTAGGTCGTGCTTTGCAACATGCCGGAATTGTGTTAAATGCAGCGATTACTTTGTTTTTGTTTCTGCATTTTCATGTAGCAAACGAGCTCCCATTCTACTGTTGTTGTGAAAGTTTCGTAATACCGTTGGTTGTGCTATTTACTATTTTCTGCAGACGGTGACTGACATTCGAACGACTTCATTGTCTGGCAGATTTGTGTGTGATTGTTGATGTGCACAATAAACATGTTTGTTTGTATGTTGCAGGTTTGGTTTTATTGTCGTTGGGAATGTGTTTATGTTGTGATTGTTTGTATGGGCGTTTCGGTTGAAAGGGGTCAAGTGAATGAGTGTCACAATATGTCTGACTTCCGTTTCCGTTTTTTAGTGGTTGTGTGAAGAAGCAAAAACACAGGTGCAAGTGGCAAATGAGTGTGTTGCACTTTTAGTGCAGCGTGGCGACGTCAACAACTACTTTAGTTATATTTTCCTATAATTCTATTACTCGTATGAAATGAAAAAACAGCCAAATAACCAAAACAAGAAATCGAAAGAAATGAAAACAAATAACACTAAAAATATTTGCTGCGACGTAAACAACCAAGCAATGACTAACAAATACCGAAAATTCATACGATAACAACAACCAAGGAAGACAACTTTATACATCGTAACTGTGATTTGTTTACCTTTTCAAGTTGCATGACCTGCTGTCACCTTCGTCGGATTTGCGCGTAACAATGTTTCAAGACGTCTGTTGTTTTGTTGCAAGCAACTCCAATGCTACAATCAGCCAGCTTATTGTGTCCTTTGCATTTCATACTTTCGCTATTCAAAATAGTTCGTTTTTTTGCGCCATTCGGTTCGTGTGTTCTAGTTTCGTGCAGAGCTTGCAGCTCAGACGGTTCACGAACGAGTGTCCTTCCGATCGCTGTTGGTGGGTGCTTTTTATATTGCCGGATAGACAATTCATTTGTTTATTGCTGCATATGCGCACATACGCGTACATACATATGTACATATTATGTATCCACGTTGTTGGTGAAAGATATTCATATTTTTTGTTTCTTCAATTCGTTGATTTTGTTGTGATTTTGCAGTTTTGGCTCGATTTTCAAGTTTGTTGTTTTTGGGTATAGTGCTAGGTATGTGGCTAAATTTAAACTTTTCATCATTTAACTAATCTTGGGCTTATTTAAAAAGTAATTCAAAAACATTTGTTCAATGTGCTTGCGGGGAAGCTGCCGACATTGTATAGAACACAAGCACTACCTACCTGTCGCTTAGAGAGAGACTATTTTTCTAATCTGCAACGTTCGAGGGCGACTGCCACAGGGGATTGCTATTGATATCAATCACAACATATTTTAATATTAAATTTGGTTGAAAGGTTTGTGGATTTAAAAATTTTATCTCACGGTCTAATGGTAACATTGCAGAAAAGGGCTGTTTATATTTCGATGAACAACAAACTTTATAATTCCGGTCCGCCTATCTTTTCAAATAATAATTTCATTTTGTTACAAATAATTTCTTACTACTGGAGATTTCATAAAGTTTACATTAACAACTAACGCAGAGCTATCCGCTTTCGGCTGACTGGTTAATACAAACTAGATAAGGCGAAGAAGGTCACATTGCTTTAGAAATTTATAATTTTGCTTAATATTGTTGATTGTAGTATCCATAAGAAGTCCATTAGGATTAATAAAGTCAAAATTATTTTGCAATTTCCAGAGTAGGACAATTTCCACTAATAAATGTAACACGTTGATAGCTGGCTCCTAAAAAAAGGGAATTGATTGGAAGAATTTCCTTCTAATAGTTGAGCGTGAGTAATAATTGTAAAAGCAACTAGCTTATACCCGTATGTTTCACCTCACATTTCTATAAAACATATGAGCATTTCCGTAGAATGATCAACCAGGGCAAACATTTTAAATGTTAATAAAAATAAATTCTTTTTTAACTCTGTTATACAAAATTACCCAAAGTTTTATAAAAATAAAGGTTTGGAAGTTCATTTAAATTTTTTTTTATGAAAAATTTGGCTTGAAACCTGAAAATTTTTTTTTTTCATTTCCAGCCAGTTTTAAAGGCAGGTTTCTTTTTAATTTTTTCACATGTACGACTTATACTAGCGATCCTTTTTTGCAACAAAATACCCCCATGAATATCAATTAGGACTATCAAAATGAAAGAAGAGTGAACGACGATGTATTAACGGTAAATTTTTATTGAAACTTTTACCTCTGCCTGGATCGTACGTTCGCGACCAAAAAAATACATTTTTTGTTACCACTTCTCAAGGAGTGTAAGGAAATGTCTAGAACTACATTGCTAAAGCCAGTTGAGCGCACTTAATTGAAAAAAAAAAACTACTTCTAGTAAAGGGTTTACCAAAAGTTTTTTTTTATTCTCAAAGCTGCGTACGTTTGCGACCGTTTTGAGTTTCGATATATTTTTGCCTACCAAAAACTGAAGCAAGAAAAAAAGAGGTTGTAAATATACTTTATTTGCGTGGTTAATAATGGATAATAGGGTTTTGAATAATTTTAATGAAGTTATTCATAAATTTTACAACCATACATTATAGTGAGCCTAAAAAGTAAAAACTTTCTGCCAAAAATTGAAAAATGCGAATACCATTTGCCTTAGCTCATCAGCATTGGACTACAAAAGACTGGAAACGAGTAATATGGTCTGATGAATGTAAAGTTAATCGAATCAATTCAGATGGCATTCGATATTTTTAGTCAGTCACCAGGTAATAGAAGCCGTTTAACATGATGGCGGATCCGTGATGGTCTGGGGATGTTGGCTGCAAAACATCCAACTTTTTATTACTCAGTCATCAGCATAAATTTGACGACTGACATTCGGTAATGTCATCAAAAGCTATTATAAAAAGTATGAATGAAAGTGGGGAACCTTGGGAAGTACTATTATCAAGAGACAGAATGAACCATCGGACATTTGAAACTAAAAAACTAATAATTGAGTTTTTTTCCACACTCTTCTATGACGATTCTGGATTTTTATTAGTCATTTTAATTTATAATAATTATTAAAGTAACCATTAATATTCCATTAATTAAAATTAATCATGACAAAAAACAAAAAAAATCAAGCAAAAAAGAAAATTGGGGAAAAAATATTTGATTAAAAATTTATGTAATTTATGTAACAAGAGAAGTTTAATTGAATCCGCATATTCAGAAGGCATTTGGATAGTCGTAGTGATTGAAAACTTATCAGCTTGACACTTATTAACCCAGTATTTTGTGAAAAAAGATATTTAGGGTAATTTTACTTTGGAAATTGGCTTAACTATACTGGGTTCTTTTTTCTCTTCTCTTTCAGCATAGGGGATAAAAGGGCAAATCTATTATCCCCCAGTATATAAACATATACAGAATTGGAATTGAAAAAACAACGCTTGACAAAATTTATAAAGTGTCGCTTAACCATTTTTTGGCTTATTACTTAGGATGAAAACACTTTAGAAGCACGGCCTAGATCTCCTAGTATGTATATAGCCCCGATCATATGTATTATCTTATAAATAAAAATGAATGTGTGTCTGTGTGTCTGTGTGTGTGTGTGTCTGTGTGTTTGTGTGTCCTTTATAGGCGTCCAAAGTACTCAACCGATTTTTATGAAATTTTCACAGTATATTCTTGGGATCACGAGTTAAAGCATAGGCTATACATATTTTTGGAAAAGTGGGCGGTGCCACGCCCTCAGGCTATATAAAAATTCAAATTGTCATAACTATGAACATATTTGGCCTTAATTAATGATTTTTGGATATGTGTGTCCTTTGGTCAAGATTTATAAAATTTTCGAAAAGTGGGCGGTGCCACGCCCCCATTTTGTGTTTTGTTTGTAATTCAATAATATCCAAATTTTACGGTCGATCTCTTTTAAACTCCCCACTTTGATTTAGAAGATTATTGTGTAGGATTTAGGTTGTATACATTTTTGGAAAAGTGGGCGGTGCCACGCCCACAGGCTATATAAAATTTCAAATCGTCCTAACTATGAACATATTTGGTCTAAATTAATGATTTTTAGATATGTGTGTCCTTTGGTCAAGATTTATACATTTTTCGAAAAGCGGGCGGTGCCACGCCCCCAATATTTTGTGTTTTGTGTGTACTTCAATAATGTCCAAAATTTATGGTCGATCTCTTTTAAACTTTCAAGATTGGTTAAGAAAATTGTTGTGTAAGATTCAGGCTATATCAATTTTTGGAAAAGTAGCCAGTGACACGCCCCCAGGCTATATAAAATTTAAATTCTTCATAACTCTGAACATATTGGGTCTAAATTAAAGATTTTTGGATATGTGTGTCCTGTAGTCAAGATGGATATAATTTGGGAAAAGTGGGCGATCCCACGCCCACATTTTTTGTGTTTTGTTTGTACTTCAATAAGTTCAAAGCTTATGGTCGATCTTCTCTAAATTTCCAGATTGGTTCACAAGATTGTTGTGCCGCGCCCCCAGGCTATATAAAATTTAAATCATCATAACTTTGAATATTTTTGGTCTAAACTAATGATTTTTGGATATGTGTGTCCCTTGGTCAAGAATTATATAATTTAGGAAATGTGGGCGGTGCCACGCCCACATTTTTTGTATTCAGTGCTTTGTTTGTACTTCAATAATGTCCAAAGTTTATGGTTGATCTGTTTTAAACTTTTCCAATACGTTAAAATCTTCGTTGGGTACGACATACATAGGCTACATTTGTAAATTCTTTGGAAAAGTGGGCAGTTCCAAGACCACAAACTAAGTAATATTTCAATTCGTTATATCCCTGAATGTATCTGCTGGTCAGGCAGAACAACGTCTGCCGGGTCTGCTAGTTTTATATATTTGTTAACGTTTTGTGTGTACATGTTCGTTTTTTAGTACTACTGCTATCCTACTTTTTTTCGAAAAGGGGAACAAATTATTCCCCCTTTTCCTTCCTTTGCAAATGCAACCCATACGCATTTTACGCATTGGGAGTGTCAAAGCCATCTGTCAAACGAAGAGCAAACCTTCTAGTAATTGAATCATGATCTAGGCTAAAACTTTTAGTCGTGTACAAAATAATATTTACTTGTATTTTTCTTGTTTGTTTTGAAATTTTGTTTAGGATTTCTTCAGGAGTTACTTCAAAAGTAGAGTGGATGTTGTGTAGTGCCAGCCTCTCCTGCCCCATTGTACTTCTTAGATAAGTTTTGGCAACTGGAAGCGTTGCTGCAATTTTTATATATCGATGTACTTTAGGGAAAAAAGACACGGAACAATAATTTAATGCATCAATGAACGTGCTTGGTCGCTCCTTCTTTGGGATTGGAAATACATATTTTTATTTTTTAGGGCTTTACGCTGTTCAAAAGAAATCCAAAAACTCTATATAAAATGACACTTATGAAACGCTTAAGAAAAATTTCTTGTGTCAGAATCTCTTCTACTTTTCTACTGCTCATTTCTGGAAAATTTTTACAAAAAAGAAATAAATACATATGTAGTTGTCACTTTATTTCTTGAAGAAAAACTGATGTTTTGTAAAAATAAAAACAAACAAGTAAGGAAGTCTAAGTTCGGGTGAACCGAACATTAAATACCCATCGTTAGTTTTTAGAAAAAGGGGGCGTGGTTTTCATCCGATTTCGCCCATTTTAAAAACCAATCTATGCCGAGCCTAAACAATAGCGAATTTGGTGGGAGCGGCCACGCTCCTTGCTTATAAAGCTTTAACCGCTTACATGAGCCAAAAGTACTGAATCGATCTTTTCAATGGTTATACCATGTCCTATATATAACTTTGGAAAAGAAGGCGTGCCATGCCCATGACTTTTAACGTATTTTGTGAAATTTTTCGATGTACGGATATATGTGTCCATTAATCAATATTTACATAATTTTAAAAAAGTGGGTGGTGGCACGCCCACGGATTTTATTATGTTGTTTGTCCCTATTGAAGATCAGTTTTCATTGCAGATCTTTATGATACTTTCACAGTGGCTTGTTAATAGTGAAATGTTGATATTTTGTTTTATTTTCCAAAATATTACCAAAAAACCTTTAAACATCACAAATAACATCATCAGGTGAATGAGTGTACTAAATTTTAGCATTATATCTGTATCAGTTAAACAGATATTGCATATTCCGGTTTCCTAACTCTCGTTTAGAGAACTTTAGTCCAAAAAGGGGCGTGGTCGTTCACCGATTTTTCTTATTTTCTGTGGTAGTACTCTACATAAACATAACATACCTGGAACCTAGTTTCGTAAACCTATCT
The DNA here is from genome assembly GCA_951509765.1 of Sphenella marginata. NCBI lineage: Eukaryota > Metazoa > Arthropoda > Insecta > Diptera > Tephritidae > Sphenella > Sphenella marginata. The sequence continues at coordinate 31,506,496 of OX608082.1, read as the reverse complement.
CAGATCGTTCTGAAGTTATTAGCAGTCGAATTTGAAAATTGCTTGACTCATAAGTGGGCGGTGCCACGCCCACTTTCCAAAATTTTGCAAAAATAATGTAAAGAATATGAAAATTGATGTATGTACAAAATTATATTATTATAGCGGTATCAGTTAATTAGATATGGACTTTTCAATATTTCCACCTCCTTTCAATATAACTTTTATAAAAAAGTAGGCGTGGTCGCCAAGCGATTTCGTTTATTTTCTATATCTGAATTTAACACAACAATAGTATGCCCTCTACAAAATTTCGTTATACTAGCATAAACTGTTCTCAAGTTATTAGGAGTCAAAATTTTAAAATTTCTTCAAATATATGGGGGCGGTGCCACGCCCCTTTTCAAAAAATTTGGTAAAATCCGCCTTAGAACATATAAATCAATACATATTGCAAATTTTATCATTGTAGCTGCTTCTGATATTGAATTAACCCGTTTTATACGTTTTTCGAAATTTTCGATATCGAAAAAGGGGGCGTGGTTATCATCCGATTTCGCCCATTTTCAATAGCAACCTACCTTGGCCAGAAAGTAACCTGTATGCAAAATTTCATGCAAATATCTCAATTTTTACTCAAGTTATCGTGTACACGGACGGACAGACGGACACACGGACAGACGGACGGACATGCCTTAATCAATTCCTCTTTTCAACCTAAGAACTTTCATATACGGAACTCTATATCTAACTCGATTATTTTGCGCCGTTACATAGTACCGTTATGTGGACAAAATTAATATACCCTTGTACTAGTACTAGTACGCTGGGTATAAAAATATGCACATATGTATGTATGTATGTATAGTAAAATAACATTGAAATTCATATGAAAAGTGGCAAATTGCAATTATTCAACATGCAAAAAGGAACGTCAAAATTTCTTGGCTATTCATGACAATTTCATGGTCAAGAAATAACTACAATAACGAGAGACACTCATTTTTACGATTTTTGCCCACTGGATTCATAACTCGAAAAGCAGTTAATTTGAATTTCAACAGACTTGAGTTCGAATCACTCTTGCTATTGTTAACATGCTATGTAGTTGAGATGCTAAGTTGATCTTATGCAGAGCAAGTCTGATAGTTTTGCGCGAATTTCTTAAAGCGCCAAATGAGTGAACCGTTACAGGAATTTAGTTGTGACCTCTCAGACTTGTTCTGATAATTGATTAGCGACTACCAATAACTTCTCTCAGTGTGAAATATGATTTAATTTTATTCTTTCGTATTTTCATTATTGCTATCAATGCTAATTTCTTAACAGGGGTATTAAAAGTGAATAGAGTAATTATTCTAGTACAGACGTACATATATCTTTTAATTTTCTCCGAATCATGCTTGGGTTCGTGACAATCTGTGTGCTTAATTTCGATATCTAGAACGTTTTTTGATTTATGATTAATAATATATTTATATAAATTTCATTTAAATCAAAGTAGGCGGTGCCACCGCCATTTCCATAAGCTTCTTGACCGAGTTATTTTCTGCTTTAATGTTAATGTGCACCAAATTTTGTCCTTATAGACGTATTATGTACTGTGTGCGTAGCACTCCTAGGGTTAAAAACACACACAAATATAGGATTGCTAGAATAAATTTGGAATCTTAATAAATTGAAGGTTCGTGTTTTATTAATTTAAACCTCTATTCAATGGATGGCTACCTATAACGTGCAGATGTTTTTGTTGCTACTTCTTTGACCAGTTGAAGCTACTTACATACGAGTACTACATAGCATACATACATAGGTACATACATATATGTTATAATGTATGTATGTAACACTATCTTATTTCAAAGTTTGTCTACGCTTTCACTGAACCATTAGTTGGACTACTGTTGCAACGGTATACCACCGCAGCGCTTATAGGCCTTTTGCAATTCCGTTGTCTGCTCGTTGATGTCCTCGTCAACCTCGTTCTTGTCGTTTTCGTGTGGAACAACACGTGACACGTGCATTCTGTAAAATACCGGCCAACTCTGCTGCAAGCTGCACACAGACACTACGCTGCGCTGCCGCTATTCATGCTCTTCTTTTATATTACTCTTAACATTTTTGCGTTCTCTTTGAGGCGTTTGCCTCTCGCATAAAAGCGTATGTATGTATATATTTTTTATATACAATTGCTATACCCATTCCGCTTTGCATGGGTATCTAAAGCTTTTGAATGAAAAAGTGTTTTCATTCATAAATTTTCTGGCAAAAGCTTTCGCCGTTGGATGCGTATTTTGCATGTTTGCCACGAGGTGTCGCTACCTGCGAATTGTGGATTATGAAACAGATGTGGGGAGGTCATATGCCATCTCAGCTGCTAACATACATACATACACCCACGGTACAAGCGATTCGCCCCATTGCACTGGTGGTACGTTGCCATCAACTGTCTAACTTTGTATTTGCAGCACATTAAAATAAAGTGAAGTGGAAGTATCTGTCGCCTCGTAATTGGCTGCTCAGCTAACATTTTTTACGGAGTAAACAACCTGCAGTGAACAGAGAATTTATTTTATGAAATATATTATGTTTACATACCAGGTACCACAGATATAATTTTAAATCAAATTCGTTGTTTTTGTAAATTTCATAGACCTTCAAAAATATTTAGATCAGTGGTGTCCATCCCATAGATCAATTGATCACACGTATTCTTACTCTCTATCGTTCAGTCGTTAGCGAACCAGCAACGAATAAACACCAAGCTTGTCCGCGACGCTTAGTGTATGCATTGTAATGCCCTGTGAGAACTTTTTTATGCTAGAAAATGCCTTTGGCTACTTGCAATGCCTTTTATGTTACAATAATGTTTAATTCTGAAAAATTTTAGAAAGAATATCGTATCCAATATTGAAAATAATATCTTTTCAGAGCCTATCACTTTTCTACAACATATATTAATTTGCAGATCATTAATATGGGTAGTACAAGAATTTTATCAACTACAAAATCTCTAAAACACCGCCCTTATTTAACAATGTGTAGGCTTAACAAGTAACATCCTTGAATTTTTTATCTGAAAGTCCAACACATTCCAAATTTTCTATCCCCATTCAATATGTTGTTATTTTGGTTTAAATTTCCCACTGGTCTGCTCCCATTCTCTCGTTCTCACTCATACACTCACATTTTTCATTTTGGACAGCACTGATTTAGATACATATCTAATAGAAGAATCTTCTTTGTAAAGATACATTTAGGAATATGGTCCAATATGGTCCAATTTGAAATTCACATAAAAAATGTAGTTGGGCCAGTACATTTAGCCCGGTAGCTCATTCATCGCTACCCTGCAGTAAAATTGCGAACCAGTCTCCCAAAGGAAAGTCTTGCGTTATCCACCTGGTGTCGTGCTCCGTTACGGTTACAAAAGTGATAGTTAAGAGACAGTATGCCCCAAAACTATCAGAAATGGAAACAGTTCAGAACTACCCAAAATAATGCGCGTATGACATTTGCCACCGCCAATGACAAAGCCATATTAAAGTAGGCAGTTGAAAACGTTGCTTTTATAGTTATTATACCCAGCGTACTAGTACTAGTACAAGGGTATTATAATTTTGTCCACATAACAGTACTATGTAACGGCGCAAAATAATCGAGTTAGATATAGAGTTCCATATATGAAAGTTCTTAGGTTGAAAAGAGGAATTGATTAAGGCATGTCCGTCCGTCCGTGTACACGATAACTTGAGTAAAAATTGAGATATTTGCATGGAATTTGTTACGCAGGCTGCTGCTGTGAAATTGTCGAAATCGGATGATAACCACGCCTACTTTTTCGATATCGAAAATTTCGAAAATCACATAAATTGACATAAGTTGAGTAAAACTTGAGATATTCGCATGAAATTTGGTACACAGGTTACTTTCTGGCCCATGCATGTTGGTGTTTAAAATGGGCGAAATCTGATGATAACCACGCCCCCTTTTTTGATATAGAAATTTTCAAATAAGATTCTAGCGCCTCTATCATTGCCAGGCCATGGTATTTGTATCTCGTTCTGAAAACTAACGCTGGGTATTTAATGTTCGGTTCAACCGAGCTTAGACTTCCTTACTTGTTTTATATATTATTGCTGATTGATTCTTTTGTGTTCGCTTCTGCTCAGTTAAAGGGAGAGATTGCAAAATCAGGTATTATTTGGAGTAGTGCTTTTGGTTAATCGTATTTTATAAAACTTAATTGTTAAAAATAAACGATTGGAATGCATAACAAATCCATTTATACTACTACAACCATCGTGAACAAACTGGCAAGTTGGCTCCTAAAAGTATGCAACTACTGGTTCTTGAGACTGCATCCGTATCCTTTAGATCTTTATTTGAAATAAGCCGTGCATTGACTTTAAAAATGTCAATTGAAAAAAGTGAAGCTACCCGAGGTTAACATGTACTTGAAACTACCAACTTCTTACATACATCCAAATGTAATAATTTTCGTGGTCCCGAGATTAATCGATATACCTCGAGTTTTATGGGGCCACCGAGCAGGATGTGCCGGGATTAGCACTCTCAATTTGTATGCAAGGACATAAGCTAGTTATTGAAAGTAAGGTGAGTCGTTGGGGTCACATTTGCTTTGGTTGATTTGTTTTTGGCTTAGTTTTTTTTTATACCCAGCTTACTAGTACTAGTACAAGGGTATTATAACTTTGTTGGGATAACGGTTGGCTGTACAGGTATAAAGGAATCGAGATAGATATAGACTTCCATTAATCAATATGATCAGGATCGAACAAAAATTTGATTGAGCCATGTCCGTCCGTCTGTCCGTTAACACGATAACTTGAGCAAATAATGAGATATCTCAAATTCGGCATGCGTACTTATTTGAGTTCAGAATAGATTGGTATTGAAAATGGGTAAAATCGGACCACAACCACGCCCCCTTTTTCGATATCGAAAATTTCGTTAATCACATAAATTGACATAACTTGCTTAAAAACTGAGATATTTGCATGAAATTTGGTACACAGGTTACTTTCTGGCCAAGGCAGGTTGGTGTTTAAAATGGGCGAAATCGGATGATAACCACACCCCCTTTTTTGATATAGAAAATTTCAAACAAGATTCCAAGTCCTCTATCATTGCCAAGTCATGGTATTTGTATCTCGTTCTGTAAACTAACGCTGGGTATTTAATGTTCGGTTCACCCGAACTTAGACTTCCTTACTTGTTTGTTTACAATTTGTTGCAATTTTTGGCAAGTTTCTGATCTGATATTTCTGCATCGTCGCCACGAACTCCATCATGACGCAGCCATTTTCGCTGGCCTATACCGTTTAGTGTAACGTGCTTTTGCATTTTATTTTGATAATTTTTTGTTTTGTACGTATGTATGTATGTATTTAAGTCCCAAAATGTTGTGTTTTTAAACGTAATTTTTTGTTTTGAGGCACTTTGGCAGCTTCCTCGACTGAGCGATTCGTCAGTTACGATAAATGTGTAAAAGTTTATGGCGTCAGGGATATTGTAGATATTGGCCCTTTTGTGTCTTTTTGTTTTTGGATCTTGTCTTTACGATACCTGTTATCTGGATAATAGTTCTGTAACCATTATTTGTAAACTTTTTTTTCAGTAGCCGTTGTAAGTTTTTGAGAAATGGGCGGTTTTTGGCAACAAAAATGTTTATATACATATGTACATGTATTATAGGTTTTTATCTGTCCGCTGAGGACAATAGCGTCTGGACACACACAAATTTCCAGTCTTTCTTTACTAATGAGAGAGGGTAGTGATGATAATAGCAAGAAATTACATTTCAAGTTGGGCGGACATGACACATCATCTCCAGTTGTGCTTTTAGTAAGACTTCAGCGTCAATTTGAAGAGATTTAATTGTGCTCGTGTTTGAGCCTATATTTTAAACCATTCATTAGTTTATTCAATTTCTTAAATTTCTTTGTCAAACAAAATATGCATTGAACCCGACCCCCTCAGAATTTGATGAAATTTTGCATAGATGTACATCTTACCGACCCAAACACAACCTCATTTTTAGAAATTGCATTTTCGTAAAATTGTGGGCGTGGAAAGGTATCGAAATGTTCGAAAATATTCGAAAAACAAGTAAGGAAGTCTAAGTTCGGGTGAGCCGAGCATTAAATACTCAGTGTTAGTTTTCCTAATCAATCTTTACTCAAGTTATGTTAATTTATGTGATTTTCGAAATTTTCGATATCGAAAAAGGGGGCGTGGTTATCATCCGATTTCGTCCATTTTCAATAGCAACCTACCTTGGCCAGAAAGTAACCTGTATGTAAAATTTCATGCAAATATCTCAATTTTTACTCAAGTTATCGTGTACACGGACGGACAGACGGATGGACATGCCTTAATCAATTCCTCTTTTCAACCTAAGAACTTTCATATATGGAACTCTATATCTAACTCGATTATTTTGAGCCGTTATGTGGACAAAATTATAATACCCTTGTACTAGTACTAGTACGCTGAGTATAATGACGATAATAGGTACTTTTTAAGTGTGATTACTACGGAATGGCTATATCGATTTTAAAGATTTCAAACCAGTAGGAAGGTGTTGAAATTTTAGAAATACGCTGTAAAAAATTTTTTGGTCATGAATGGCGTTTTTTGTACCCAGCGTACTAGTACTACTACAAGGGTATTGTAATTTTGTCCACATAAGGGTACTACGTAACGGCGCAAAATAATCGAGTTAGATATAGAGTTGAAAAGAGGAATTGATTAAGGCATGTCCGTCCGTCTGTCCGTCTGTCTTGGTGGATTCTGTTCTGAGAGCGCAAGAAATTGGTTTTCGTTTCGTTGATAAAGCACCACTGCACTAATTCCCTTTTTCTTTTGCGACCCATCTTAATCCATATTATTTTGAAACATTCAAATATTTTTGGTGAATTGTTTTGATAAACACCGAAATGAAATTTATTTTGATAATTATTTTTTGATTTTCAATTCAACGATATATTTTTTTGTTGAGCTTTTAACGTTAATATTATTGATAAACAAAATGAAATCAAAATTTTTTTAGTTTATTAATAAATTTAACGTTATTTTTCAGCCCTGATTTCAATACATTTCTAATGGTATGAAGATCTTTGAAATCGATAAACCCATTCCGTAGTAATCACACTTTAAAAGTACCTATTATCGTAATTTTTCGAATATTTCGATACCTTCCCAGGCCCACAAAATGCAATTTCTAAAAATGAAGTTGTGTCGGTCTATTCAAAATTTCATAAAATTTTGAGGGGTCGAGTTCAAAATGTAGGTTTTTTTCAGCCTTTGATATGAAATTTATCATACATATGTAGCCCAAAAAAATTTTAAATTTAGGCAAACATTTTTAGCCTTGTGGTGTTGACTACCAATTCGTCCCAGTTCTATAGCAACACCTATGTACAAATCTTGACAGAACTGAAATTCAACGATAAAACCCTTCGCGCACTCAGGAGAGCCGTCGGCATTGATAATCGTAACCTGTGAACAACTTACCACCGTATTTCAACGCAAACTTGCGGCTCGCCGAACATCAGCATGGATTTCGCAAAAACCACAGCACCACCACCGCGCTGAACTCCATCACCACTCAGATAGGGGACGGATTAAACCAAAAGCTTCCAAACCACAGGACAGTGCTAGTTGCGCTTGACTTGGCCAAAGCTTTTGACACAGTCAACCATGCACAACTATTGAAAAACCTGGAAGACTCGTCCCTTCCCCCCTGTCTTAAACGTTGGACTGCCAACTACCTGAGTGGCCGTCAATCGTCGGTTGAATTCAGAGGCGCCAGATCAAAACCCAGAATAGTTAAACAAGGGGTGCCACAGGGTGGTGTCCTATCCCCGTTTCTGTTTAACTATTATATATCGAACCTGAGACGATGACCAGGCAATTCCTGTTCAACTGCTGTAAACCACAGCATCCGAACAGACGACTGGTCAACGATAATCCGCCCCCAGGAGAATAAGAAGCCATCTACGCAAACATTTCGATGAGATCCGGCACCTGATTTACACGCCGTTTGGTGCTAACGTGCACCGGCAGGCCCTCACCCTCATCTACACTGATTCGGTAAATTCCTATGACAGCGAACACCGTCCTTCAGCCAACAACACCACCCGTTGCCGAAGAGGAGCGCGAACTGCCTAGGGAGACAAGAGTGATGCTGACTCCGGTCTGGATATTGTAATAGGTTAAACTCTTACTTATCCAGACTGAACCCCGACTTGCCGAATAATTGTCCGGCATGCGGCATGTCCCCCCCATAATACTAACCACCTTTTTGTCTGCTCAACCGAGCCTACTCTTCTAACACCCATATCCCTCTGGTCCACCACTGTCTCCATTAGATTTAAAGAGAACCTTATACATATGTATGTATGTATGTATGTCATGTCCTTGATTAACTCCAAGACAGTAAAAGATTATAGTAAAGTAGAAACAAAGTTCGATAAAAGAATTGAAGGAATTGAGTAAATAAGTTAATTTAGAACTTTATTCAGTTAGATGAATAATCGATTTAAGAATTGAGCTTTAAATTTGGTTATATGAAGATTACAAAATGGTGTTACTAAATACATAAATGAGCCGATTGGCCTGTAATGTCTTTGAAGCTTAATATAATATAATCCTTTTTTTTATTGGAACTGTTGAACATATTTTTCGCTTATTCGCAAAACTCAACTCAAGCTAGAACTTAAATAATACATATATTGTATCATTTTGGCAAACATTTATTCCCACCATCCACCCCCAGCTTCATATCCACAAAACGAAAAGAACTCCTTTTAAAAATCTCTACGGTTGGATGGAGGGGAATTCTTTAATAATAGTCAAATCATCACCATACTTATTTACATATGTATGTATGCATATACATTCATATAAGCAAAAGTACTTGTATAATGCATTCATTCTCTTTAAGGAAGCGCGTAAGCTAACATAAACGGAATAACAGTTCAGCAACTGTGAAAAAATAATAAAAATAAAACACGTAGAAGGTATGTATGTATATTCACTTTTATTGCCAACACTAAACGCGTTGGTTTTCTGTAGTTGGGTGCCTTATATATTATTTGAATATTATTTTTACTTGTGCTGCCGGCGTTTTTGCACCTCGGAAAATCGTATTTACGCAAAACCAGCGCCCTCCCACAAAATGCCATAGGTCGACTAACTACCATCACCCACAGTCAATCTATCACTGTTCAGCATTACATACCTGCTCCGTGCATCCTTGGATTGTTCTTCATGCTTAGTAATATCCCGCAGTTTACGCTGCACATTTGTATATTTTTGTAGAGCGTTTTTATTTGACGCTTCAACGCTTCCAGCGCGTTGCAGTAACCAATTTGCATTGCAAATGCTATGCTTGAATAAAATTTAATATTAAAGTGTGTAAAATAAAACGAGAAAACAAATGATAAATACCCACAAATATATGTACATATCCATTGCCAGTATTTTCTTTCGAGCTGGCCGAGTTTACCTTGCACGTGGAACGAGTATTTGGAGCAACTTGTCGTGAGATACTCTACATTTCATCGGTGGAAATTTGTAATATCCGTATTTTTATACCCAGCGTACTAGGACTAGTACAAGGGTATTATAATTTTGTCCACATAACGGTACTACGTAACGGCGCAAAATAATCGAGTTCAATATAGAGTTCCAGGTATGAAAGTTTTTAGGTTGAAAAGAGGAATTGAATAAGGCATGTCCATCCGTATGTCCGTCCGTGTACACGATAACTTGAGTAAAAATTGAGATATTTGCATGAAATTTTGCATACAGGTTACTTTCTGGCCAAGGTAGGTTGCTTTTAAAAATGGGCGAAATCGGATGATAACCACGCCCCCTTTTTCAATATCGAAAATCACATAAATTGACATACTAACTTGAGTAAAGATTGAGTAGGAAAACTAACGCTGGGTATTTAATGTTCGGCTCACCCGAACTTAGACTTCCTTACTTGTTAAGATCTGATTTTATCAACAGAGGATATGGGTATTTGTTATATCCAACATATCGCACCCTAAATCAAAAACAGTCACAACTCAAAATTTTTTTAGGTCGCTTTCTTGGCATAGATTGCCTAATAAAAAGTAGAGCAGACAATACATACAATATTTTTCTTTTTGACTATTATCGTTACTCTTTAAAGAACACAATGATGTCAAGTTTTTAAAAATCAAATCACTTTTGTGCGATCCAGAAGCAATTAACTGAAAGTTACTCGGATTTTGAGTTGTGACCCTTTTTGATTTAGTGTGCGATATATTAAGTAAAAACCTAAAGAAATAATTTGACGAACAATGCTAACTTGAGACTATTCTTACACTGAATTTAGATATCAATTAGATGTAGGTTAGATTGCTAGCCCTATTCTATAATCTTCGAAAACGCTGAAGTAGCATAGCATACTCAGAAAAAATGGTTTAAACTTCCCAAATCGCGAAAATCATAATTACACAGTGCAACATCAGTTTTGGGGGCGGAAAGATTCTAACTCAAAACGAAAGGCCTTAAGCTATATAGTAAAACCCCCAAACTTTTGTTTTATGGTCACTTGAAGTTTGGATTTAAAAACAAAAGTGGAGAAAAGGGTTAAAATTCATATCGGATCAAAACATGTAGTTCGGGTGCATATAGTAAAACTGAACGAAGAATCATTTTGTGGAATATTTTATCCCGATGACTCTCTCATAAAAGGGACCTTTTTTCTAGAATTACGATAAAAATATTATTTGTGAGGTCGTGAGATGGTTAAAATGTTCTAGGAAATTCTTCAACGGAAAACTTCACTGGGGGTTTCCTCAGACTAAATCTTTATAAAAAAGATTTTTGAGTTCCCAGGAGTGAAAAAAGAAAATTACCCCTTAAAATATGCTTTTATATCTCGAATAAACATGACTTTTGGCCCATTTTGAAGGTAAGCCAATCAAACAATATTTCCATTCCTTTTCAGCGATTGAAAACAAGAATATACTTGAAATTTAAAATACAGTAGAATCTCGAAAAATTGAACCAAATGTCCCAAGGGTATTTTATTTTCCGAAATATTTACTTTTCCAAAGGTTTCCCAAATTTGAGAAAAAATATGGTAATGAACATAATTTTAGTGGTTTAATTCGTTACATTTATTTGCACGACTCAGTCATTTAGATTTAATTAGTACGGTTGTACGGACTAGATATACTTAAATACATTTAAAATGTCTACTACTTTAGGCTCAGTGAAAGCAAAATTAGAGAAGGTAAGTTTAAAAATTAAATTAAATTTCATAGGTCTCCTTTTTTCTTCAGGAGTACTCAATGGCCCAGACATACGCAAATTAATGAAAATCAATTCATTCAACAACGTCCTACACACAAATGAAATGGCTGCATGGAAGTCCCTTAAGGACGTAATAAACGGCTTGCTGGGAAAAACTCGTTCCAGCAACTATCACGTAGCTGTTGCAAACATGCTTAAGTCATTTTCAAAAATAGGTGTCCTAAATATATGTCCTTAAAAATACACTATTTACATCATCATTAGCCATATTTTAGCAAACAGCTATCCACGGAATCTGATGAGCAAAGCGAGCGTTATTATCAAGTCGCCACCATTTGAAATGAGGTAACACGTTTTCGAATTAGTGATAAACAGTGTTTAACTTATTATAATAAAAATATTATACAGAAACAGAGGAAAACAATCACCGGCTGCAATAGTTAAAGTAGGGCGAGCAGTGGATTCACCTGTAGATATTATGTTTGACTCAGACTCTGACGATACTAGTGATTGCACTAGTGATAACATAGTCTCCGAACCATTACCGCTAAAGAGAGCCAAAGTTACACTTGTAAATTAAATATAAAATAAAATTTCAAAATCGTTGCATATTTCTAGTGGTAGTTTTTCCTTTTTTCTTTCCTGGGAGCACCAAAATCTTTTTTTTTTTAAAATTGGTCGGAGGAGACCCCCTGTAAATTTTCCGCTGAAGAATTTCCTAGAACATTTTAACCCTCTCAAGACCTCACAATAATACTTTTTCAGAGAGCCATCGGGATAAAATATTCCACAAACTGATTCTTCGTTTAGTTTTACCATATGCATCCGAACTACAAATTTTGATCCGATATAAATTTTAACCCTTTTCTCCACTTTTTCTAAAATCACTTTTTTTTTTAAATTCAAACTTCAAGTGACCATAAAAAAATGTTTGACCTAAGAATGCAAAAAAATTTGGGGGTTTTACTACGTGGCCCAAGGCCTTTCATTCGCAATTAGAATCATTCCGCCCCCAAACAGAAACTTCAAAATTGTCGCACAGTGTTATTTAATTGAATTCTAATGTTCTAGGGTGAATTAAGTTTGCAGTTGTTCCGTTATGATTCTAGAGTCTATTACTAGTCAAGTTCTCTAACATTTTTCTCCACTCGAGCAATAATAATCTGTGGGTGATAATTTGAAAGTTAAAAAAAAACTAGTAAGGAAGTCTAAGTTCGTGTGCAACCGAACATTAAATACCTAGTAGTGATCTGTTTTGGTATCCCAATTTACTCAGGTCTATTTTAATAACGGAAAAGTTGTTATAAAGGCAACTGATAGTTTTCGATTAAAAACACTTCTGTTGTGTGTGGTAAATTAAATTATTACTAAATAACAAAATATAAATACCTTTCCTCATGTTCATGAAAGGTATGAAAATAAAAAAAATTTATAAAATCTAGTAAGGAAGTCTAAGTTCGGGTGTAACCGAACATTAAATACCTAGTAGTGATCTGTTGCGTTATCCCAATTAACTCAGGTCTATTTTAATACCTGAAAAGGTGGTATAAAACAACTGATTGTTTTCGATTAAAAACACTTCTGTTGTAAGTGGTAAATTAAATTATCACTAAATAACAAAATATAAATAGTTTTGCATGGGGCTTATGAAAATAAAAAAAATTAATAAAAACTAGTAAGGAAGTCTAAATTCGGGTGTAACCGAACATTAAATACCTAGTAGTGATCTGTTTTGGTATCCTAATTTACTCAGGCCTATTTTAATAACTGAAAATTTGTTATAAAGGCAACTGATTGTTTTCGATAAAAACACTTCTGTTGTGAGTGGTAAATTAAATTATTACTAAATAACAAAATATAAATACCTTTCCTCATGTTCATGAAAGGTATGAAAATAAAAAAAATTAATAAAAACTAGTAAGGAAGTCTAAATTCGGGTGTAACCGAACATTAAATACCTAGTAGTGATCTGTTTTGGTATCCTAATTTACTCAGGCCTATTTTAATAACTGAAAATTTGTTATAAAGGCAACTGATTGTTTTCGATAAAAACACTTCTGTTGTGAGTGGTAAATTAAATTATTACTAAATAACAAAATATAAATACCTTTCCTCATGTTCATGAAAGGTATGAAAATAAAAAAAATTAATAAAAACTAGTAAGGAAGTCTAAATTCGGGTGTAACCGAACATTAAATAACTAGTAGTGATCTGTTTTGGTATCCTAATTTACTCAGGCCTATTTTAATAACTGAAAATTTGTTATAAAGGCAACTGATTGTTTTCGATAAAAACACTTCTGTTGTGACTGGTAAATTAAATTATTACTAAATAACAAAATATAAATACCTTTCCTCATGTTCATGAAAGGTATGAAAATAAAAAAAATTAATAAAAAAAAGGCAGTAGAGTGTTAACTACTTGCCCGTAAATCTTGCTTGTTTGTTATTCGATTTGCGTAATTTTTGGCAGGAGTATACTACATACTATTGGAAAGTATCTCACAAAATTTCATTGAAATACATTGTTCAAATTCCAAGCAATCGCTTTTGAAAATAGCAGAGCTTTTATGCTAAAAAGTGGGCGGCGCCACGCCTACTTCACCAAAATCCACAAAATTTGTATACAGTTTAGTTTTGGTTAAAAAGCTTATTATGTGTGTAAAATCTTATTTAAATAACTTATACAATTATGGAAATATCGCGATTTTAATTTTACGAAGAAATTTTTTAGAACTGTGTTCAAAAAGTGGGCGTGTCCGTTCACCGATTTTGTTTATTTTTACAGCAAAGAGTTAGCTTTATATGTTGAACACTTTCTCTAAATATCGTTCCAATAAGTCAATTTTTACCGGAGTTATGGCATGTAAAGTTTTGTAGAATAATCCCCCATAAAGGGGCGGGGCCACGCCCATTTTCCAAAAATTGTGTGCTTTCGACTTTCTTTGCCCACGAACACTTCAGAGGTGAAATAGAAATGATATACAGCTAGTTTAAGCAAAGTTATAGCATATTCAATATATCTATGATCCTTTTCAAAATCTTTCGTATAAAATTGGGCGTGGACCTAACCCGATTTCAATAATTTTTTTTCGAAATATTGCTTGTATTAATATAAATATGTGTGCTGAATTTTGTTTTGCTATCTTGAGCGGTTTTTGATTTATGATTAATAATATTTCCAAACTTGACTATATCAAAAGTGGGCGGTACCACGCCCCTTTTTAAAAATTTTTTCAAAAATGTATTTATTGCCTTAACGCTAAAGTGCATACCAAATATTATCCTTATAGGTGTATTATGTACTGAATAATCACTCTTTTTGTATTTTCGAAAATATTATATATATAGAAAGAGGGCGTGGCTTTTAACCGATTTTGCCTATTTTCAATAGCGCTCGGAGATAAGTGAAAAGGAACCTACATACCAAATTTCATTGAGATATCTCAAGATTTACTCAAGTTATCGTGTTCACAGACGGACGGACGGACGGACGGACGGACGGACGGACGGACATGGCTCAATCAATTTCTCTTTTCCTCCTGAACATTTTGATATATATAAGTCAATATCTATCTCGATTCGTTTATGCCGTTACATACTACCGTTAGGCCAATGAAGTTAATATACCTTGTGTGCGAAGCACTACTAGGTATAAAAAGGCAATAGGGAGTTAGCTACTTGCCGGTAAATCTTGCTTGTTTGTTATTCGATTTGCGTAATTTTTGGCAGGAGTATACTACATACTATTGGGAAGCATCTCACAAAATTTCATTGAAATACATTCTTGAAATTCCAACCAATCGCTTTTGAAAATAGCAGAGCTTTTATGCTAAAAAGTGGGAGGCGCCACGCCTACTTCACCAAAATCCACACAATTTTTTTACAGTTTAGTTTTGTTTAAAAAGGCTAATATGTGTGTAAAATCTTATTTATATAACTTATACAATTATGGAAATATCGCGATTTTAATTTTACGAAGAAATATTTTAGAACTATGTTCAAAAAGTGGGCGTGTCCGTTCACCGATTTTGTTTATTTTTTCAGCAAAGAGTTAGCTTTATATGTTGAACACTTTCTTCAAATATCGTTTTAATAAATCAATTTTTACCGGAGTTATGACATGGAAAGTTTTGTGGAATAATCCCCCATAAAGGGGCGGGGCCACGCCCATTTTCCAAAAATTGTGTGCTTTCGACTTTCTTTGCCCACGAACACTTTAGAGGTGAAATAGAAATGATATACAGCTAGTTTAAGCAAAGTTATAGCATCTCCAATATATCCATGATCCTTTTCAACATCTTTCGTATAAAATTGGGCGTGGACCTAATCCGATTTCGCTAATTTTTTTTCGAAATATTGCCTGTATTAATATAAATATGTGTGCTGAATTTTATTTTGCTATCTTGAGCGGTTTTTGATTTATGATTAATAATATTTCCAAATTTGACTTAATCAAAAGTGGGCGGTGCCACGCCCTTTTTTAAAAATTTCTTCACAAATTTATTTTTTGCCTTAACGGTAAGGTACACACCAAATTTTATCCTTATAGGTGTATTATGTACTGAATAATCACTCTTTTTGTATTTTCGAAAATATTATATATATAGAAAGTGGGCGTGGCTTTTAACCGATTTTGCCTATTTTCAATAGCGTTCAGAGATATGTAAAAAGGAACCTGCATACAAAGTTTCATTGAGATATCTCAAGATTTACTCAAGTTATCGTGTTCACAGACGGACGGACGGACGGACGGACGGACGGACGGACATGGCTCAATCAATTTCTCTTCTCCTCCTGAACATTTTGATATATATAAGTCAATATCTATCTCGATTCGTTTATGCCGTTACATACTACCGTTAGGCCAATGAAGTTAATATACCTTGTGTGCGAAGCACTACTAGGTATAAAAAATGAATAGCTAATATAGTAGACTATTAGGTAGTATTTACTTTATTACCGGAAACAGTTGGAATAAGGCCGAAATGAAAAAATTCACCACAAATTTCAACGACATTATCAGGCATTACGACGAAAAATATTAAGGTCAGTTCTCATTACCTGAGTTAGTGAGTAGTTAAGTAAGTGGGCACATTACAACGCATCAGACAGATCAGCTGGGATATGCCCTACAACCTTACAAAATTCTGCTAAATAAAATATTATCTCACATAAATATGTATTTATTTATATGACGATGTTACACTCTACCTACAAATGCATATTTTTGGAAAACTCAGCACCTTGAAAAGTTATATACGAGTATATCGTTTTTATAAAAAGGATGAAGAACCTTGTAAAATATATATTTGAAAAAAGATAAAATACTAAAATGTGAAAGCTATAAGAAATACGTGGTGCAGACAAATTGTTTTCCTTAATGTTTAAAATCCCTTCAAGGTGGCAACATCTTCGACTTTTTTTCTCCAATTATGGCAACACATACATCCTAGAGTACATACATACACATGCACATATACCCGATGTGCGCGGTCTATTTCTTTTATATGTATGTATGTACAGTTCATTTCAATCTCGCAAAAACGTCGATTTCGCCTGTAAGACCATTTTGTGAATTTTCTTTCCGCAATCATCGCTTTATGTTCCTTTATGGGCTACTTGTTGTTGTTCCACTGTTGTGTTTTTTTATTTTTGTACCTTAAATTTATTCCTATTCTTTCGCCACTCATTTCCTTTTGTGTGAATACATATATATGTACATTAAGGTGCCTTGCCAAAAAAAGTTGCACTGTTTCCTCCGGAATTTCAAAATTCACTCTTTTCTAAGGACTCCCCCAAAATATTTCGAAAAAATATTAAGATTTACCGGAGCTAAACCGCGTTAAAAAACGCTAAAAATATCCTTTTTTATGCATAAAAGGAGTATGAAAAAATATTTTTTAATAAACGCGGTTTAGCTCCGGTAAATATTAATATTTTTTCGAAATATTTTGATCAAGGTCTTAGAATACATTGAAGTTTATAATTCCGATGGAAACAGGGTGTCCATTTTTTTGTATGGAGCGTGAGGCGACTTAATGTACATATATGTATATCATTTTCTTCTTTATTTCATTTAATTTTTTATTTCACCATTTTTGTTATGCTTTGCTAAGCGTTTTTCTGCTGAGTTGGCGCAAATTTCTATTCCATTCAATGTTGTCAACATTTGTGTGAAGAGTTTGTGCTTTATTGTTATTGTCATTGTTAGAGCTGTTGTTGCTGTTTCTGCTGCTGTTACCTTAGAAATGGTCTCACACTCACTTGGCTTAACCACTTTGTTCACAATTGCTTTTGCGTTGGCTTTGATGGTGTTGCAAGTGTAGTGGTATATGCCACTTCAGAAACGCATTGTTCGTCCTGATTGCAATGCAGGAAAATAAAAGATTGTGCATATGAAATAAAAAGGTATTTAGGAAAGGGCGGTACATAACCCTAACATAAAAATTGCATATTTTATATAATTTGGTTCAATTCAATATGAGACTATGACATGAGAGCTGATATTAGAAACCAGTACCGTAAAATAAGGCTGTATTATTACAATAATCCCTTTTCAGAGGTAACTAGAGAAAATTGGAAATATCAGGAGAGGTCAAGTCATCTTTCACGGGGAGTTTCCACCTCATGAAATCAGTTATGCAGAATTCAGCAGAATTATAAAGTTTAAAGTTTGCAATCAATGTTTTCAACAAATGAAAAATAATGAATGGGAAATAACACAAATTTTGTGTTTTTACCGTTTGGGTTATAACCTAAGAACCCAACCTACGCCGGCCGCCATTATAATCTCGCACAGTAAGTGAAGAATATGGGCACAGTGTATTTTTACATATTTTTGGTCCCTATTCTTGTCATCTGTAGATCTGTTCATATTGTTCTAGATCACTACTGTGCGGTTCCATCTGATAGAACGATAATCTAGCCCCACTGCCTATTGCAGTAAAGATACAATTTGAACTTTTTCGGATCGGCTTTCTTATGGATTGCACAGCTTATTTAGCTCCTGTTCTGCATTATTTCCCTCTACCGCCAGATTTCTTCAGCTTCATGTTGGGGAAGATAGTGAAAGCACTATAAGCGAGGCCAGCAAAGGTACCTTCAGCTATCGATTAGAGCTTCGGTGTATGTATGCATATATTCCTTTCCATCACCCAAACTTTCCCTTAAGTCGGTCTTAAATTTATGATAATTTAGCACAGGTTGAAGAAATTGCGCCTTATCGCAATATCCCTTATGCTCGACTCAAATCGCCTGACTGGATTACGAATAATTTCGTATTTATAGATATACCCACACATATGTATGTATGTATGTGCGTATGAGTGATGTACCCCCAGTTTACATATTGGCTGAACCACTCTCTATTTCCCATTTTGTTTAACGTTGGTTGTTGCGGATATAAGCCTGATCTACCGAGTTCAATTGATAAAAATAAAGTGTTTATGTGCATACATATATGTATAACATGAAAGTTGGAGTTTCTATGGCCACGCCTCTTTTTCCTATATTACCCATTTTTATCAGCTGATACCATACATATATCTTTCATACCAAAAACCAATTACGGATTTATTGCTTTGGAGATATTACAATTTTCACATTTTGTTCTATATTTCGGATTTCACGACCCCTAAAAATAAAACATTCCTCTGTACTGAAGAATTCTATTTCCTTCTGATCGGTGCACACTTCACTCAAAATCTGTCAAATTGTGCACCGAAAAAAGGAGCTGATAACTTTTTCATGAGTTTTATCAATACAGCAGTTACAATAACTACCCTGGGCAAACCTCCGTAGCTCACTCAAAGTTAACTGGAAATTATTTAAATAATACACAAACATAGATACGTACTCGTACATGAATTAGCTTTTGACAAAGTATATAAAAGTGTGCATCTAAAGATTGCCAAGCGATGTTGCTGATTGCGTTGGAAACATTTTTGTATACAAACATTTCGTTTGAGTTCCGTTGGCGACATTCACTAACAAGAATTGAAGAGCAACTACAGTTCAACTTGGGTATTTATTTATTTTGCTGTTTACTTCAACACCGGCATTTCATTTAACTCCCAAGCTGCTCAACTCATAATAATTTTTCTCGTATAAATAATTTTTGCATCATGCAAATTTTCCTTGAAGAATTTTTGAATGCAAATGAATCAGAGAATATATTTTTGTTATAAAAAGAAATATATGCATGCAAATGGACTACCTAACACGTATGAATAAATGAATGTGTATACAGCGCGTTTCATAATTATAGTACACACATTCTGCATGTTCATGTCTATACAATTTTTGCCTTCCTTAGTAATAGGCTGACTTTTGAACTAGGCATCTATTGATTAGAATACAAATTAGTCAGACCGACAAACCCACTTCGAGAACAGCGCCACATACATACATATGTATGTGCGCACCCATCCCGCAAAATAAACTTTTTATACAAAAATATGTATGTGATTTGTGATATTCTCCTTAATTCTGCAGAGTCTAATAGTTTTTATAAAGCATTTGCATCCACATTTTTCCATTTTTGTTTTAAAGTTTAGTTTTGATTTAGTTTTAAAAATCGAGAAGCATTTCAGATATTATGCTTCTGAAGTCATTTTCCAAAATCCGAGAAATTCTGTTTTATTTGTTAATTATTAGAAATTGGACCGGACAAAGCTATGTATATTTTATCGGCTTGCTGGTTCAAAATATTCAGGCGTTTCATAATTATAGCACGCTTATTACTGTCATTTGATTTTAAAAGCTTTTCTCATTAGGATTCACATAATTTTGTATATAACCTTTAAGCACTTCTCTACAAAGTTAAATTCTTAGAGTGTCAAGCTATGAAACTTGGTATACGTACTCGTTTGTGTGTATGTCCATATACAAATACATATGTAAATATTTATTTTGACTCGTGTGTGTAAATCAGTTTTGCTTCGCCGTCCTAGCTGGAGTTGCAATTAATTCAAATCAACTCTTATGTAAGCACAATCTCTCTGTTCCGTCCTCCAAATGGATGGGTTGTTTACGTTATCGGGCTGAATTCATACATAGTTGCCAAATATTGAGTAAAAAGTACCAAAACTTGACATATTGAAGCCCTAAATTTTTATGAACCAAACATTATTTTTTCGATAAAAAAGTTTGTTTTCAACAAATAGCAAAACAAAAAAATAATACAACAAAAAAGAGCACAATAAAATGAAAAATAGTACAACAATAACAATGATGTACCTCATTTAAATACGCAGATGGAATTTTTTAACTAAAATATACTGTTTTTTCAAAAACAATTACATTTTCAATTTAGCACATTCATAAAACTGCCAAGGTCACTACGATTTGTAAAATTGTTAACGATTTCCCCAAACTTCTACAGTGTATTCTTATTTATTGCGGGTATAGTTGGTAGAAAAATAAAATGTCTGCATGGTTTGCGATGTTTCAACTACTTATGAACTCATTCTAAATTTCATAGTATGTATATATGTAGGAAGTGCCTTGAGTAACTTCCAAAATTTTGTTATTAGATAAAGTTGCCCCAATTCATTGATGCTCAATGTCGATATTTTCTAGGTACGCTGAAAGCTATATCACACATTAGATTTAAGATGGACTGATACAACTAACACCTTGGGTTACATCAATTAAATCACTTACGGTACTCTTAACAGGTAAACTGTTTCCTTCACATAATGTGGAAAATCCATAGCAGTGGGATTGGGACTATTTTTGCACGTTTTAGAATTGTAGTAGCAATAGCGATAAAGTTGGAACCCTGGATGAAAGTTTGCGCGCATGCACTAATATACATATTTCTTTTATAATACTCGCATATACATACATATATGTATTTGTACAACTTGATGCTTTTCTTTTGCACATATGTACAAACATATATGAGCGAATTAGAATTACAATGACAATGCAAATAAACATAGAGGAAATAAGTTAAAAAATAATAAAAATTAAGTAATTGTAAAGATATTGTTGTAAAGCAAAGAAAACAGAATAATAAATTGTTTACACTGAAAATTTCCTTTTTCAATTTAAGTATTTCTTTATCTTGATAAAGTACAGATTTCGGAAACTACAATGGCTTGGCCTTTAGCGAAATGTGTACCTTCCCTCTAGTCTCCTATATCCTGAGTAATTTCTACTGGGGTTATGACACCTTTCAGCTTACTGATACGGCAAAAATTGAAATGTACTGAAAAACTGTGGATTCTGAAGCCGGTGTATGTATGTTATTAAATCATGTTTACTTAGGACCATGAAACTGCCTGGGGAGTATCATAATCAAAATTACTTGGGGTAATGTCATGATACTGGAATTAACATTTGCCCGGACAATTCGTCCACACTGTCTTTTCAAAACAATGTCGATTTCTAAAATACATATATGTATATATGCATAATTTTCTGTATCCACCCGATTTGAAAATTTAGGGCATTTAAAAAATCTGGGAACAGTTATTTGATCGACTTTTATATTGCTAAGGCAATTTTCTTCTGTTGCTGAGTCATTTTGTTTTTTATACAGAGATACCAATGTCAGATCTACAAGATTTAAAGAATTTAAGGTCTGAAATGATATGACCATTTTCTTAATGCAATTTTGCTTTTACTTGATTAAAAATGTTTAATACAAGTAAACTGTGATCTCTTTTCACTTTTTAATAACGATTTTTCTGAGTGTATCGCTAAGTAGTTGTTTTCATATATTTTTTACACAAATACACGTAATGCAAATTAACCCCTTACACATTTGCTCGAAGGAACTCATTTTATTTTGTACACATTTTGTCAGCGTCCGACCCACAAACTGTGGTATTTTTGCATTCAGTGAATGTGTATGTAAGAAAATCTAAGTTCTGCTGGAACCGAACATGAAATACTCAGCTGATAAAAGGGCTCGTGGTCGGTTTGTCATTTCTGCCATTTTCATCAAGGCACATTGTATCTGCGGCCGCCACATTGTCCCTCACCGAAAGCCCAAGATTCGAGTCGAGGAACAGGTAAAAGATGAGGAAACTGGCATTTTGGCAACTTTTGTTAATGAGTTATGCCATTTTTACTTACTTTGAAATTTTCGAGTTCGACAAGCCTTTATCGATTTCACCATTCACATAAGCACTGCATCATAAGGATGCATCGTAACAATAATAATATCGCTTACCGAAATAAACCAATCGTTTCTGTTGAAACGATTAAGTTTTTTTATCGTTTAGGCAATTATCAGAATAATAATGTGCCCTTGATTGACAAAGAAATGATCCAAATAAATAACATTAAAATTAATTGTAGTACTAAATAAATAATAATAAAAATATATATATAATCTACTTATTTGCATAATGTAATACCCATGGTAATTTTTCAATGCTCAAAAATCAGGTTTATATCTGCACGAATAGATTTGATCTAACCGATGGCTATTTATGTGCTCGTGAAGGTATAGCACAGTTTAATTGAGATATTTTCGTTGCAACGTTATCGGTTTCATTTTGATAGTTAAGTTTTGTGAATCAACGGAACCAACTAGCAAAACGAAATAGAATCCTTTCGTTAGTAAAGCATGCCTGAATAAAAAACTCTATCAGCCTATTCGTCTATCTCGAACGATCAGCCCACATCTAGTAGTCACACGAACGATTCGTCTGCTGACGTTTTCGTCTCACTTTGGGATCTTGTATCTTGAAAAATAGTGACTTTGGGTTTATTTTATAAGTCTTGTTATAAACATTCAGATTCAATTGGGAAAATCATTTCATATTATTTATACAAGTATCGCTCTTAATAAACTTTATAATATGCTTACTTACTTTTTACCATTCCGCAGCTGTTCTTAAAGGTGCGCCGTGGGAGTTTACCTTCACTTTTATTTCCTCCCACCGCTCCTCTAATCTGCCTCTATCGGAACCAAACACCGGTACACCTCTGCCCAGGTCAGGATTTCTCTCCATCTTCTTTACCAATACCTCGAACTCTGTGCTTGTTGCCTTTTTTAATGCTAGAAGTATAAATTTTAAATTTAAAATCTCAAAATAATTCATAGGGCTTGTTTGCTTACTTTTTTTTGCCAGAAACCTCAATCTTGACGATCACTCATAAC
This sequence comes from Sphenella marginata, assembly GCA_951509765.1. Lineage (NCBI taxonomy): Eukaryota > Metazoa > Arthropoda > Insecta > Diptera > Tephritidae > Sphenella > Sphenella marginata. The sequence goes on along the minus strand of OX608082.1, from coordinate 31,483,075 downwards.
CTTCCGTCTTTTTTAAACTATTATCGTCTTTATTTCGTCTTGTATTCGTGTTAGAAAATGCCAACCTAGATGAAAACAACGTAACGATCAGCTGTTTTCGTGCTTGCCAGCTGTTTTCGTGCTTGCCAGACGAAAGTGTATTTACATGAAGCGAACTTTCGCTTCGTGATACATAATTTGGCTGTATATCTCTCTCTATGCGGTTGCATATGCCTGTTATATGATTGAGACTGTGAAACTCTGGCTATTTGACCAGCTGGGTATAAAACTGCGTGTTTGAATGTAGCTATGTAAGTATAATGTCAATAAGTGCAATTACTAGGAATGGGAAGTAAGAAAGTTGTTTGGTTGTTATAATTTTGTGCAAAATAACAAGAAAGTTATCATACCAATAATAACGTAGAAGGCATTGAAATAACTTCTAAGTAAACAATTTCTTTGCAATCAACGCTAAAAGGTGATCATTTTCGCTGTTTGTGCATGAGTACTCGTACCAAACTACTATTCGTTAGTGCCAAACCAGTATAAATTCTGAATACTCATTTGTACCATTTTACAACGAATTGGAATAGTTTCAAACATATACATAAATATGGAACTAGTAATTTCCATCTTTGCTTCTCCATCACAACAAATCTCTGAACATTTTCCTGGTATTTACCTTTTTAGGAATTCAGAGAGTATTTCCGTAATCGCCTTTGGAGACAAATTTTTTTGATAACAATACTTTTTCTATTTTATGGAAGAGAGCAGGACGTAACGGGCACTGTCTTTGCCTTTGCAGCAACACGAGTCACGTTTTTTACTTTCCGATCCTTATTTATAATTAGTACAAAATCGTAGCAAACCCGGCAAGGGTTATCCTACCCAAAAATTGACTTGCCTCCACTCGGCATTTCTTCTTTATTTATTTGTATATCTTCCTTTTCTCTCTACTGTTTCAAACAAAATGCAAGATTCCTAGTGATGGCCGTTGCTCCCATTTTTCAATTTAGTACGGGTCCTGAACTGAAGTTTAACGCGTTAGTAAGTTCCCTGCAATCTTGGTAATATTTAAACTCATCACATTGGTATATATGTACATATTTATATAATGGATAATACCAGGTTTCTGCGTTTTTGTCCCTATCGAATTGAATATTTTATAGAGCATGAAGTTACATCAGTTTCTGGCCAAAGGCATTATTATTACGATTTTATTGTAACTCTTAATGTATATATTATTGTTTGACAAAAAGTCCTTTCTTACTAATATTGCTTATAATGCTAAGTAGACATTTGCGGCGGAGGCATACTGATATTGTTGGCGTATAGCCAACCGGAGCTTAAAAGTAGTGCTGTGCATAATATTTGTTTTGGTTGCCCCTATACCTACATATGTACGTATGTATGTAACTACATTACCTTCATCACCTGCTTGTGATGTATACTTTAGAAAAGCCACTTTGAACTAATACGAACTATCGGTCTCAAAAAGCTCTTAAATGTATGCGAGTGCACGTTGCGTTGATGCTGCAGCCACCCACCCAAAGTTGGACGCTTGTGGCGCCAGATTGGTCAAAGAGTTTTTCAGAGTTAAGTATCTTCTTCATATCTTTTTCGGTAATTTCTTCGCATCTAAAAAGCCATCTTGCAATTCATTTTAGCTTTCGTTATGCTTGTCGAGCACGTCGATGATTTTCAATGTGGCTGCTAAGCAGCAAAATAAACTTCTAAACCTAGACGCCAGCTATCTGCGTACATCGATGCATGTTTGGCGGGCATTTACATTGCGGCTACATACATTTTCCCAATTCAAAGATCTTTTCCTTTTTTAAAATTTTGTTTGTGGCCTTTAACGCCTACTTATGAGTGACGTGGCGGCAAGCAGACGCATTTCGACGTGCACTTTTACCTTATTTTCTTCTAAAATAGCCAAAGCTTGCGCACCCAATCACATCACAAAGTACGTGGGTGCCATTTGTCACTAAGTACGTAATTATCTGTAAGAGATAAGAGGTGTTCATGAAAATAAATGAAGTGAACCAAACGCACTAGCGTCAACTAAAGTTCCTTACTTCTATTAATGGCAACCCAATTTTTGGTACTGTTTGGTTACTAAAGAACAAAAAAAAACAGTTGTCTGCACCAATGCATATCCAAGAGTATCTGTTCCAAATAAGAAAGCTTGCAGTTCTTTCTTTTGTACTTCTAATAATTAAGTGAGTTGTTGCTGTTAGTGGCAGGTGGCTCCCTGCGCTTGGCTAGGACATAATCAAGTTTTCCGGTGTTTCTTAATTGTTGTCGAAAGAATGATGTAGCCATGATTATTTTTACATATAGTAAGTCTGTTGCGCTATTAGAGCATCTGTCGTTGAGCCACTTTAGTTGCCTATCGACTTAGTAAGGCTTCGACTTTAATTTAGTGCACACCGTTGCAAAAACAGGAAGGTTGCGAACCCAAGAGTGATGATGTTTTGCTAGGTATCCTGCCAACGGTATACATATGTATACCAGTAAACTGCACAAGGGATTTGATTTAATTTTTTAACCTAGGTCTTGTAGTGGCCGACCAAAAGCGCGAAAAACTTGAAACAAGACAAGATCAGGAACATTATGTGGATCATTTTTACTTTTTACTTGCACCACCACCGCGCGCACATTATAGGATTCCAGTGGACGACAAAAAAGTGTAAGGCCTTAGATATGCAGACCAATATGAATAACCAAATAAATCCAGCGAAACGGCGATACAGCAAGCATAGCCAAACACGGGAGATGACCTGCTGAATATCGAATACTCTATTATATCTACAATGAAGCCCATCGGCGACGAAAGAATACACAAAGGCTATGATAGCTTTCACCTTGTTCTTGTCTGTAGGATAAGGGGTTGAGATGACCTAGAAGGTTGCACTGCTAATAACAAATCACTGCTAAGAACTGTCGCTTCCGGCAACTTTCCCCATAATATTCGGGAAGTGCTTTTATAAAACGTTCGTCTCTAGCTCAAAAGAATTGTTTTTTGTGTGAAAGTAATTAAGGCTTATCGATATCACCACCCATGATTAAATGAAAAGCAGTAGGCAACTACGGGATATCTCTCATGGTTATGATATAAGTGTTGCCGCATGTTAGAAATCATTTCCACAACAATACGTGTTTTACTAGGGAGTCGAAAAAGGCTGTATTTACCCCCGTGTTTCAATAGCAATATGCATTCTAACAGCCTTTTGAAAAAGAGTGTATTTATTATAATCCGGACTTACATCTAACCTCGGCAGTGGCCTGGCAAACTTTTCGATATTATTTCTGCCATGGAAGACTTCTCTGCAAACATTCATCTGCTTTGCCGATGCCGTTCGGAGTCGGAAAAAAGTGTAAGTCGCTCCAGTTTGTAGGAGAAAATTCAATTAGCTTACCACAGATTGGAAGAGAAGCGGTTTATGATGAAGCTGTTGTATATCGCGCCATATCTTGGATTTACGTTTTTACTTCATTATATGGAACCTCTGCCTTATCTTATTTTTTTATATATTTGTTTCAAGATATATTCAGGAATGTTATAACTTTATAAAAGACAAATTGCTAACTTGGCTGCGTACGTCAATGAATTTACCTTGCATACTTATACCATCATGCGCTCAATACCACCCAGTCATACTCACTAAAAATATAAAGGTGGTAAAAGAAGAAATTAAGGAAAGGGAAGGACAGGGAAAATAAAGACAGAGATTGGAGAGCAAAAAAAAAAAACGGACATTGGCAAAGAGAAACATAGAGATGAAAAAAAAAAAGTATGTTAAATTAGGTTAAGATAAGCTAAGCTAATAAGACTAAGCTTAACTTAAAATTTTGTAAAGTGTTTCCTACGCCTTATTTTATGTTTCTCAAAATAGCTCATATGAATTTCGTAACTTTATACAAATCAAAAACGATTTCCGACAACCGTTAGCGTTGATTTACTTGTTTAGCTCACTAAATTTTAGTTTTCTTTTTTATGTTCGTGCTGCGCTTAACAAATATCGACGTTTAGTGCTAGCAGTTACGTGGCAAGCTGATACATTTTTTTAACTTTATTATTATTTCATTTGCTGGCTGCTTATGTACATTATTCTGTTTTGTTGTGTTTTTCTTTTACTGCGATTTCCTTCCGCTTTATTTGATGTTCCTGTTCATTGTTTTCTGCAACTTTTTGTTCACAATACAATACAAATTTACTATAATAGTACAAAACTAAATGCAAAACAAAAACACAAAAAAAATGATAAGTCGATTTGCAGCAGCAGCAACATCAGTTCCAGTTTCATAGCCAGCAGCGGTGGCAGTGATGCAGCAAATTTGTAAAGTATTTTGCGACATGCGACACGCACGGGGCGCTCCCTAGTTGCCGATTATCCACCGATTACCGCTCCCCTGGCGGCAATGAACAGCAAAGGATGTGGCTGAGCTTCCTTATTCCTCATCGGCTATTTATACATCTATGAAACTGTATATTTACATACACAAATACTTTTTGTTTTTGGTTGTCAAGTGAAGCAGCGATATTTTTTTTAATGAAAGTTGCAGCAATTGTTTATGCTATTTTGTTTATATTTTTTTGTTGTTTGGTTATTGTGAGAAAAGGATGCCCTTTGCTTGATGATGCCAGCCACAAAACGTAGCCAATTTGTATCACAGCCGACGCGTTTGCCAGCGACTCTAGGTTTTTATGACGTTCCAAACAACTCCTGGACATCATCCAAGGTCATATAATAACGTTGCGTCTCACTGCATTGCCAGGCGGCCATTAACGCCTCAGTGTGACTTCACTTGAATTTACGCAACAGAGAAGGCAGCAAACACCCAGTACGGTTATAAACTAGTTGGAATATTGTTAACCAGTTCCTCATCAAAAAGAACTCACCATAGATTGGTTATTTATTCGTATACCCAGCGTGTACCAGTACAGGGTATGTATTATAGTTTTGGTCATATAACCGTGGTTTGAAACGATACTAAGCAATCGAGATAGATATGGAATTCCATATATGAAAGTTCTTAGAATGAACAGAGGAGTACATTCAGAAATGTGCGTCCGTCCGTCCGTGGACAGTAAAAATTGAGATATTGAAATGAAATTTTACACGCAGGCTGCTATTCGGGCAAGGTAGGTTTCTATTTGAAATTGACGAAATCGAACCATAACCACGCCCTTTTTTCATATCGTAAATTTCGAAAAACATAAAAAAAGGGGTAATTCAATAACAAAAGTAGATACAAAGAGCCATACTTTTGTTTTGGTACATGCACCCACAGAAAATAAAAGAAATCGCTTTCTACTACGCCTACTTTTTCATAAAAATTATATGGGAAGTCGGTAGAAATATTGAACTGGCCATATCTAATAGACTGATACAGTTATGTTGATATCGTTTAATACATATGTACATTAATTTTGTTTTTTGTTATATGGTTTTTGCAAAATTTTGAAAAGTTGTTGTGGCTTCTATATATGCTATGGACATTTAAAGTACGTTCACAGAATATATTTTGCTTATGATAAACGACCACGCCCTCTTTTGTACTAAAGTTTTGTAAACGAGGGGTATCTGTTGCCGACAGATTACTAGAATTTGGTACAGAAAGACTACTAGAACCTAATGATATTTTTAAATCCTTTTTTGAATTTTAGAAAATATTTTTTCTTACTTCTTTTATATGTATATAAAAAAGGATATTTTGAGTGTTTTTTTAACGCGGTTTAGCTCCAGTAAATCTTAATATTTTTTTAAAATATTTTGGGAGAGTCCTTAGAAAAGAGTGAATTTTGAAATTCCGAAGGAAATGGGGCTTCAATTTTTTTTTTCGTATGGAGCGTGAGGCGCCTTGACGTACGTATATATGTATGTGTATTGCCTATAATGTCGCCAGTGAACTCGAAAATCTACTGTGAAAACTTCTTAGCGATCGGTTGATTACTTTGGACTCATACAAAATAATTTGTATTCATAAGATTTATACAGCTTTATACAGCTGTTTGGGGTGGAACCCCCAACTTTTCTTGAATTATACCCTATAATGTAGCCAGTAAAACTGAAAATCTAATCTGAAAAATGAAATGTTTAAATATGGATGTTGCGCCGGCTGATTTTGATATATTCATTTTACAAATCTTTTTAATCATAAATCAAAAAGCTTTCAAAAGATAATTCTGCCGCGGATTACCCTTGCTATAAAAAAAGTTCCGCTTTAAAAAGGACCAATGGCATTTGGAATCCTCACACCTTTATGAGACCGGCTTTTAAAAGGATCATAGATTTATGAAAAGGCAAAAAGTTTGCGAAAATACTATTTATACCATATCTAACTGCGTACTCCATGAACGGAACACGTGTCTCTTAAAAGAGCTCATTTGGTATCACGTGAACTTATTAAAGCTTTCATGTCTGTTCAATAGCTAAAATGCTTTCGGTTGAGGCTAAAATCAGACTGCCGAAAACATGTACCTTCATGGATCTAGAAAAATTAACATTCCCTTTAATTATATAATCATGTAAAGGGGTGCCTCCTTCTCCCTCAGACACCTTTCTTCTTGAGGCGGGGGAGATTCGCCATCCAGGAATACTTGCCACCATAGGTATGCAGTAAAAAAAAGGTGAGAAAAGAAAAGTAAATAAAATAAAAGAAATGAAAAGAAATGAAAGGAAAGGAAAGGAAAGGAAAGGAAAGGAAAGGAAAGGAAAGGAAAGGAAAGGAAAGGAAAGGAAAGGAAAGGCAAAAAAAGGAAATATAATACAATTAAATAAATTTAAAATTAAGTATGTTATAAGAAAGGAAAATCAAACGAAACTAAAATATATCAAATTAAAATAAAATAAATGTCAACCAGTGGGTCATATCTAACTAAATCTAATTATGCATATCACAAACATGTTTACAAATCAAATTCCACGAGTACCTGTTACTTACGCCTTTTTTTATACAGCTCTTTGATAGGTAACACAAAGTTATCATCGTTGACCCGCAAAAACGTAGGAAATGCCCTAGCAAAATCAATAGTTATCGTAAGCCCTGGTTACATTTTCTCTATAATAGACAACACCTTCTAGGGCATGTCGAAACTCTATTATGGTAAACATATGTTTCCCAATTTACGGTCAATTTATCATACATATATTCTGCAGAGGGCCTGCTTAGTTTTTCAATACAGAGCCTACCGGGTCGAGATCACACTATTTCGTAAAACACCTCCATGTTAAAAATACCAGTCAATGTACACAAAAAGAACAATTCGTTGTCTTTTATATGTATGTAGCTTTGATGAAAGAGTTTCGAAGCCAGTATGCAGTTAGTTGGGTTCAGCTCAGGGATGGTTTCTGTTGTATTGCCAAACGACAAAGTGCGCAACTGTTGTGTGCGACAGGGTCATTTGGCTGTTGTTGTGCCACCAATTTATGTGCTCCGTAATTAGTGATAAAGACCCAGACGGCGGGAGTCACACTAGCTCAGATCACACCACAACTATGCGTACAGTATGTGAGGGGGTGTAGGGTTTATATAGCTTGTTGCCACATAGGTTTAGTGATGCAACTGCTAACGGTGATGATGATTATTATTCAATGATAATGTAAAGTACGATAATGTTTTTGGCGCCGACGGAATTTTATTTGGTTTGTAGCAATTACATGATTGCAGTTACTGCTGCCAAGTGGCAGCAACATCATTGTTTTAGTCAGCTGATCGGCCCATTAAAACAACAAATTGGCCTGGGCAAAAGCACCCACAACAAACAAGTGTTGCAATGCGGTAAATGAAAGCTGACTGACCAACTAATATTACAAAGGTTTGAGGAAGCCATTATGCTTACTGCTTATTACTGCGGGGACTGTGATATACTACGTGCATCCATATGTAAATGAAATACGCTTGAAAGTGTTTTGAATGTGTTCTTGTTTTCTTCATTTTCGAAAATGTTATTACTAAATATTATTGCTATATCGTTGGGGATGTACATATGTACCTCAAGCAATCACATAAAGTTATGCAACTCTGCAGCATTGATTCGTTATGTAGAAGTACATTAAGAGATTGCTAAAAACAAATTTACATACATTCCGTGCACACATACTTCGCCGTTACTCTATCTAATACAGGGTTAGCCATATGAACCTTAGTGATTTCAAACACAAATAACTTTTCAAATCAAAATGAAACCAAGCAAAAGAGTATAAGTTCGGGTGGTTTCCTCCAATTCTTCTTCTCAGAGAATTATCCTATGTACTAGTATAGGTTGGCCAAGGCGCAGACATAGCATTTGCTTAATAAATGAAGTAGAACTTGTGTGTATATACAACTTATTTCATTTATTTCTTGAGGCCGTAGCGTGTGTAAATAAAATCGCACTTGGTTCACCCTGCATTTCTAGGGCAACGCTAATATATTTGTTGAGCATATGGAGACCCATTAATATTATTGTACTTTTGTGAACTTCAAAACATCAAATTCGAAAATGCAGATGGTAGGATGTGCTATTACGGAACTTAATCTGATTAGTTATTATCTATGAAGAATGCTCTCAATGCCGTAAGGAATCAAAGTAATCGATAGCTAGACTTCGTTGGCGACCTTCGTTTGGTATCTTTAGAGCACATTCTAGCTTCGCAGTTCTGTGGTTATAGATGTTAAGTTGAAGTCGTGTATTGAGGTTGCGTATACGCCCAGGTAGTGATCATCATCTACTGCTTTCGCCGAAAAATTCCAAATGTATTCATGACCTTCCATACAAGAATCGGAAATTTTGTCAACTCAAATTTTAAAAATACTTAAAGAACTCAACGCAGTATAACTATTCTTAATTTCCAGTTTTAGAAATTTAAACAAATCATGGATAGAATTATCAGCTTACATATAGTATGTATAAATATACTTAATTTTTGTTATTGAAATAGATGGAGGACTATCGAGCATTTTTAGAAAATTTAATCTTAATGATGTGTTTTTTATTGTTATTATGTTAGCAGTCTGGGAGTTCATAGATAGAAGCGGCCTGACGACCAAATATTGGTTTAAAGATATTGACAGTCATTTGCAACAAGCAATTGTTGCGGTATCTTCTCTGTCTTCTCTATATATGTATATAAAAATGAAATGTCTTTCGTATTACCGCGATGCCTGCTCAAACGGATAAACCGATCTCAATTCTGTAAAAAGTATTTTCTTGGACCTTTCAAACAGACAGACGGACGGACAGAGGGACATGGTTAAATCAACTCAGCTGTCCTGATCATTTCGGTATACTTAATAGTGGGTCTATATCTTCTTCTTCTCATACTCACAAACATCAGACCAAAGTTATAACACCATTTCATGTTCATGAAAGGTATAAAAATCGTAACTATTGGATTCAGTGATTGACAGCTATTGAAAATTTTTATAAACTAGAGGTTGCCCCGTTCGCCCGAATTGGACGAAAATCTAAATTGGCAAATATATAAATACGGCAAGAAAAAACACTTGTTTTACTATTCAAGAAATGGAATTTAATTGTTCTACCTAAGCGCTATGCGAACAATGTACAGAATACCTCGGTTTTTACCTAATATTTCTCAACTGTGCGATGTAAACAAAAAACGTATACGATTCTGCAAACCAGACGTTCAATACGAGCATTTTGATATAGGTTTGACGGTAATACGTGTTGTTTTTCCCCCTTCAAAAAGGGATAACAACGTGATTTTCCTTACCGTATTTTTATATAGATAACAAGTAAGGAAGTCTAAGTTCGGGTGAACCGAACATTTAATACCCAGCGTTAGTTTCCAGAAAAAGGGGGCGGGTTTTTCGGGGGGCGGGGATTTCGCCCATTTTAAAAACCAATCTATTCCCAGCCTAAACAATAGCGAATTTGGTGGGCGCGACTACGGCCCTTGCTTATAAAGCATTAACCGCTTACATGAGCCAAAAGTACTCAATCAATCTTTTCAATGGTGATACCATGTCCTATATATAACTTTGGAAAAGAAGGCGTGCCATGCCCATAACTTTTAACGTATTTTGTGAAATTTTTCGATGTACGGATATATGTTTCCATTAATCAATATTTACATAATTTTAAAACAGTGGGTGGTGGCACGCCCACGGATTTTATTATGTTGTTTGTCCCTATTTGAAGATCAGTTTTCATTGCAGATCTTTATGATACTTTCACAGTGGCTTGTTAATAGTGAAATGTTGATATTTTGTTTATTCACTTGTAGGCGGTGCCACGCCCATTTTCCAAAATATTACCAAAAAACCTTTAAACAACACTAATAACAGAATCAAGTGAATGAGTGTACTAAATTTTAGCATTATATCTTTATCAGTTAAACAGATATTGCATATTCCGGTTTCCTAACTCTCGTTTAGAGAACTTTAGTCCAAAAGTGGGCGTGGTCGTTCACCGATTTTTCTTATTTTCTATAGTAGTACTCTACATAAACATAAAATGCCTGGTACCTAGTTTCGTAAATCTATCTCACACCGTTCTGAAGTTATTAGCAGTCGAATTTGAAAATTGCGTGACTCATAAGTGGGCGGTGGCACGCCCACTTTCCAAAATTTTGCAAAAATAATGTAAAGAATATGAAAATTGATGTATGTACCAAATTATATTATTATAGCGGTATCACTTAATTAGATATGGACTTTTCAGTATTTCCACCTCCTTTCAATATAACTTTTATGAAAAAGTAGGCGTGGTCGCCAAGCGATTTCGTTTATTTTCTATATCTGAATTTAACACAACAATAGTATGCCCTCTACAAAATTTCGTTGTACTAGCATAAACTGTGCTGAAGTTATTGAGAGTCAAAATTTGAAAATTTCTTCAAATATATGTGGGCGGTGCCACGCCCCTTTTAAAAAAATTTGATAAAATCGGCCTTAGAACATCTAAATCAATACATATTGCAAATTTTATCATTGTAGCTGCTTCTGATATTGAATTAACCCGTTTTATACGTTTTTCGAAATTTTCGATATCGAAAAAGGGGCGTGGTTATGGTCCGATTTTACCCATTTTCAATAGCAATCTATTCTGAACCCAAATAAGTACGAATGCCGAATTTGGTGAAGATATCTCATTATTTGCTCAAGTTATCGTGTTAACGGACAGACGGACGGACGGACGGACATGGCTCAATCAAATTTTTTTTCGACCCTGATGATATTGATATATGGAAGTCTATATCTATCTCGATTCCTTTATACCTGTACAACCAACCGTTATCCCAACAAAGTTATAATACCCTTGTACTAGTACTAGTACGCTGGGTATAAAAAGTGAACTGTGTTTTTGTGCTGACAATAATACATTCTTAGTTCTTTTTCCTTAAGTTTAAAATTAAATTTTTCGTGAGCAGTAATTATGCCTCTAATACGACGCAATATTGGTCGTCGTACCCGTAATGCTAGACGCGAACGATATCACTGCTAACAACAACATCGCGAACGATATAATGTGGTCGCACGTGGCCGAAATTCAAAGTCACGTTCTGCTCAAAGTGAACACGAAAGGTAAGAACTTAATATAAGTGATAGATTAAGGTTGCAGCGTAGTGCGGTTGTTCGTAATCGATCTAATGATCGTGAACGTTACAATTTGAACGTTTGTGTTCGTAGGCAAACCCGTGTTAGTAACAATTTAGGGTGCAGTGAAATAACTCCCAAATGAAATAACTCCCAATGAAATAATTCCCAACTTTAATAAATGAAATAACTCCCAAAGAAGGAAATGAAATAACTCCCAATATTTGGCAGTTATTTCATAATGAAACCACAAGTCCCCAAAAAAATGAAATAACTCCCAAATGAAATAAGTCCCAAAAAAATGAAATAACTCCCAAATGAAATAAGTCCCAAAAAAATGCAATAAATCCCAAATCAAAATTTGAAATGGTATATTTTTACAATATACATAATCAGTTACAATGAAATTTGAAAAATACAGGAAATTAATATGTACATAGATATGTGAATGTAACAATTACATGAAAACCTGAATAGTGTTGTCGACCTTTTGAGGGCAAATCGGACAGTTTTCTAGTCCTTCAGAAATACTGTTAGCTTGCAGCATTAGAACACAAGTGTTGTATATTTTTAAATGTTTGCACGGCATCAATAGTACATTGGGCTCAACCTCCAAACAAATTACGCACCCAAAAAGCGAATTAATGTCAGTGACATTAAGACGCATGACCAAAAACGAATTAAAGTCAGTGCCGTTAATTCGTATAATATTTTGACTTTAGTTCGCTTTGGACATGCGAATTAATGTCATTGAGGCATTTAGGTTTGAGATTCGACGAAGTAGCGCCGCAGGCGAAAGTTTGACTTAGATCAGATCCCCAATTCGGGGCGTGATCCATGGTATTTATGTGCAGAACTCCTTTCCGCATTGGCGGCCTTCGGCCGCGCTTCAAAAAATTACCCTGGGCTACGCCATTCCAACTCCGGGTGTGTGCCTTTCCGCGTGCCACGTTTCCCACTTTTTCACTTTTTTGGCTCAGCTTAATGTGCTATTACAACAACCACATGAAAATGACAGAAAATTGTGAACTTTAACTGCAAATAACTTTTGAACGGTTGAAAAAAATCTCATTTCAGATTCTAAATCTAGACGTGGGTAATCGTTTACGTGGGGTACCGAGGGCTAATACACAACCAAAAATGTTGAGATATGTATCAGGAGATGCGCTTTGGTCCCAGGAGCATGAATATAACTCCGCTGAACCAATATTTTTAGTAGTTTGCGAGATATTTGCAGTTAAAGTCATTTTCATGTGGTTGTTGTAATCACATTACCCTGTGAGAAAAGAGTGGCACGCGGAAGGACATCACCGTGGCGGTAGCCACGGCTATGGCACACACCCGGAGTTGGAATGGCGTTGCCCAGGGTTATGTTTTGAAGCGCGGCCGAAGGCCGCCAATGCGGAAAGAGTTCTGCACATAAATACCATTGATCACGCCCCGAATTGGGGATCTGACCTAAGTCAATCCCAGATTAATTTTTTAAATCCCAGATTCAGGATATAATGATCATAAGGCGAAGGTGATAATGAAAAATGAAAATTTGAATTATAAAAAAATGTACTGACTTTAGTTCGCTTTCTTAATGCAAATTAATGTCAATGACGTTAGTTCGCTAAAAATATTCCCAACAAAAATGAAATAACTCCCATTAAAAATGAAATAACTCCCAATGCCTGGATTACAAACAATGAAGTAAGTCCCAAAAAAATGAAATAACTCCCAATTTCAAAAAATTATGAAATAACTCCCAAAGATACTTTATTGGGGATTATTTCATTTGGGAGTTATTTCATAATGAAATAAGTCCCAACTTGCATGGAAAATATTTGGGAGTTATTTCATTTTTTTGTTGGGAGTTATTTCATTTGGGAGTTATTTCACTGCACCACAATTTAGAACAAGTCGCGTCCGAATACTATCCCACAGTTGATTACGGTTCACATACATCCATTGTTTCTGGCACAATGAACGAAATTTGTCAGTATTGTGGTGCGTAAAGATATAAAAATGAAACAGTGGGATTGTGTTGTGCAAATTATCGGTTTTACAAGCCCGACTTGAACAATGTCCGGGGCAACAGAACAATCGAAGCATTTTTAAAGAAATATCCAAAAGTAATATAATAAATAGTAACTTTATGCCGACTTTCAAGGTAATTTGGTCGCGTGATGTCAGCTACATGTTTTTCGCTGAATGTGTGAAAAAATATTAGCAAGTTTTACATTTTATTCCTAGATAGTTTTAATACCTGTAATTTTAGAGTAAATATTCAGTGAATCATATTTGTAAGTTTTGCAAGCTCGACGCCAGTGAACAATAATTCATAGTGAATTTTAATTGTCATGTTTTTGGGAAAAATTGATAATTGGAGAAAAATTACAATGCTAAATCACAGCGATGGATATGATTACATGTTTCAGAGTTTCCAGGCTCATCATCACATCACTTTTCGGACACTGGGATATGAACCAGTGTCTGCACCAAAGCCGCTGTTAGAAAACTCTAACACTAAGCTCTGATGCCCAGTGACGTAACAATGCATTGATGTCCACTTTAACTTATTCCCTTTGTTGTTTGTGGTTTTTGACAACAGTGTTCACACATTGTTGTTAGACCTTCGGTCATATGTAGGTACGAATAGATATTTTAAGAAACTTTAGTAAAATGATGTCAAAAATTTAGAAGCTTTCAAAACGATTTTTTCGAAAATTAAGAACTTCTTTATTTATATTTAACGAGAAATTTTCTTACATGTACATATTTTTCTCGTTCAATATAGTTCAAGTTATAGTTATATCAAAAAGTAATGGTCCCTAGAAGCGTCCGAGCTCCCAAAATTAAAAATCCAAATTTCATCAAAATCCGTCTTGCCGTTCTCACGTGATTGGGTAACAGTTAATATTGGAACTGGTGAATCCTCGCAGCTCAACAATCCTCTCGGGGAGACTTCTTGGTTCGGTCATGATGGTTAGTGCTGGCATCATGAGCAGTCTTTTTGCATACCTAGTTTTCAATATTAAGAAAAAATATTTTTTTAAATTTTGTCTTGAAATGATAAAGACTTGATTTTTCAGTAGCAGGCTTGTCTTATAAACAATGGTGGGCAGAGCAGCTCTATAGAGCTGCGAGAGTAAAATCGTGTGTACGTATACAAAAGCGGTGAGAATGAAATGCGCTCAATTCAATTTCAGGAGTACAAGAAACAGGTTTCTGCCTATACGTTACACAGTGGGCAACTTTGTTTGATATTGAATTTAAAGCTCCATTTTTTGGCGTTCCACAGGGCTATTAATGATTTCAGCAAAAATGACCGAAAAATATGTTCTTTCGAAAGCAAACTTACTTACTTACAAATAAAAAATATAAAAGAATTAAAAAGATTGCCTGTTACTTTTGAACAAAGAAAGAGTATATTTAAAAAAAAAATGCTAACTATTGCTTTGGAATAAAAAATAGTATTTTCTTGTTACAAAAAACAAATCAACACAATATGAAAAAATATAAACCTGAACTAATATTTTTAAATAAAAAAAATATATGCTTTATTTTGAAAACATTATAAAAAAAGCAAAATATAAACTAAAACCAAACCAAAATGGAAACTAAAACAAAATAGTTACTCGTGAAAATCGGGGTTGGCCCAACTGTCCTCTCAAAAGCACACTCAAACAAGCACAAGAGGTGCTGTACATATGTTTGTAGTGGTGCCCACCGCTGCTTATAAATAAAAATGAGTGTGTATGTGTGTGTGTCCTTTATAGGCGACCAAAGTACTCAACCGATTTATATGAAAATAAACTTGGAATCACGGGTTAAAGAAACCCCTATATAAAATTTCAAAACTTTTAACATATTTTGTCGAAATTAATGATATTTGGGTATATGTCTCCTTTAAGATAGATTTATATAAGTTTGGGAAAATGTTCAATTTTTTTGTGTTTTGTTTAAGCTTTAATAACGCCCAAAGGTTATGGTCGATCTCTATTAAACTTTCACGATTGGTTCGGAAGTTAGATGCGTGCGACATGGGCATATACTCGTATGCATGTATATTTCAATTCGTCATATCCCGGAATAAACAAAAATAAATGAATGGCGCGACATACAACAGGTATGTCATCGCGAAATTCAGAAAAGATTTTTGCGCCCAGCTTCTCTTTCAATTTGTGGTGTGCCGCTTTGAATTTTTTCCTACGAATTGGCGGGATCTAAACCGACTCCTCACGGTAGCTATAAGGGAGATATATTTTTGCTGAGAAGCCTTACATTGCAAAAATACATTCGGAGAGTTTGCTAAACCACTCACTTTTTGTTTGTGTTGTTGTTGTTGTTGTTTTAACAACAAAATCACTCCCCGAAGGTTTTGGGGAGTGTTGTCGAAATAACAGTCCTTGGCCGGATATGAATCCGGTACGCTCCGGTACTCCCTTGCGGTACTGCCCGACTGTCGTGGGAGCGATTTGTTATGACCAGTGTAACCTTCTAGGTCATGGCATCCCTCCTTCCGAAAGGAAAGAGAAGATGGGTAATGAGAGGTGGGAGGCATCATATCCGTAGATCAACCATCGAGTTGCACATCATTACCTTTGTGCATATTGGTCGCCTCTTACGACCGGTATGCCTACCGCGGGCATATTCTAAGCCCCAACCCGCAGGGGTTTGTGTGTTCTTTGTTAGTTATACATGTCCAGAGTATTCAATGATTTTTATGATTAGCTTTAAGTGATTAGTGTATTCAGCATTATTTAAGGAGATTTTCTACTCTGCTAGTATCACTATAAAATTATATTAGACATTCCCGTAACATTTTTCGGACTACATATTGAAAAAAGAAAAATTTATTTTATATCTGACAAAATAAGTCAACAAAAAATTATCTGTTTTATATAGTACCCGACAATCAAGGGCGTGATCGTCATCGCATTAATGTATTAATATTCTTTTACAGCTCTACTTTATTAACGTTGTGATAAAGTTGCAGGATATTGATTAGGTTTTCAAGTTATTTTTACTGTTTGACAGATAAAAAGCTTTGGGCATATTCAACGCTTACAAAGCCAACTTCTAACTCTCAAAAATGGAATATTGTATGGTATAGAGTTTTGTCCTTGTGACACATTTTACTACACTCAGCTACTGTTTGGTTGTAAACAAGAAAGCGAATGTGACGAAACTTGAAAAAAAAATAATCTTGGTCAATAGGGCTTAGAAGATACAATTTGGGTGTGCCAATAAATTTGTTCATTGAAAGTTAAAACACTTCGTGAAAATTTATATAAGTAAAATAAAGGAGATAATAATTAAAACTTTAGAAAATATGGTTGATAAGACATGCCAATTTCACTACATTTATATTTTAATCCATGCTTTTTATATTTTTAAAGAAGCATTGCATTAAAGGTCCGACACCCTACTTCAAATTGAGTTGTGCCAAGAATTCTTTGCCGCACTGTATGTTTTCTCTCAAATCTACACTTATTTTTGTTTTGCAACGCCCTTTTTATGTATCAAGATGGGCGTCTCTCAAAGGTCATTTATCAGTTCGCTGTAACGTTAGCTGCTTGCTCCCGAAATGTAACCGTTGACCTGTCTTTCCCGTACCATGCTCATATTGTGTGCAGTTGAAATTACACTGCTTACTATAATTGCTCACAGATTGCTGTTACAGTAACTGTTTTTGCCATTTCATTTTCGTTTCATTTCCGGCTGTGTTTGAGCTTTATTTCAGAGTTGAGTTACGTCGATTTTAATGAACGCTCATAAATTTTGCAACTTACTGCGTCCTTCGACTTTGCGGCAGTGAGTATGCGAGAGTGATTTGCGTTAGTTGCGAATGTGTACTTGAACTAGGGTGCTACACAAGAAAGTTTGCTAAGTCCTCTGATAATTGTATAATGTGATAGTAGCCGTGCTCTTTTCACCTATATATAAATTTTTTTGTTTGCCGTTTGTGGAGAAGTGCTGATAAATAGTATTATGGATTATGCGCAATTGCCAAGCCCTCTGTGTCTTCGCAAATACAGATGCATATGAGTGGAAAATTAATTTTTATCGCTCATTTGGTATGTATGTAAAAAAACGGAGTTTAAAAATTTCATTCACAACGGCATACGCAATACTTAAAGTGAATATATACTCAATAAAATTAATAATAGGATAGTATTTTAATTGAAAAAAGTTGAGTAAAGGTTAACCTTGTTCACTAATCTCTCGCACCCTCTCCCTACCTTCCAACATCTCACTTCTTTCAAAATGATTGGATAGTTCAGTAACACCACCTTATCTTCCTTTATCAATTCTCTGATTCTTACCCGTATTTACATCTTTCGACCTTTTCTCCATATTTGCGGTATTATTTCTGACTCCTCTCTGGCATTTTCCATTTCTTTCCTCTTCTAAATGCGATTGATCAAATTTCTTTGCAACTAAAATTGGATATGAAAACACCCATATGATACAATGTGTATGAATTGAAATAAAATTCTAGCTAATTTGTATTTATAAATATTTTGCGAAAGACTTGAATATAAAAGATAATGTTTTTGGCCAACTACATGGTTGATTCTGTTCTCGGTTGTTATTCGCTGTATAGACTTTACGGGTGTAAACTTTTTCTGCTCATAGAGTGAGATTCTCTTTCCGAGAAAACTCTCGGTTTTACTCCAGCCCCATTTGTAACGATTCTTGTTTTAATGCCTTCTCTGTCACACGACGATTTCCGGTGACACTACAAAGCCCCGTAATGCATAAATGATAAACCACGTAAGGAACCTTTGTGTCCAAAACGTTTATAGGCCCCTGCTATCAAGATCTCTTGAT
Organism: Sphenella marginata; assembly: GCA_951509765.1. Classification (NCBI taxonomy): domain Eukaryota; kingdom Metazoa; phylum Arthropoda; class Insecta; order Diptera; family Tephritidae; genus Sphenella; species Sphenella marginata. Next base: position 31,464,724 of record OX608082.1, on the reverse strand, counting down.
TTATTCTTAAGAAAAGTACATGTTTGTTTGGAAAATAATTTAAATAATTTATCTTGATGGGAACTTGTCCGATGAAGTCGATATTTGACACTGAATACGCATAACTTTTTTAAATGTCCGATCCTTACTTACATCTGGTACAAACTCTTCAAAGCTGTTAACTTAAAAATACGTGACCCAGCTATATGAAGCTATATGTTATGTTGCCCCGATCTGGGTGATTTTCACTTCACACGTTACGCATACGATACGTGCCAAACCTGAAAATTTTATGTTCCTTGTTTTTCATTTGCAAGAATTATAGGCCAAAACCCGTTCATTGGAATAACCGATTGCATGGGGGCTATGCGTAGTATTGGTCGGATCTTGCTGGTTCCTTTAAATGATTGATGCTATACAAAATGGCGCCAGCTTTCAAAATTTTATCGGGATATCTCTAAAACTGAGGGACTAATTCGTGTTCAAACAGACAGACGGGCGGATAGACGGACATAGCTTAATCCACTCAGCTCATCGTCCTGATCATTTCGATATACATACTTAATGGTGAGTCCTTTTCGTATACTTACAAACATCGGACCAAAGTTATAATACCATTTCATGTTCATGAAAGGTATAAACATGGATGACAATTAGAGTATTCGAGGAAAAGTTATCCGGAAGACTTAGGGTCCCTCTTACGGTGCAACGTCGTCTGACAGTGGCGTAGAAAATAAAATGTCAGATAATCTATTTAATTTGTCTAGCTACAAATAATACTTCATAAGTGTAGCTGGCTACATTGATATTTTGGCGGACAGTTAGTAATTTAAAAACCGATCATTTTAAATTTTCAGACAGCCCAGGAAAGTAAATTTTGCCAAAAAATTAAACACCGTCATACACAAAATCGTTAAGTATGCCTGATGCTGAGATATCCATTGCTGCCACTTACCACCTGTCACCTGTAAATACATTGTGCTAACGTTGCGGGGGAACTGAGGGCATGGGTGCCAATTTATTTTGTTGCTATAACGTTTGCGGCATGTAAAACTTGCTGACGGCACATGAATGTGGCAGACATACATATGTACATAAGTGTGTGATATGTGCACCTTAACGAAACAACCATCAGGTGGCAGAAAACTCAAGAAAATTTTTGCAAGAGAAAGGGGAACACTGCTCGTTGTACTTGTCCCTTTGGTCGTTTACTTGCCGCCTATCCTTTTACTTCACAAGCGCACACGTCAGGTGTTCTGGTAATTATGTTCATCTTGGAAATTAAGTTTGGGCTGTGCAGTGGCAGATTGTTCCTCGACCATTTACTATACGACTACAGCTACTCTTTCGTGTTACTTGGCTTGCTGTGTCCTCGAGGAGAGCTACCTACATACATAGGTATATGTACATACATATATGTATATTTATATCTGTCAGAGGTGGCATGACTTGAGCTTATATTTATATGTTTGTATGCTTGCACAAATACTTATACACAACTGTTACTCACGCACTTCTCTTCTTCATTCCCTGTGAATGTACGCCGAAGACTTTGTCAAAATTAATTAATTTAAGTTGTTGAACGGCCAAGCGAACGAAAATGGCAGCAGAAATTCGCACAAAGCGTTGATGTTCAGATGTATGTACATAGGTATGTTCACATCCCCACATACACATAAATAAATTCTATAAATACGTAACAACAAATCATGTAAGCAATTGCCGGTTAGTGCGAGTATATTATTGTAAGTACACTTTTGATTATATGAAATATAAAATGCGTTTAAAATGATTGAATATTACGTTGAGATTCAAATTTAGTTCGGCATTTTGGGGGTACAAGAATTAGATTCGACATCGGGTAAAATTATTGGAATAACCTTCATCAATCAAACGCAGTACTTAGAGTAGGAACTTGTATAAATAAATTGATTATGCTTAGTTTCAGGTATTCTAAGGCCCGTATGCCTCATACATACGATTTACCGTCAATTTAAATAAGACTCGTATGAACTATAAGATTTTTTTGGCAAAATATTAGCGTAGATGAAGCATTACAAACACATTTATTTATGTCTGTGAATAAACCCAAAGTATACCCTTCATATAACACAGATTAATTGGGCGGAATTTAAATTGTAGCTCATTCATACTTTTATAAAACGCTTGGTGGTAGTGTATTTGTAAGACCATGCGACGTGGCAGCAACACATGTCGGCCACACGCACACACCCGACAGATATGTGGCGTAATTGAATGTAAAGGCGCAAGTAATTTTTAATTTGATGGATGTTATATGAGGCGGCATGTTGTTATATATTTATCTTGGATCTTTATTTCAAAGGTGAAACTTTTAAAAGTTTTGTAGCTGTTTACTTTTACTCCTCATAAAAGAACAAAAAATGAGTGATGAAAATTCAGTGTAATGCGTAAACTGATTGTAATAGCTTCTGTCTCTACATAGTGCTATTGAAATAAGGATATGCATAACTTTAACATACGAGTATGCGAACGAACATATTATGAGTGGAAGTGCTAGCAGAGATATAGACTAATAATATAGAAAACTTACATGTACAACTTTGTGGGTAAATCTCCGCCGCAAATCACTTTAATCTGAACTCGATATGCTATAGGCCTTTTACAACTACTTGCACAGATTTTAAATCTTTAGCCATTACACCCTCATTAGAACGTGTAGAATCGACTAATATGCACAAGGGTAATGAGTTGCAACTAGATGGTTGATCTACGGATATAATGCATCTCACCTCGCATTACTCATCTTATCTTTCCTTTCGGAAGGAGGGATGACATGACCTATAAGGTTATGACCTAACGGATTCGTATCCGGCCAAGGAGTGCCAATCCGTCAACACTCCCCAAAACCTTCGGGAGTGGTTTTGTTGTTAGCACAACAGCAACAACAAGGTGTAGAATAAAGCCCAGATTGTTAGAAGTTTGTCAAGCTCAGCTTAAATTAAGTTTGTCTAAACTCTGATTAAATTTAAACTTCAATTTAACTTCAAATCGGGTTTTCAGTGTAGTTGTGCGGCAAAAATGACTTTTCAGCACCGATCTTATATAACAGCTGACATATGTTTACATGCTTCATTTCAAACTGGAGAATTTTAGAAAACATTGATAGAATTTTTGTATCGATTGAAAGAGACAATCCGATTTTAGAAAAGGTAATTCAGATGGTTTTTACTTTTGCTGAAATCTATTTGAAAATCTCTAGAATACAAATGACTACCCTAGAATCTTATCTGCGATTTCGAATTCCGATAATAACTAGTTTAACCTGTCGCTAAGTACAACAGAATATCATGTGGTCGAAAAATCTGTAAGTCTTTTAAATGCTCATTGTGCGGAAAACTGAGAGATGAAATCAATGTAAATTCGTAATTCGCCAGGTTATGGAAATTGTATAGATTAAAATTATTAAGTAAGACTTCACCCCGAAAATCCTAAATGCGGTAGCAAACTATCACATTACGCGAACATATTAAGCACAACACATCGAGAGCGAAATTTGTTGACACTTTATCCTTTTTGTTTAGCTTTTTATTTAGCGTGAGCACATGAGTGAGCATGGCGGCCGCCGTAGTGTGTAGGTAGTGTTGCCGGCCTCAGCAAATCGACAGCCACACTGCAAAACCCTGTATGTTCAAAACCAAAAAGTTTTCAGGAGAGGGAAAAAACTGTAATAATTATAACGTATGTATGTATGTACATATATGATCGACGGTTATTACATTTCACCACAGGAAAGAAACGGGACGTTGTAACCCGATTTTGACTGAATTTTAATGTGCGAAATATCACGATCTATGGGAAAGGCTCAGAACCTTATTTTTGGAAAAATAGTGACTTACGGGGTTTTGCAGTGTGGCTGTCGAAATATTCATCTGCTTTGTAGATGTCGTTCGGAGTCGGCGAAAAATATATGTAGGTCCAGCCAATTTGTAGGAAAATTTTCAAAGCGGTACACCACAAATTAGAAGATAAGCTAGGCGCAAAAATCTCTTCTGTGGTTGATGATATACATAACTGTTGAATATCGTGCCATATATATATACATATCGCTCGTTCTATTGTAAACAGGGTTAACTCAAAATTTATATTTTTTTTAAATAGTACGATGATCATTTAAAAGACTTATATTTCTTTGAATGAAATTAATCACATTTGAACGAAGTAGTCCGCCTAATTCATCCCCCCACTACACCACTAATATCTGAACGTTTTGAAGTATAGCTTGTTCATTCCAATTTATTTTTAAAGCACAGTGGTATAAGTGAATTATCTCAGAATGAAAAAAGTTTGGATAGAATTTAGCATCTCCCTCACATTAATATAAATATTTTGCTTATCAGTATACTAGCTTAGTATGAGTACTGAGTTTATTCAGAATCAATATTAAGGACAAAAATTAGTGAGAATTTTTATTGCCACATGTAGATTAATATTTTGCCTGACCAGTAAAAGAAAATAAAAATTCGGACTCCCTAATGTACATACATTTTTGTTAAAAAAACACTTTTAAAAGTAATCATTTCATAAATGATTATTTTTCGCCTTGAGCGCATTAGTAATATTGAATACTATTATGTAGTACATATATACAAGTATGTATATAAGAATAAAAGTAATAAGTAAGAATGTGAATTAGTTGCAAGAGTTAGCTCAGAGAACACTTTTTTTTCGAGCAAACAGTTGGATAAACATTTGTACATATATGACTCGATCATCTTTTCCTCTTATGATATGATGTTAAGAACAAGCGAAATATTCTGACATGCTTTTAAATAGTAAGAACCGTTTAACAAATCATATATTCAAATTCTGCCATTGAAATTGGAAGTTCAAATTCTCCCCATATTTTAATACCTTTTTTATACGGTTTTTATAGATAGTTTGTCATTTTCTGGATGTAGACATATATATAATAGTTAGTATATATATATATATAAAGATTTATACATATAGAGAGTATTATATATATGGATGTAGACAATTTAGTACACATCGAAAAGGTTTTGTCGACAGCGACAACCCGTGGCTGTTAGGCAATGGCTAAAATGGAAAATAAACGAGTAAATTAATAAAACTGTTGGGATAAGAGTAAACGTTTACTGTCATCTGCTAGCAAACTGTAAAGCAATCAAGTACTTTATGGCGAGGAAAATGTGTTGGATGCAACACTAACGCTAACAAGTGCAACGAATTTAAGGCTTAGGCAGTTTGACAACGAATATTTCCCAGTCAAATGTTTAATTATAAATTTTAATCACTTTCCTGCCTCGAAGTCTTTTATATTAGAAAGTGGGAGGAATGTAAAATTGTATTATGAATAACCCAGATGTCACTTAACCCTCACAAGTTAGGTGCGACCATGCCCTGACCGTAATAATCTGAACGATCGTTTAGTCCATTTAACAAAAGGGTTTTGAGATATCTCGATAAAGTTTGGTAAGTGGATATATGGACAAACGGGAATTATTTATTCAAGGTCTGAAGACGAAAGCCTGCCGCACAACTCATTGCAGTTAAGTTCCAAAATTAATTTGGTTATTTTATGGCCCACTTCATGTTCCTATTTTGTGTCCTGGAAGATCGCAACAACTATAGAAAGAGGATCGTCCCTGCATATGTACATCCAGACTTATTTATATATATTTACTTAAATAAATATGGTGGCGGTATTTAAGCTAACATGTGTATATAAGGAAGAACAAGCCGATGTAATTTAGTTTTCTGCTTCCTGTCTGCTGCACAGTTCATAATTTCCTATAAAAGCGCACATCCACACGCTTTACCCCTTCAATTGACAAATTGCTTGTTACCACTACAAGCGGTTCATGCCACACTTTCTCAATACATTTGACGTTGTCAGTATGTATGTATGTATGTATGTATGTGAGCGTTATAAGCATGTAAAAATATTTGTGTAAGCGGAATAAATTTTACACGTGAGCTGAGTGCTAGCGTTATAAATTTTTAAAATTACAACAACTGTTTTCTTGCGAAAACAGCCACAATTACAAAAACAACAACACGTTAATAATGTCATAGTGTTGGCAGATTTTGGGCGACGCATCAATGTCGACATAGAAATTGGATTTTTCACGCGTCGCGCTCAACATTTTTGGTGTTGTATGGCATGCGCCGGATGGCATGTGGCATGTAGCGTGTGGCATTTGGTGCCAACCAGATTTATAGGCAGGGTGTTGCTTGCTGATTTAATCTATTTGAAAAATGTCGTCACTCAAATCTTTCTAATTGCATTTAAAATGGCAGCGTGCAAGTGAGTGAATGACGGATGAAAGTAGCTGAAATGACTAAAAGAGCGACTAGCTGCTGGCTTGTGTGATTGAAGGTAGAACTTCGTGATCAGCCTCCCAGGCGTTGCAGGCGTTTTAGGGCTCAGCTAAAAAACAAGGTAGATAAAGTTTATAATGCCGGAAACGCCCAAGAGACAAGGCATGGAGTTCAGGCTTGACTGAGTGCTTTGCAAAGATGACTGTAACTGCCACGAACAGCGCAACATATTTTGTCATTTTCTATTTTTTTTTGTATTCGCGAAAAAGAATTTTTATGAATTACTTGCTTTTCTCTCATACCGGCGAAGTATTTATGTACAACCACGACTGCAATTACAATAAACACTTGCGTATCCCAGCAAACCAGCTTCGGAGCGCTCTTAGTTGTGAGCTCTAATATGAGCGTTTTTATGAGTGTTTTCTGCACGTGCGCATAAATATGAGCGTTTTATGAGTTTTTTTTGCACATGCCCATAAATATGAGCGTTTTCGGTAACAGTATACATATATAAACATGTGAAATGCAAAATAAAGAAAAATAAGTTAGTTTGCTTGTAATTTTGAAAAGGTGAAGACGTGTTTTTCTTTAATTTTATTTTTTTAGTAATAATATTTATTTATTTTATTTTTGGTCCATACATAGAAATATTTAACATCAAAAATTACTATTTTTTGCACTGGTTTTAGAGCTCTTAATGCGTGGAAAAAAGGTCAAAAAAGACTCTTTTATGCAGTGGTTTTAGAGCTCTAAATGCGTGCAGAAATTCATTCATAAAAGACTGCTTTATGCATGAAACTGAGAGCTCTTTTATGAGTGACCAGTTTCATAGAAAATGACACTCAAATATGAGCGTTTTATGACTGTTTATGATTGTTTTATGAGCTCATTATGAGTGTGAGCGCTCAGAGGAAAGAGTGCTTTATGCGCTCATTCTGAGCTCATATGGTTTGCTGGGATGCTACATATCAATCTAGGTATGTGTGTGTGCGAAAAACTATTTTTAATACTTTTTAAAAGTGAGTTCCCTATAGTTATACGAGTTTTTAATCGCCATTTTTTTTTTTTTTCTGTTTTCTCAATTTATCTGGCAATTCTCCCATTGTGTTGCATGCAACATGAACGCATTGAACATGTGGTCTAGCAAAGATGAATGGTGTGCGAATTAATTTATTTTTATTGCAATTTCAGCACAAATTAATTATAAATTCCTACAAGCGAGTGAACACTTTATGAAACTAAAAGTGTAAAATTTCTGAATGATTTTATGTGCAACTCGTGTTTGTGTATGTGAATTAAATCTGACAGCGCTAGCAGTTCAATTTTTTTCTTTTTTGTATTTTTTGGCGCGAATTTGACTTGGTGACTTTTTGGGCTGTCTTTTATTTTCATATTTCTAAATCAAATTGTGCCAGACATATGTTTACTCCAGTATAAAAACGAAATGCATTACATTTGTGCATTAAATTTTTAATAATTTCTTTTGTCGAGTCATTTGCAATGCTTCTTTCAGGAGGTTTGCAGGTGGAGAGATCTGTCATCGAAGCACATTGCGCAATTTTAATTAAGAATTTTCTTTTTATATTATGGTATTTAGTTAGATCGAATAAATAAGTTGAATTAAATCAGTTTTGGAATCCGCAAGTGTAGTTTAGCATGTGAATTTGCTTTAGGATACCAAAACTAAATAAACCAACGTTCTCTCAAATTATGCTTACGAACAATCAATTAAAACGAATAATCGTGTTAGTGAACTGAAAATCGCAGTAGGAAATATTATTCCATTTGTAGAAGCTTGCCGTTTTACAGCATTGCAGTAGCTCCTATAGGCAATCTTTGATTTTTAAAATGGAAATACTGACGAAGGATAAAAGGAAAAAAGCTAAAACAATAAAAGCTGTAAATCGAGTACGTTAATCTGAACTGCAGCCACCTAATTACGTCCCTGATACAGGAATACACTTAGCTTTACCGATCACTGCCGAGGGGCTAATCGTTTAGTCCATAATGCGAATATAACTTTCATAACGATAAAGGTGTCAGCCTGGTAAAATGGTCGCACTTAAGTTTAAGGGGCCTAGGTAGCCAGTATCTCTAACGGGAGTCCTAGGAACCTTGCGGCTTCTACAGGGGTGGACCAGAGGGAAATCGGTGTTAGAAGGGTAGGCTCTGTTGAGCAGACAAAAAAAAGGTTAGTGTTGTGTGGGGACAAACATTCGGCAAGTCGGGGTTATGTCTCTATAAGTAACAGTTTTACCTATTACAATATCTAGCGAGGAGTTGAGCCAGCATCACCCTCGTCTCTCTAGGCAGTTCACTCTCCTCTTCGGCAAATGATGGAGTTGTTGCCTGAAGAACGGCGTTCGCTGGGAGAGAGCTGACATTACCGATTCTGTGTGGATGAGGGTAAGGGCCTGTACCGGTGTACCTTAGGATCAAACGGCGTGGAAATCAGGTGCCGGATCTCGTCAAAATGGGGGGCCACTCAGATAGTTTGCGGTACAACGTTTAAGACAGGGGGGAAGGGACGAGTCTTTCAATAGTTGCGCATGGTTGACTGTGTCAAATGCTTTCGCCAGGTCAAGCGCAACCAGCACTGTCCTGTGGTTTGGTTAAGTTCGTCCCCTATCTGAGTGGTGATGTCATTCAGCGCGTTGGTGGTGCTGTGATTTTTTCGGAGACCATTCTGATGTTCGCCGAGTTTTCTGTATTTGAATAGAGATATTCTGATTTAAAAATTCGATATATTTTTAAAATTCGCTACCAGGTATCGAATATTGAACATTTGTAAGTATTTACATATAAATTTTCCAAATATTATGAAATAAAAAATAAAACCCCGTTTAAGATGCCATTACAAAGTCCTACAAAGACCATGCCCAATTTTACGAAAACTCTATTAACCAGGCTCATTGACTGATAAAGAGGCAATAAGTCTGCGGAAAATAACTTGATATTTATTCCGTTTTATTCCCGACTAAATATCAACTTTTGAAAATGTGCGTATGATAGTGGATCATTTCCCAATTCTTAACAAATCTCCTTCCATAAATCAATAACACTCTACATATATCAGAATCTGATCCAAAAACGCCCTATCTCAGCTAAAAATGTATTAAACCAAGCTTTGCGTAAATTGGAATAGCATAATATACACTATGAGGTATAAAATGTTCGGTACTACCCGAACTTAGACTTCCTTACCTGTTCTTTTACGCTGTTATTAATTATTTTTAGTATTTCATGCTTTGCTATTATGAAAAAAAAAAACGACTCGATGGCTTCGTGAGCAAATGTCCTAAGTCCATTTTTTTTTGAAAAATGAGATTTTAATGCAGAACGATAGTACAGTTATAAATACATCGTTTACCATCAAAAAAAAATACCAAAAAGTCGATTTTAGGTATTGTTATGTAGTGGTATGCAAATGTTCTAAGTCCACCAAAAAAAAAAAGAAGAAAAACGTACGTCGTAAGTCCAGTTGAAAATAAGTTTTTATTTGTTTCATTCAATTTTATTCCTGGAATCATATCCAACTATTACGTATGATGTATTTTAAGCCTGACTTTAACCGAATTGATGGCAAGGTCTCCGCTTGCTGTGCAAACTCGTTTGAAGTTCTTAAAAATTTGCTATAGTTTTACTTTAGCTAATAACTACTTGTGGCTAATAAAATTTTAGACAAGTACCAAGAAGGCCATGCTTTCTCTTTCATTGAAAAATTAAATTTTTTGGTTTTAGTTCCGCTGTAGTAAATACGCGATTATAGTCGTTGAGCAAAGTTGTGCAAATATTAATAGCTATTAATTTATTTGATTTAACTTTACCTTGAACGAAGAAAAATACCTTCTAGAAAATATGAAGATTTGCAATTTATAAAACAAACTTTACCCACACAAATTTTATGATGATTTACCTCACCACTGATATATCTTAAAAAGTATATCTAATATGTAGTAGTTTTTGTTAGCAGCCATGAAAAAAAACTGTAATTATTTATTATTTGGTTTAACAAAATAAAATATATTGCATGAAACACGCAACAAACACAACATTTTTTTAACTGAAAATGTTCTAGTCCATGTAAATAATACCCTGTAAAACCCTGTCAACCACCCAAATTGGCAAAAACCCATAATCTTAGAATGATTCATTCTATTTATATATCAAATGTTATCCAATTCGGTTAAGCAGTTCCCGCGATATAAGGAAAAATAAATAAAATGCGGTTAGGTGGCAGCCCCCGGTGACAACCCTGCTTGAACTTGTCATATTTAAAATTACGCCGAAAACACTTTTCATTTGATACCCGTATTGTCATATCTTGCTCAATATTTATAAAAACGAGATAGGTGGCAACCCTGTAAACCGTCCCAAGTGGCAACACATATGTAGGTATATATTCTTAGAATTAATCATACTGTCTATATGCAAAATTGCATCGAAATCTGAAACAAAACAAACACAATTTAATTGTAAGAAAATGTTCTAAGTCCATGTAAATATAACAAAATCATAGAAAGAAAATGTTTTAAGTCACAAAAGTGCTCATAACTTTGCATTTACTTTATTTAGAAATATTCTGACAACTGATATCTAAGCAAGCTGAACTGAAGGAAAAAACTGCATTTTTAGATTCTAAAAATATTGACAACAAAAAAGTTAGGCGGTTTTTTTCCTCTCCTGAACAATTACAAAAAATGGACTTAGGACATTTGCTCACGAAGCCAGCGGACTGCTTTTGAATTTCAATGCTAGCTGTCTCAATAACATGTCATGCATGTGGTTCATTTACGTTTATGTATGATGCTATTTCAGCACAATTTAACAAGGCTGTTTGACGGGCTTTCAAAAACATCCATACAGTATTCCTGGGTATTCCTGTTATCTGCTAAACTAATCGTTTCAGTGTTTAATGTCTTTTGAACATTTGAATAATCTTCCTTTCGTCAAGAGATGGAATGCTAAAGTCTGCATAGAATTTCGTTATAAACGCTTCGCTTCCCTGAAAAAGTACTAAAATAACAAACTTCTGATCGAGCACAGCAAAGTCTGCCCATTTAACAGGACGGGAAAGAGATAGAGGAAGAAACCATGAATAAATAAATTCCAAGTAAACGGACAAGCTAATACTCGAGTTTTAATAAATTTTCAGCATTTTCATATTCCAAACACCCATTCTAAAACGTTTTTACAGTCCTTTATGCTGCAGTTAAATTGTGTATGAATTTCAATTGAACTGCCATAAATATCTACAACAAATAGCTGAATAAATGAGCTGAAATTTGAGATGCCGAAATTGGCACTTAAGCTAAAGGAAGCTCATCGTAGACCAACGAATTTTACGTCAGAAAGTAATAAGCCCATATTTGAGATATTTAAGGGGATGCCGAAGAGATATTTGTTTTACGTGCTCAGCATACCGTAGCAGCTACTACTTTTGCTATTGTGACTGATGCCTGCAAGTTGTTCAAAGAAAATCCCTGTAGGTAATCTGACTGTCTCGCTTTAGGGAGTATGCATATGAATAGATCTAGACCAATTGAGTGCTTCAATTTTCTGGTCCTTATGACTGATTTAATTTCCCCCATTCAAAGACTTTGCGCAACAAGTTGAAATGGACTGGGTTTTTTTAGTTATATATTGAGAATTGCAAACCCATCCAATGACTATGTGGTATTATTTAGTTCAGTACCATCACTTTCAATGTGAAAACATTTAAGTACAACACGTAACAGATTTCATGCACTACCATAGCTAGAACAGATTGCATTTATGTATGTGTGGGTGTGTGTGTTCACGAGAATCAATTTTTATTTTATTTGTATTTGAATAAATATCATATCCGGCGAGTGACTGCTCGCTTGAACTATTTACTGTTGGAGTATATTGAGATGTGCAGATGTTTATGGCTACTTTATGTTTGTATGTGCATACGTAGATATGCATTCATATGTTCATTTGTATGCCAGTAGTTTGAATGTACACCATGGCGTATGAGCAACTAAATCAATGCATCGTCTAGCACCTGGCATTGTTGGCATTCTGACAGTTTGTTGGTGTTGCATGCACGAAGTTTGAATTGATGGAAATTGTTGAATTACTTTCATTGTTCGTTGTTGAAAGCTGAATGTTGTTATTTGATTGTAGTATGGAAGTAAGTAATGGGGAGCGAATGTGGATGATGCCAAATTGCATGAGAATGTTGTTGTTATGTATTGCAACTTGCAAGTGTTTTAGTGAGGAAATTTTAAATTAAAATATATATATTTTTTTATACATATGTATGTACATATACAAGTGTGATTAAATAGTGGAATATCTCGCAGAAAAATTTGTATGAGTTTAGTATTCCCTCATAATTCAATATGATAAAGTGTTACCGTTGTACATAAGTCTCTGGACTTTTCTTGTCCAAACCCTGTTAAATCAATTAAACTCTGGTTCCACGAAAGAAATGTAAATGAGACGTAAATTGTTTCTACTAAAGTTTTATATGATATAGGACAGCGAAAAAAATAATTTTTCTCTTTCGTGAAACTGACTTTATAAGTTGTGCATTTGAGGTAAGGGTAATCTAACGGTTCTGGTTCTGGTCCAAAAGGCTGATTTTGTGGATAGTGCAGTTCTGTTTAATCATACGAACCTTTTTTGTGAAGTCAACAAAGAAACCTGAAAAAGAGAGAGAGCTAAGTATGGCTAACAACCTTTTTGAGAAAACAAGACGGCAAGACAAGAAAATAAAGAGGAGAGAAGGGGGAATTAGGAGTACATCTGTACTAAGCCCATCAAAAGGAGGGGTGAGAATATAATTTTTTAAATACACTTACAAGAACGTCAGTTTTCGAAACCCACAACCTCTTCCAGTTTGTTGCTATTTCCTGCATAAAATAGGGAGTGCCAAAATTTCAGGGAAGGAAGTGTATTTGTATTTTATAAGAAAATAAAATTTTAATTTCGTCTTCAAAAAGCTTTACTCAAATTTTAAAGTGGCTTTCTTTAAATTAATAATAGATACTAGATGGACCCGTGCGCGCTTTGCGCAAAGAATTTCACCACTACCCTCAGCGACATCTACAACCCAGTAGATAAAGTCTCTGATCCACAATGGCGTTGCAGGACAAATTGATTATTTTGTGCATTCACAATAGTTTATTTAAACAAATAAATTTTTATAAAATACGCTTAAACAAAAGCACTGCTGTAATTAATATATAGTTTCGCATGTAGAGGTAACCCACACCTTTAAAACGATACCTTACTTATTAATATTGGTTCGAAATGAGAGCAGAAAATTAGGAGCAAACACAAAAAGACCTTACAGAAATAATATATATGATTTGCAAATCTACATTATTTACATATATAGAATCACTTACCCTACTTTTGATTTGTATTACTTTTTATTGATTGAAGCAGGTTGCGGAGAATACAAAATACAAATACTCGTAAGAATTTATAAAAAAATAGTTGGACAATGTACAGCCTGTCGGGGTCCTAGTCCACAATATAAAACTTTCCAAAGTAAATTTGCATCAGCAACTCTCCTTTGAGCATGTTAGAATACCTCTATGGGGCTTACATTATAACTACATATACATACAGTATTGGACGATACTATAGCACCCCCTATATAACATCGAGCTATAACAACAACGTCTTTCATATGCGATTTCGATTTATTTTATTTTCAAACATCGTTTATGTTGTAATGAATACCACTCAAGCCATTCTTGATCATTTTGTACAAAATTCAGAATAACTCTGCAAATTTTGACCTAATTTTTCAACTTTTTTCCTCGGCACTTTAGAAAAATTCTGAGTACGCAGTTTTGTAGCCCATTCAATTTGACTCTGACAAAGTGCAAGTATTAAGTAGCTCCGAAAGCGCCTTGATTTTTAATAATTTTTTATGTGTATTTTTTCTCCATACAACGAAATCACAACATTATTTTTTATATGGAGAAAATACATAACTTAGTTCGGAAAAAAAGAATTTTTCTAAAGTGCCGAGGAAAAAAGTTGAAAAATTAGGTCAAAATTTGCAGAGTTATTTTGAATTTGGTGCAAAGCTTTTAGTAAAACCTTGAACGAAGTTTGCTACAACATAAGTCAAACTTTTATACGAAATTATCTGAAACTTTATTTGTAGGACGTCTTTGTTTTAGTTCGATGACAAAAAGGGGGTGCGATTGTATTGTCCAATACTGTATATTGCCTATTATTTTCATTTACGCATTTTTTATTTTTCAGCTTTTTTAGTATAAATTTGTTTTAAAATACCCTTAAATGTCTTCTTTTTTAGTTCCAAAAAAGGTTCCTAGTTAAACTACTCAAATGACAACACTTAGTTAGAATGCCTTGGAAAGAAGTACTTCCCCTGTATAACGAATTTCGTTCAAATCGATTCAGTTATCCCCGAAATAGTAGTGGATATAGAAATATTTATTGATATTTGTAACTCGCCTCACATCAGAAATAATATTTTACTAGTTGAAGTCAATTTATGCTATAGATTTAAGATATGCAAATGATATGGCAATAGAGGAGCTTTGTTCAAAATGTCAACTTATCACTTTTACTAACTTCAAATTGAATAATAGATTATCAAATAAAAACTTCATCCGCTTTGCGTAACGTGTGAGCAGAAAGTTTAATCTATAGGACAACGACATCGCGGTAAATTCGAGGTAATGCTCCTCTCAACATTCCGCTCATTATTCTAACGATTCAATTTATCATGGGTTTTCATCTTTCAAAAACCTTGTCCGACCGCAACCCTCCAACCGCAGGAAGTATCCATTTTCCCCAGACTAATTCCATATAAAATAACGTTTTTAGGAATCTCCCGAAAAAGAGTGAGATTGAAAACCCTACACCGAGAAAAAAAGACTGTAAATCCAACTACTTTATGGGTATTTGCAACAACTTTTATAGGTTAAATCGTGCCCAACAACTTCTATTACTTGAAGCAACAGCGCAAAAACAGTTAATTTGTTTAACTAAATGGCATTTACGGCAATAAGCTTCGTATTTGGATTAAAAGTGTGTCCCCTGTTGTTCTAAATACTATTTATTTGAGTTGACTGTTGAGGTCGTTGCTACAAAAATATGAAGCTGTTGAATCAAATACTTAGCCTTTGGGGTTCCAATAGCTGACGCATTTGGCGGAAAGATATTACGTCTTTGGTTCAAATACTGAAACTCTTGGGAAGAAAGTGATCATTGTTGGAAAAAATGTGAAACTTTTCTGGCTCACACTGAGAAAAATTTGAATGTAAACAAAATTCTTTTGGTTTTTTAATATTTTATTTCAACGTTCAAATCATGAATAAACATACATATTTGTACGAAACTTATAAAAAAACATATAATGGAAATATATAATATAAGCTTTTTTTAAGTTTTTCAATTAAAAATAATCATTGCAATCCTTATTCATATTTTAAATCTTAAATATTTCAGTCCATTATTTAATACAAATGGTTTTTTGTTAATAGCAATGGCAAGTATCTGAAATAATATATGACTGAAATTCTTCAGAAAATATTGTGTTAACTTCTTGTCCAATTAAATAAATTTTGTCAAGTGATTCGTAAAAGATTTTTAGAATTGTTATTATTGTATTATTGAATTTCAAAAAGCAATTTTTCTCATAAAAAACCCCTCGGTAAACTAAACTCTCAGCCTCATTCCCTATTTTCAAACAAGTGCATAGACTAACATAGTAAGGTAGTTCTGTAAGATCAATTTTTGAAATATTGTGCAGTTTCGACAACTCTGGAGCAAAAAAATTTGAGTCAATTAAATTATGAGAGAACTGAAGGCAATGTTTTGTAGATAAGGTGTAAGGAATGTTAATTCGCGAGGTAACTAAATGAGCGTATTTTTTAAAGTGCTGATGTTTACTTTCAAATCTGAAGCTCCATAAATATTTCAGTGGGCCGAGTTGCCTTATAACGGTGGGATAATGCACCAGAAAGTGGTGTTTTGGCTTTAATTTCTCTTTAAAGCCTTCCACAAAAAATTTATTGTGTTCTGAAATTAAAATAGCTAGTTTTTCTAATAATAATTCATCAAATTCATCTAGCATTACAAGATCGACAATTCTAACAAGGGTGATCAAAAATTTATACACTGGATCACTGTCTTCAACTAAGTCTCCAACTATCAGCAAAATTGTATGCAGAAAAAGTTTCATTTCCGCAGCATTCATTTTTATATTACATTCCTTTATTTGTTTCATATTAATTGGTGGACTTACATCTCCAATGTGCTCAGGTCCATAATTAAACAGTTGCTTTCTGTAGTTGAATGCCTCAACAGTAAAATATTTTTTTTTTTAAATGAAGTGGTCCAAAATTTTTGGCAAGTCATGCCTAGCAACCCCGAGAAAAATATCATGCATTATGTCGACGGATTTATTGTCAACGATATGAAAATGTGACAAGCTATTCCAGATTGAACATTCTTTTATGGATGACCTTTCCCCACTGCCATCACGAAGTGCCTCCAATTCTGTTAAGTATTTACTTATGGTTCGAATATTTTCAGTTTTCTCAACATAATCAACTTGACAGTCTTCTTTTCTTGCTGTACAAATTCTGCAATAATACGTACTGTTGAAACTTGTACGGAAACCCAGAGTTTCATTCAATCCTAAGTTATCCCCCAATATTTGTCCTACGTAAAAATGAATTGTTATAACCATTCCGTTATACTTAATGCTAACACCATTCTGCGCAAGGTCTTCGAAAATTTCAACCAATCGTTTCAAAGTAGCATCGTTACCAAAATGCTTGAAATCTTTCGAATTGACAAAACCAGCAACGAAAATATTGCTAAGATGCGATAGCTGATATTGGGGAACTACTGGAATTGAGTAATATATGCCACAAATTGAAGACTGATGACATCCAAGTGGATCATTGATTTGAAATGCATCTAAGTAAAGAAATATTGGAAAAATGATTTTGTTGTCAAGTTCGTGTGTTTTAGACTTCCAAAGCTCACCCATTATAAAATGATTCAAACGATTTCGTGATTTAATTTTGTCGATGTTATCAAAGGTCATTTTTAAAATTTTTGGTGATTCGAAATACATTTTTAACTGAAATTTAATGTCGCATAGGCTACCTACAATAATATTTTCCTTCAATGTCGCGACTCCCCGTACAAACACCTCATCTAACTCTTTGCTAATAGTGAATATTTCGGGACGCTTGAAAATGCCCAGATCCTCCATTTGCTTAAATAGTTTGTATTCAGAGCATATGCTTTTGAAAGGATCCTTGCCTAAATTCATAATTTCTTTAAATATTTCTCTTTGTTCGGAATTAACATAAGGCAATAAATTTTCACAAGCTTCAAATATTGGACAAAACATTTCTCTAATATCATTTTGAAAAGTGATTACATTTTTTCTCGCTATGTTACTTTTCGCATGGAGTCTTAATGCAAATTTTATTGCAACTTTATCTATCGAATTTTTAAAATGGGAAATGTCAAGATTTAGATTTATATCTGATGCTACTAAAGGAGGTGAAGGCTGTATAACTGAGACTGTTGCTTTTTCATTGGTACTATCTAATCTCGATATTTTACTTTTAGATGTACACATTTCTTTAGAAGAGTTTTCTAAGTCATCATGCCTTGTAATGTGACACTTAAATTTATATAGGTTTTGGAAATATTTGTTACATTTGTTAAATTTACATAAGTACTGGTAAGTAATTGGAGTTTTATGTTCCTCGTTAAGATGAGAAATTAAGTTTTGAGCATCAGATATTGATGGCTTGGATATCTTGCTAAGCCTCGGAGGTAATATAATTGAGTGTAGTAAATTGAAGAAATAGAAGTGCTTGGAATCTATGGAATTGATGAAACATTAATTAAGAATATGGTAATAAGTATAAAGTTATTGAAAATATACCTATGTTAATGTCTTTTGACAGCATTTTTTGATAATACTCTAAATTGAGTTTATCTTTTATGAAGGAGGGAAAAAATACAGTAGTTACTTTTCGCTCCATATCTTGAAATTTTTCAAACATCATATTTGTTTTTCCTGGATGAAGTGTCGCAAAATCAATATCAATTAATTTATATCCATCGGGGTCTGTGTATCTAGGCCAAGCCTCCATAATATCCTTAAGTGAGTTTTTCCCTTCTCTCATTCGTAAAGCTGAGGTCTCCATCCAGGGTTTTTCGATATCGTTGGGTATGTTGTGTGCCAACCAAGCTTTTTTTTCAAGAAATTCACTATTTTCTTGGGATGTATCGGTATCAGGGTCAGTGTTTCTGTCGAAAGATTTTAGCTTTTTGGATGAAGTTTCACAATTATAAAATCCTTTTCGTTTGCACAGCGTATTGAAATACCGATCATATATTTTGCCCGAAGGGTTTCTCTTGTTGCTTCTCGGTACATAGTATGTTGATACACTCTCAGTTGGAAATAGCTCCACAATTGCTTCAGATACTTTTGCCATAGTTTTAGGATCCATTTTTATTTCATTAAACGAAAAGTGATCTATTATTATTCGCACTAAAGCCGCTTGATCTGACTCGTCCAATATATTCTTAAGCTCATACTTTGAGAGAATGTGTTTTCCAGCTACCGTTTTCGAAAGGATTGCTCCAATATTAAAATTATCTTTTCCTGTGTTTTGCTGTACTGGAGACGAGGATGATGATAACCAATCGCTTGCAGTATTTGAAAATGTTCTATCACTTCCACAGCACGATAAAAGTTCATACTTAAATATAAACAAAAAATATATATGTATGTATAGTTATTGACACATAAAAAGTTATATAACGTATCATCCACAATGCTTTAACATTAACGCAATCCTCAAACTATGAGCATTACTTCCATGAAAGCTATGTTATAACAAGGGCTGAATATAAAACAAAAATCTTTACTTACGTTATTTTTCACTCGCCATTTTTGCAGCATGTATCGAAATTTAATTTTTTCGGCGATTACTGCTCTGGTGTTAAAAATGTCATCAATATCGTGAGTATGCATCATTTTTAATATTTCCATGGATTTTATTGAGCACTCAGACAAAACTTTTATGGCGTCGCTAGATAAGCCCCATTCCAAATACAAATTTAAAACGTCACTTTCGAGTTCAACAAAAGAAATTCCAGATATTGGAATTTCTTGACTAACACACGAATTTTCACAAATATCTTCACACAAATCCATTAATTTTATATTTTAGGAACGTCCGCTTCGTAAAAAAATTGCCAAACAAATGATGCTTCTTCAGTTCTCCCAACAAGTTTTGCTGTAATTTCAAATGCGAACGCAGTCGTTGCAACAATCCCATTTTTAGAAGTACCGTTATTTGTTATGAATTTCGTTGTTGGTCCAAAGATTTATTCTTAGATTAACAGCGTAGCTTTTGAAACTGAAATTCAACAGCAAAAGTTTTAAATCCAACCACTTTACATTTGTTGTCAAGAATTTTACTTTTGTTAATTCTTAAAAGCGTTTCAGTTTTTACGTGAAGAGCGGAGCTGTAAGTTCAACAACGGAAAAATTTTTGAAATTAACACGATATTCTTGTTTTAAAGATTTTCTTGTTGTGACAAATACTTTTTGGTTACAATTTTACAAGAGCGGAAAGTATTTGTTTCAAATGTGTTTTTTTTTCTCAGTGCAGGTACTTGTTGTTGGTATGGCCTGTTGCTGTTTGCTGACTGGCTTAAATCTGCAAATTGTTTATGAAAGTGCACGTTCAATTCACCAATCCCAGTAAGACCTGCCACGTGCAGAATTTAAGGATATGACCGGAAGTGACGCTACTTCTGGATATAGTGGTAACGATGAAGAAACGAGATGATAGGGAAGAGTGAGGTCTTTTGATGCTTTGTTGATATTTGCTTGATCTGGTGAAAAGGTGCACATATACTCTTGCCCTGTTACACATACATATATAAATGCTTACTTAAATCCTAAAGCTGTTGAGCATACATGCCTTGTATATGTGTATGTTTGGGGGTGTGTGTGTGAATGTTTGCGTATAATACAAATATGTGCACTTACCAATTGGCTCGCTGTGTTTGCTCAGCTTTTCGGATAAGTGTCAATAATGTCACTGTGTACCAAGTATGCATGTACATACATATGTATGTATCCCTGTGCGATTTTGTTTGTATGCTTTGACACTAATGAGGCTACCAGTGGCGGCAATAACAAAAAGCTGTAACACTTTGCTTCACATACGGTTCGCAACAGGTGGTGCTGGCTGCCACATTGACAGTTAGCCTCCAATTATGAGCACTTCAACTGTAAATTCGAGTCCCATTGACAATATTGGTATACACAGGTCACATGCACTAGTACGAAAACATTCTATACATAAATGTATGTGTGTATTAAGCTTACACTGATGAGGACACCAAGTGTTACCAACACTTTTGTATTACTCGGCGTATGAGTAATTATTTTGCAGTTTTAGTTTGCATTTCCTTCCGGCAAATAAATATCTTCCTACATACAAACGTACACGAATTCTCACACTGGTACATATAAATTTGCACACATATTTACCCATGCATATTTATGCTCCCTACCACGCCCATTTCTACATATTTAATACGCAATTTTGAGGCAATTACTTGGAAGTCATTGATTTCAAATTTTCACAGATGTGGTATGCACTCGATTAAGGCTGAATAAGTTTTTTCACTTCCAATTATATTTCGCTATTTACATAAATTTTTATAGATATACATACATATGTACATATGTATGTTTGTAAGCTCGTCTGCTGGCATTGGTCAACTCCTACATTCATTTTTCAAAATAAATTCTAAAAGCAAATATGAATTTGATTGCATTGTTATTCAAATATATTTGCTTAGAACTTATTCATTTGCATATTTTGTTGGATGCAGAGTATTTTTAAATTAATTTGTTTTATTCTATAATAAACTGTAAACTTAAAGATTTGTATATGAAAAACGGTTACGTCCTTCAATTAAAATACCTAGTTTTTGGAGCATTTATAAAAATTACTCTTTCAGGCAAGAATTACCAATATTATTTAAAATTGTTAAAACTTACAAAAAGAATCAGTAGTTTATAGATATATATTTTTTTAGTTTTATTTGACATTTTACGTTTTTTAATAATATTTTTTTGGGTAGATCGCGGGTGTTGGGGGCACATATAAACTAAGGAAGATCTTTGATAAATTATTATTTTATTATTATTATTTAAATTATTGGTTCTATATAGAACACCCGTTACATCTTGTGTTTGTTAATTGGGGGTGCGCTGGAATTGCCCGGGATTGGCTTCCTAAATTTCTTTGTGAAAACCCCCTCTTGGGAATATTTCATAAACTGGCTGCGAATTATAAGGGATATATACATATGTTTGAGCCGATAGCCATAGTAGCTAGTGCTCGTTTCTTTATAAGTGAGTCTTCGAGTTCATTTTAAGTCTAAATAAATAATAATAATAACAATGTAAGGGATAAAATAACCCGCTAACTTACCTAGTTAAGAAACCATAATTTTTAAGGCAGAAGCTTTCGATAGTTGAGATGAAGTTTGTTTTGAAGTTACGATGTTACATGGAACAGGATATGAAGTAGGAAGCTTCAGCATGGTTGGTCACTATTATTCTGGGAGAAGACGTTAAGTGCCAGCTATAAACTAAGCAGAATATGGTCGAAATCCATCCCATACAAGATATAGTTCTTAAACTTTGCAATTCGGTTGCGAATGAAAACTCAACATCAGATCAGAATCGTTTTTGCCAAAAGGCTGATATTGGGTTTATATGTGAAAAATGTGGCAAGTCAAGTTCACATCATAGTGAAACCAGGCTTTCTATGATAATGTTTTATGTCTTTTTTCAAGAAGCGAAAAAAAATGCTTTTGAAACTACATTCGTTGGCAACATCTTATAGATATAGCCCTTGAAGCTCTTAACTGAATTTTCTGCTTAAACTGGATTGTCAGCGTTAGTTGAAATTGATGTAAGTAGGTAAACTGGCATAAACCTTACATCGAATTCTTTCACTTAACTAATTCTGTCGTCGTTTGAACTCGTCGAATACATATGTATGTACAAGTAAGCGGCAATTTTGTGCGTGTGTGTAAGCAGTTTCAAAAAAAAACAAAACCAAACGGAAGAATCCGACCATTGTTTGAACTGTTCAACCCTCTATGGTGGAAATGTTTATGAAAAAACCTAACTCTGAATGTAGCAGGTGGGGTGATTGGGCGTGTCACAGGTTACCACCTCAAGTTGCAAATCTTATTTCTGTCTAACCTGCTGTTACAACCATCAAATACTTAAACGAACTAAAGTACTTTGACCCACAAATACTTTCTTGTTTACATATTCTTTGTTATCCTTACTCATGAAAATTTTGTTTCATATGCAACATATCTTTATATACCTATCCGCGGGGCTTTTCGCAGCTTGTACGCATACATATGGCCGAAATTAGATAAAAGCCAAGCGCAAGGCTTGGAATCGGAAAAGGGTTCGAAAGGTTATGACTGTATGTATCTTTTAAGTGAAAATTAACATATGTATGTGTGTCGGTAAGTCTTTTACGGACGTCCAAAATTAATAGTAGGAGCATTGGCCACTGGGCACCGTATAGGCTATGTACAGTTTTAGTGGTGCGATAACTCTCAATCTTTTGGTTTCGATGAACGATACTGACTGAGAAAAAGAAAAACATTAGAGGAAGTATCTAAATTTGAAGATTTAAGAAGTGGGAAAGTTGTTAGATGGAGACCACTAGGGATAAAAAACGAGCAGGAGTAGGAATGTGATTAAGAAGGGGAACGGAATGCGAATTATAACAGACACATAAAAAGTGAGAAAAAACGGAAAAAGTAAACAGGTAAAATAATTTCTTTTACCTACGTTCGAGATATAGACGCACCACACTTAATACAAGGAATTTTTCGGGAGTAAGTCTTTCTTGTTTACGGATGAGCAAAGTTACGTGAAGTTGGCGTATGAGTTGGAAAAATTTGTTAGAGGTTACCATTCACTGTACGGGCCGACTTCCCGATATCTTTGCTTTTGACAGTAACACCATATTGGCATAAGAGTAAGTCTCCAGTAGCGCGATTCTTTAACTTTTAGTTTAGCTTTTTAGTGTCAACTGTTTTATGTCAGTATTTCAGTTCAAATTGAGGGGAAAACGGCACTCATCTTAACTACAGCATTTGACAGCGCCGACGTTCATGTCGCAGTAGCGCAGATGATAAGCGTTCGGACTACAATGTGCGCGTCGCGAGTTCGGTTTCAGGTTTTCGGAGAACTTATTTTCTATAATTTTTAACACCACGAAATTAATTCGCGTTAACAAACCACAGTAACAGGTGTTAGCTAACACTTTTCGTGTGGTTAAAAGTTACAGAAGCGCAAAAAGTGTTAAAAATGATGTTAGGCGAAGTTAACGCTAACGCTTGGCGTTAAAAAAGTTAGTGAGAAACCTTGTTTTCTATGTGAAGCGTTGGCCTATAGAAAGTTAGAAAGAGCCACTGCCATTTTGACAAAATTGTACTTAAGAGAGTTTTTGCTTGAATACGAATAATATCATATACCAACAAATTCCAACAATAATCTCAGCCCAAAACATACAGGAAAAATTCCTGCATTCAATAAATCCTCTTCGGTATAAAATATTTGTTGAGAATCGCAGAGAGTCTTCACTTATCGCATTTGTCCTGCTCTATGATGCTAAAGTCTTGAAGACGGCCGGTTATTTAAATACTTGCAGCCACGTAATTTCTGACTTAGATCAGATAGAACGAGCTTTTACAATCATTGTTATGGTATCTCTTAACATATCGGAAACCGTCTCAACGGCTAAATTTTAAAACTAGAATATTAACATATATGGAGAGACCACGTTACCCCGAAAAAACTTCTATCTCAACACTACAATGTACACAACAATCTACCTCATTAAGCAAACTTCTTTATATAAAAAGTAACATATCGACAGCCACACTGCAAAATCCCGTAAGTCACTATTTTTCCAAAAATAAGGTTCTGAGCCTTTCCCATAGATCGTGATATTTCGCACATTAAAATTCAGTCAAAATCGGGTTACAACTTCCCGTTTCTTTGCAGTGGCGAAATGAAATAACCGTCGCTCATATAAATAAGTACGTTATAATTATCACAGTTTTTTCCCTCTCCTGAGAACTTTTTGGTTTTGAACATACAGGGTTTTGCAGTGTAGCTGTCGATATACTTTCAAGTATACATTAGTTAGTGGAGTTCAAGACGGGTGTAAATCTATTCTATTCGGTTTGACCGCTTCATAGCTCATAGTGTCGGAATAATTTGCTAAAACACTCGGCCTTAATTTTTCTGAAGCAGTCTAATGAAAATCGCCTCATCTGCGGTAAATTGCTTCTTATTTATGTTAGTCATTGCCCAAATGACTGGATTGTAGAAACCCAATATGGCGAACGTTGTATAAAATATTTGAATTACTTTTGAGACAAAATAAATCTGACAGTACCATCGAGCGACCGCAATGTCAAACTTAAAAATTCTTGGTAAAGTTTTTGTATTAGCTATATATGTATGCATATACATACATATGTATGTACAAACGTTTGTTAGTTTATTTTGAACTTAACCATTTTGCCATACCTTTCAAATACTAACTGGCTTTGACGTTTTTTAGCGGCTACGAATGGGTCGGCAGTCATAAAAAGGGTTATGGGTCGCCTGATTTCAATGACTTTTAATACTTTTAATTGCCAAAAGTTGATGCGAAGCGCCACGTTGCCCTTGTTAAGTTTCAAATCTCATCGAAATTAAAATGAAGACGTTAAGATGCTGCTACCACAATAACAGACGCATTCTCCTTGTAGCGGCCAACCAACCAAATGGCCCATTATGGCATATTTAGCATATTGTGCAACCGTTTTGTTCGCTACTTCAGCATTACCATATACTCGTACATCTGTATTAACGTTGTTAGTTTCTTACCATCAGTCCCAGTTTGTTGCCATTCCTCGAATTCCTCTACTTGTTGAAATCACTTAGCTGCACACTAATGGCCCTTGTGGATATATTTAATTCACTAGCATCAAATTAAAATGGTTTTTATGGTGGTATATTAAGTAGTTGCTGTTGATGAATTGCCTGTGATTAATCAATGGTATGAATGTTCACCAATCAGCGTTACCCTATTGTGTGGATATTTTGGTGCAGTGAAATAACGCCCAAGGAAATAACGCCCATGGACGTTATTTCCCATTCAAAAAGGAAATAACGCCCATGGGCCTTATTTCCTTTTTAAAAGGAAATATCGCCCATCTGCAAAAAGAAATAAAGCCCATGGCTCTTATTTCCTTTTTAAAAGAGAAATAACGCCCATAGGATTTTACGCGAGCAACACGAACTGTTGATTAGCATTTTTTTCACAAATTACCCTGTGAGAAAAGAGTGGGAAACGTGGCACGCGGAAGGACATCACCGTGGCGGTAGCCACGGCTATGGCACACACCCGGAGTTGGAATGGCGTAGCCCAGGGTTATTTTTTAAAGCGCGGCCGAAGGCCGCCTACGCGGAAATGTGCCCTGCACATATAAACGTGGATGGGGCCCCGAATTGGGGATCTGACCCGGGTCAATTTTCGGTTTTTCACTAATAACTTTTCACAGAAACAAAATATTGCTTTTCCCCCTTCGGATTATAGTTACGGAGGCCCGATCCACGATTTTTAAGTGCAGCACACCTTTCCGCGTAGGCGGCCTTCGGCCGCGCTTCAAAAAATAACCCTGGGCTACGCCATTCCAACTCCGGGTGTGTGCCATAGCCGTGGCTACCGCCACGGTGATGTCCTTCCGCGTGCCACGTTTCCCACTTTGGTTAACGTGAAATTTGTGTGTAACTATTCAATAAAATACAAAAAGAATTAGAATATTATTGTTTCATTAAAAAAATGAAAGAGCAATAAGGCCTTTAAGACTTTATTTCTCTTTCGTAGTGTAATAAAGCCTTTTTTTAAATAAAGGCCTTATTTCACTTTCAATAGTGTAATAAGGCCTTAAAGGGCTTATTTCACAAGGTGCTATTGCACCCCGCCTTATAAAAACATAACAAATATGTTAAAATTTATTGAAATAAAGAAAACCATATACTTAATTCTTGAAACAGCTTGTTTTAATTCGTTTTTAACGTCCGTGGGCTTTATTTCTCTTCGAAAAAGGAAATAACACCCATCAGCAAAAGGTGCTAATTTCCTTTTTGAGTGGGAAATAACGCCCATGGGCGTTATTTCCTTGGGCGTTATTTCACTGCACCGGATATTTTTTTACACATCATTTAGAGCAGGAAAGTACAAAGAATATTCCAGCAAGTTGGCATAGCGTACATCCAATAATCCTTTTTTCTTCTAATCACCTTACTTTTCCCCTTCCAAAACTTCCATGGCCGCTGTCTTTCTTTCTCTCTGATGTTAAGTCTGTCTTTCCTTCAAGTTCTGTATCCGAGGGCCTGAACTTCATAATATCAAGCCAAAAGAAGCTATATTAAAACTGTCCGAGTAGAAACCTGTTAGGATTTTGACTATCTAATGAAATTACATGATGTGATTTTCATTTAAATTGTCTTTAAAAAACGTTTTTTGGCATCTGTTCAAATGAACTGCGAAAATTAACTTGAAAACGGGCCCCTGACAGTTTTTTTAACATTGCAATTCCAGATAAAGAAGGAAGACTACAAAATTTTCAAAGTACCATAAATCGCCACAAAAATACACAATAAAGCTTATGTTACTTTCAAGAGTTTGTCTGAAAACTTATAAATCCTATCAAGCAACTGTGCTAAATCTGCCCAGAGTCTGCTCCATTTTTCATAATTTCTACAGCCGGTAACAGAAACTTGTTGGAAGAAATTTTCATGAACATTAAATAGCTTTATAATTTTGGTCCTATGTTTGTCCGTTTGAGACTAAGAAGAGATAAACCCGCCATTAAGTATACCGAAATGATCAGGGCGAGGAGCTGAGTGGATTTAGCCATGTCAGTCTGTCTGTTTGAACGCAAACTAGTTCCATATTCAGAGATATCTAGGTGAAATTTGGTACGGGGCCGCCATTTTGTATTATATTAATCATTTTTCGCAACCAGCAAGATCGGAGCTATACAACGCATAGCACCAATCGATTGTTCCGATAAATGGGACTTGGCGTGTAACTTTTGCAATTAAAAAGCTATACACGTAAAATGTGTTGGTACTTATTCAAGTTAGTTAGAAATTCATTCGTATTCATAAAAGATGTAAAGCCTTCGGAACATCCGAAGACAACCCTTTGATTACTTGGAATCAAGGAATTTTCCTGAAGTTTGTGTAAACTTTGTAGATTCTGCTGCATAAGCACTACATTTTAAATAAAAATAATTAAAAGCACATCTTCTTATTTCGTAGAACGATATCCAATTAAGTTTCACTACTATTCAAAGAGACCAGAACTGTATAAAATCTATGAATGTATTTAGATGAGCTTTAGTGTATGTTTGAGATGTTTCGATTAACCCTAAAACACAAAAGTCGTATCGCTGAACACCCCTGAAATATTACATATAAACCCAGAAAAACCATTACTTTGCACAAACATCAGGTGGCTTTAATAACCGCAAATATAACACGTCGTACGTTTACCAACAGAACTACACATACATACATACATACGAGTACACAAACCAACCGTCCGTATATGTATAATATACAAACATCTTGTACAGTTCTAATACCTTGCAACAACTGACCATTAACGAAGCTTGACCAAAAAATCATCTCAACATGCCCCCTGAACACTCTTTTCTGATTCACAAAGACACCCTTTTAAGCAGCTGCTCGCTGTGTGGCTGTCAGAAAACTTTTTGTTTTTAGTTGAGTTGCGTTTTGTAGACGATGTCTTGTTTTTGTATGAAGTGTGGTTGTGTATATGTCTGTTGACCAGATTTACTGTTATAACGATAAATATTCAAAAGTAAAATGTTTGGCTTTTAAATTCTGTAGTCTTCTTTCACTTGCGTTCCTTCAGCGCACTTTTATTTTTAGCTTGTACTTTAGTTTAAGTTTTTCGGCTTACGATTTCAGATTAAGCTAAAGTAGCAACACAAAAAAACTAAAACCTTCTTGGTGTGATAGTTTTAGATATATCGATGCTGCTTCATTGTCCCAATTATTCCAATGTGCATTTACTTCTATTTATGCGCCAATTTTGCTTTGGCTTTATATATGGAGACATCCCCACCACACTTTTCAAGTTGATTGGCGTATAAGAAGCACGACTCATCGCCTCTATTATGCACGAGCTATATAAATTTTAACCTTAATGTGTACGAAAAAAAAAAAATTACTTTAGCTATTGTACATTTGTGCTACCCAAATGACCCGTACCTATGAACCGTAGATCTAAACAATGCAGATAGGTTAACAGTTTTGAGTGTTTTGATAACATCAACAACACTTATCAAATACGAAAACCATTTGCAATCAGCAAAGTAGAGAGAAGTCAAAAATGTTAATAGAGAGTTACTGGTAATTGTGCAATGTACTTAAGACTGGATAAATAATAAAAAAAAAAACAACGACACGTAATTTATATTCTGGATTAAAAGAAAAAACACACGCTACTTTAAATCCTCATTTTCAAAATATATGTATATGGGTACTTTATACCACGGTATGTACATAAAGGTTAAAAGAATATGTAGACACGTATGTACAAATATATGCATTAAATTTTGGTATGAGTTAGTGGCGGCAGATTTGTGGCCTAAGCAAGACCTTTGTCAAAAGTTGGCCAAAACTTGAATGAAAAATGGGAAATGGTCGGTACTCTCCACTTCTTTTCACCTGCAGCACTGTTTTTGGCTATTTTTCTTTTCGTTCTTGCTGATGCTGTTTTTGTATTACCTAAATTTGTGAATGCTTGACTGGGTTTTTGTATGGCCGAGTGTGAGGCTTTTGTGGTAAAATTGATTGAAATCCTTTTTGTTTATTTTCTTCCAACAAACTTATTTTTGAAACAATGAGACGGAAAGCTAGTTGGAAAGAGTCGGAATGAAAAACAAAACTCCGTTAGATTTATGGATAGCTTTATGTGCTGAAGTAAGTATATATAAAATACCCTTAGTTTATCCGTTTGTAAGCTTTTTTGTGTGTATGGTGCAATATTTCTTTGTTGCTGGGATTTTAGCAAGAGACTTTTTACTAAGTTTCGTAAAGAACAAAAATTCCCGTTCTCACTAATCCACATACAAGTTTTGAACACACAAACGATTTGTATATATTTGTATAGCCCTAAATCGCCTGTCACATTTTCGCTTACAACAGCACAACAAAAAACACAAACAAAGTCACAAGCTTTTCAGGAAGGTAAAGCCATAGCAATAATAACAATAAACAAATATTCATATGTAATAACCAAAATTGAGGTAAGCGGATTTTGTGTGAATAAATATACCTTTTAGGAAAAATTTCTAATTTGCACGCATGCATCTTAATGTGAACTAAACAAATAGGTGTCCTACATTCAATTGTGTATAGTTTCAAACCAGTTCTACATTTCAAAGTCTAGACATACATACATATGTAGTTTGTTTTGTGATTATAATTCTTTCAATGCATTAGTAGTTATTTAAATATTTACTTTCGTAAAAAAATTTAACGAATATAAAACAAAACGTAAACCGTTCATCAAAAACTGTTCACGCTAACGTTGAAGTTATTTTACCATAAACGCCTAAAACACATATTATTTCTTCATACATCACACATAATACATGTCACAGTCTATAAATCGTTAACCGATAATGACCATTTTGCAGCTACCTTTGTGAGTTACAATCTAGTTAGGAATCAGATTGTAACTCACAAAGGTTGGGCAGTAACTTTTAGTTAAAAAGCTAATATAAAATTGAAAATCGAAAGCTGACTGTATAAAGTAGTTAACTCGCCCTTAAAAGTATGTAATTTAGAGGGAAATAAAGTAGTGTTAGTAAGAGTCGGCATCCTATATTCACAAAAGAGAATCAACTTCGCCTTTATTATGGCGATAATATCAATTTAAAATAACTTGAAAACAAATTAGGAGTCTAGCAGCTGCCGAATTTAAAATCCATGTCAGTTGTCACTAAAATTTCCTTCCCATAATTATTAAAGAAATAAAAAAATTAATATTTGCCACATATTTCATATTATTCTTGCCTTGAGCTGATTCATTGTCTTGAATACTCTAATACAGACCTTTGGTATATAATACGAACAAAAGCGAAAAAAGTCTTCTTGAATAGATCCATAGAAAATTATGTAGGTTTTGCTTATTTACCATACAAATTTTCATATAAAAAATTATTGTTCTTGGTCTTGAGCTCATTTATGGTACTGTGTCCCAAATATTTGAATACCTCTTAAAAATATGTAGTAGCACACGTTCCTTTCGTTGATTTTAAATAATTTTATAATAGATAAAGGTATCAGAAAAAAAGTTACTGGTACTTTGACTCTTTAAAACTATTTGGAAACTACTAACAATTGAAATAACTCGAAATTGTACTATATTTTGGCTACAGATTTTTGAAATTCCTTCAGGGTGTACTCATTTGTGCTCCTTCAGGGTGCACTCATTTATATTGTACATATATGTACATACATATATTTATATACGTGGGTGTGCAGGTAAGCAAACTTTTCGGTAATAGTATGTTTGTAAAGTCCTCCTCACATTGTTGCCATTGGCAAAGTTAGAAAATAAATCAACTAACTGTGTTACTCAATTGATTCGAGTTATTGCTCCTAGTCATATACTATAATTTGCGTTTTCAATTTTGATTTAAGTGTAATTATATATGTAGTACATTGTACATCTACATATATGAATGTACCCAGTAGGCCACCGAAGGTGGAAATCATGAATACTTTCAGCCTTACTCTTCACCAGCGGAGCATAACAACTTCCATGACTTTTCCCCATGACTAACGCACGGCGATGGCCGCCTTCGCATGAATGACTTTGTATAGTACAAAAAGGAATGAAGAGTGATCGTTCGGAAATAATCGTGCGTACATGCTAATATAGCTGCCTTTTTCATTTGGTTGTTATGATACATACGTTAGGTGGAAGGAAGGTAAGATAGTGAGTATACGAACCAGCTCAGTATATAACTCCTTCATACCTGAAAATAGCAGCAGACCTCACTTCACAGCTGCCAGTTTCATGTACAGCTCGGACCACACGCGTAATTTTTTTTTATAACATTAGCGCTTACGACCCTTTTTATCACTGAAATCAGGTTTAAAAAAAATCATTTTTCGCAATCATATTTGTTACTGCTTTTGTATCCGACATCTTCCTAAAGATCCTGAATTCGTAGCTGCTCACAGCCTTACTTTGTCATCTGATAACTTCGGCTTCTCCTACTTTAAGCTGCTATAGTAAGGTGGAAAATGAGATACTCAAAAATGTCATGACCAGCTAACACATTTTAGCAGCACCTGCGATGAACCTAACAAAATCATGCATGCTGGAATGAATAACACAAGTAGGACCTAACGAAAATTCCTGGTGGGTATGAATGAATGGGACTTTGTTTTTGGATAAGGCGTTGGATTAGGTTTGATGGCTATGTTAAAAAGCATTAGGGTGTTTGATTGTATTTTTTGACTATTATTCAGACCTGGTAATTGACATGCCGAATTTACGTAAGGTACGGAGGGGCAAACTGCGGGAAATTTCAGACTCTCCGCTGACCATTATGAACATGGATTTGAAAAGGCAGTTAGTTCCGTCTTCTCTTTCATGTTCGTTCAACCGGTGGTTTTTGCTAAGATAAAGGGTTTGCTGTTATCAAATAATCGGCAACCAGCTCACTTTTGATAAAAAGAAAATATGAACTTCCATTTTAAATGTTAACAAGTAAGGAAGTCTAAGTTAGGGGGAACCGAACATTAAATACCCAGCGTTAGTTTTCAGAACGAGATACAAATACCATGACTTGGCAATAATATGGGCCCTAGAATGTATGGAAACAATTAACTGAAGAAATTTTGATTTTAAACACCAACCTGCCTTGGCCAGAAAGTAATTTATGTGATTTTCGAAATTTTCAATATCCAAAAGGGGGCGTGGTTATCATCCGATTTCGACAATTTTCAACAGCAGCTTGCCTTGGCCATAAAGTAACCAACACACCAAATTCCATGCGAATATCTCAGTTTTTACGCAAGTTATCGTGTACACGGACGGACATACGGACAGAAGTACGGACATGCCTTAATCAATTCCTCTTTTCAACCTAAGAACTTTCATACCTGGAACTCTATATCTAACTCGATTATTTTGCGCCGTTACTAGTACCGTTATGTGGACAAAATTATAATACCCTTGTACTAGTACTAGTACGCTGGGTATAAAAAGAGTTAATACTGCCAGTAAGTGCTACTTGGGATTGTGTTGGCAATTTCTCGAAGAACCGACATCACTAGTCTCCGATCATAAGTATATTACACGATGGTGCACAGTGTCGAAAGAAGAAGAGATGACCTGTGAGATATTCGAGATAACAGTTCTCCAGAAGATTAATGGTTCCTCCCGCGATGCCAATAGTGCGCATCTAAGCAAAATTGGTGATAACCTGTACGCCATCTATGATGTGTCATGTTATTGCGATTGATGTGGCGAATGTCAGCAACAGAGGATGAGGGGACTTAAAAGGCGGGGTAACGAAATAACGGCCCTTAGTCAGGAAAAACCCGAGTTATTCCGGCCCGTAGAACCGGCTGTCTTGGGACACAAACATTTTGAAGAGATCCGGCATCTGATTTCCACGCTCTTTGATGCTAAGGTGCACCGACAGGCCCTTACTCTCATCCACACCGAATCGGAAAATTCCTATGTTGGCTCTCCCCCAGCGAACGCCGTTCTTCAGGCAATAACTTCACCCGTTGCCGAAGAGGAACGCGAACTTCCTAGGGAGACAAGAGTGATGCTGGACCAACTCCGGTCTGGATATTGTAATAGACTTAACTCTTACCTATCCAGGCTGAACCCCGACTGGAAGAATGTCTGTCCGGCTTGCGGCTTGTCCCCCCACAACACAAACCATCTTTTTTCTGCTCAACCAAGCCTACTCTTCTAACACCCATTTCCCTCTGGAAAAAAGTAGAAGGAGGAACACTCTAGTTTGTATATTTAAGTATGAAATGAAATCGCCGAATGTATGTAATGCACAAGTACACGCTGGTGTAATTAGTTGATTGATTGGCTTGAGAACAGCACAACTTCTTGTTCAGAAATTTACAGAATATTTAATTATATTAAGCAGTACACATTGTTTAATTATCATTACTTGAATCAGATTCAATACCATGCATGAAATTAATAAAATATGAATTAATTTATAATGCAAGAAAATTATCTTTTCTAAAATTTCGTTGAATGAACTTCTTGCGGGCATAACTACTGCCAAATGGAACTGTATGTACATACATATTTTTTATTTATTTTTATTTTAAGTCGACACTAACACAAAGCGGTCGACTAATGGCGAATGTAGAACATTCTATTATAAATTACAAAGTGTTACAAAAGAAAACTTAACTAACTTAAATAATCTTAAGTCTAACATATTCCACAAGGGGATGGTTGGAGAGGCCGAGTCTCCAATCCACTCTGCCATCCGTCCATGTGATCATGCAAATATATGCTCAGGAATCAAGATAGTGTTGTTAACAATATTAGCTCAGTAGAGAGCAGATGCGTAGTGCCCAGATGGGGGCGTATGAGCCTAGAAGGGCTCTGTAGAATAAGCTCTGATATGTAGTGCCTAGATTATAATCTGCCCATAGCATGGCAGGGCGTGTTCCAATCCAAGTATAGACGAATATTTCTAGTTATGTGTTCAAGGCAGTAAGTATATCCTTTTTAATCAGGACTGGTTGGTACGAGAGCCCAAGTCTCCAATCCATCCAAGAGATTAAAGAGGAGTGAAAAGGACGTGTTTCCAATCTACTTTTAAAGTCTGGTTAGATATGCAAGTATGTCGTTACGTAAAGTGGCAATTGTACGTTCAAAGCTTATACAGCAAGATAAGTCATTGTAGTACGAACACCAGACAAGCAGAGGTATGTAAATGAAATAGGACGTAGTGTCTGGACCTTCTAGCAGATACAGCAAAATTTAGTTTGCCTACTAGTTCAGAAGAGTCAATTTCACCAATAATCAGCTTATGGAGAAACATTACCCCTAGTAAAATTCTTCGATTTTCCAGAGTGGGTAAATTAGTTAGAAGAAGCCGGTTTCTGTAAATGGGTAGATTAATATTAGGGTCCCAATTGAGTCCGCGTAAGGCAAAAATTAGGAATTGCGTTTGTATAGACTCAACTCGTTGTATATGGTTTTGATATACGGGACACCAAACACACGAGCAGTACTCAAGTATAGGGCGGACTAACGATGTGTAGAGCGCCTTAGTGAGAAACGGATCATCGAACTCTTTAGTCCACCTCTTCACAAATCCTAACATACTCTTGGCTTTGTTAGTAATCGAAGAAATATGCATATTAAAACACAGTTTAGCATCAAAAAGGACACCTAGATCGTCGACAACGGATATGCGTTCTAAGTCGGTATCATTTACTAAATAAGATGTCAGAACTGGCTTCGTTCTATGGAATGTCATTTGTTTACATTTGGAGCAATTTAACGCAAGTAAATTTACCGTGCACCAGCAATGGAATGAGTCCAAATCTGCCTGGAGAAGAGCACCTGCCGACTTGTCAGAGGGACAATACGTGTAGCAAAGTTTAACATCATCCGCGTACATTAAGGTTTTGGAATGTGAGATAACCTGTGTCAGTGTAGATCACATCCGTTTGATTTCTTCTCAAAAACCCGTCGATTATTAAGGATGTGAACTCAATCAAGTTGGTAGTGGTTGACCTACGAGAAATAAAACCATGTTGACAAAGGGATAGTAAAGACGTACACTGATACTGAAGCTGTTTGGTAATGATCTGTTCAAAAGTTTTAGGAATAGCTGAAGGCTTAGCAATGCCTCTGTAGTTGTCAATATTTGATCTGCTACCTTTTTTATGCAAGGGAATAATAAAACATTCTTTCCAGAGAGATGGGAATGATGCGGAAACAATAGACAGATTAAATAGCATTAAGATCGGCCCAGATAAGTGCTGCGCACAGTACCTAAGCACACAGCTAGGGGCCCCATCAGGACCCGGGAAGAATATGGGCTACAGTGATTCAAGGCTCTGAACAACAATGTTAATATCAATAACAGAATTTGTATCGTATTGGCATACGAGTTGAAATTTTACTGATGTTTAGCTATAAGAGTATTTTGAATCTGGCAATGCTGCACTTGTCAGTTTGAGAGATGGAATGTAATGTGAAAGTAGGAATAAAGAGTTGGGTTTTTTTGTGAAGCCTTTTTCCCAACTATAACCCATTGTGTCGTTATTTTTAGAAGTGTGAGATATTGCAGAGTAAGTAGAATAAACATTTGGTCCGTGTAGAGCCGGATATACCGGTGAAATTGGATATTTGTGAAATGTGAAAAAATATGAAGAAATGTATGTATGCATGTACATACGTATGTATATGTGATAGAAGCCGCCTGGTGGCAGTGTGGCCGTAGAAATAGGAGAAAGAGATGTCATCTGCTTTTGTGCAGGTCCTAGTGATAGAGTACGTACTGACAGCGTTCGTCTTGCAAATGCATGTACACAAGGGTGCGACAGAGCGCTTAGCGCAACATTATGAATGAGATAGAGCCCTTGCGCATGTTGAGTAAAAGGAACGTAAGTTGTTTGAGTGCGAGATAGACAGTGTTGTTCGGATTTGCGCCTTATGGTGGTTGAAAAAGCCGAACTTCACTTCGTAATAATCGTGTAAGGATTGAGACGTGTTTTACCAGCAATTTTGAAAAAAATTTAACTAAATACTTTACAAGCGTTTTTACTTCGAAGTTTTGATAACTGTGAGTATAAAACATACGAAAATGTTGATTACAGTCCACTAAGTGTGAAAGAAAATAAAATGTGTGAAAGTTCTTTGTTCTGCTTGTGATATGGTGATAGTTGAGGTGCGTAATTCGTTTGCCTTTTTGGTGGCGTGAATGTAAAACGAAATTTACACACGGTAATTGAATTGTGCTGTTGCGATAGATATGCTAGATTTCAGAAAGATATTTACAGTGTGATAGATTTTTGGCTGCTGTTAGAAGCAACAATTTAAGTAAAATAGCGTTGGTAGATACGGTCGTTACCTAAAAGTGAGCTGTGCAGCCATTGGGCGAAAGAGGTAAAATAGCGTTTATGAATACGGGCGTTACCGAAAAGTGAGCTGTGCAGCCATTTGATGCAAGAGGTAAAATGGCGTTTGTGAATATGGTCGTTGACCAAAAGTGACCTGTAAAAGCACAGTGTGAAAGGAATTCTCCGAATTCTGTTGATGGTATTCGCCGAGCGATATTATCAATGTTCAATTCGATAACATGCATGTTGTGAGAGGCGATAGTGCGATAGATCGAATTATTTAAATATAAATTCGATACCTTTTAAGAGCTTGCAAGCTAGAGATTGGGTGAAAGATAATAATAATAACATAATAAAAAACAAGTTATGTTTTATTTATAATAGCAAGTACCGCACAGCAGAACAAAGAATATATGGTGAATGGCGTAACCGCAAACGATGAAGGTAGATTTAAGATTTGTTTCGTCTTCTTTTGTTTCTTTTCTTTTTGGGATAGATAAATGGCTGACTTGAACAGACATACAGCAGCCTTGCACGCTATTAAGCGTGTGGGAGAATTTGCGAAAGGGCCGTCCTTTGACAATGCGGAAATTGAAATGATAAGGGCACGCCTGGGAAGATTGGAGGAGCAATGGGTGCGCTTCAATGAGATTCATGGCGACGTGGTAGGAAGCATCGAAGCGGATGCATTGGAGGAGATAGAGCGCGGTATGCAGCTGGCTGAAGAGGTATACTTTGAGACCAGGACAGCATTAAAGCGAAAGATAGAGGAGCTTACCCCTCCCGAGAGAGCTTCTGCGCAAGGTTCGGTTGAGCAGCAACCAATAAATCTCCAGGTGAATGTGCCATATCATCAGCACGACCTTAAAAATACCTGGGGCGAATTTGATGGCCACATTTTAAAATGGCAAGGGTTTTGCGATCGCTTTATGGCAGCTATCCACAACAATGAGCAGATTTCCCCAGCATATAAATTTGCCTATTTGAAAAAGTCGATGACGGGAAGGGCTGCCAAAACTTTGGGTGAATGGCAATTAACCGACGGGAACTATCAAGAGGCGTGGGATAGGTTAAATCAGCTCTACAATCGGAAGTACTTGATTTGCCGTGAGCACCTTAGGCAGTTTAGTCGCCTGCCAATGTTGCAAGGCAACCCCACTGCTGATGAGTTGCAGCGTATGTCAAACGTCACTCATGAGACATTACGCCAACTACGCGCCCAAGGTTTGCCGGTTGAGTACTGGGACATGTTTATTGTACACATGCTCCATGAACGATTAGATGCCGAGACAGGAAAGCAGTGGGAGCTGCAGAGGAAAAGTGAAACGCCAACCACGCAGGAGATGCTAGAGTTTTTGGATCGCCAGGCAGCAGCCTCTGGTACATCAAGCGATAGAAGATCCCGTGCCGTAGAGATAGGTCCTGGTAGATCGTCAGGAAATTCACGAGATAGGGCAACCAATATTGCATCATCGAGCGATAGGAATCGGAATCCGACGAAAAAATTTCCATGCCAAGCATGCGGTAGCGAGAGGCATCAGTTGTTTGAGTGCTCTGAGTACAAGCTCTTGAATCTGCGTGCCAGAAAGGAGCTCGTGAAGCGACGCAATTTATGCGAGAATTGTCTAAAGAAAGGGCATAAAATTGATCGTTGCTATCAAGGTGGATGTATGCGTTGCCCTGGAAAGCCGCTCCATAACAGCACGTTGTGCCCAGCAGGGGAGACAGCAAAGCCGGTCCTCTCGATATCTGAGCAAAGGGAGAAGAGAAAGAATGATGCTAAGGGAAAGGATAGGAAAAACCACGGTGATAGCCGAGAGAAAGAGAAAGAAGAGAATGGGTCATCTTCCGCCTGACTAGCTCCGAAGAGAAAGAAGGTGAAAGAGTCTGAAGAAGAGAGAGAGAAGTTAGATTTAAGTGAAAGGTTAACGTCATTGGAATTAAAAAATGAATTGTTAAATAAGAAAATCAAGGCGTTGTCCACTGAAGCGAAAGGCTTGGACGAAAATAAAGAAGAAAATATGTCTTTATCGTATTTAAATGCTTTTAATTCCGAAGAAGGTTGTAGTATAGCTCTTCTTCCCACAGCGAAAGTAAGGGTCGATGTGAAGGGGGTTCAGTATGGACCATTTCGGGCGCTTCTAGATACAGGGGCCCAGCCCAATCTTCTTCAGCATGATATGGTCCGGTTGTGCCAACTGCAGGTTGCGTCGACTTCGAATAAAATGGTTGGTATCAATGGCGACTCAGTTGAGGTAAGGAAGAAAACTCAGATAAGGATTATACCATGGTTTGAATCTGAAGATAGTTTCGAGGATGAGTTCTGGGTCTTACCGAGAGACAGTAACTGGCAGATGAAGCTGCCAGGGGATGGGTCAAATCTTCTACCGAAGGAGAACCCTACAGACATTCCCTTTGCAGACCCTGAATATTGGGTGAATAGTCCTGTGAGCATGTTGCTAGGGGTAAAGTTTTTTGCGAGGGTGATAGTGAAAGTAGTGACAAGAGACATTGATTCAACGATTCTAATGGAAACAGCGTTGGGAATTGTGGTTTTTGGGCCCCACTCCCAAAGATATAGCGAGGAGACAGGTGCAGTGATAGGAGTGATCGAGTGTCAGGGCTGTGAGGAGTTAAATCAGCTCGTCAAAAGGTTTTGGAGGCTAGATGAGATGGGAAGCTGTCACAAGCGAACAGAAGAAGAAGAAGCCGTGGAACAAATTTTTTTAAAAACCCATGAGAGAGATTTGGATGGTCGATTCGTGGTCACTATTCCAATTAAGGAGCAGGAATTGGGCAGTTCCCGGGAGATTGCCCTGCGCCGGTTTATGTACTTAGAGAGAAAGCTAGAGAGAGAAAGTGAATTGCGGCATAAATACATAGAGTTTATGAGAGAGTACAAAAGCCTCGGGCACATGCGAAGGGTTACAGAGGCAGCTAGGCCAGGTGAGATGGTATATTATATACCTCACCATTGCGTAACGAAGAAATTTAGAGTTGTTTTTGACGCAAGCTGTAAAACTGAGAGAGGGATATCGCTAAATGACATTCAGATGCTAGGGGAAAAGTTACAGAGAGACTTATCAGAGATAGTAATGAGGTTTAGGAGACACAAGATAGCCATTAGTGCTGACATCAAGATGATGTTCAGGCAAGTGAAAGTGACAAAGGGGCAATGGAATCTACAAAGAATATTTTGGCGAGAGAGCCCAAGGGAAAGTTTAGAGGAATTCTGGCTAACAGTCGTCACGTATGGCATGACTTCCTCGGCACATAATGCAGTGAGGTCAGTTATCCAGTGTGCAAGAGAGGCCCAAGATTTATTTCCCATGGCAGCACGAGTGATAGAAAATGATTTTTATATGGACGATCTTGTGACAGGCGAAGAAAATGGGTCAGCGGCTGTCAGGCTAGCGAAAGAAATTGACGTCCTTCTAAAAGGTGGTGGGTTTGAGCTGCGAAAGTGGAAATCGAATTCCATTGAGGTGAGGGAGGCCATGAGCTCCGACTCGGATGACTCAATGATGCTGATGGAAAGTGATAAGACCTCTGTCCTCGGGCTTAAATGGTCAGTGGAGAAAGATACCTTTTCATTTGTGGTAAAGACACCTGAGCTAGATGATAAGGTTACTAAGAGAGTGATATTGAGTCGCGTGGCTCAATTATACGATCCGAATGGATACATCTCCCCTGTGACGATTTCGGGGAAGATAATTATACAAAACCTTTGGAGGCTGAGTTTAGGTTGGGATGAGAAGGTCCCTGATGATCTGGAAGCCAAGTTCAGAGAATATTGGCATCAAATAGTTTTGTTGGAGCAATTTCAGATTGACAGGTGGCTCGGCACAGCCAGAGAGAGTAAAATAGAAATTCACGGATTTTCCGATGCATCTTCGACGGCATATGGCGCGGTAATCTATGTACGGGCAGAAAGTCCAGAGGGAAAGATAACCAGTAAGCTTGTGGTTTCGAAAACGCGGGTTGCACCGTTGAGAACAGTCACCATTCCGAGGTTGGAATTAGCAGCGGCAGAATTACTAGGTAGACTCTGGGTTGAGGTGAGAGACTCGATGGAATGGAATGCCGTTGAGTATACCCTGTGGACTGATTCGTTGGTAACATTGCACTGGATCCGAAAGCTTCCATGTGATCTAAAGCCATTCGTAGGAAATAGGGTTGCATCGGTACAAACTAACACGAACGTTAATTGTTGGAAGTATGTGAATACCAAAGATAACCCAGCAGACATATTGAGTCGTGGGTTAAAGCCGAGCGAGCTGGTGGGCAATAGTCTGTGGCTGCATGGTCCCAGATGGTTAGCCTTACCGGTCGAACAATGGCCAACAAGGGAAATGGAGAACGATGTACCAAAGGGGATAGAAATAGAAATGAAGGTGCATACAGTGATGGTTTTTAAGCCATGGATTTCAATTTTTGACAATAGGTCAGGGAAAGATATTCCACTACTCACATATGTGAGTAAGCTAGAGAAAGCAATCAATATTCTAAGCTACGTGATACGATTTGTAAGGAAGGTGAAAGATAGGGCAAGAGTAAGGCGATCAAAAAGAAGAAAGATAGATTCGTATGCGCCTACGGCTGAAGAAAAGGTCTCGGCCTTGGAATATATGTTAAGAAAGGCCCAACAGGAGTTCTACAGGAAGGATTACGCGGCGTTACAGGAAATGAAAGATTTGCCTGAGAAAAGCAAAATAGAAACCCTAAAGCCCATCATGGATGGGAACGGGCTAATGCGGGTCGGTGGTCGAATTGATGCAGCGGAGATAGACTATGAGATGAGGCATCCTGCGATCGTTCCAAACGGTTCTAGACTAGCGTGGCTCATAATGGACTATGCACACAGAAAGACAAGACATGGGGCAGCACAAGTGATGATGCAGTATATCAGGCAGAGATATTGGATTCCCAAGTTGCGAAGCGGAATAAGGAACTACCTACATAGCTGTGTAGTATGTGTTAGGTATAATCATCGATATGAGCAACAGCTCATGGCTGATCTACCGGGGGATAGAATCCAAGTAGGTAAACCTTTTCTGCATACAGGTGTAGATTATGCGGGTCCATTTGAGATAAGGGTGATAGATAGAGAGGGTATGATAGAGAGAAGGAAGCATTGGGTTGCAATTTTTGTCTGCCTAAAGACTAGGGCAGTCCACATAGATGCTGTCAGCGGACTAACATCCCTGGCTTTTCTAGCCTGCTATGACCGTTTTGTTAGCAGGAGAGGGAGGTGTGAAAGGATGTACAGCGACAACGGAACAACATTCGTTGGGGCTGCAAGGGAGTTAAGAAAAGCGATAGAGTCATGGCGAACGAAAGAAGTGTTCGACCATTTGAATATAAGAGGTACTGAATGGCGCTTCATGATCCCTGCAGCTCCTCATCAAGGAGGAATTTATGAAGCTGCAGTAAAGTCCATGAAACATCATCTAGTAAGAGTGATAGGTATGAAGGTGATGGTGCATGAGCAGTTCATCACACTGTTAGCAGAGATAGAGGGTATCCTAAATTCTCGCCCGCTTCATCCGCTCAGTGATGATCCAACCGATATGCAAGTATTGACTCCAGGACATTTCCTGGTAGGAGAGCCAATTATATTGCCTCCCCCGTACGCGATAGAGAAGCAACCTAACACATCTGGTGTCAGGTTGTGGAAAGATAGAAAGAAAATGTTGGATCACTTCTGGAAGAGATGGAGTGAGGAGTATTTGGTGACTCTTCAAGAGAGAAAGAAATGGAGAAGAGAGATAGAGCCGGTCAAGGTTGGGCAGCTGGTGCTTCTGAAAAGCGAGAACTTCCCACCAGCGCAGTGGGCGATAGCCAGAGTGATAGAAGTAATTAGTAGTAGAGATAGACGCATCCGGTCAGTAGTCGTAAGGACAGCAACCGGGCAATTCACAAGGCCCGTGCAGAAGATCTGCATTCTACCAGTCGATGCGACATCTGAAGAGAATCAGGGCTACATGCAACAAGGGCAAGAGGATCGAGAAGATACAGCATAGAAGGGAAAACATCCTGTTTTCGTCGGCACTGTATCGTATTGGCATACGAGTTGAAATTTTACTGATGTTTAGCTATAAGAGTATTTTGAATCTGGCAATGCTGCACTTGTCAGTTTGAGAGATGGAATGTAATGTGAAAGTAGGAATAAAGAGTTGGGTTTTTTTGTGAAGCCTTTTTCCCAACTATAACCCATTGTGTCGTTATTTTTAGAAGTGTGAGATATTGCAGAGTAAGTAGAATAAACAGAATTCCTGACGTTATTGGAACTAGCCAAATAATATGGACACTCCTTAACTTGGGAACTGCCGGTGGGGTACGTCGATTTAAAGAATTCAGAAAATAATTCTGCAATATTGTCATCGGTATCAGCACTCTTCCACCCAAACGTAAGCGACGATGGAAATCCAAAGACTTTGCCTTTAGAGTTAACAAAGCTATACAATTTTTTCGGATTGTTGAAAAATTGAGTTTTGCAACAAGTTAAGTAATCCTTTTAACATAACTGATTCAGACGCTGAAAGTTAGAGAACCATGGTGCCTTCCTCGACTTAGCCTTGACGTAGCGAGATGAAACACAGCTTTCAAAGAATCCATAAAGAGAAGTGTAAAAGAAGGAAGTTGCTGATTCCATATCTGTACAGGCATAAAGTTCAGACCAGTCGTGGTCAGTAATCAATTCGTTTAGCATAACGAAATCCGCTTTGTAAAAGCATCTAACACGAGATTGAGAGTTCACTTTAGGTCTACTGGGCACGATTTGTCGGTTAGTATCTACAGCTAACTCCAGCGAAGGGTCTAATGGATCTTCCGGAAGGGACAATGGAGATATTCGAGTGACATATTGCCCTGCGAACTATCCACAAATACTAAG
The DNA here is from genome assembly GCA_951509765.1 of Sphenella marginata. Taxonomy (NCBI): domain Eukaryota; kingdom Metazoa; phylum Arthropoda; class Insecta; order Diptera; family Tephritidae; genus Sphenella; species Sphenella marginata. The sequence goes on along the minus strand of OX608082.1, from coordinate 31,421,228 downwards.
TCCAGCATCTTGTGTTTGCTACTCAGTACATCGTTTACATGTAGGAGAGATAACTCAAACATGGCATTGAGGAAATCGTCTTGGGTTGTTGTTACCATACAGTTTGGGTCCCTACTAGTAACCCAGTTAACCGATGGTAAATTGAAGTCCCCAAGAACAACAAAAATATCTTTCTCTCGCAAGTGTGACTGTAAAATATGAATAGCTGAGCTGTGGCTCATATAAACGCTAAGATTCGAATGAGGCGGAATGTACGAACAGCAAACGAGTATACTAAAGGAAGGAAAAGCAAGTCTTACTGCTAAAAACTTAATATCGTGGTCGATGTCCAATAAAGCAAGCTCGGATATAAAGCTTGAATCGACAGCAATAAGGACGCCACCTGCTCTTGAAATGCGGTCACGTCGATAAACAACGTACTTATTGGAGAAAACCTCTGATTTAAAGTTATCAGGCTTCAGCCATGTCTCCGTAAGAGCGACAATTCGAGCAGGAAAAGCGAAACTACTCAAGAAAAAAGTATTTAGCTTCGATCGTAGGCCGCGTACATTTTGGTTGTGAACGAGGAGGCTTACGATTTCACCGCTATTGGAGCGTTCGTTGCTAAGTTTTTTGAAACACGATTAGCATTCGATTTTCTGTTGAACAGGTGTACCACAGTATGCTCCGGCCAAAACGATGGGCCGAGCACGCTTTCTAGGCAGGAATCAGGAACTGTTATTTTAAATAATTAAATGTCTCTCTCATACTTAAAATTAAATTTATATACTCTAACGTTACTAGAGGGAGCAAGACGAAGCTTAGAGCAGATATGATTAGAAATATAATTCTCTGTCAACGACGAGTGAAGCCTATATACGAAAATCTCTTTACGAGGCGGCACAGCGGTCATCGCCCTTAGAGCAACAGACTCAGACTTAATACATAATATGTATCTCTCCTGCTAAAATTTAAATAAAAGCGATAGACCTGCGTAACGTGGGATGGAACGGTGCTAGGTATTTAATGTTCGGTTTCAACCGAGGTTAAATTTCCTTACTTTTTTATTTAACTTTGCGAAGCAGTAACACAGGATTCGAATGATAATTATAATAATTTCATCAGGGCGATGAAGGCGGCAACGTACAAAATTATATTTAGTCATGTCATATTTGCAAGCTTGTTTATAAAGTTATTCGATCACGTCCATATGTATATATGTGTATGAGGTATTCAAATCTATCCGAAATACATTCATGCCACAAGGTTAAACTCCAGCCGCGTTCAAATGGCCAGAATTCATGTATGGTTATTTTTTATTGCCCCATTGTCATTTACATGTTTCTATCTAAATACATTACACATATACAGATACATATGTACATATATGTATGCATGTATGTATTTATGAATATGTTTTTCATATTATCTGCTATGATTTTTTGCAACAGATGTTTTGCTTGGCTGCCAGAACTCAGCTGCCGCTTGTTGGCGTAAAATTTATGAGCCTAAACTGTCACAAACAAATAAATTTTGCGTTTTTATTGTTCATAATTAAGCGTGTTGCATACTTAAATGACGACGGCGATGAAATACACCAATTACAAGATTAGCAACAACTAGAATCCCAGCGAATAATATAAGGGATCCGCCTAGACTGCAGTCCCCAGAGAGAAAAGCTATATCGGTAGCAACTGGTGGTTTTAATCTATGTATAACCCAATATTATACTTGCGCCTTAAAACTAGTATGAGCCCAAAGTCCAACTAGACAGCCAACTAAGCATATAAGTAACTGGTATTTTTAACATAGCAGTGTCCGACAAGATTTCAACTGAAAGATTTGGGGCAGAATTTTAGTAGGCGAAACCTACCCAAATAAGCCCAAATATTTAAGGTTTTGCTCAAGCTTGAAGTTTTACTGCTAGAAGTTTATTTTTTCTAGGTCTAGTTCAACCTCAGTCAGAAACTCGTATTTTTTTTTTTACATAGATACTGGTCTGTTTTCTGACTAGTTTATTGCTCCGCTACAGGCTACATGAATATGTATTGGTGTTGTGGAAACATTTTTTTAACAGTGACGCTTTTCTCTTGCTTTTATTGAATTTTTATTGTATTTTAGATTTATGAGGCGTTTAAATGTTGAGTGAAAGCCAGCATTGAGAGCAGAGTAGTGGTGGCAGGAGTCAAATGCCTATGGCCAGCTATGACGGTATGAACGAATGCCTACATGCTAGAGTGTATGGTTGTTTGGTTGAATGAATTAAGAAGCCACTGAGTGGCAACTCTGATACAAAGTGAACTTTTGGGTGGGCAACCAAACGAGCATTGGCGTTGAGTTGAATAAATTTATTTGTGCATACATATGTATTCATTCAACTGCTGTTCTGTTGATAAATGCGTTGAACGATTTCATTCTCTCTCTATTTATTGAAAACTGTTAAAAAAGATACCCATCTGAAGTGTAAGTGCCATTTTAGAGCCGATTTTGATGATTGTTCTTGAATGTCCGCAGCACCTGTGACTTATTGGCTTGCAAAATTGGTTTCATTTTGCTGTTTCAGCCAATTTATATAGTTGGTCTTATCAGAGTATGCAAGTAAAATTGTTGGCAAACATTGGTGTATGTATAGTTTTAAGGGTTGAGAGTTATTTATTTATAATAATTCAATTAGGTTCTTCTATGCTTAAACACGCGAACGTGAACGCATCTTAATTATTCTCAACTATCCCGTCCAACATATACAGGTGCATTTTTTTTTTTTTTGAAGAAGAACGACAAAAGGAACGTTTTTACTTTGATTGGTTTCATTAGAGCTTTATGTTGCTTGTGCTCTGACAGTAAGATTTGACTTTTGGTTGTTTGCATAATCTGGCCATTCTACTATAAACCGATTTGTTTGCGCCATGTGGCTGACATATTTTTTAGCAAATCCACTTTGTGTTTGAAGTGTTTTAAATATTTATGAAAATTGCATTATAATAATCTTGGCCGTACTTTTATTTTTTCTTCTGCTTTCAGAGAGTTTACGAGATTACTTTAGTCGGTTTGGCGAAATATCAGAGGCTATGGTTATGAAAGATCCAACGACGCGGAGGTCGAGGTAATATGTATTCAAATTCATTCTAGTAAAATATTGATAATTTTAAAAGAATCCATGACATGTTTTTAAATTAATCATACACGTTTTTAATAACTATAATATGCCAAAATATGCCACCTAGCCAAGCCCATCGAAAGGGGGGGGGGGGGGGGGGGGTCGAGAAAACCGACCTTAATCGTATTGTTTTTTTTATATTTTTTTAATAAGGATCAACTGCATTCGTCAATTCTGTGGCAAGTGAAAATAACCAAAACCGAACTTGCCCGAAGTTAGGTTAAACGAAGAACTCAACTCTCGGTTGGTACTACGATTTGACCAAAGCCAAACTGTTTTAAAGCCGTTATATACTTCTATATAAATATGTTATAATTCTTATCATCAATCATAGATAACCATATTCTTGTATAAGTACAAATATAATTAATTATAAAAATATTAAATGTACTAATTTAAATAAAATTTAAAGTATTATCTAACCTAAAAATTAAAAACAAGTCATGAGATATCAGTTTGAGTAGAATTGACATCATCTCACTTTATGCGGTCTATATTAATAGTAGTCTTCTTCTTAATAGTAGTCTTCTTCTTTCTTACCTAAAGAAAAGTCAATTTCATTGGACTTGATCGGGTAGTTAGTATAGTGTTTACTCATAAATAGAAAAAAAACAAAATAGTAAAAAAAAATGTGTAAGCAACAGTGACTTCCACGTGAAATCAATCGATATTTTGTGTTTCTTAATGTAGAAATTAGATAGTGATGCCTTCTGTTAAAATTGGTCTTGGGTGTTTTGTCTTTTTATACGTATTTAAAAAGATGGAAAGAAAATGACGACAAGTGAAAAAAAACGCGAAATAATGGAAGCAGCATTTTCGAGGCGGAAGTATTCTATTAAGTTTCATAATATTTATTTAATTATTTTATGCCCAGTTCAGTACTAAAAAATAATAATGCATTAGTTAATACTTATGTAAAAAAGTAAAACGGAAATGTAAAATAAGGTGACATCGCCTTTCTTTTTTTAAATGCATTTTAACGCTTTTTAAAAGAGACTTTTTTCAGCATAGGTTGTGTAGCTAAGTAATTTAAAATTGCTTCTTTGCCTTGTATTCCTGTCATGGATCTCATGGTTGAATTTAATACCTGCTCTAAGGTAGTCCGGAAAGTTTCCGTTTTTTTATTTGTAAATAAATTTCTTAAATAAAAATATATCATAATGTTTGGATAAAATAAAACGCATGGCTTTATTCTAAATTTTTTTGCAGTTTTTCAATTTGAGAATCTTTCATTATAAATACATACATAGGATTGCAGAACAATAGATTAAGTAAGGCTCAATTATAGACCTGTATTCTTTCACTTTATAGTACTTACTTAAGTTTTTTATTAAATAGAGAAAAAAGTTGGCCCAATTCAGGAAAAGCTCAAATAACAGAACCAAAGCTGGGATGACATTTCAAAACTACTGAAATATTTATATATAATATATAAAATATATTAAAGTTGTTATTCGCCCTATTCACCCATTAAATAGGGTGTATATCAAATAACTAAGGTTGGAGTAAGTACAATGCCATTTCTACACGAGACCTTTTTCAAACAAAAGTCGGAGTTCCGATTGTTCTCTTATATTCCGCTGTAGTTATGAAGATTAAGCGTAATTACAAAAATTATCTTTTGGTCAGAGATAGAATTACAGGGAAAAAGCCACATTTGGGAACAGTCTAATGGAGATAGCCTTCGATACTGCGGTGTATTGGGAGCCAATCTTGGAAAACAGCAAATCACTACGCTAAGAAAATGATTCGAATTGCTACAAAGAGATTGTGTAGAACAGTTTGTAAACCGTATTTCATTTTAAGTGAATTAAAGGGATTTAAAATGTTCAAAGCTTCATACACATACTGCTGACCACCTCTTGTGAGAACCTAAATATACGAGTAGTAAATACATATCTGAGAAGCCTAAAATTTTTGTATATTGTTCATTGTATGAGGCTCTATCTATATACCAGTCCCACCGATTGACAATCTATTAAGAGTTTTTATGAAGTTTTTCGAACTTACCATTCTAGTTGAATTAAAATTTCTAGAATACTACTGTTAAAACCTTCGAAACGCATTTAATATGAAACTGCGTTCGTCCATCCTTTTGTATGAGAGGCTAGGTCAAGAAGACCTTAACTTTTGCTAACAAAATCTAAGGGCATATTGAAGATTCCAGTCGTATGTTTTAGTAGTTTGTTTCGCTTATTTATTTAGGCACCTAAACCTAGTCTTGTTTAGAACAAACGAAAAACCTAGTCTTGTTTAGAACAAACGAAAAAGGAGCGCTAAAGGAACTACATTCCAACTTTGGTATTTTTTAACGAGTGCGGAGCTATAGCAAAAGTATTGTAGCAGATAAAAATTACATTCCTCAATTACGAGGTACATTTAAAATTCGACAGTTGATTGCAATGAAAAGAGGTTTAGTATGATCTGTAGTGGAATTCACTAACTTATAGCGATTCGATTCGGTTCGATTTTTCGAAATTTTCATTAGCGATTCGGTCGCTTGCACTATCGAATATGCGATTCACTAACTTATCTATAACGATGCGGGCTAAGGATTTCTCATCTCGCTATATAACATACTCTATGTTCTCAAATGCCATTTTTTAATGATAATAATATGGATATAGTATTATTATTCCAATTTTTAATAAAAAATTCAAATTATGTGCATTTTATTTGACGACATAGAAAACAACTGCAATTTGTGTGTCGTTTAGTTTGCGAAACAGCTGATGGAGAATACTCGAAAATCGAGAAAAAATAGTTAGTGAATACCAATATCGTGATTGATATCGGTTAGGACGAAATGTCGATTGCGAATGTCGTAATCGAAGTTAGTGAATTCCACTACTGATGTGGGTTCCGTATGCATAGGGTGCTATGTTCACAATATATGTATGAATGTATGTTTTGCTCTTCTAAACAGAATGTTTTTGTTGCGGTTTAGTGTCAGCTGTCCATTTTTGATTAGCTAACCAGACAAGCAGCTATGTAAGTCCATGTAGGCAAACGAATCATATGAAAGCATAAATTAAATTTGCGGTTTTCGGCAGTTACATAATATTATATTTTATATTTTGGTTTGTCAAATTGTATTCATAGCGTCATATACTGTACGTGAGCTCAATTTTTACTGCATGTGCCGTTTTATATACATATGTACATTTTAAAATTTTGTTTTTGGATATTTAAATAGATTAAATACAATAAAATGTCTAAATACGGCAAACACATTGTTTATTTCTACATAAAGATAAAATCAAAAATGTTTAGAAAAAGGCGTAATTGACAGCTGTACTTTTCCTGTTATGGGTCTAAGCTTTCCAAGTGCATGCTTGCTCTCTCTAATTGTATATAGTCGTGAGCAGGGGAGGAATTTTTTTTTTTTTTTTTTTGATCTCATAAGTCCGGCGTTAGATAGTGTCTCTGAAGAAAGTTATTAAATGTTCTGTCATTCCAGGACTTCTAGGAGCAATATCCTGGTCACAATTAATTTTCCTGGCTTTCCCGATAATAACTTAAAACCCCGGACTTTTATTTTTTCTCGCCAGCAATAAAAGTTATGTTTGTCCTTATATTTTTTAAGGACGTTATAAAGGTCCGACCCAAAATCTACTAAACCGTCAATCCTCTTTCATATGATAAGAAATTCATTAAATTTAGATTGGCGGGTTGTTATATTTTGATTCGGACTTTTATTTTGTCCTTAAAATATATAAGCATAGAAATAACATTTATTGCTGGCGAGAAAAAATAAAAGTAGGAGTTGTCCGATTATTTTTGTCCAGATAAGAATAAAAGTCCAGAAATAACTTTTTTCTTTGGACTTTTATTTTAAAAGCAATGAAAGCTGAAGCTTTTGCTGGATGCTATTGTTACTTATTCTTCTTAAAATGGCAATTTAACCCCCTGAGCGATTTTGACCGTCCAACATAGCTCGGTAGTCAGTCAATAAGGGTACATTGTGGACTGGAGCGTCGTCGTTTATTCGCTGAACTATGTCGGCGTCTGGAGGTCTCCAAATCTTTCGAAGAACTCTCGAATACTCTCAGTGCGGCCATATCCGCTGTTGTTGGTCTTCACGCTTCTGCACAATTAGTAACTTATCGAGTGTAATTTTTTTCGTCGAAAGAGGACTTTACTTCCTAATTGCCTACCCCGTTCCAACCAGCATTTAATTGCAAGAGTAATTCTTCGTTGTAGTGACGTAGGTGCCAGGCCCGAATGCGCTGACTCCTTGCTTTATGACAGCACCCTGCAGCCAACTGCCAAACTAGTAAGCAAACATTCTAGTTCATTGACCATACATTTTGTGGACGAATTCATACTACATATTTCATTACTAACTAGCTTTTAACCAGTTGTAAAACGTCTAATGAAACCCAAAAAATTGTATTTCAAGCAATAATAGTTTAGATTTGCAAATAAAAGTGATAATTTACACTTTACTGTGCTTGGCTCACTGAACAAAGTCGTATGTAATTGATCCACCACTCTAGGTTCGAAACCCGCTTGCACACCTAATATGGGGATAGCGCAGCAGGTTCTACTAACGCATAGCTGTCAAGGCAACCGTAAGAGTTTCTGTTAGGCCCCGATGTCTGAATTCAATGAGCAAAATACTTTTATTTGAGTAACATTTTAGATTAAGCTAAGAGCCGATTTACATAGTTCAAGTATTAAGTGCAAGTGTACAGCGACTTGGGCGAAGGAGATATGCTAAGGGGGGAGAACACTTGCATGCGCACCGTTAAGTCGGTTCTGCTTTTGTATGATCCTGGTGTTTATACGAACTAGTTACTGGTATGTTGAATGGTATAATATTGATGTATGTAGTGAATGGTATGCCAATTGGTATGATGCTGATGCAGAAGCGGACAATTGCCAAATACCAATTGGTAATATGGAAAAATTACAGAACTCGAACAAGTTGAGCCGGTTAGATAAACCAGTATTTGACTGGTATAAAACTAGTAGAATTGACTGCAGGGCATGCACTTCGTTCTGCACTCGTTCACCACCAAACCCATTTTTTCGGCTTCGTTTATAGTTTGGAGTAAACGGAAGTTACGGCGCGGTTGTTAAGGCCGTTGATATCAATGTCGTCAGTATACGCTTACAGTTGCAAAAATCAGCCAGATAGGACCTATACAATGTATAGCTCCTTACTTGTTTTTGTTTGCATTCAAAACAAACGATTGGTAAGAATTAATCCGATCTTGCCCTATGAAGATACTGATTGGTCCCTTTTATGCATAAAGGGTAGTTGCGGATAGATTTCTTTTGTTCCCATACGGTATTTCATTTCATTTCATTTATTTAAATATAACGGTGTACATTTAAGACCATTAGTTCTTTTATAGTACATCAATAGTGGTTTAATTAACTGCATATATAACATTAAAGAATTTAATTTACTTAACTTAAAAATATATATAATGCTTAACAAAGTATAAAAAATTAGATAGAGGATAGATACAGAGACAGAAAGACAGAAGAGTTGTTACATGACCTTCATCTAGGAGTTCTAAAGTAGTTGTTTATGATCACCTTGTAATTAGACGCATTCATCGCCGCCTTAATAGATTCAGGAATCGAATTCCAGAGCCTCACAGCATTGCCCGGATAAATCTTTTTCGAGACCAGTAGCACGATTTTTGCAGGACGAAGCGAGAAAATGTGATAAATCCATTGGGATTGTTTCGTGAGATATGAAATCAGACGTCCAGATCCTTTGATCTTCAAAGCATGTACGAGTCTCATGTCTTTTGCAAGCTAACTATCTCAATGAAGTGGCTCTGAATATGGTAGAATATTCTGGGTTGAGACTTTCGATTGTATCTTATGTTCATGTGGGTTTTGTCTCTTGTTGCTACCAAAGAGCGCAGCGTGCAAGCTTGTCAGCTTAGTTCTATCCTTCATATCTGTTAGTATTTTTAGGCTCAGGTAAACAAACATAAAAAATTACATAAAATGTCATAAAAATGAAGAATAGCCACTCTAATGTGCCTTTAAACTGTCACTAAATCGATAAATTTTCATAAAGGCCTAATTTAAATCCCTTCTCACACCCCTTAGAATTGGATTTAAAAATATTTATGTAAATTTATTAGTTCCGCTTTTATAATGCCACAGTCTATTCGCTACTGAACCAGGAGAGAATTTTACTGAAAGACCTTAGAACTCCTTCGATGGTCATTAAAATGAAATTCGCCTCTTATTTGTTGTATTTTTTCGCTAATGCTAGCACGTACCTTTGAGCTGCGTCATGCTTTGAAAATAATTTTACGTAATGTTTTTTCTTAGTCACACCGTCATTGCGTAGACGTTTATTATCCTTCGGACTCTTGTGTGCACTTTCACCCGCTTACCATATTTGTTATGCTGCTGAAGATATCGGGTAATTTCTCACAATTGTTGCCGAGTACAAGATGCAAATTGAACCTATAAAGCGAACAATTTAAAGCATAAATCAAATGAAAATTGTAAGCGAAATAAAAAGAATATAAGATTAAATTTCCGTATCCTCGAAAGGTTGAAGCTACTTTCCACTACGACATGTACATATGTACAAAGTCCATTTGATCAGTGCCAGTTAAAAATACAGTTAATTCAACCAAAAAAAAAAAAACTAGCTACTCTGGCTAGTGTGATAAGAGCTTTTAAACAACTCTTCATCTTGGTTTCCTATGCTGTTTGGCTTTCCAGATGGGATGTTTGCCTTTTTCCGTTCAACACTCCTCTTGTCATACTGGAGAAAGTACACAGAAATCATCCAGTGCATAATTTCCATTCGTCATAATCTGAAGCTGCTTATGACCTAGGCGGCGGCTCTATGCTTAGGTGAAATATTGCTCTCAAATGACAGGTAAGAGGCCTCTGAATTACTTTGTAGCTCATTAGATTTAGTACAGACATAACGTTAATATAAAGCTGGATCTCTATCAATAGCAACATGAGTAAAGCTGGGCTTTGTTTATCTTTCTCTTGTTGCAACTTGTATTCTACTCTGCATGTATTTGCAAATGCCTGTATTTTCATGCCTATAACTTCCCAGTCATCCTACTGGACAGGTGAATATTACATGGCTTGTGGTTGGTATAATACGAGTACATCCATGCTATCTGTACGCTACAAAAAATCGTGCGCCTGATCCATAAAGAAAGTGATAGATAGACAAATACCTATCGTCTACAGTGGTCTATAAGTGATCTTAACTATTCCTTTATGAGTATGGTGGGGATAACTTATATGTATTGCAAGTAAACTTGTCGAACGCTACTCGTAGGGGAAAAAAGGGGATTCCCGCAACACTACCCATTAAGACATAAAATTTACAATCACTTTCCATCCATTTGCCATTCATTCTAGACTAATTACATTTAGGCTGGATATTTTGTAATGTATGTTTGTGTTTAGCGCTACCCTGCAAAAAACCGTGTGACTAATTTTTTAAAAATCGGCCTGCGAGTTGTTCAAAGGGGTGTAAGTAAATTTTCGTTCCTGTATCATACCTGAAGGAGCCAAAAGTACCCGTTCACTTAAATTATTGTTATTGGATTAGTCCTTTTGTACCTGTTCGGGTATAAATGGATACAATTGGTCTCTCGATAGGATATCTTGAAAGATATTTGAAAGAAATAAAAGCTAACATTAGTTGCATCCTCCTTTGCTACTTATACCGAATGCATCCTAGACTAATAACATTTTTTGCAGGGTACTTATACATACATACATACATATACATACAGGCATGCATAACATTGCCTGCTTTAATATTCCTTTCTTTTCTTGGCAGTTGCTGCGTGCTCAAGGACCTATTTGTGAGGCCAACCAGGGGGTTGAGATTTTTTAACGCTTATGGAGAAAAAATCTCAGCCATAGACTGTTAAAAATTATAAATAAAAAACAAGACATCGGGTTTTATGACAATGCCAAGAAACAAATCAGTGTAAGGCACTTGACGCGTTGCCACTCATCTGAGAAAACCCAAACGCTGGGGTGCAGATAGACAGACAACAGATACCCATAGCTATGCACACATCCGTACATACAATAGTACGAACCGTTCGTCGCACCATCACGAGACTCGCATTCGAGAGATGGTTTGCAGTTTAAAAGAACATTTTCAGTCTTGGGCTACTAAAGAAAATCACAAAGCAAAGTATGAACGAACGCGTGTAGTATGCTTTTTGGCTGATAACGGGGGGGGGGCAATATGAGCTTCGTTAGAGACGTGCCTTTGTTTCATTTTATTTTATTGAATAGAACTGTGCGTGGATAATTTCTGAGCATTCTTATGAATGGTTTTCTCATCTTAGATATTCTCTTCCATATACTATCTCATACCACAGTCATTTTCTTGCTCCCACTTCTTCAATTCTTGAATGAGTGTTCAGTTGCATAATTGTGCGATTTGTGTGTTGCACTTTGAGTGCGGCTGTTGATGGTTATTTTTTATCATTATGATTTTTTAAAAGTGCGTTTGTTACCTTAAGTAGCTTGCAACGGAAACAGCTTCCTCCCGCCGGAAGTGGACTTACAAGTGACGTATGCCATACAATAGCAGTGCAACAACAAAAGGGAAACGTTGTCAAGCGACGGATGATGTACGAACTCGAAAGTCGCTGCGGTGGATAAACATTAAGTTGCTTAAATCCCTACAATCAGCTAAATCTTCAGTTTCATGAACAAAGCCGTATTTAGTTTATTTTTTTTTAATCCTGCACTCACCTGGTTCTCTTGTTATACAGTTGTACTCTTACTTTTTAGTAACCATTCACAATCACCGCAGTCCATTCATTCGTTTTCCGGTCTTTACAGGTAAGTTAAATGACCTATAGCATTTTTATACACAGAAGTATGTAGTGGAACCAGGATTGGTTGGATGTTATAGCACACTAGAAACATTTTTGAGTAAACGATGGCTATCCCAATAAACACATACTCTCAGTCACATTAATAAATCCTATTTAATACTTAACTTTGTCTACAGCTTGGATAGGCTCCCGAAGCTATCGGTTTTACGCACAAAGTATCATATAACATGCATGGAATCTAGCTACCTTACAGGCTTAAATACAATCATATCTGTATTCTCAACATTCCATAGATTTTTTTTCAAGTTAAAGTAGGTAAGAACTGAAATCTAAATGGAGCCATTCTGAAATTGAAATCGAGTTTAGCCAGTTAAAAGGGAGTACTCCATAAGCCATTCAATTTTTAGAGGCATCGACAACACACTCGCAAGAAAGATGTTCTGCAACCCCCGTATTACAAGGTGCGAATAGCATAGCGCGCGAGGAGATGATAGAGTGCATGCATCAGCTGCAGAATATTGTCGGATAACTGAGGACTGTCCCATTTACAGGAAGGAAGATCCTGAGAACTGCGAGTAGACTGACACCTGAAATAAACAGGCTGATTGGAATCTGGTCATATGCTGATATGGCTAAATTTGGCTTAACCACAATACTTTTACTGCTATGCAAAATTAAATAGAGAAACACCACCAGTATGCCATTGTATGGCATTTGCAGAAATGGCCTAAACAAGCTCGCTGTAACTTCTGGGTACTCCAAACTAGAAAAAGAAGCAGAAGAATGGGTCTGGTGGTGAACGACGGCAGCACGAAATACATGTTGTCATCAAGCAAAGGTGAAGCCACTTGCGTCTTTTTTTCAAAATCACACCATTCAATATTCTGAAATCATATTGCGCAGTTTTTTGCTATTTAATATTGAAAATTCATACCATATTTTATGACTGATGTAGGACATGACATCAACCGAGACCTTTCCCAATCTTCGTTGACTATTTCCTTTCGAAGTCAGTTGACGCTATTTCCATTGACTTTATTACCTGCCACCGCAACATGCTTTTGGTGGAATCTAAACTTTTTACCCCTAATTTGAAATCATGTGTGAATTTGTCGCTTTCAAGTTAGCATTAAACTTGTAGCCGGTTATATTGACCCATTTTTCGTTATTCCGAAGTCAGGCACAATTTTTTCTGCTTAGCTAAAAATGTTTGAATTGAAAGCAACCAAGGAAAATTAAAAGCGCTCAATATTTTGGTTGCTATCTAATTCGCATTTAATTTGCAATGACAATTTCAAATTTTTTGTTGTTGTTTTATTGGTAAAGCGCCAAGTGATTACGAATAAAATTAGCTAAAAAGGCTTACCAACTATTTTACTACTTGTGAAGAAATCAACACCGAGCTTCTTTTCCAATTTGTGATGTTGAACATGCGACTTTAGGTATTGCAGACCAGCACATACTGTTCGCAAATTACAAAGCGACAATGTACCTAGGTATACATACATACAATTATAACTCAACACAAACATAACTTTCACGAGTGAAAAATACGAAAGCTCTGAAATATTTAACACTCGTGAGCTAGTATAGAATAGCAGTGCTCTCTCAACATTTATTTAGTTCCACATGATAGCTTTCAATGTTTATGTTTGCTTTACTGGTAGAATTTAATAAAAACTTTATGTTGTTTCAAAGAATGTTTATGGAAATTTTTCACTTTAAGTTGAGCAAAGTAATAAATGTAAGCAGGCATTCCATTGCAGTACGAAAATGGTGGTGAAGGTGCGACAAATCCTGTGACAATGTAAAAATGCCAGCAGCGAACAACGACATTGACAGCAATTGCACACGAATATAACGGCCACAGCGCCACTTGTGTCTGCTCTTCCTCCTCACACCATATTTAAACACCTACAATATGAGCATAAAGTACTTAGATACATTTACACACAAAAGCATCACAACCTTGCCATCTTTGTACTACGAGTACATTCATTTAAATGCGTACTTGTGTTGGCAGCACCTCGAAGCGGAGCTGTTAAAAAGCAAAGATCAGGTTGTGGGGGACTGTCGGTGGGGGTGCTGAATAAATATCTGTAGTACTCGTAAATGAGATTGGATATTAAAATGGGAGAATAACAAATTAGAAAACTTGCAAATAAATTTCAAACAAGTTTTCACTTGAAATTCAAAAACAACTACGAGTCTAGGGTGGCAGAGTATACGTTGTGTTATACATATTTAGGTATACTCGTAGCAGATGAATCAACACAAAAAAACTCTCCTGCAGCATTCACCGTCGCAATCAACACAAGTGATATGATATCCGAAGCAAAAAGACAATCAAACTAAACTTGATATGAATTAGGCTGGTCCCAAACAAAAAAGTATTGATAGAGCATTTTGATTCAGTGTGGAAATACTATTTACTATAAAAAAATTTGAATTAAAATCACTATCACACGCGAAATTTATTAATCAGCGCGACCATAGGAAAAAATATTCGGCCGACGTTTTTCGTAGGTATGTCTATCTAATTGACGCACAGTGGACGGTCTGCTATTGAGTTGGCGGCCAAAAAAAACTTCCAGTAGAGATACCAAAATGAAACTTTGGTCACAGCTTTAAGAAGCTGTTAGAAACATCGAACACCGACCTCCACCACCTCCCATACCACCCACTTTCACCACATGCATACAAATAACGAAAAAAAAATGTTTTTTCATGAACATGAAATGGTATTATAACTTTGGTCCGATGTTTGTAAGTATAAGAAGTAGAAGAGATAGACCCACTATTAAGTATCCCGAAATGCTCAGGACGTTGAGCTGAGTTGATTTAACCATGCCCGTCTGTCCGTCCGTTTGAACGCAAAATAGTCCCTCAGTTTTAGAGATATCTCGATGAAATTTTGCAATAGGATTAATCATTTGTCGGAATCAGCAAGATCGGACCGATACATGGCATAGCTCCCATACAATCGATTGTCCCTATAAACGGGTTTTGGTCTATAACTCTTGAAATCAAAAAGCCAGGAACTTTAAATTTTGCAGGGTTGGGTCATATTATATATGTGATGTGTATAGTGAAAATCAGCGCGATTGGACTAACATAACATATAGCTCCCTTATAATCGATTGCTCTGATAAAAGTGGCTTGGGCTATGTATCTTAAAATTAACAATTCAAACAGTTTGATCAACAGCCGAAGACAGCCCTTTCCTTACATGTTTTTTTAATGTGGTTTTAAAAAAAGTTCTTAATAAGTTTTTATTCCCCAAAAACCACAAGATAACACATACATACCATATTGAAAGCCAAAATACGTAAAAACAGCCAAAAATAAAAAACCAAAAATAACAATGATAACAAGTAAGGAAATCTAAGTTCGGGTGAACCGAACATTAAATACCCAGCGTTAGTTTTCAGAACGAGATACCAATACCATGACTTGGCAATGATATAGACCCTAGAATGTATGGAAACAATTAGCAGAAGAAATTTTCAATTCTATTTATAAAACCAGTCGAATTTTCTAAACTGCCTCCCTTAAAAGTGGGCGTTGCTTCATACATAGAAAAAAAACATATAAAATAATATCATTTTAGCTAATTCGGCTACCGAGATATGTAAATTTATGTGATTTTCGATATCGAAAAGTGGGCGTGATTGTCATCCGATTTCTCCCATTTTAAACACCAACCTGCCTTGGCCAGAAAGTAACGTGTGTAACAAATTTCATGCAAATATCTTAAGTTTTACTCAAGTTATCGTGTACACGCACGAACAGACGGACGGACATGCCTTAATCAATTCCTCTTTTCAACCTAAGAACTTTCATACCTGGAACTCTATATCTAACTCGATTATTTGGCGCCGTTACGTAGTACCGTTATGTGCACAATGGGCACAAAAACTGTAAATGAGGTCTTGTCTGGGACCATCCTAAATGTCGAACTACGTTTTCAGTAAAATCGGGACTGCTCGTTTTCTCGAAATATTCCACTTTAACCCTTTAGGAGCTTCAAAAATATACATTTGACCAAAAAATCTTTTTTATTACCACCTCGCTTTCGTTACCTCTATATAAAATTAGTATATCGACAGCCACACTGCAAAACCCCCTAAGTCACTATTTTTCCAAAAATAAGGTTCTGAGCCTTTCCCATAGATCGTGATATTTCGCACATTAAAATTCAGTCAAAATCGGGTTACAACTTCCCGTTTCTTTCCAGTGGTGAAATGAAATAACCGTCGCTCATATACATCCGTTATAATTATTACAGTTTTTTCCCTCTCCTGAAAACTTTTTGGTTTTGAACATACAGGGTTTTGCAGTGTGGCTGTCGATATTATATTTTTAGTATCAGCATTCACTTTGTATAAAAATTAATAAAAACCGACGTAAACATTTTACCGAAGCGAAGATATTATTTTTATGGCAACTGGTAATAAAAAGATTTTCTTACCATTGACAGACTAGAAACCATGCAATATTTTCTGGTATGTAGAAAATTTGTCCCCGATCGGGGTAAATTTATATAAGTTTTCAAAAATGTGCCAAAAACATGATTTTGCGATTTCGGTCAACTTTGAAAATCGAAATTGCGACATACCACAATTTTTTCTTAGCTTAGATAATGTGGTGCAGTGAAATAACTCCCAAATGAAATAACTCCCAACAAAAAAATGAAATAACTCCCAAATATTTTCCATGCAAGTTGGGACTTATTTCATTATGAAATAGCTCCCAATTTATTGGGACTTATTTCATAATTTTAACTGGGAATTATTTCATAATGAAATAACTCCCAAATGAAATAATCCCCAATAAAATATCTATGGGAGTTATTTCATAATTTTTGGAAATTGGGAGTTAAGTATTTAATTTTTTGGGACTTACTTCATTGCTTGTAATCCAGTCATTGGGAGTTATTTCATTTTTAATGGGAGTTATTTCATTTTTGTTGGGCATATTTTTAGCGAACTAACGTCATTGACATTAATTCGCATTAAGAAAGCGAACTAAAGTCAGTACATTTTTTTTATATTCCAAATTTTCATTTTTCATTATCACCTTCTACTTATGATCATGAATCTGAGATTGGCTTAGGTCAGATCCCCAATTCGGGGCGTGATCCATGGTATTTATGTGCAGAACTTCTTTCCGCATTGGCGGCCTTCGGCCGCGCTTCAAAAAATAACCCTGGGCTACGCCATTCCAACTCCGGGTGGTTGCCATAGCAGTGGCTACCGCCACGGTGATGTCCTTCCGCGTGCCACTCTTTTCTCACAGGGTAATGTGATTACAACAACCACATGAAAATGACTTTAACTGCAAATATCTCGCAAACTACTCCGTTATATTCATGCTCCTGGGACCAAAGCGCGTCTCCTGATACATATCTCAACATTTTTGGTTGTGTATTAGCGCTCGGTACCCCACGTAAACGATTACCCACGTCTAGATTTAGAATCTGAAATGAGATTTTTTTCAACCGTTCAAAAGTTATTTGCAGTTAAAGTTCACAATTTTCTGTCATTTTCATGTGGTTGTTGTAATGGCACATTAGGCTGAGCCCAAAAAGTGAAAAAGTGGGAAACGTGGCACGCGGAAAGACATCACCGTGGCGGTAGCCACGGCTATGGCACACACCCGGAGTTGGAATGGCGTAGCCCAGGGTTATTTTTTGAAGCGCGGCCGAAGGCCGCCAATGCGGAAAGGAGTTCTGCACATAAATACCATGGACCACGCCCCGAATTGGGGATCTGACCTAAGTCAAATTATCGCCTGCGGCACTACTTCGTCGAATCTCAAACCCAAATGCCTCAATGACATTAATTCGCATGTCCAAAGCTGTCCTGTATTTTTCAAATTTCATTGTAACTGATTATATTGTAAAAATATACCATTCAAAATTTTGATTTGGGATTTATTTCATTTTTTTGGGACTTATTTCATTTGGAAGTTATTTCATTTTTTTTGGGGACTTTTGGTTTCATTGTGAAATAACTGCCAAATATTGGGAGTTATTTCATTTCCTTCTTTGGGAGTTATTTCATTTATTAAAGTTGGGAATTATTTCATTTTTATTGGGACTTATTTCATTGGGAGTTATTTCATGGGAGTTATTTCATTTGGGAGTTATTTCACTGCACCGATAATGTTTCTATATGAGCTGATATTCAAATCATATAAGAGCACCCAGAGCACAGGGCGCTTGTTCAAATTATACTAATATTGGGGTCTAAAAACATTTTTTCTCGGAAACGGGACATGATGGAAATTTTTTGGACCCCGGACTCGTGTTCCGCTTAAAAAAAAATCATGAGTAGTATTTTTGGGTTTTTTTTTTGCATTACAAAAACAGGGTGCTGTAACTAGTGCCCTAAAAACGAATAATTAATTTTATTTAATACTAGTTTTGCAATTTTTTTAAAAAAGTGTGACTTTTGTCAATTTATGTGAGTAATAGGAACCACCTGCATGAACAAACATACAAAAGCTATTTTTGAAAAGATTTCTTGGTAAAATGTATATTTTTGAAGCTCCTAAAGGGAGGATATTTCTCGAAAACGAGCAGTCCCGATGTTACTGAAAACGTAGTTCGACATTTAGGATGGTCCCAGACAAGACCTCATTCACAGTTTTTGTGCCCATTTTTGTTGAACCTATTCTTGCCAGCAGAGCGGCGTGCTTGTACTTGTACTAGTACGCTGGGTATAAAAATAATAAATAGCCATCGATTTAAAACTTAATGAGCAAATCAAAAGCAGATTTTGTTAAAATTGATTTTGATTTGCATGGTAATGTTCCGTAATAAAAGGATCCAAACTTAGGAGCAACCGATTAAGTAATTCCGTATTTGCTAAAATGCGTGAAGTTTTATACGTGTGCCCACATCTAAAGTTTTTGATATCTTTATTTTTAGACTCAGCAAGAAGCTCCAATCGATACCAGTGCATGCTCAATAACATCAGGCCCGTGAATTAAAACTTTATGGACTAAGGGTGGAAGGTAGTACCATGGATACAGCTCTATCCAGAGCATACTTCCTAAACTTTTCGACATTTATATTATACCCTGAAGACAATGCTTGCAATATTGTTGCACATATCTCAATTTAATCTTTGTGAAAACATGTTATTTCAGCAGACAAGCAAGACTGCTGAAGAACTCTCTTGCCGTGTTTCCATCATTAGATGACCCACTCCCTCCGGTTTTTGGCTTGTTGACTATTAAACCCATTTTTTTACGGAATTGTGATTTCCATATTAGAAAGCTGTCCCAAAACATATCTATTGGCAAAGTGGCATATGAAATTAACACATTATCATTTTAAAACATTGACTAATATTAATATTAAAGTCGCTTAGGAGGATTAGGAGGGAACACAACTAAAACTTTACCTGTAATCGGATTATTTATGCTAATAAACACCAAAAATGACCCTGGAGATATACATACAATAAAATACAAAAACTCAGCAAAGCTAAACACACCAAAACTATTTAAAATGAAGTTAATACCTTTGGTTACAATTTTCATTTTTATATATTTTGATACTAATAAATTTTATTTAGTTGCTGACAATGTATAAATAAACTAACTAATAACATAGTCTGTCTTTTGAAGCTATTCTTAAAGATTACCGTTTGAGTACAACAAAAACAAACATACATTTTAAAGGCCTGTTCTTATAGGAGATACTAACAACACATTAAGTGACAAAATTTTGACTTTGACTTTTTTATTTTTTGCCTATAAATCATCCACTGTGTGACGGTTGCGACAATATTATAACGAGTGTTCGATGCACCTAATATACATATGTACATATATTGGAATTGTCGTATATGAAAGATGTTTGATACATGCGACAAATATAGACGAAATCGCTTGTTACCTTGCACATACGACAACATTTTACCAATTATTTCCGAAAACATTGGAGAGATACTGACTAGTTTATTATAACTGCATTATTAACTCAATCTGGAACAATTTTCAATTATGGCATTTATTTCGACTTTTTTTTTGTTGTTATTGCAAATACTAATAATCTTAAAATTCCAATTTTGATATAAAACTGCCCATGCCCATTTACATACATATGTTTTTCATAAGTTTTGTCTATGGGGAAGTTGTTGTTGTTTTTGGAAATTTTAAAGCAATCAACGGTTTACGCAGTTTTTTACACTTTTTCGTAATAAATTCCAAACCTTTCAATTATCTACACGAATTCAAAATTTTTGAAGTTTAAATTTAAATCTTAGCTGCGAAAATCAAAACACAACAAAAGCCATGTGCACAGCGAAAATGTGTACTTTTCTCACGACATGCAAGCACTGCATACGGGACTCGTCAGTTCAAGTCCTAAAATTTCTAAAAAAAAAAAAATTTATCTAAAACATTTCCGGTTTAAAATTTAATTTAATTTTATTTACACCCATGTCTTTGAAGACCGTCGTGAATTTAATTCTAAACTAAATTTTATTTGTACTGTAGAGCAATTCTTTTTGAGAGGATTTTGTAAAGACTCCTTTGAAGTATACACCAGTAATAATTTAGAATCTGCTTAAAAAATAGTTAGTTGAAATATATTTTTAAGAACTCTGCACATTAAAAAATATATTTTTTCACTGCTATGTACATTAATCGATCTGTTTTTCAATAATCAGGAAAGGCATTTAATGTTAAATAGGTGGCGATAATCCACTCAAGCGCCATAACGATTTTTGACCTTTATTAGTCTTCTGACTAAACAAAGTTGCAGCAGATATTCAAGGAAAATGAAAGAGGTTAAAGTCTAGTTTTTAGTGACGGCCCGAATACGGGTTCCAATCCCACTCCCGGGAGCAACCTTTGTATTTAATTGTAAAATGTGCAACAGAGCAATGCTTACTTTTTAAATGTTAATTTCTTTTGACTTAAATTTCGTCTAGCTCACTTTAATTACTTCTCAGCATTACCATTTTGCAATGAGGAACAAATGTTTCAAAGTAGGAAGTTTAATGTCCATGCCTATCACAAAAACACCGCGACCAGGCGCAGCTACCTTTTGAGTTTTTTGATCCGCGGAAAAACTTCAAACTCGGATCTTAATTTTTATCCTTGAACGATAAAATATCACTCCAAGTATAACGTTTACTGTCGAGCAAAAATATAAAACTCAAATCGTGATCATTACGCTTAATCAAAAAAATAAAACTTGAGCGTAACGATTATTGTTGATTTTTATTGAAAAAAATCAGAAAATAATGATCAAATGTCGAGTTCTATAATTAAACTTATAACAGTTACGGTCCCTGCTAAAAATGGGTACGACGAAAAGTCCTTCCCTTTACCTTCGTGTTGAGGAAATTGGCTTCGAGTTTATTGCGTTTGAAGTTTTCATAACAATATCATACACCCAAAAATCGCTAAACCCTACGTACATATGTATGAGTTTTATCCCTTGGAAAGTTGCAGTTTATTTATAAGCGCAAAGAGGTTTCAATTTGAGGAGACTCACAAATATACATACATACATATATACAGGCTACCCGTTTGCTAAAACGTTCTGTTTATAAGGATTTACGTTAATATTAAAGAAAACACTTTAAAGAGGATGACAAAAAAAGAGCAGAATACAGATTTGGCCACAAAAATTGACGCAAAACTTCTGCACAGTGAATTAAAATAGAATAAAGCACAAATGAAGATGTAATAAAAATTTGAACGAATACTGAGTTGGAAGACTGTGTCGGCAAAGAAGTATCTTCACATAAATATAATAACATGTATGTATGAAAAGTAATAAGGACTTGAAACAGCAACAATAACAGAAAAAATAAATAAAAACAATAAAAGTGCAACAAGAGCTAAACAATTTTGCAACGACACGTACTACAAATAAACATTATGCAAGGAGAGAATACAAATCTTTTCCGCTGCTTGCTGAATACCACAAAGCACGAGGTGGAAGATGCACTAAAAGCCAACACAAAATATACATATTAACAATGCAACAACAAGAGGAAAAAGTTTGAAAAGCTGATGCTAGTTGAGTAGCAACAAATGTAGTAAAAAGTGAAGACGATGAAGCTCACAGATGCAGTGGAGGATAGTGAAAGGGTATATCGCTGTGGCATCAAACGTAGAAGCAGCACTGGGAATCAAAGCCAAAAACAATTGCCACAATTGCAATAGAATCGTCGTTAATTACGCTGGTTGAGAGTTGACGATGTGGTGCGATGCGGGAAAGTCGGCTATCTTAAGCTAAACTGAAGGGCTTGTGCGCATTAGTGGCAGCATGTAAGAGGATGACTGGATGCGCGGTAATCGGAGCAAAGTAGACACACGGACTTAAGGATAAGTGCATATACATACATATGTATGTGTGCCGTAAACAAGCATACCACAAGCACAAGTGCTACACGTGAATAGATACATATTAATGAGGAACATGATCGACATATGTACATACATAGTTTTGGAATAGGAAGATTGCTGTATTATAGAGATAAGCTCATAATATTTAGATTATGTACGCAGATCCAAAAGAAAGCGTAGCGCTATCGAGAACGGCTGTGAATAAGATGGCATATCAGTTTACCTTCTCGGAAAGTTATATTGATTATACCAAATCGTTCTAAGTTTTTATCCTGCAAAGGATATATTGGCACTACTCAAACAAAAAAATCCGGAAGTGCCTTTGATCAATATGCACCACAAATGTATTGTATGGTGACTATTTGTTATATTGGTCCCATCTTACTGATATTCTCTATCCATATTATACCAGACAGACCATGTTGCGAAAGTCACCCCAGCGGAATGCATGTTAGGATATTTATCAAGGGAGCAGTCCCGACTGCGATTTCAAGATCTTTCGGTCAAAAGGTATTATTATCACCAGCCAGGAAGAAGAAGACCACCACTCAGATGAGAAAATCAGTAGAAGGCCGTCTTCCGCACCCATGGTGTTCCCAATTAAGGTCAGTTGGGAGAGCTGATGATCGACGAACCACTGTCAAGCGGTAGTTTGCCGTGTGTTCGTTCCGGGATATGTTTTATAATCTCCCTTTTCTTAGACCGGGACTTCATAGTTATGCTTTCACAAATTAGCCTTAGTTCTGAGTTCCCTGGGACTTATCTCGGGATCTCCTACGTGGTAATCACACATACACACATTTTTATTCTCATACATAAATATGTATGTACGTATTTACAAACGAAGATGCATGTGGAGGGAGAATTGGCTGGAATCCGCTAGCTGGCATTTGCTTGCTGGCGAGCAGGGAGACTCATTAAAATGCAGTGCCAGATAATAAGCGTTTTAATTAAATATTTAACAAGAATAAGTTTATCACAACAAGAACAACAAAAGCAACAACAGGAAAAATAAAACAAAACAAAGGAAAGTTTAATAAGTAAAAATGTTGAAGGCTTGAAGCATTGCCTCATGGCTCTTGGCTCTTGGTGTTTGATTGTGGTGGCTGTTTTTGAGCAGTGTTACTTTGATTGTTGTTTGCTATATGAGCTTATGTACTATGGCGGTGACGAGCCATGCAAAATTTAAGTGGATGTGTTGACGCATGCATGAACAAGTAAATTCTCAGAAAAATGTGTGCGTCTGGATATTCTGACTCCAGCAAACTCAAAACAGAGCCGACACATCGTATGTAAGTGAGTGTGGATCTATGTTCAGTTCTATGTCTGAATTCGTCGAGCCTTTTCGTTGTTTGGGCCAAGACTTTAATCATTGCACTTTAAATAAATAAATTCATCGCATGAGAGGCTGGCTACATCTATTTTATGTTATTTCATTTCATCTTTCCCATTTCTTCGATTCATCATTGGCAGGTGAAATAATTTTTTGATTAGGATAGCAAAATTAAAAATCACCTCTCGCAAAGTTGCCGTATATTCTAAATATATATGAAATTTTCAAAATCCCGTGACAGCATTCAGGGCTTGCGATCCCTATTGCATATACATATGTATGTGTGTGTAGCAATGTTACTGCCCTGCAAAAAACCGAAATACTCCATAGAGTACTCCTTAAGGAGTATTCGGAGTACTCCAACACTTATCCTCACTCATATAAAAAAGGTGGTCCAATTTATATGGCGATGACCGGTAATTGGATCACCTAATCCGACTCGGAGTACTCCATTTCTTTGCTTTTGAATACTCTATAGACCACCTACATGAGAGTACTCCCAAAATACCCCTATTGGATGACTCTATGGGGTATTCAACAGCAAAGCGAGAGAGGGAGTAGGTGGTCCTCAAAAAGAACACCTACTCCCTCGCTCGCTTCACTGCAGAGTATTCTATAGAGTAATCTTTTGGCAGAATTATCAAAGTGCTCTCACGTAGGTGCTCCATGGACTATTCAGCGGGGTGCTCCGACATGGATTAGGTGATCCAATCACCGGACAATGCCATATAAATTGAACCACCTTTTTGTAAGTGTTGGAGTACTCCTATACTCCAACGTTTTTTACAGGGTGTGTGTAATTGCAATACAAAGTAAGGATGTTCGTGTGACGCATTTTTGACCAAATGGCACGCTGCTTGGTGGCTGAAATTCTTGGCAAACCTGCATCCCACCTACACTGAATATGCTTCTGTTAGTGAATGTTTGCCATTCCTTGAGTTAATGTGCATCTTAGAGCTCCACGAATAATCGCCAACTATTCGGTATTCCGACATTTTTTACTATATTCACTATTTGTAGATAGCAGACGACTACGATTTTACTCACTATATACACTGCTTCCGAGAGATGATGAATAAATCTTAACAAATTGTGAAAATGTTAGATAATGTTTTGACCTAAACTTGCAACCGAACTTTGCTGTTTCTTATCTAAATGTTCTGCAGCGACTTTCTGGCGACTATTCTAGAATATATCATGTGTCTCAATGAATTTGTCCCTTTCATTGGCATTTAATCTCTTTTGAAGTGGAAATACTGCCAAGAAACTAGTTTTAAACACGAGTCAAGAAAAGGGACGGCTATATGACTTGAAGTGGTGAAGATCTCAGTCTCAAAACGTTTTGTGTTGTATATGTAGTCTCTTCCTTTCCCAAGTATTTGAGCAACGTGACAACATACTTAGTCGCTTCATAAATACAATTAGATTAGTTTTGTGATTACTTCGCGCCTTTTGATGAGTGGAAGGCGTAGCTATAATAAGTTCCATTGCGTTACTCGAAAAGTACTAATGATACCCATATTCGGCCAAGGGCTTAGTTGAATTCGGTATTCGTCAAATAAATATTCGTCGCATCTCTAGTTCATACCGTGCAAAAGCTACAAATCGGGTTTAAGTTACAGCCCTCTCGAACCACAACTTTAAGTTAAGTGCAATCTGCAACCTACCAACGCCTTCACTACAGGGTATGCAAATACGTACATATGTTTGTATGCATGTATGTATATCTAGCGGCACGTTTGTATGTATGTACTTCCAAAAATGTCATTAAGAAAATGAAGCTCACAACAACCATCCAACCAGGCACACGACCAGACAACCAGGAGCATGGAACTTTCCAGCGTTGTTTTTGTGGGGTGTTAGGATTCTGAAGAAACCACTTACAATAACAACATGCTTTGCTAGTTACACCGTTTTACTGAATTTAAATGTTTCTAAACACATCGAAAGTTGGTTGATTGAATTTTAATTAAAGCAGCTCTTAAAATTCAGAGCATTCCTAAGCTGACTGCTAAGAAAATATGAAATGATAAAAATTCTTTGCAACATTTTAAAAGCAAATAATAAAATAATATGATGCAATAATAAAGTAAACTTGTACATATGTACATATATACATAGTGTCTATGTACTATGTAGATATGCATGGAAGTATGTCAGATAAAGTATTTCCACAAAATTATTTTATAATAATGTTGTTGCTATTGTTGTCAACAACTCTGTCGACGTTGTGTGGAAGGAAATGAGCATTTATTATCCTATTAATAATTGCAGTCTTATCAATGTACACACAGCATCCAAGAGAAAGTAGCTGAGAATGTTAACGATATTCCAGAAATGAAATGGGGTTCGAAATATTTCAAACAAAAAGCATAAAAACAAAAGAATATCAGAATGAGTTTTGTTGGCACCAAGAAATTGAATTGACGACATTGACGAGCAACACTTACAACGGCAGATCCTTTACTTACTCAGCACCGTTCTAGAAAATCTTGAAATAGTCGCATCGTTCATTGCCATCTGACTGTGTTCATTAAAATTGAGCTCCCCAGCAATTTCTGTTAATTTGTGCTATATACTCAACAAAGCAGGGCCGTGCGCAGGAATTAGCCTTGGGGGGGTTTTAATTTAGATTTGCGTTCGCATACATTTTTCACTAAGATAAACATATTTGCTGAAACAGATACCTAGACCCATACATCATACATTTAAATGTTCTTTAACTTTTCTGAAACTGCGTACTCTGATGCCTAAAACTATAAATTTTGTTGGTAGTACACATTTTTCTGTATTTGATAGAGAATTGGTGAAATGATGGCATATCCCAGCTAACCAAAAGTGCAAAAAAGACTCCTTTCGAAGCCATAAAGCTCTCCAAATGAGCTTATCTTATGACTCGTTTTAAATGAACTGCGGAGCCTTTAATTGGTGCTTTTCTTTTATTCATCCATTCAGAGGGTTTTTGGAGCCTTTTTGGACTCTTTTCCGGGCCTTTTATTGATGCTTTTCCGAAGCTTATTTGGGGTAGTTTTTTATTTCTTTTGGGTCATTTTGGAGGCCTTTATCGACATTTTTATGAAACTTTATAAATAGGGTAAAACCAGGATAGATGCCCCACTTTTTGGAAAAGCTGCCTAAATTTGAAAATATTAGTTTTATTTGAATAATTTTTTTTTTAATATATCTAGTTCAATATTTTAACTTTAATTATTTAAATTTTGGTTTACCTATCTTACACAGTTTTTCCAGAAATTAGTTTTTCCTGAAACCTTCTTTTTGAGGGATAGATGCCTACCTTAGGGATAGTTGCCCCACCATGAAAATATTGCGAAGGATAGATGCCCTTTATGGCATGTAAGCGAAAAACACAAATCGAACGCAACTTAGTTCTACCCCTACTCAAAACCATAATAAATGAAACATGTTGGGTTTTTAATCTTTTAATTACTATCATTAGAAGATACTTAAATCTAGTATTAGGTTCATCAATAGCCATACCTACCTTATTAAATTGAAGCGTTTGCTTTCAAGAATTGACATGCATGGTTATATATGTTTATTAAATTCAATTTTATAGGTACGTGTCTATTTAGAAAAAAATAAAAATTATTTTTTTAAAAATAAGTTTTACATACAATCTTACACTAAAATAAAAACTACTTAGTAAATCTATAGGAAACTAGAGGCAGCCAATAGTTAGATAAACGTTTATTATATCCCGTAGGTACTACAAGATCTTGAATACATACCCAGTGTCGCCTTTGCTGTTTTTTTAGCAGCATATCGTCAAATTATTCCTTCGTTTATCCCCATGGTATTTTTGTTAATTTTGTCGAACGCGGCCTGCAGGCTCTCTGATGCCCCTAAGGGCATCTATACCTCGAAAAATCAGGGCAACTATCCTTTTTGATAGGGATAGATGCCTACGAATTTTTTGAATAAATTATAAACAAAAACATCTATTTTTAGTTAGATGTAGTCTCAATGAATGAGTTTATTAAGGTACTAAAAAATATAATGGAATTTATTACTAGTTATAAAGTTATACAAAGCACAATACTTACCTTTAAAACTTTTACGGGTATTTCATTTTCGTCGCAAACAAAATGTTTTATACTAACTAAACGCGTGTTCACTGCTCCAAGCCCTTAGATAAGTAACATGCGCTGTGGCTGCGGCTGCTAATTATTAAATTAATTGTTAGTCACGAGCTCGGGAAGTTAGATTTTTTGAATATGGGGCATCTATCCCGGTTTTAACCTTATAAAAAATTTGGTTTATGAAGATTTATTGACACAATTCTGAAAATATTAAATGTGCTTTGTTTATATATTTCTACAGACTATTGATAAACGTCCATGAAAAATGCGATCTTTATCTTCTGTTAGGTAAAATCAAGGCAAATTAAAAAAGGTAGAATTGACAACTGAAATATTTTGTTTTTGTAGGAATTCTTACTTCAAAAAAGTATCAACCAACGTATTTACCCTTACTGGCCCACGTACAATATTTGGGCCCCATAAAATTTTTGTATTAAAAAGCTCACTTTTGCCACCAAGTGCTACTTTAGAGTCTGGCTCTTTAAAGACCTTGACCGCAAAGAACAAGCGTACATTTATATATACATATTAATATAGCAACGATTTGGGTAACTGTTTACGACTATCGTCCAGTTCTAAAAAATGTTGGGAGGAGTACCAAAGACAATTTTCGGTTCAAATGAAAATCGGGCTCCGGAGAATAAATATTGTTGTCATTTTGAAAATTTTTTGCAATAATCCGAAGAACTAATCGGAGGCGTTGTCTATAGTTTTTGTGTGAATTACATCTTGAGTTGCCGTCTTCTTGGTACACAAATTATTTCATCCGTTTGCAAATATCTTGCAAACTACTCAACAAAAATTGTTCTCGGGATCCGATTATTATTTCTGGGTACTAGGGGCGTCTCTTAATACCTCTCCTGGCAATTTTTGGACGTATTTCAGCACTCGGTTGCAGTCGTAAACAATTACCACGATTTGTTATTTCTTCAAAAAAAATAACAAACTGATAAAAATGAGAAATTTTAAAATCGAACGGGTTAACATTTTTTTTCATTTGACGTTAAAACTCCTACAGAAAAGAGAGAACTGTCAAGTTCGCTATTACTTTGTTTAATATACTTTGGGTAAAATAAAAAAAAAAACCTCAGAAAATGTTTGAAAACATTCAAATAATTGAACGTTGTCGCTCATCTGCTCTCCAACGTTTATTTTCTCAAAATTCTCTTCACGCCTACAACAAAAAGCTGTACAATATTCATTTCTTCTCTCCGAAAAGGCTCCAATTACGGACTCTTTTTGGATGCTTTTTTTGGAGCGCTCCGACTTTGGAAAGCTGGGACTATTCGCACTTTTATGAATACATGGCTATAATTAAAGACCGTTTACCATTTCAACTCTTCAAAGTACGGAAAAGAATTCTGTCAATACTCATGAAAAAGTAGAAGTCAGCTGGTCACTTGACACAACCTTAGCACCATTTGGCCATGACATCAATTGTATTGGTACAAATTAGGGACGTGCGATGAACAGATTAAATCATATTTTGATTAGTCATAATTCTGATTCATCAAAACCTAATTAATCAGGTCCTGAATAGTACTGTTTACAGTACTTGTTAATTGAAACTGCTCACTGTTTTCATCAGTAAAA
Source organism: Sphenella marginata (assembly GCA_951509765.1). Classification (NCBI taxonomy): domain Eukaryota; kingdom Metazoa; phylum Arthropoda; class Insecta; order Diptera; family Tephritidae; genus Sphenella; species Sphenella marginata. The sequence goes on along the minus strand of OX608082.1, from coordinate 31,391,870 downwards.
TTTATTAAAAAATGCCCATACGCTACACAACTTTGTAATTTCGGAAAGCTCCAAGTGCAATTCAAAGTGCCGGACTTACATACATACATATGTATTGGCCAACCTTATTCTTTGCAACTTTCATCAATTTCTTCTTCCGTAAAATTATTTTAATTAATTTTGTCAAAAATTAAGAGTCAAAATGCAATATAAGATTTATAAACAGCATTTTGAAAATTTTTGCAAAATCATTGCAACTTAGATTTTGCTCAGGGGGGGGGGGGGAAAGGTTTGACCCCCAAATTGTATGAAGTATTGCAGAATGGAGTATGTATTGATATGGAGCAAAGTACAGCTGCAGATAAAAGTCGTAGCTATATCCCCATCTAAGGGGTTAAGTTTGTTATTTCAGACAAGCAATCTTATGACTCTTTTTCGTTGTTGATTACTAAGCCAAACAATAGCCCTGAGTGTGAATACTTTGTACAGAGTCTTTTTGGACTTAGATTTTTATCTACGAACGTGATAGTGATGAATATATTTTGAACGAAATTTATTTAAACGCATCAGAGAAGAACATCCAATGCGATGTATGTCAGGTTATATGTCTTCCCTGCCTGAACTGTTCCAATCTTAACCTTGGGAGCTTTTTCAAATATCAGAGTTGTAATGGCCGAAAATGCGACTCCAATAGAAACTAGTTGAGCCAGGGTGACCACTTATGTCGTGCGATTCCCTTTATTTGATGATGGTGCAAAAAAAAACAAGTTCTTTAAAAAATTCGTGGACCCTAACGCGGTGGTGACGGCCACTACCGAGGAAGATTTAAATACGAGCTGCATGCAGACACCGACATAGTTCAAAGGATTAAAACCCAGTGGCTACGTTGGCTAGGCCTTTTTGTGCGAATGAATGATGATGCGCCGGTCGAGAAGTGGTGTTCCCAATTAGTGCCAGTTGGGATAAAGCAGAACCGATTGCTGAGCTATGTTGGACGGCCAAAATCGTAGATACGGTTAAGCGCTATTTAAAGAAAATCAGTAGCAAAGAAAATTTTTGAAATCATACACAATTTTTGTCATACAAAAGTTCCTCTGTTCTAAGATGCTAAGTTATTGAATTCATATCATAGCGTGGAAAACCTTATATGAAAGGGATACTGCTAATTGTTTCCTGTTGGTAGGAGTTATATTGATAGTCGTAATGGTAAACTATAGGACTATTTAATATTGCTCAGATATAGGTAGCTGTTGGGAATTTCAGTAATGTAGCACATCGTCGCATATTCAATGATATCTTTAGTTGAAGGGCTGCTAAATAATTTCTTTTAATTTCTTCTTGCTCTGGTTCCGGATAGATATGGATACATCTAAAAATTTGCAAGTGCTTCGCCCTGCCCAAAGGGGCAGTTCATTCTAAATTGTCATCAAGCTGTTCTAACGGGAGTCCGCGGAAACGCGCTTTCAGTTTATTTCCAGAACTTATAACTTTCATATCAAGGGTTTAGAATCAGATGGATCTAAGTGATTCCGAAATTGATTTAAGATATTCAAGTTTAAAGTTTACTGCCTTTTCAAAATTCTATGTAAAATCTGGGTAGGGCGTTTATTGTATGGGAAATATGTAGATGGCACTACAATGTCCGAAATGACTCGGATCTCTTTGCCAACAAATAAACACCATATTTCACTATACAAATATGGGTATAACTCAATTTCAAAAAAAATGTCACTTAGATCCTTATGGTCCTGAGCACTTCTTCATATATTAAAAAAGTCTTGTTAAAACTAAAGTTTTATTACATACAAGTTTTATGACACAACGTTTGACTTCTGAGGCAGCAATATTTTCTTTAAAACATTTACATATGTACATACAAAAATTAAATTTTTTCATTGCCTTTTCAAGGTCACTAAAACGAAAATAAATTAGTTAAGCCTTATCAAACTATTTGTTTATATTTAGGCGTCTGTATATTAGAAGACTAACTAAATTAACTTTTATTTCATACTTTCAGGGGTTTCGGGTTCATAACATTCAGTGATCCAGCCAGCGTAGACAAGGTTCTAACACAAGGTACACACGAACTAGACGGTAAAAAGGTAAACCATTACTTTTTAATTGATTTAATAATAATTATGGCTCCAAGATCTAAAAAATACTGAAACAGTTATAATCGTACCCTTTTGAAGGGGATGTAATCCAAGCCCTACCCATTTTATAGATTACAAAACTTTTCGAGACATTTTAAAACTTACTAAGCTCCCAAGTTTTAGTTGATATATACCACGACCCTTTTTTAGATAATAAAACTATACATAAGTTTTGTATTATGTAAAGAATTAAGGAGTAGAGATATTTACTATAATTATTATTATATTATTATTTTTTTCACTGACTAGAAAGCACAACTACACTTCGCTGCATCGTCGAGACCAGTTGAGATATTATATAGAACTTAATAATATCGCTTATTCCAGAACATTTCGTTGGATAACCACATTGAACTAATAAATTGTTTGTCACGCTGGTGATGTGATCAGACCGACAGACATAAATTCTACTTGAATTTTGTTGGTTTAGTAATGAAATTGTTAATCTTTTTCGAGTCTTCTAAGCGCTTAACACAATCATAAATTCTCTTACTTTCTGATCATAAAATGCGTCTCTAGAAAATTGTACCCTGCCTGCGACCTTTAGTTACGAACCTTTTACGATCCACTTTTCTGATCGGTTTTGACTCTTTTTGAAGTCGTATTTCGAAACATTTGTCATCATTTCACAGTCGGATCCACAAGCAGTTGCGGGTTTTCAGCTTTTAATTTTTCTAAAAACCCACTTACATTGTAGAGCTTTTAACTTTCCCAGACTGTAAAATCTTATTGTTTATACACTAAACACCAATATCATAGATGACGGCATATAGAGAAGGCCTCTTAAAAAATATCACCCTAAGTGTGCTTTATTACGTAATCTGTGCGGCTTTCTCATTTTAGAATCTAAATTTTAGATTATTGTGTCATTCCGTACTGCGAGCACTTTACACTTTATAGGCATTAGCTCTCTCGTTTTCGCCCCTTGTTTCAACACTTGCTTTATTATCTTCATTGGCTTTTTTTTATTCTTGCCATTTTTTTTCTCTAAGTAGGACATGCTCATCGTCGAATCTTTGATTTTCAGCTACAAAGGACAACTTTTAATGAAGCTTATTGCATAAGTCAAAGAGATTTTTGAGCGGTCGTTATATGAAAGGGTTCATTATTTTTGATTAGAAAATTTTGCATTTTGGCTGAACTAATATTGGCAAAACTCTTCGGTATGAATACAGGCATAAATAGTTTTGTTGAAAAATTTTCTATGCAGCAACTGCATGTAATGTAAACTTTGATGTGTTTGTTTTTGCTTTTTCTCTGTGCGCCACATATTCGTCAATCGGCTGCATTAATTTAATTAAGCAAAAATGGCGAACTCTGTAAGAAGTTCAGAGCTTTGACGAGAAAGGTAAACTGGCAGTATTAGCAGTGAGCCAGTTCGGCTTCTGATTTCCAATTTTATTCTCTTTTGAATTTCGAATTTTATATTTTTATACCTATGTATGTAGTAGACCTAGGCACACAAACAATTTTGGAAAATACGGGTGACACCGGCCACTTTATATTTAGTGAAACTTAGAAATATTATTAATCATATAAATTTTCGAAAATAGGCATGGCCTCAGCCCTATTATAGTAGATTATGCCACAAAACTTTTTATGCCAAACTCCGGCAAAACTAATTTGTCGTTGGCTAAAATGTTGAATGTATATATAAAGGTACCTTTTTATTGTAAAAATGGGCGAAACCGGTACAGCGGTCAATTTAGCCGTCTGCCTATTTGGACGCAAATACGATCTGAAAAGTAACAGGTCTATTGCGCAAATTAGTATGCCTAAGATATCACTCTACCTCGTAGTAGTAGTAATGTTCGCTTCCACCCGCTTAGACTTCCTTACTTGTTTTGTTATCATATAACAAGGTAACGCTTCTGTGTAAATTGTTCGTATTATACATACCTACGAGTATACAAAGCGGCTACTTACCTAAATGGACGTACAGTCACTCATATAAATAGGTATACACCCCATTTTGGGAATTCTCACCGATTTATTTTAACTAGTTTAATTTACTTACATTAATTTCAAGTTACAACGTTCTTAAAGGATATTAGTTAAAATAAATTTGTTGAAGCCAAAATTGGTGAGAATTGGTGTAAACTTATTTTGTGAGTTACTGTTTATTCCGTTATCAAGTAAATCATGTATTATTTTAAATAAACAACAAAAAGTATATTGTCCAGTGTGCTATTAAACACTGGCCTGTCTGGTTTAGCAGCAATGTTTTTATTACCATACCTTTGTGCTTCAAGGCCTTGTAATGTTGTCCGATTATGCAATGAAAGTCGCATGACTTTAAGTTTTTCATAGTTAAAAACAAATTTTGCTAGCCTTTCCTCTATGTTTGCCATACAACTTATCCATTTGCAATTCGGCTCTATCACGAGATATTCAATTACCTCTGGTCGGCTGTGCGTTTGTGTATATGTATGTGTGCTCTGTGCACTCAACGCTGATTAGTTTTGGCTTTAATCTAGAAATCGATTTCCCCGCTGCATGAATCCGGCAGGAAATAATCGACCAAGTTGGATTTTTGGAGCTCTAACCGTTAGCTTTCTATTGCTTCCATTTATAGTCCCACCACCCCTGGCTGCAGCATATATCGCATGCGTTCATTCGTCAACTGCTCGTTCTTTGATTTTTCGGTTTCGCAATATTTCAATTCAGAATATTTTGTTTGTGCTTTTGTTGCTGCAACAATAATTTCACTTTCCCGCCACGTTTTTCACTTCGCACATTTTCGTAACAATTTCATAGATAGCATTTTCTCTTTTTTCATTCCCCTCGCTTTCGCTGTGAATAGTCATTTCGTTTGCAGTTGGTTCGTTTAATTTGATTTTGCTGTCGATTGTCCCGTTGATGGCCAAGCGATTTTCAGTGCCGATAAGCATTGCGGCAGCACTGATTTTATTAGTCGCAATCGTCACATTCCAACTACAAAAGCGGGATAGTGGGGGGTAGCACCTCAACCATCCATAATGCAATACAACGAAGCGTGGTATCTTTCAGCTCGAGAATATGCATGAGCAGCGGAGTGATGCTATTTGCGAAAGAAGATTTGCCTGTGCATAAAAAAAGCTAAGAAAATTAATTGAAATTTTATGATTTTTAATTATTTTTAATGATGTTCCTTGTTCAAGTGGCCAAACTAGCCGGATTTATGATTTCGCTGGCTTACTTTTATTCGAATTGGAACCGATTTTTGTTGGTGCGCTAAAAAGATTTTTTTATGCAGCTCTCATCTCTAAAATTATGTTTGTTTCAGCGTATTTATATAAGTAATTTGGATTGTTTTGAGACTCCTGCAATAATACGTTAGAGTAAGATGTAGTAATTCCTTCTATGGTTTCAAAAAATACTCCACTTCTTCTTGAACTCTTTCTCTTTTGAGATGTTTAGTGAAAGAAAAATACATTTTTTGGAATACAATTCAAAAAGCCCTATAACGGTTACTGAAGTTCCGAAAATTCTACTAAAACATCCGGTCAATGACGGACGTCTTCAAGACCTGAAGGAACAATAATGAAGATCTGGAAACCGACGCACAGAGTAATGGACACCAGTTAAAAACTGCTTCTACTCCAGATGGGTATTATGGCCGACTTGCCCGTCGAGAGAGGACTTTGCTCTCAAGTGCTGGTCTAGCTTGTTTTCATATAAACGAATTTCTACTACTGCGTGGGTGTAGCTTGCGTTATCTACCATTTCGGAAAGGAAATGAAGCCAACGCATTAGATTAAAATAAACAAGTAAGGAAAGGGCTGTCTTCGGCTGTGCCGAAGGCTTCATACCTTTCATGAATACGCATAACTTTTTTAAGTGTCCGATCTTTACTTACAATTGGTACAAACTCTTCAAAACTGTTAATTTGAAAATACATGGCCCAAACCAGAGTTATCGGAGCAATCGATTATATGGGAGCTATATGTTATGTTAGTCCGATCTGTATGATTTTCACTGCACACATCACATATGTAATAAGTACCAAACCTGCAAAATTTTACGTTCCTAGCTTCTTAACTGCACAATCTATAGCCCAAAACCCATTTATCGAAACTATCGATTATATGGGAGCTATATGTTTGGTTGGTCCGATTTAAGTCATTTTCACTACACATGTTACTTATACAATATGTACGAAAAGTGCAAAATTTTGCGGTCCTAGCTTTTTAATTGCAGGATTTATAGACCAAAACCCGTTTATCGGAACAATCGATTGTATGGGAGCTATGCTTTGTATCGGTCCGATCTGGCTGGTTCCGACAAATGATTAATCCCATGCAAAATGGCGGCCCTGTACCAAATTTCATCGAGATAGGTCTAAAATTGAGGGACTAGTTTGCGTTCAAACAGACAGACGGACAGACGGACAGACGGACGGACGGACAGACGGACATGGCTAAATCAACTCAGCTTATCATCCTGATCATTTCGGTATACTTAATGGTGGGTCTATCTCTTCTTCTTCTCATACTTACAAACATCGGACCAAAGTTATAATACCATTTCATGTTCATGAAAGGTATAAAAAGGAACACAGCTGATTGAGCTTTTTACACCTTTCATGAACATCAAATGGTATTATAACTTTGGTAGGATGTTTGTAAGTATGAGAAGAAGAAGAGATAGACCCACCAACAGAAATGATCAGGGCGAGGAGCTGAGTGGATTTAGCTATGTCAGTCTGTCTGTTTGAACGCCAAGTAGTTCCATATTGAAGGTTTGGTACTTATTATATATGTAATGTGTGTAGTGAAAATCAGAAAGATCGGACCAACATTACATATAGCACCCATACAATCGATTGTTCCGATAAATGTGGTTTGGACTATATATCGTCAAATTAACAGTTCTGAAGAGTTTTTACCAATTGACACTCAAAAAAGTTATGCGTATTCATGAAAGGCATAAAGCCTTAGTCATAGCCCAAGACAGCCCTTTCCTTACTTGTTTTTTTTATTGTTTCATGGTAGGACTGTGCTCGTACACGTGTAGATAAGCCCCTCGAGCGAAAATAAGAATAAAAGATGTTTACAGGATGACATGAGATCTTACCTTTATTCTTATTTTTTTTTTGCAGATTGATCCTAAGGTAGCATTTCCCCGCAGAGCGCATCCGAAGGCAAGTACACATAAACTTTTTAATTTTTGATGGCTATTCAATTAAACTTAAAGCAATTGATTTCTGCAGGTTTCAGCAGGGTACGGCTTATCATATTAATTTATTCTATATTCATATAATCCTAATAGGAAAGTTTGCTGGATATTACGTTGATGATTTGTGCGCAAATTGATTCTTCACGTTCGATATTTAAAATTTTAGATATAAGAGTTTATTTTAGACATCACAACCTAGATGTCCATTTTGAAGCAAAGTCTACGGAACGCTGCGTTCTCTTTGGACGACCCTGCACTTTACTCCAGTGAAAATTAGACTGATTTGTTAAGCGCCATGAGCACACATCTGCATTTGCCAAACAATTAACCCTCGTAAGCTTTGATAATTTACTTAAGGTCAAATACCTAACACTACTTTACAAGGTCATTGTAACACAAGAACCCGAATACCTAATGGAACAACTTAAGTTTTCAAGAGACGCCTCGTTTGTCTCACCTAGTAAATATGAAGTATAGCAACTTAATAACTGAACGACAGTTCTTCATGTTTGGAACTCCTCAAAATAATACAAAATCCACTGCGCTTCAAAAATGAGCTGATACATCATTTTGCCAAAATCAAACAAATCGGGTATACGATCCTTTCTCTTAACTTTCTTCATTACTTTACTATTCTTTTCTGCTTTCTGAGCAAACATGTCTTTTTTCAATAGATTTAGGTTTGCCTGGGAACGGATGTGGTACGATCTTTCGAAAAATTATTTGAGTCTATGAGGTGAAGCCTTTAACTACCCTGAAGGAAAGATTATACCATAGATGATCCAAAAAATGTATGGAATGTAATAAAAGTAGGCAACACGAATGTTATACACAAAATGTGAACTATTTCTCTCGTTTTTTATGTTTTTGTAGAACGGAGCTTTATTCTAAGAGGTGTTATTTGGACTCAAACTGGTTTTAATGTCATAAAGAATATGGTATTTGGTCCGCGCCCAGGACATTCAATCCCTGAAGGATTTCGGAGTAGACTTAGTCCACACCACAAACTACACTGTAGAGGTTTGTAAGTAGTCCAAAGTTTGGTCCAAGCACATATAAAATTCTATTTACGTTTAACATTGTATGGCCTAGGCACGGACCAATTGCCCCCTACTGCATTACATTGTAACCAAAATTAGGTCAAAAGACACTTTGTGCATTACAATCGGAGTATACTTTATATACTTAAAAACCATAAACACCAGAAAGAAGTCACCTTCTGTGCATTACATTTGGGATACTTTTGGTACAATTCATCTCCGTTGCATTACATTCGGATTACTGTTTGGTCAATCCACCTACTTTTAATTACATTGCATATATTTTTTGGACCATCCTTGGTATAGATACAAAGCTACTATACCTATGATAGTCGGTTTTGGGCGATTGGACCAATCTTTCCGTCAGTTATGTTACTTGTAAAAAGAATATTGTATGCACTTGCACCAAACTTTGGCATACTTACTAGTTTCTACAGTCTAGTCTAATTCGAAATCGACAAAGTAGTGCTCATTTTGGTAATATACATATGTATGTATGTATAGGTGTGATTTAAATATGTTTAAAAGTCGACTTCATTTTTGTTTGAACAGTAAAATTCATTCTATGTTTGTAAGCGTAAAAATAAGTAAAATGATTCTAAACCGTATAAACATAAAATTAAATGCGAAAGAATGATAATACTTAGCGACATAAAATGCAGATGAGCCAACTTAGCAGAAAAATAAGCCCGAAAGCAAAGAAAAAATATTTAAGTACACAGTGCGTCAGAATAAATACATACATATATATGAGTCTGGGTATGTATAGGAGTATGTGTGAATTTATTGTTATTTATGAGCAGAAGTATGAGGCGAGCATCCCAAGAAACAGCAGCAATTGTGGCTAGAAAAGCATTTTAGTGCCTCCAGTTAGTAATGCTGTTGGGAAAAATAGAAACGAAGAATATGAAGGGTACATATGTAAGTGCCACTAAGGGACTGGGTGGATGGCATACTTTCTTTTAATAATTGCCAAACCCTTCACGCAGTATCACCGTTAAGAAGTGGAACGACGTGCAGCCGCATTTTAATTTTCCAACGCGTCGACATTGAATTTTTCTCACTTTCACGCATTTTACCTACTTTCGCAATTCTGCAGAATATTTGCGTAACCGTTAGAGAGACTTCACCGTTAGGACACAAACATACCTAAGCATGTACATATGTATGGTTATTTCACACGTACTATATGTATATACAATTTCAAGCAAATAAAATTGTGAAAAATTTCAGCAAGTCAAGTGAGCAGCTTTCAAATTTTAGAGAAAAGAGGCGGTGAAATGAATTTTGTTTATCAAATTGCTACTAGTATACAAGTAGTTGGGTACTATTAAAGGCTACAACGAACTTTTTTACTACTAAAGTGTTGTCATCCTTTGACTGAATCTTTCAAGGGACATGACATTTCGTAACAAGCCTTTTTATTGCCTGCATTTCGGCACTTCCCTAAATTGATAGATTTTGTGATGATTACAAAACTGTTGGGAATTGAAGCATGAGAAGTCTGTTTCCAGCTTCAGACAGGTTTTCATTGATGCGGGGTGCACTTCCCATTAAGTAGGCAGTTTATGCTTCCATTGAAAGCTGAAGAACATTCAATTAGTTGTTGCAAAATATCATATTTTTTTATATAAATAATGTTTATATATTTAATTCACTTTATTATTTGGCAATAGAGCTGTGAGGCAATGTTAACCGGCTTAACACAATTGAAGATGAACTACAACTTGGTTCAAACGAAGCGCCATTTAGTTTTACAAATAAAAATGACATGAAACAAGACACCTTTAGAGTCTGAGAGGCGAGATCTACCGCAATTAAGTCCAGACCAATCGCTATAGCTCATGTGAAAAACTCAGGCGAATACTTTGTACTCCTGTGCATTTCGTATGTTCATAACCACCCTGCGTAACATAATAAAAATTCAAAACAGTTTATGTTCCTGCCTGCCTCTTCCTACAATTATCCTGGCACTCTTCGCATCCTATTGGTGGTGCTTGCACCTTGTAAAGCATGCAGAAGGATGTGAAAGGTAGTACCTGCTCGATCTCGCTCTCGGTAGCTACTACCTTTAGGCTCCCCGTGCTTTAAGTAGATGCATAAGTAACGGTGCTCTCTTATCGTAACTGCAGCAGATTTTTCATAGTAAATGCTGAATCCACGTTTGCTAAATAAATCCGCTTGATTCTGCGATTTGAATCCTGTAGACGTAACCAGTTCCCTCTTTATAGTATGCCGATTTTCGGTCCCCAGAGGGACGAAGTTTCAATTTATTCCGTTTCCATCTCTGGGACGTGATACTTTCCAGTGAGCTTTCCGTCTTTTGAACGAAGGCCTCTATCTTCTATTACTGCCTGCGGTATCCAAATGCCGTTTGCAAGAGAGATGCACCGGCCGGGCCATACGTCTACTCCAGCAAGCGCCACTGAAGCTCAACATAGATCTGATATTGCATTGGGTTTTAGTCCAAGACCAAATTAACACAGAGCTCCAATTATCTTTCTAGTTTGGTAGATATATTATTTATCGAAGAGGGATAGCTCCAACTTCAAATTTATCATTTATTGGTATGAAGTGGCAATCTTAATCGAAGCAGCCATCAAGTGAATATGCCGTCAAATTTGATCTATTAAAAATAGCTACAAAAAAATATTATAAAGTGAAGTACTTATGATACTGTGAGACTGTGGGACCGGAGGCTAGGGAAAGGTGATTCAAGTGGCACTCAGTCGAAAAGGGAAAAGTTTAAAGTGCAATTCTAGTGTAATTATGAACATTTCACCAAAGTGGAAACTTTCAGATGTGCGCGCAACACTCACACCACATATGTATATCCATGCACACAAATGGTCCGCACCAAGATACATTCATGCATCATAGCAACCCTGCAAAAAATGCGATTAGTCTAGAAGCAGTCTGGGATGAGTCGCAAAGGAGGATGCGACTAATATCTGTACTAATCACTTTTTATGGGCTGAACTGTTCACATTTGATTAAGCATGTCCTATGGATCGACTAATAATACCCCTAAATACCCGAACGGGTACGAAAGGACTAGTCCACTTTTGAACCCAACCGGTAGTTACAAAAACCGAAATTGCCTAACCGCCCTATGAGTATGCTGCGCAAATATCTAATAATATTTGTATGTGTTTACATATGTATGTATGTATATTGAATTATAGCCAACTGAAGACTGAAAGGATAAATCGGGGATCGCTCGCTGAATAGATTAGTTACACAATTTTTTGCAGGGAACTGAGGGTATGCATCGATGTGTTGGGTGAGAGTAGATGTGAGGTGCAGAATTGCCATACGGACTTGTACGTTGCGTGCTGCAAAAGTTGAGGTGTTGGTGATTGTGTTGCACGTTCATTGCTTGCCTGAAGAGTGATATGGAATGCTAAAGTTAAGGACTTGGTCAAAGCCTGTGATATAGAAGGAGGTGCAAAAGGATCACTGTAACATGGCACAAAAGCAGAAATTAATTTATTTCAATTCAAGATGAACTTTTGAATGCGAAGTTATTTTTCAACATTCCGTAGCATTTGACAAACGCAACAAAAAAAGCGAAGATGTCGAGGCCTCTATGAAATGAGGATAGTTAGTTACCTACAGTGTGTACATACATACATATGTACATATGTATATAGTGAAGAGCTAATGTTGAAACATATTCTGATTTTGTTACTTTTGTTGTTTTTGTTTGTGAAAAAGTGTCAAAAGCTCGTATAAAGTTTCAACTGCTGCTGGTGCAGATAACAGTCGTCCTTCATGCGTTTTCAAATAAGCTGTAAGGCATTGCCGATTGTCTTTTTAACTCCCATTACTTGCTGTCCCGTTTTTAGTTCCACTTACAAACGCTTTTAGGCAAGTGTAAAGTGGAAAAGTGAAAAGCATGTAAGCCCATTCGCCACTCGCATTAGTTGGAACAATGGGAAATTTTAAGTTTTTCTGCTGATTTAACGCTTTGACAAACTTTTTAAATTGAACTGTTCTATGCTTGTCCGCCATGGCATCGCTATTCCACTGAACTTCCCAAATCGTACAATCATCATACCCTTCGGCTATACGAAAATATCTGTGACTTTTGCTTGGTGACATTTACCCGCTAAGGGGCGCTCGACAATGAAATTTTTGGTGCTATTTTTGGTTTCATTTCTATTCACTATTATTTGGGTTCACCCACATACATACATACATACATATGTAGATATAAATGTGTGTGCATCCTCCATACAATTGCTTCATAGAAGAGCGATGAAAGCAATGATCCAAACAGAATGAATTATTATTATTACTACATACTCCTCTCTAAGTAACTCTCGTCTCATATTTCTTTTTTGCCTGCTTTCCTGCAACAGTTCAGCTTGCAACGAAGCATTTGAAATTCAAAAGTACGGAATACTGAAGAGTGTAATGATAGAGCATTGTGAATTATCCAAATGGCAATCAATCACTTGACACGGGAAATCGAAGAAGATATAATATGAATGAAAGTGAGAAGTTAGGTGTCAGCGATAATGTTTCTCAATTGTTTGGGATTAAAGTTGGAAAATGGAGTTGAGAATTGCTATGATTCTGTCTAATTCAATGAATGTAGCGATGCGATTTGTCAATACTGTATCTCTTATTGCTCCTGAAAGATACTCTTATAGGTATGAGCAGAGAAACTAATGTATATATCTATTACATCACAAAGAAAATCAATCGGAGTATTAAGGGAACATGGTACGATTCGATAGGTTTGATCAAGTTGAAAATACTTAATTTTTGTTGTTTTAACAATGAGCAGTGTTAAACACACTAGGACGCCGAAGCTGGAAATCTTTAATCCTACTTTTCATGTGCTGAGCATAGCAAGTTCCATGACTATTTCCCAAGACTAACACACGGCGATTGCCGCCTACGCATGAATGACTTTCGCTAGAAAAAATAGCAATAAAGGTAAATCGTTCTGAAACATTCGTGGATACATGCGTACATACATAACTTATCAGTTTTGGTACATATTATATATGTAATGTAGTTATGTGGCGAAAATCATCCAAACCGGACCAACATCGATTGTTCCGATAAATGTGGTTTGGGATATGTATCTCTTAACTATCAGAGAAATTCCGTTGTCTCTAAAGTTTTTTTTTTATTTTAATAACTAATTAAATTATTGAAAAAATAAAAACAATACTAACTTATGTTTGACTTTTGCTCCAAACTTATGTTTATATAACTTTTGGTTAACTTTTTAGAGCTTATCCTTTTTTTTTGAATCCAACCATTCGTTTGGTAAGGAAAACAAGCGCGGGTATTCCCGTCTTCCCCGAATTTTTATGTAAAATAATGTTGGCGGTGTCGCGGGCACATACGTAAATATGTAGTTGACCATGAACGTATTCATATGTATATGTTTTTCCGTATGTTAATTCTGTACAACAGTACTAATTAAATCTAAATGACTAAAAGGAAGTCATGCAAATAAATGTACCAAATTATATCGCTAAAATTATGTTCATTACCGTATTTTTTTTTCAAACTAGGGAAACCTTTGGAAAAGTAAATATTTCGGAAAAGTAAAATACCCTTGGGACATTTTGGTTAACTCTTTCGAGATTCTACTGTACCATGACATAACATGATCCAACTACCGGAGCACATCAAAATTTGTAGCAAAGAAGCATTACTGGAAACTTATTTCGTTAGAGCCGCCAAAGACTAAAATAAGTGAATGTTTCCATCTTTCAGATTTATTATCCGGATTCTGTAATAACACTAAATATTGAAACCTAGTTCAACAAAATCGAAGAAGTCGGCCCAATTAAGTTGTCTCGCTATTCTATAATTATATAATTAATAGCTCCAAATAAATGATTCTAAAATTGAAATATGTATTTATTATCTTAATTTATTAGAAAGATTTACCCGACAATGTTACGACACCCCTGGTGCGGGTATGTATATATGAGGCGGTTAGAAGCAAAGGGGTGTAAGTCCCTACATCATAGCAAAAACGAAAATGAATAAGTTCAATTTCTCAAAACTATCTTACGAAGGACTTGATCAGGTTTCATGTGTATCAAATTTACAATACTACCAAACACACACTTGGAATAAACAATTGCACAAATTTGTATCTGTAACATATATAGCCGATATATATCAAACCTGTTTAAGTCCTTCGTAAGATAACTTTGAAAAATTGAAGTTAATTGTTTTCGTTTTTGCTATGATGTAGGGACTTACACCCCTTTGCTTCTAACCGCCTCATATGTATTTTAATTGGATTGCTGCAGCTGTGTATTGTTGCTATGCACTCTGCGGTTCTTGGCAAAGCATCAGTAACCACTGGAAATCTGTTATACGCGCAAATGCTAAATGAAAAAAAAAAGGAAATTTAGACGAAAGCGTAACCAGACAGCTACCGGCAGATAGGCCAAAATTGCCGCAAACGGCTTGGCGGATTGAAGCCATTTGAGGTTGGAAGATTCCTGTTAGACTGCTATACCAGGTTTGTGTGTGGGATGTATGCAGCCAAATGCTGATGGTTTATGGTTAATTTTTGATATTGTGGGTGCGAGTATTTGAATATAATATGTTATACAACCAAGAGCGAACAAAACACATTTTTAAGGCTAGATATGGTTACAAAAAATAATATGCCAACAAGTTTCCTCCCTGAGCTTTTTGTACTAAGCCCAACAAGATCCCTGATACAAATGAAAACCAGATAACTACGGGTCATCTACTTGTGTATACATATGTTCTTCAAAAGTAGTATTTGGGTTATGTAAAATATGATAGTGATGTCAAAATCCTAATGTGCTTAATGTACTTAATGTACCTATGAACTTATTTTATACCTGAATGCTTCTAACAGAAATTCATAAATACCTCCTTTGAAAACGTCCCCAACGAGACATCTATAGTTAAGTTAGGTTTATAATATTTTTGACAAGACATGCAAATCTGTATATAAACAGACTTACGAAGTATACAATCTTATTCCAATTAGATATAAGGAACGACTGAGTTAAAAAAACGTCAACCTTTTTTATAGATCAACACGGTTTAGCCAATAATACTGGACATACAAAAAATATAATAAAACGCCAGAACTATACATGGTGGCACATTTTTGAGCACGGACTCGGGTGTTTTTGTTGATTCATCTAACTTCCCTACTAGTGGATATGAAATTGTAAAAAATAATCCGAAAATATTTAGAGCATACTCTTTGCAGCCATTTAAATTGCATTTTTTCCCCTTTTTTTAATTATTTCCGTAATGATAACATCTGCCACAGATTGTTGACGAGGTGATTCTCCATCACTTTTTCCCAGTGTATTATTACAAAAACCATGCAGACAAGTAGTTTTTTGTGATGCATTTTGTACGGAAAAAACAATTTTTTTTTTAACAAAATTTAATTTTTTTCCGGAATCCCGTAGAATGTTAAATTGCGAGTTCTTGATAAAGGTGTTTAGCCCCTCGTAAAAGTGCGTGTCAGTCACCCTGCCCAGAATGAAAACCTGAGCAATTATTTTTCAATAGAAAACTGATATATTTTATTTAAAAAACCACAAAGAACTATAGAAAGAACTAAAAACATTATTTTTTAAGAAAGAAAAAATACTGCTTTATTAAAAAACAAAAAAACACAAAATATAATAAGAAACCAAACCAAAAAAAAATGTTAAGTAAATATAATTCCTCCTAAAAATTGCTGGTTGTCCCACTGTACTCTCAAAAGCACACTCATACAAGCACAGATGTGCTTATTATTTATTTGTAGTGGTGCGAATCCCTGAGTATATACCAATAAAACCAAAACAAACCTCTTTCAAAACTTTTGGTTGGTTTGCTGATTTTGGTTAAAAATATTTATGACAGGAGCGCGCTATGCTAACATTTGTAGTTCATTAGCCGAGAGTGGAATTCAATTTGTAATGTGGTACTTTCTGTTGCTGATATCACAATTACCAAAATATCAAAAGCTTATATTTTTCTCTGAAAATATTAGAAATATTATTAATCATAAACCACAAACCATTCAGGATATCGAAACGATCACTTTTATATGAAAGATTTTGGAAAGGATCGTATATACATACATATACATATCTAAAATGCAATAACTACACGCAAAATATATATTCTTTAACGAAGAAATTCGAAAAATATAAGTTTTATAACATGGGAGTGTGCCGCCTTTTTTATAATAGATCATTCCAAAAAAAAATTGTATGCCATTACTCTGGAAAAAGTTTAGTTGTCGAAACGAAAATTGACGAAAATGTTGCACATAAAAAAGTAACTGTTTATTGAAAAAGTGGGCGAAATAAGTTCCGAATCGAGCCCACTTTTAAACATGCGATATTTCTATAAATATTCAAAATATTCGTTCGGCAACTTTTTTTTCCACCGTCATATTCAAAACAGTGAAATTTCATATATTTTTACACAAAACCACAGTTGTGACATTTGTGTTGTTTTAAATATAAAATAAAAACAGAAAACAAAGAAAAAAGTCTGCAAAATAAGTAAAATAAAAATTTAACGCACCGGTCCTAAGAGTTTACAGAAAAGTGATGGCTCTAATGACGGTAAACATAGCGGCCAGTGTATAGCGAACGTTACATTGCGGCACCACTTCCCGAGGAGACTAAAGCTTAATACTCCACTAAAATAGAGAAGTTATATATGTATGTACATATGTATAGTTTTTGATAGGTTCCACCCATAATTTTTGCTGACCTTCTAAAGATAATTTTAAAGGCTAATAATATACTTCGGCTCTGCAGTGGTATATGCTTTCCTACTTAGAAAAAAGTGTTTTACACCCAGGGTAACAGAAAAAATACGTCTTTCACTTCTTGTTTAGGTCACAGGTTAGAGGTTAGAACTTAAGAACATGCGGACGAAATAATCAGAGAAAATTAAAGTTAAAAAAATCAAAATTATTATACAAAAGCTCCACTAAAAATATTAGCATTATGTTGCCACATTTCACATGATTGTGTGTCACGCCTAATAAATTCATCCCTACAATATGCCTAGTACCATCACTATTACAACTATCGTGAGAAACAACAACCCTGTCACGAGAACCATCGATCAACTTCAGTATTAACGAAGACATCCGAGCGACTAGTACGAGTGGCGTGAAATCAATTAATTCAATATCTGTAACCATTAACTATTTCCAATACATACCTCATATTAAACTTAATAACACATTAATTAAACTATTTAAACTTTAAAACTATTGTGTACACTTTACTCAAAACGGACATCCTTAAATCGTAAGTTACCCATCGCGTATATACGTGTGCGTGGACACTTCGGTATATTCGCGACAGTTCAGAAGTAAGATTGAACTTCTTTGTCTACAAGCGCTAATACGAATAAATAAATAAGCTGCGAAAAGTGCGGTTTAAAAGTGTACAGTGGCATACGTTTTGCTTATTGTACATAACCACACATTTTGTGAGACTCCGTGAATTTTAGGGCTCCAGCGACATACGCTTTGTTGCTAAGCTCAACGGCCAAAATTCAAAGTTGCAGTTGTGCAGTGCTACACCGATTATCGTTTCGTCAATTCGTGAATTTTAGGGCTCCAGCGACATACGCTTTGTTGCTAAGCTCAACGAACAAAATTTAAACTTGCAGTTCTGCAGATAGCCAGTGATACGTCAGTTATCTCGTTTACACCTTGGTGTCGCTCATCGTATTCATATTGTTCCGAATAATTCTAATTTATACTTGCAACATTGCAGTTACGCGTCGGTTATCTCGTTCACTCCTAAGTGTCGCTCATTGTATTTATGACATTCTTATATCGCTCTCAACGACTGTAATTTAAACTTGTAGCTTTGCAGCTGAGAGTCGACACTTTTCGTTCGTTCGTTCGTTTCGCTCTTTCATGAATATGTTCGTTCCGATATGGATCGTTCTCGTTGTTGCAATTAAACAATCATAGCTGTCTCGGTCTCACGTTTGAACTTTAAGTGCTACTGACTCTAATCTTATTAGAAATCGACACGAAAATATAATCAAAACAAAAATGCCGAATACAGAATATACACTAAAAGAGTTACGAAAAAAATGCAAAGATGCTGGTTTGCCTACCTCGGGCACGAAAAACCAACTCTTGCAACGTCTAAAACCAAATCTAAGTGATTATGAAAGTGAAATAGAAGAAGATATAACAATTGTGCAACGCATATCGTCGCTCGAAAAAACCATCGAAAGGTTTATAAATGCTCAAGCAACAACAAACGTGAGTGCGCGAGTGACTACGTGTGTACAAAATTTTGAGCCGACGTTAACGTCATCGCCCGTGTCAGCAGTTTATTGCACGGCAAATATGCAACCGCTAACAACAACATCGTATGCGCAAGGCAATTTCGTGCCGCAGTGGCAGAGGCCAAATATATCTACTGCGCCTGCGCACGAAATTCCAATTGGAAATAACATGTTTCATGCAACCACCGTTCCGATTCCATTGCGTGGTGAATATTCTAATTCTTATAGGATAAAAGATATTGTTGAGTTGTTACCAGAATACAATCCAACAAGCGAAACGTCCTTAAACTCAATACAATTTATTAAACGTGTCGAAATGCTAAAAAGTGCGTATAACTGGCAAGAAAATGTCATAATTTTCGCGGTTCAACAAAAGATGGGCGGTGCCGCGAAATTATGGATCGATTCATTGCAGTGCGCGTTTGTTAATTGGCCACAATTTGTAAATAAATTTTTATCTGATTTTCCGTGTACGGTTAATGAAGCAGATACGCATATAAAACTCTCGCGCTCGAAACGACAACATAATGAGTCGCCGGTCGAATACTTTTACAGAATGTTAGCACTCGGTAATAAGGGTGGTTTAGCAGAATCAAGCATAGCACGACATATTATTAATGGTGTTAACGATGTCGATCTTAAACGTAAAATATCTAATGAATATACGCAGTGTCAAGATTTATTGAAAGACATAACGAGTTATACCGTGTATAATGACGTTCAGCAAAACGTGCAAAAACCAAAACAAAGTTACAGTTTTACTACAAAATCTCAACCGGTACAAACAAAAGAACCTAATAATTCAACAGCAAATAAACAAATTCGACCAACAAATAATTTAAAGTGTTTTAACTGTGCTAAGTTCGGACATCTAGCTATCAATTGCACCGAGCCGCAAAGAAAGCAGCGATGCTCTAAGTGTCAACGCACGACACATAAAAGTGAAGAATGCCCGGAAAATAAGAAAAGTAACGTAAATAATATAGACAATCCCGTCGTGAACAAAAATTCGGAAAGAGCCTGCGATGGCATAACAAAACAAATTAACGTAAACGGTCACGTAACCCGTGCTTTCGTTGACCCTGGCAGTACCCGTACGCTCGTTCGCAAATCGTTTGCTACTCGTATAGGCAATCTCAAAAACCAAATTACAAAGTTAAGAGGTTTCGGTGGCGGGGAATTCGTTTCCAATTGTAATATAAATGTACTACTAATGATAGACGATCAAACGTTTGATGCAAACATGGTAGTGATTGAAGACGATCTAATTTCTGAAAACGTGCTACTCGGAAAAGATGTACTATGCGGTTCAAGTACGCGTCTTATAATCGAAAATGATGAATGTCGGGTTGAGCAGGTTCGTTGTATAACAGTTCCTAACGGGTTAAATGAAAATGAAAACCAACAATTCGAGAACATTATAAATAAGTACAGTGGGGCTTTTGCAACAAATATTAAAAATATTGGAAAGTGCGGAATTTCGAAAATGAAAATTGTTTTGAAAAATGATACGCCCATTTCGTTAAAACCATACCGCGTTCCGTTCGCTAAACGTCCAATAATATCACAAATTATTGCAGAGTTGTTAGAGTACAATATAATTCGTCCCAGTGAATCGTCGTTTTCTTCTCCAGTGGTTTTAGTAGAGAAAAAGAACAAAGAACATAGACTGTGTATCGATTATCGTTGCCTTAACAAAAATACGGTCAAACAACCATTTCCCATGCCGAACATGGAAGATCAATTCGCACAACTCGCGGGAAATCGGTATTTTAGTGCGCTCGATCTTCGTATGGGATACCACCAGATCGAAATCGAAGAATCGTCGAAACAATATACCGCGTTCGTAACGTCAGATGGACACTTCGAGTTCAATCGTATGCCTTTCGGTCTCGTGAACGCGCCAGCAACTTTTCAATCGATAATGAACAATATCGCTTCAAAAATGAATACGGGTGAAGTACTAATTTACTTAGATGATATTATTATTCCAAGTAAAACGATACGCGAAGGACTGCTACGTTTAGAGCGGTTTCTAAAACTTATAAATGACGCAGGACTTACACTTCGTCCGGACAAATGTAAGTTCCTGGCAACCCAAATTGACTATCTTGGACACAGCATAACCGAAAGCGGCATAACACCTGGCTTACAAAAGGTAAACGCAATACGAAATTTTCAACGACCTGCCAACGTAACAGAGGTAAGACGATTTTTAGGCCTCACGGGTTTCTTCCGGAAATTCGTGAAGGACTATTCCATTATATCGAAACCAATCACCATATTACTAACCAAAGCTAATCAGGACAAATTCACTTGGGGTCCTGAGCAACAGCATGCTTTCGAAACATTAATAAATTTACTAACGAATGAACCGATCTTGTCCCTGTATGATGGTAATGCCCAGCACGAGGTACACACTGACGCTAGCAGCGTTGGGTTGGCTGGGGTACTTCTTCAATCAAATGATGGAAGTGAGTGGCGGCCCGTCAGTTATTATAGTCGTCACTGCACTGACACCGAGAGTCGATACCACAGCTACGAGCTTGAAGTTCTCGCTGTGGTCGAAACATTAGAACGTTTCCGCATATACGTATTGGGCAAGTCATTTCGTCTAATAACCGATTGTTCAGCAATTGCACAGGTCAAGGAGAATAAAGAACTAAAGTCGAAAATAGCGCGCTGGTGGCTTAAATTGCTGGAGTACGACTTTGAATGTGTACATCGTCAAGGTAGTCGATTACAACATGTAGATGCGTTGAGCCGAATGCCTGACCAGCCTGCAAGGGAAGTCGAGCCTGCTGGATTCGTATTGAACGTCAACTCCGATATCAACGATTGGATCTTCACGATGCAAATGCAAGACGAAAAATTGAGACAACATATCAATGTTCTAAATGGTACGGTAAAGTCATCACAAGCCAATACCATAAAATCCGAATATCTTTTAAAAAATAACCGTTTATATAAAAAACTTCCTGAGCGTATAAAATTTGTTGTACCTAAAGGTGTACGCTGTCGAATTCTTCAGTGCTGCCATGACCAGGTAGGACACCCCGCATTGGAGAAATCCCTCGAACGCATAAAACAAAATTACTGGTTTGCCAATATGAGAAGGTACGTTAAAAGCTATATAGCTGCGTGCATTAAATGCTGCTATCAAACACAAGGTTCCAACAAACGGGAAGGTAGTCTTCATGTTGGTGATATTAAGCCGATGCCGTTCTATCGCATTCACCTTGATCACTTAGGTCCTTTTGTCCGCAGCAAAAGAGGAAATTGCTATGTTTTGGCTATATCCGACGCGTTCAGTAAATTTCTTGTCGTGAAGCCTGTTCGCGATACGAAAACGTTACATGTCCTTAAAGCTCTAAATGAAATGACTTCATATTTTGGTTTGCCATCACACATTGTAACCGATAGAGGAACGTCCTTCACTTCCAAAAATTTTGAAGAGTTTTGCAGCCAAAATAATATTAACCATACTAAAGTTGCAGTTCGCACACCTCGTGCAAATGGCCAAGTCGAGCGGGCAAACCAAAGTATATTAACATTTCTACGAATAACCACGGATAATCCGAAAGATTGGGATCTCATGTTACGAGATCTCCAATGGTCTGTAAATTCGCGCAAAAACAGCACAACAAGTTTTAGTCCAAATGAACTTGTTTTTGATTTTAAGCTCCGAGACGTTGTAACGAATGAACTACTTGCCGCTATTCATGACGATGTCGACGATGAATCGTCTCAGCTAACAGCTTCAGAGAAGCGTAGTCAAGCTGCAGTTAACATTTCCAACGAACGTCAGAAATGGAAAATACGATTCGATCAACGGCATAAAACTCCAAAAATATACAACGAAGAAGATTTGGTCGTCATCGAAAATGAACCAGCCGCAAATGGCGAGTCTAAAAAGCTTGAGCCTAAATATCGTGGGCCATACATAGTTCGCAAAGTTCTGGGAAATGACCGTTACTTACTCGAAGATATCCCAGGCTACCAAATAACTAACAAAAAATTTTGCTCCGTTTACGCATCCGACAAAATTAAACCTTGGTGCAGTAATAGCCCTGACCTCGAATCAGATGACGAAATCGAGGACGATTCAGGTCAGGAAGGGCCGAGTTGTCACGCCTAATAAATTCATCCCTACAATATGCCTAGTACCATCACTATTACAACTATCGTGAGAAACAACAACCCTGTCACGAGAACCATCGATCAACTTCAGTATTAACGAAGACATCCGAGCGACTAGTACGAGTGGCGTGAAATCAATTAATTCAATATCTGTAACCATTAACTATTTCCAATACATACCTCATATTAAACTTAATAACACATTAATTAAACTATTTAAACTTTAAAACTATTGTGTACACTTTACTCAAAACGGACATCCTTAAATCGTAAGTTACCCATCGCGTATATACGTGTGCGTGGACACTTCGGTATATTCGCGACATGTGTTTTTCAGCGAACATTTTTGTTTTGTGTAATAAGTTCTTAATTTTTTATTTTTGCAGTGTACTTTCTTATAAATTGTTTTTATTGCAACATGGTATACGGTGTAAAGTGGTTATCATAGCCTTTTATGCGAGCTTAAAAAAACTCTCATTAAATTTAAATGGCGCCGTGAAACAGCAACAACAGAAAAAGTTACAACGTGATTAAAGCGATAATCTGTGGGTGGAACTGTGGCATCAACAACTCGCGCTCACAAATACATCCAAAGCCACACTTCCGTTTACGGAAATCATTTGAAGATAGCCAAGTGAATCGTGAAAATTATTTTTGGAGCGAATGAATAATAAAATGCAAAACGATTTTAGAGCTATCGCTGTTGTTAAATTTGTTAGGGAATATTGTTGCTCGTTGCTCTGAACTAGCTCACGACTTGTATGAACACTAATAATCCACCGGTATAGGAATGAGTTTTCAGAAGTTATCAAATTGCCTAAATATCATGATTAAGAATTCCAGATTTTGAAGTAAGCCCATTAACTAATTTTTAAATGACAGATAAGAAGTGTGAACTAGTCTGTTCAATTAACTCATCGATATTGGTTGCAGTTTTACATTTTTTCTGTTCCGCCAATGAAAACTGATGAACCCCTTTGTGCTATTCCCGCTCATAAACTCACATACAAGTGCATATTTAATTTTTAGTATTCTCATTTTGGAATAGTTCCTATCGAAGCAAAAATTTTAAAAATACCTGCGCCAAATGGTTTTTAATTGTACCTGGGTATGGAACCGCAAATATTTCAGCTACGCATAGATAGGAATATGAACACTTCAACCAAAGTGATCATGTTTTTGGAAATATCCAACGACGCCACAATGTTACCAAGTAAAAATGACAAAAAACAATCAAGGACCACACGTCACTTAAATATCTTCTATTCATTGGAAACTTGTTTTGATATTCTTTCGACACTGTCTTTGCCATTATTTGAAAGGCTGATTTCGGAAACGCATCACCGACCCGAAATTTTTCTTTACGATTTTTCATTGCAAAATACAAGTCGATCAGAAAACGTTTGATAGAATAAAAAGTTGATGCATATTGGGACCATTTTCACCTGGTCAAATTTCATCCTCAGTGTTTATTTTCGTTTTGGCCTTTGTTTATCCTTTGGTTCGTATTTATAGTTTGTGGGTGTGGGCTAATATGTATTATGATTAAATGGTTGCCTGCAATAAGAGTATTTTTTACACTCGTTAGATAAGTTTTGACAGCATCATAATATTGATCTGCCTCTTATTATTCAAATCTCCATTTCTGTCTGTCTGTTTTTCACTTTTAGATCCCATTATTTATTAACCACTTCTTGTATTTGTCAATTTTTGTCTTCCTAATACTTTTCCTCTGACTTATTGGCGAATTCAAATTTTACTATGTTGAATATGTAAATTTTCCATACTTATTCTCAAATTGTTATTTGATTTATTACTGTATTTCGAGCTTAACTGGAAAAATCCTTTTAATAGCCTTAAGCTGAAGTTGCCATTTTCGAAACAAAGTCTAAATAGTTTATATATTACTAGCAGAGCCGGCAGACGGAGTTCTGCCTGACCAGTGAGTTCCCTATAAATAAATTTTCAAATATTTTTAACATACCATTAGGGTATACAATATTTCTGGTTTTACCGTCTTTGGTATCAACAAATAAATTTTTTGGATGCCCGACTCAAAAAACGGATCTTTTGAACTCAATGAGTATGACAAAAACCATTATGTCTGCTGAGCACATGTATAGTTAGTATTTATTTAGTTCTATCCTATTCTATTTAGAGTGTCCAAAACATTTACATACATACATACATATATAGCCTATGTCATACCTAACGAAGCTTTTAACGTATTGGGAAAGTTTAAAAGAGATCGACCATAAACTTTGGACATTATTGAAGTACAAACAAAATACAAAAAATGTGGTCGTGGCACCGCCCACTTTTCTAAAATTATATAAATCTTAACCAAACAGCACACATATCCAAAAAACATTAATTTAGATCAATCAAAGGACACACAAACAACACAGGCACACATTAATTTTTATTTATAGGACTACCCAGCCAAAATATTGTCAAGCGTTTTGCAAACTAAGAACGTTGTTGAAAATTTGTTTGCAAATGCAAGTGTTTCATAAATTTAAGCAACACGTGTCATTCTCTCTTTAAAAATTGTGCAAATAAGTTGTTTTAATAAATTGTGTAAAAGTTTGATACTTTGAATTATCATTTGCTATTAAAAAACTATCTATGTACTTATTTAATGTCTGCAGCTAAAAAGAAGAGAGGTGTTGTGCGCAGCAGCAGCAATATTCTTGAGCATCTGTGGAACGGTGTGGCTGAAAGAAAATTTTTTTCGAAAGCGTGGCAGAGGATCATGATTGACAAGGTTGCTGAGAGCTTTTCCTGGCGAGGAACTGCGGATAAGAAGTGCATTAGGGCCTTCACTGTCGCCACTGCCATTCGTCGTAAGTGAAATACGTTTACTAGGTTTCTAGTTACATTATTATATTTATATTTAAATTCTATTTGCATAAACTTTCGTTGGAAATGGAGGCGTGGAAGAGGACTTGGCGACAATGAAGCTCCTATTTTTATATTTTAATTTATAGTTATTCTATTCAGGAAAAAAATTCAATATTAAAAATGATTTTTTAAATGTATCAATAAAAAAACATATCCAAAACAAAGTAAATGTTTTAAACGCTTATTAATTTCATCAAAAATACGTGTTTTTTAAGGATTTATAAAACGTGTTTTTTAAGGATTTATACAACGTGTTTTTTAAGCATTTAGAAAACATGTTTTGCAAAAGTCTTTTTTACGCTTATAAAGTTGGGTCCTTTTCGATTATAAAACGATTGCTTTGATGTGTTTTATAAATGTCACAACCACGATTTACAAGTGTTTTGCTTACATTTGAACGCTTATAAAACGCTTATTTTGATATAAAAATGTTTGCTGAGTAGTGTCAGCAATCTGACATCCACACACCCAAGCTTAACACCGAACACAAAGAATTAGCCGAGAGAGAGGTTGCTGATATAATATTGAACAATTAAACTTTGTAATATTGCAGTGAATAAAAGAACTTATTATATTCAGAACTGAAAAAGGCTTAGTAGGGTAGTGTCACCCTCAACTAGGAAAAGCTGTGTTTATTTGGTTCTTTGGAGTGGCGAAACTCCTATGACCCCTTTTAACGCTAAAATACCATTTTGGCACCGAATTGGGGCTTAATGTCACTAAGCTCCCAAATGCCCCCGAAACAGGGTTTCCTGAAAGATTTTATGCTGCTGCAAAAGGTATTGTGGACGGCAATGCCCAGTGAGATAGTTAAGGTACTAAAAAGGTCCCAGGGATACAACAACCTCCTTCGCCTCCAAGACATCTGGAGCAGATCCACGGTGTGCTAGCTCGTAGCACTATTGGTTTCGACTTGCAAGTTGATTGCCCACTTCCTGTAATAAGCAACACGGCTCGTTTTAACCTTTGCCGACTAGAAAGCCCGAAGAGCCCCCATGTTGTATTAGAAAATTCCTATCTTACTTATTACCAGTGATGTCCTCACATAGTAGTACCCTACATTCTTTCTCATAGCCCTGAAGTTGTAAGGTTTTGTTTGCGTTTGTCTGCTAAGTAGTAAATAAAAAATAAAATTGGAAATATAGCTATTGTGTTTGGTAGAAGGTAAACTCTAACTTAATAGCATACATTCATTAGTTCCATCACAGGGATTGAAGAATACAAGAATGCTACGCTCGTATTCGTACCCAACCATTATTATGGTATGTTCACACAAACTTTATTTACGTATCGGGAAAGCAGGATAATAGAACATATTTGTGTGTATGCATATCATCATATACATATCTATATTATTTCTGTAAGGTCTTTTTGTGTTTGCTCCTAATTTTCTGCTTTCATTTCGAACCAATATTAATAAGTAAGGTATCGTTTTAAAGGTGTGGGTTACCTCTACATGCAAAACTATATATTAATTACAGCAGTGCTTTTGTTTAAGCGTATTTTATAAAAATTAATTTGTTTAAATAAACCATTGTGACTGCACAAAAAAATCAATTTGTACTGCAACGCCATTGTGAGACTTTATCTACTGGGTTGTAGATGTCGCTGATGGTAGTGGTGAACATAGGATTTAATAAGTTATACTAATTTAAGGTGGTCGATTTTCGACCACGGGATATACTAGTAAATCTGATTAGCAAATTCCTTGCAAAAAATGCGATTAGTCTAGGACAGTGGTGGCCAGAATTAAAATATCAATGCACGCGTGCATAGGCTACCTTTTGCTGCCGACGTCGATGCCATCACACGCATAGTATCAATGAAGTCGTGTGGCGAAGTTCGGGAGAGTGGCCGATCAATCTTGCTTACTTTTATCAAGTACCCTACCAACCATGGCTAACCATGGTGAAACTCTGATTCCAAAGATTCACAAATTTTTATTAACACCAACGAGGATCATTTCGAGACGAGTCCCTAATGACGGTGCGACTAACACCTGTTCTGATCACTTTGTATGGGTTGAACTGTTCATATTTGTTTGATCATGTCCCGTTTAAGGAACTAATCCACTTTCGACCCAAATGGGTATTTTAACTCCTATAAGTATGCTACAAAACCTATCCTGAATTATACCATTATGAGCATGCCCACACAAATTGAATTATAGGCAACTGTACATAGACTAAATCGATCGATCCCGGGTCGCTCTCTTTAAAGATTAGTCACACGATTTTTTGCAGGGTTAATATATCTTTATGATGCAGAAGCTCATGCTAATTGAATTTGTAGGAATAACCAGGATCAGCTTAATTGCCATATTGTACTTATGTAACATGGAAGGTATTTGTATTTGTCAACATTCAACTTCTAAAGTATATTGGAATGCACATACATATACATATGTCTGTATGTATGTAGGCTTACTTAGTATAAGTTCCCAGCAAACATTTGTGTAAGCAATAAGTTATACGGCTTTATAGTTGCTTGCTCCGATGACTGCGCAGCCTTATAATACATTATTGCATACCAAAAATCTTATAAATATTTTCTTAATTATCCAGCCAAGTTTGTATGCTCTTGCCATTATCATGAATCTGTTCAGAGTTCGAACTTCTACTTTTTTGTTAGCTTCGGATTTTCTTATGGGATGGCAAGGACGCTTCATACATATATGTTAACTGTCATATATGATACTCCCTAAAGATTTCAGTCTTCAGCTTACGGTCTGTTCATTTACATACACATACATACATATATAATTAGCCTTGAGCTCATAAAACTTACAAAAATATAAAAATAAGAAGGTACATAGTTTTTTTGGGCGTTTTCGTTTGTTCAATATATAGGTTTATAATGCTTTTGGGTTAGTGGCAACAAAATCTTATAGTTAAACTTTGCCCATATGTACAACGAAAGTTGTTGACGAAGCTGATGAGGCATTGCCACATAATTACCGATCAATTTGGCTTTATGTTTGCGACATAATTAACTCTATGCGTTAGGTACTACCATGAAGTCGTATGTTAAATAATAACGACAGGTCGAGTTTTGCTGTTGTTGTTGCAATTCATTGTGATTGGTTCTATTACTCTTTGTTGTTGTAGACTTTGTTCCTTTAAGTATGGCGTAAAAAAATTTGCGTAATGTGCGTTTAGCCAAAGTGTTGTGTAAGTTGACAACACCAATTAAGTGCCGGTTGTAGTGTGTTCGCAGAAGGGTAAAAACTGCGTCAAAGTCGCGACTTGGCTGTTATGGATTGTTGGCACATATATAGTTAATAATTGTTGAGTATAAATAGTTTTTGGCTTTCCAATTGCTTAGTTAAAACTTTGAACGAGCCGTTATATCTTGGAAGGAATTTGTATAAGGATAAAGCAGCATTCGATAGGCCTGCTATTCAACCTCAATTATATATTCATGAGTTCTTTTAGAGAGCTCTCTTAAGTTTGTATATTACATTGTTCTCACCGTCGCTGTTCCCAATCAGTTGTGTAACATTACTTGCGTTCCTTGTTTGTTTGTTTGAGTAGCGACAAAAACATTCACGGAGTATTAGCGCTGTAGGGTTGTTTGTTCTCATTTAATTAAATTTTTCTAATTTAATTTTAATTGTATTAATTTACCTAACGTAAATATAATTTTACTTTGCATATTTAGTTTCAAATCAAATTTGTAATTTTTATTTTTCAATTTTGAAATGTGTGTTTTCAACAATTTTCATGACTCCTAAAATTATACTTCAAGAAAGAAAATATAAAAAATACACTATAACTAATATTTGAACATAAAATAAACGGGATTCATTGTGTTCCTATATTGGCGATCCTACCTTTCGCTAAAGAAAAACGCAATAAAAGTGTGCATAGATGGGAGATCGCAAACCATCAGAGTTTTATCGATCTCTGGTTTTACTTTCTGGAAACAATTTTAGTACAGAAATTCTTAAGAAACTTTGGATGAGGAAACTGCCAAAAAATTTGAGCATAATACTTTCTAGCTCAAACTCATCTGAGATTAATGAACTTATTAAATTAGCTGCCAATATATGGGAAGCTATAAATAAAACAGAGATAGCTTCACTTAATAATTTTTATTTCGAATTTAGTTCAAACAACAAATATTATGTGTAAACATTTTGAGAAGAAAAATAATATATTATAGTTAAAAAGAGAGAACAAAATTAATTATAAAGGATTTAATTATTTAATATAATATTCTCCAAAGTAAGCATCAAACAAATACTTCGTCCGGCATCGTGATATGTATACCAGCTGGATTAGTTGGATGAGGTAATTTCAGTTCAATTTCACATCTTGAAGCTAACGCCGTCAAAAGTACCCCACACTCAAAAGTCAAATGTGCCCCAAATGACTTTATCGATATTAATTGTTTTGATTTTTTTATTGTTATAAACTAATTGTTAATTACCGATTTTTTCTCAAAGTTTGAGTCTCGAAGCACCAAATAATATTTTTAACTTATAAAAAACAATTACTTTTCCTTGAAAAAAACCTAACGCAACGCAACACAAAAATTACATTACCCAATCGAAAATCACTAAAACACGTGTTGCTCCGCTAAGCATTTAACGAGAACTGTTTTTTATATTAGGCTGAGTACAGTTCTGTATTTGCGAAGTTTTTGAATCGTTTTGACATGGAAAATGATTAAGTCAATGGTGCCCCATAGTCACAGATGCCCCACTTTACCCTACCTCATATCCACGGTTTTAATATGAATTTACGAAACAAAAATATATTTTCTAAAATTGATTTAGTGAAAGCATATTATCAAAATACCAATGGACGAAGAAGATATAAACAAAACGGCAATAACAACACCTTTCGGTATGTTTCAATTTTTGCGTATGCCCTTCGGATTGAGGAACTCATCTCACACTTTTCAAAATTTTATAAACAAAGTTATCAGTGGTCTAGATTTTGTATATGCATATGTTGATGATTTACTTATGCGAGTAAAAATGAAGACGAACATTTGAGGGACTTGAAAATACTTTTTAACCGGTTGTCAGAATACGGTTTAAACATTAAACGTAGCAAATGTATATTTGGAGTTAGCAGTATTGAATTTTTAGGACATAATATTTCAGGAAATGGAATTAAACCTTCTGATGAGAAAATATTAGCAATACGAAATTTTGAATGTCCAAAATCGATTAAGCAGGCACAGAAGTAAAACTAGGAAGAAACGTGACAAAACATTAATTTGGGATGACAAGTCAACACATGCTTTTGAATGTGTTAAAGAAAAGTTTGCATCTACGATATTATTAAACCACTTTAATAAAGATGCAAAACTTTCTTTAAGTGTTGATGCATCTAATACAGCAGTTGGCGGTGTCATACATCAACATTTTAACGGTAAATCAGAACCACTTGGTTTTTATTCAAAAAAGCTTTCTCCATCCGAAATCAAATACAGCGCGTTCGATCGAGAACTGTTAGCAATTTATTTGAACATTAAACATTTAGAAAGACGACAGTTTACAGTTTACACTGTGGCGAAACTGGTTTTTCGCTCTCAACAGCAAATAAAATGATGAGCGTAAGAATACGTGTGAGTTGAGCGTTGCACCTTAGTGCTATGAAATGAGGACCACTGGTTTACACAGACCACAAATCATTAGTTTTTGCTTTAGACTCAAAAACGGAACGTAGTCCGAGACAAACAAGACATTTAGAATTCATTGCTCAATTTACTAACGATATACAACACATTTAAGGTAAAGATAACATAGTAGCTGATACATTGTCACGAGCTTTTGAGATAGATGCAATTAAAAATATCGATATTAATTTCAAAATTTTTGCAAAATGAGCAACAAAAAGATACTAAATTGAATGAGGTAATAACTAGCCAAAGTTTTCATAACTTAAAATTAATACAGATTTCTCTACTAAATTTTAAAATTTAGTGTGAATTATCGGGTGAAAGTCCTAGTCCATTAGTTCCCAACAACTAGACGATGTCCGTTATGAAAAAATCAGAAACATTAAATACGGTTAGTATTTCCACTACTGCATTGACGGCTCAGTGGTCAAGTCTGAGAAAGGGAACTTATCTCGTCCTTCGCGACAGAGCCCATGACTCAATAAATCTGTTTGTACCCTCCAAGGTAACACGATATTTAAGAGGCTCCGCTAAAATGCAGTTGACATTTTGAGCCACTGGCTACAAGTTAGGGAAACCGGCGTATTGTCGCATAACATTAATTATTACAAAATATTTGTCCAATTTTCCAATTGCACTCCCACATTTTTATCTTCGTACAACAACTTCAGTCATTCCGGAAAATCGAATTAGTTGCCTTAGAAATCGGAAAGTATCCATATTTATTAACGTAATCTTGGGATGCAATCTTAAAATCACTGAAATTGGAAACAAACACTCTGCATACATTGACATCTATTAATTAGTCCCACCTGCCGTGAAAAGGTGATTTGAGCTGAAATTTATATTTAGCTGTTACATTGTGGAAGTATGAACCAAATTCAAATAATAGGACTGTTGAAGTGGTTTTGACAAATAGCAATTTATGTAGGCTTCTACCTAACCATTGCTGTGTCAAACGGTCCTCTGTTTCGCTTCAGCCAGAGCACATTGCCAATTATAATTGAGTGCGATTATCGATTTAGTAATTAAGCGACGAACCAGTAATTAACAAAGAAGAACTAAGTTGAATCGATTTAGTCTCGGTCACTGCTGCTTCTGTTAAGGTATTTCTTATTGGTGACGATAATGGTAACAATAACCAAATGCTCAATCAGGCACAAAAGCCACCCAAACACAGTTAGTAATTTGCAAAATATCTAGTGGGGAAATCGTTAACTGGTGTATCTTTATGACGTGGTACTACGACCACAGTGCGAAAAGCACTCAGCTCAATCATAACTAAAGTAAGACAATGCAGTAATTATCATGAGGCATGTCGAGACAAATTCGAATTAAAAAATATTTACAAAAATATTTCAGACTAACTTTACATACATTTTTGTCGCAAATTCGGCCTTAAGCAAAGACATGGTATCCATGAGTTTTAGTTTTGAAATTTTAATTATTATACCTAGTAGTGCTTCGCACACAAGGTATATTAACTTCATTGGCCTAACGGTAGTATGTAACGGCATAAACGAATCGAGATAGATATTGACTTATATATATCAAAATGTTCAGGAGGAAAAGAGAAATTGATTGAGCCATGTCCGTCCGTCCGTCCATCCGTCCGTCCGTCTGTGAACACGATAACTTGAGTAAATCTTGAGATATCTCAATGAAATTTGGTATGTAGGTTCCTTTTCACTTATCTCCGAGCGCTATTGAAAATAGGCAAAATCGGTTAAAAGCCACGCCCTCTTTCTATATATATAATATTTTCGAAAATACAAAAAGAGTGATTATTCAGTACATAATACACCTATAAGGATAATATTTGGTATGCACTTTAGCGTTAAGGCAACAAATACATTTTTGAAAAAATTTTTAAAAAGGGGCGTGGTACCGCCCACTTTTGATATAGTCAAGTTTGGAAATATTATTAATCATAAATCAAAAACCGCTCAAGATAGCAAAACAAAATTCAGCAAACATATTTATATTAATACAAGCAATATTTCGAAAAAAAATTATTGAAATCGGGTTAGGTCCACGCCCAATTTTATACGAAAGATTTTGAAAAGGATCATAGATATATTGAATATGCTATAACTTTGCTTAAACTAGCTGTATATCATTTCTATTTCACCTCTGAAGTGTTCGTGGGCAAAGAAAGTCGAAAGCACAAAATTTTTGGAAAATGGGCGTGGCCCCGCCCCTTTATGGGGGATTATTCCACAAAACTTTACATGCCATAACTCCGGTAAAAATTGACTTATTGGAACGATATTTAGAGAAAGTGTTCAACATATAAAGCTAACTCTTTGCTGTAAAAATAAACAAAATCGGTGAACGGACACGCCCACTTTTTGAACACAGTTCTAAAAAATTTCTTCGTAAAATTAAAATCGCGATATTTCCATAATTGTATAAGTTATTTACAGGTATGAAAATAAAAAAAATTAATAAAAAAAAGGCAGTAGAGTGTTAACTACTTGCCCGTAAATCTTGCTTGTTATACCTCAGGCCCGTGCGCACGGGGGGGTTTTGGGGTTAAAACCCCCCCCATGGCCAAATCTAAGTTGCAATAATTTTGCAAAAATTTTCAAAATACAGTTTATAAATAACGTATTGAATCTTGACTCATAATTTTTGACAAAATTAGTTAAAATAATTTTACGGAAGAAGAAATTGGTGAAAGTTGCAAAGAATAAGGTTGGCCAATACATAACGTTCCTATCGACGAAAAAGGGTGCAAAGCTGTTTGTCGACGAAGAAAGGCGCAAACCTTTTTTGTTTGAAGAAAGACGCATTATAAATATCTTGAGAAAGAAAGACGCATTAAAATAATTTTTAAGAAAGAAAGGCGGTTTAAAATATTTTTTAGGAAAGAAAGACGCGCTTCGATAACTAGCTGCAATATAAGTTATTCAAAAAACGAAATACTAAATAAAAATTTATACGTATAATGGGTACTTGGGCTGGCCCAATTTTTTTCAATCCAGCACCAAATCCCTTGTGAAGTTTACTGTAAATGTATACACTGCGCCTTTCTTCCTCGAAATATTTTTTAATGCGCCTTTCTTCGTTAAAATATTTTTTAATACACCTTTTTTCGTTGACAATTTGTTGAATGCGCCTTTCTACGTCGGTAGCGACTATAAGTCCGGCACTTTGAATTGCACTTGGAGCTTTCCGAAATTACAAAGTTGTGTAGGGTATGGGCATTTTTTTTTTTTAATTTACTGATGAAAACAGTGAGCAGTTTCAATTAACAGAGCGAATGAACTGATGAATGAAAGATTTCGAGTGTTTTCTGACCCTTTTTGTTGTAGGCGTAAAGAGAATTGTGAGAAAATGAACGTTGGAGAGCAGATGAGCGACACCGTTCAAATATTTGAATGTTTTCCAACATTTTCTGAGGTTTTTTTTTTATTTCACCTAACAGAAGGTAAAGATGGCATTTTTCATGGACGTTTATCAGTAGCCTGGCTTTGGTTTGTTAATCGTCGAGATCTAAAACTGCTCAGCTACAGAGAAAACCTCATCAGCTAAGTAAGGTAGATAAAAAATAGATGACACAATTAATAAATAATTAGTTGACAGCGAATAGTTATTGTAAAGAATAAAGATAAGAATCAAAGGATATGAAAGCAAATTGTTGATATGTATTTAGGATAGAAAGAATTGACTTTTTTATGCTGCATAGTGAGTCTGAAATATCAAACGTAGTTATAGATAATCTTGACACAAACAACGAAAAGGCTCATTTAATTCAAAATTAGTTCGACACTGTTTCAAGATAAGTGGTTAAAATGTCTTGATGGACGAGAAGGTACATTGAAGTTCACTTCGCTCAAAATAAACGGGCTTACGATTGAACCATTTAGTAATTTAGTCATGAAAACAGTTCCAAGCAGTTGCCTCCGACTAGAAAGGCTGTGAAGATTAATTAGTTTTAAGCGACTCGTATACGATGGCAAATTATACAAGGGATCCCAGTGAAGATCTCTTGAGGCAAATATTAAAAATTGTTTTTGAACTGATTCTAAGCGATCCACGAGGACCTGGTAACGTGGGTTCCAAATTATACAACCGTCTGACTAATGTAGTAAAGAGTGTTAGTTACATAAATTCTTTAGACAATCGTTTAACAAATGCTAGAACGCCTCTAGCTTTATTGACTGTTAAGTTAATGTGGCAGTTAAAACCGAGTTTTTAGTCCATAGTAACCCCAAGGTCAACAAAATCATACATTTGCTCAAGACTATAACTGTTAATTGTATAGGAAGCTGGCTGTGATATTCCTCTCGAAAAACCCATGTACATTTAAATCGCACCAAGTAACTAGTGTATTTAGATCTGATTGAAGCTTCTTCGAATGACAAAGCTTTACATCGTCGGCATACATTAAAATTTTCTAAAACTATATTACTGTAGAAATATCATTTATAAACAACAAGAACAGAATCGGGCCAAGATGGCTTCCTTGAGGAACTCCTGAGGAGACATAGACCCGGCTGGAAACCCAACTGATCCAGTTTATGAATAAGTAAAGAGTGACACACTTAATCGAAAGCTTTGCTGAAATCAAAGTAAATTCAAGTAAGTTTGTAACGGTGGACTTTCCCTTACAGAACCCTTGTTGACAGTCGGAAATCAAGGTAGAGATAGGATTCGTAAGCTGATTGGTAACAATAGCTTCACACACTTTTGGGATGGCAGAAAGCTTTGCTATGCCACGATAGTTCTCTATAGAAGCCTTGCTTCCGCTTTTATGAAGCGGTAGAAGAAACGACTCTTTCCATGCTTTTGGAAAAACACCACACTTTAGTGACAGATTGAACAAATTGGTAAATATTGTTAGCACACTTCTTCAAGAAGCATGTAGGAATCCTATCAGGACCGCATTTAAAAGATTCCTTCAAAGTTTTCAGATAAATAAGAACATCATTGGCGCATATAGTTGGACAATTAATTAAATTGTTCCCATGTAGCTCATAGGGATAATTTAGAAAGTCAGAATTGGTGACGGCAGAATAGTTAGAAGGGAAAAATTGCGCAAAGAAGTTATGACCCAAAAGAAATAAAAAACGACCCCAAATAAGCTTCAGAAAAACACCAATAAAAGGCTCCGAAAAGAGTCCAAAAAACCTCAGAATGGATGAATAAAAGGCTCCGCAGTTCATTTAAAAATAGTCAAAAAACGCTTCAAATTCATCGGACTCATTTCGGGCTCTTTTTTATGACTCCGTTGGAGTTCCCGCGTAGAGCGATTTTTCGCTCCGAAAGGAGCTCATTTTGGAGAGTAAAGCTCTGAGAAATGAGCGTTTTATGGTCCGAAAGGAGTCTTTTTTTGTACTTTTAGTTAGCTGGGATATGCCATCATATCACCAATTCTCTATCAAATACAGAAAAATGTGTACAACCAAAAAAGTTTTCTTGGTATAGTTTTAGGTATCAGAGTATGCAGTTTCAGAAAAGTTAAAGAACATTTAAATTTATGATGTATGGGTCTAGGTATCTGTTTCAGCAAATATGTTTATCTTAGTGAAAAATGTATGTGAATGCAAATCTAAATTAAAACCCCCCCAAGGCCAATTCCTGCGCACGGCCCTGTTATACCTAGTAGTGCTTCGCACACAAGGTATATTAACTTCATTGGCCTAACGGTAGTATGTAACGGCATAAACGAATCGAGATAGATATTGACTTATATATATCAAAATGTTCAGGAGGAGAAGAGAAATTGATTGAGCCATGTCCGTCCGTCCGTCCGTCTGTGAACACGATAACTTGAGTAAATCTTGAGATATCTCAATGAAATTTGGTATGTAGGTTCCTTTTCACTTATCTCCGAGCGCTATTGAAAATAGGCAAAATCGGTTAAAAGCCACACCCTCTTTCTATATATATAATATTTTCGAAAATACAAAAAGAGTGATTATTCAGTACATAATACACCTATAAGGATAATATTTGGTATGCACTTTAGCGTTAAGGCAACAAATACATTTTTGAAAAAAATTTTAAAAGGGGCGTGGTACCGCCCACTTTTGATATAGTCAAGTTTGGAAATATTATTAATCATAAATCAAAAACCGCTCAAGATAGCAAAACAAAATTCAGCACACATATTTATATTAATACAAGCAATATTTCGAAAAAAAATTATTGAAATCGGGTTAGGTCCACGCCCAATTTTATACGAAAGATTTGAAAAGGATCATAGATATATTGAATATGCTATAACTTTGCTTAAACTAGCTGTATATCATTTCTATTTCACCTCTGAAGTGTTCGTGGGCAAAGAAAGTCGAAAGCACACAATTTTTGGAAAATGGGCGTGGCCCCGCCCCTTTATGGGGGATTATTCCACAAAACTTTACATGCCATAACTCCGGTAAAAATTTACTTATTGGAACGATATTTAGAGAAAGTGTTCAACATATAAAGCTAACTCTTTGCTGTAAAAATAAACAAAATCGGTGAACGGACACGCCCACTTTTTGAACACAGTTCTAAAAAATTTCTTCGTAAAATTAAAATCGCGATATTTCCATAATTGTCTAAGTTATTTAAATAAGATTTTACACACATAATAAGCTTTTTAACCAAAACTAAACTGTATACAAATTTTGTGGATTTTGGTGAAGTAGGCGTGGCGCCGCCCACTTTTTAGCATAAAAGCTCTGCTATTTTCAAAAGCGATTGCTTGGAATTTGAAGAATGTATTTCAATGAAATTTTGTGAGATACTTTCCAATAGTATGTAGTATACTCCTGCCAAAAATTACGCAAATCGAATAACAAACAAGCAAGATTTACGGGCAAGTAGTTAACACTCTACTGCCTTTTTTTTATTAATTTTTTTTATTTTCATACCTTTCATGAACATGAGGAAAGGTATTTATATTTTGTTATTTAGTAATAATTTAATTTACCACTCACAACAGAAGTGTTTTTATCGAAAACAATCAGTTGCCTTTATAACAAATTTTCAGTTATTAAAATAGGCCTGAGTAAATTAGGATACCAAAACAGATCACTACTAGGTATTTAATGTTCGGTTACACCCGAATTTAGACTTCCTTACTAGTTTTTTGTTTGTTTTTATACAATACAATAAGTGATTCTCTTCAAAAAATAAC